>JARYZH020011361.1:3421861-4129361 GCA_030021035.2 Notholithocarpus densiflorus | reverse complement strand
CATCTTTCGGGCTAGCCTTATTGAGATCACGGAAGTCTACACACATTCTCACTTTCCCATCCTTCTTCGGCACCGAAACCACATTAGCTAACCATTCTGGGTAGTTGACCACTCTTAGAAATCCCGCATTATACTGTTTCTCAACTTCTTCCTTGATCTTCAAAGTCCACTCTGGCTTCATTCTTCTCAACTTCTACTTAACCGGATTCATGGTTAGATCTGTTGGAATGCAATGCTGTACTATATTTGTATCAATCCCAGGCATGTCTTCGTATGACCATGCAAACACCTCTTTGAATTATGTCAGTAGGGCAACTAATGCATCTTTCTCAGAGGAGGTTAGGGTATTGCCCACTTGTATCATCTTAGGTTCATCATCAGTTCCCAGTTAACAGGTTAGGTTTCTTCTTTTATAGATTCCACATGTCCTTGTTTTAATTCCTTATTATTAAGAGTTTCTTTACCAATTTCCGAAATAAAAACATTCAAAGCCAATAAATAAGCAGAATCAGAAATCATATTATAAGGAAAAGAGTTCTTAACAGACTCAATAGAAACAGACTCTATAGGCCTACGATCTCAAACAGACTCAACAGGAATAGTGATACTAGCAGAAACATACTCAATAGGGATAGAAACAATGTTTTTGGCAGGAGTGATCGACTTGACGGTTTTAATCTTCTTGGTAGGAGTGATTGGCTCGACGGTCTTGATCTTCATGGCAGAGTCTTCCATGGGGTAGGCGGCTCCCTCCCATGCCCAATTCTTCAACTTGGTTGTGGCTTCAACAATGGCAGGCGGATTCCAGCGAGTTCCCTCTTCCCTCAGCATCAGTACCATGGGGTCTTCATCCATATAATCTATGCCTTCAGTATCAATCTCCATATCTGTGGGCTTGTCAGTCACATAAGCATCCAGGCACTCTATACTATCCATCCACTCACCAAACAGATATTGCTTTCCTTTGTTGCTCGGGTGGATGTATTGGGGGAGATATTTTGACTCATTCCCTTCCATCTTCTCGTCTTCACCTTCAAGACTCTCCAATGTTAAGTTTCTGAAACTGTGGATCATCAACTTTCTATCTAGAGTGGCCAATCTAGCATCTATGTCGTCTTCTTCCTCAGTGTATGGGGTTAGTGAACTAAGTTCTGAATTATGGAACGACCCTAACTCAGGAATTTCTCTACCATGCTTATCATATCGCGGGCCTGACCTTGAACTAGCATCTATAATGCAACTCCAATTTGAGGGCCGCCCATAGGGGTAATCATCGTAGTCTATATTGTCGGCCACTTCAACCTCCTCTCCTATAGCTTCCAGCACATTTTCTAGCTCATATTCTTCACTTTCAATGCCATTCTCCATGTCTATAGGTTCAGCTTCAACATCATCCTCTATATCTCCATCATAGTAGTCTACGTCATCATCAGAGCGGTCTTCATAGAAAAGTCCTACATCTTCATCTTCTCTATCACTAGGGAGTTCATCCTAATTATTACCACTATATTGGCTATCATAGTCTTCACTATTGTTGTTTTTACTATCACTGTTGCTATCATCCTCACCATCTCCATCGTCACTGCTACTGCTATCACTACTACTATCACTCTTGCTGTTACTACCTTCACCATTATCACTAGAGGCTTCTCCCCCTTCCTCATCTTCATCACTTGTTCTTACTTCATATGGGTTCTTCAATGCATGTTGACAAGCCTCCCAATATTCTTCTTCTTCTATATTGCAAATAATTTCTCTTAGAAGCGTAGTCATTACATCAGGGTCCATGTAATCAGCCCAATCAGTAGAGACCCAATTTGTGTCTTCCTTCTTCAGCTCTGGAAGCTTGTTGTTGCAATCGAATAATAGCTCAAACCCAGGCACCATTGTTCTTGACTCAGGATCGAATCTCGATTCAGGGAATCCCCAATAGCGTTGACTATCTCCAGCTTTGACAAACTTTCCATGCAATGTGGGAGTATAGGGCTTTAGGAGTTCCGAGGGACAAGGAAGTCCCTTGGCTTTAGCCTTGGCACGGACTATTCTTCTCACTTTCATCTCTAACAAATCATCATTAGTGGGCTTATAACTTGGCCTAAAAGGTGGTGTGGCAGTGGGTTTTATTGGGACTTTAGTAATTGCCTTCTTCATAGTTTTCCCTAAGTTCATCCCCAGAAGGTAATTCATTCTCCTCATCATTGCCACCACGTTGTTGTTGCTGTATGGAGCAAAGTCCATGGGGATATTCTCCATTTCTTCCTCTCTTCTTCCAAAATCAGGCTTCTCAATTTCAAAGCCATCTAGGGTCAATGGCTCATTCTCAAAATCAATACCAAAAATGGGCTTGGGTGCAGTTAGAGTATCAGTGTATATGGTAACTATGGCTCCTTCATACAGAAACCGAACCTTTTGATATAGGGATGAAGGTACGGTCTCTGTGTCATGGATCCATGGTCACCCAAGGAGCATGTTGAAGCATGATGCTATGTTCAAGACTTGAAATTCCACCTTCTTAATCATTGGCCCTATAGTGAGCTCTAGTGTTACGATTCCCAAGACCTCTCTTCTACTATTGTCATATGCCCACACGTGCTGATGAGTCTGCACAAAATCTTCAATACTTAGGCCCAAGCAACTTGCAGTCTTTAAAGGACACACATTCTACCATCATCAATTATAACCATTGGAATCCTCTTACCTTTGGCATTTACAGTAATGTGTAATGGATCACTGTGGTGCTTCCCCTTCTTCGTCAAATCTTTGTCAAAGTAGGAAATAGTGAGTTCCCTACTTATAGACCCAATCATGGCATTCAGATCTTGAGAAGTAGTAATTTTAGGGACCTGGATTTGATTGAGAAGGTCAACTAGATTCTGGCGGTGCTTGTATGAGGCCATGAGTAAACCCCATAAAGATATATTGGCTTGTGTCTTCTATAGTTGCTTGAGGACCTTATCTTCTTCAGTGGGTGTTTATTGGGTGGATTTATTCAAGGCTTCTATCAGGTTGTCTATCTCCAAATGTGGGGGTTTATAGTGTCTCCCCCCCCCCTTGTGATGTGGGCAATTTTTGTTAGGTCATTAAATCAGTATCTTGGGGTTTGAAGTGTCTCCCCTCCCATATGTGGATGTCGGGTCATTTGATTGGGGTTCGAAGTGTCTCCCCCCGTATGTAGGTGCTCGATTATTTAATTGGGGTTTGAAGTGTCTTCTCTCGTACGTAGGTGATTGGTAACTTGCTTGGGATTTGAAGTGTCTCCCTCCATTTATAAATGTTGGGTAGTTTGATTGGGGTTCGAAGTGTCTCCCCCCATTTATGGATGTTGGGTAATTTGTGGTTTCTGTTACATCTTCACTCCATATATCATACCCTACAGCGGATGTCATACCCATCAATTTTTCCCATGTCATCAGGTAGGTCATAAATTAACTCAGACAGATCCTCTTCACTTTCCTCTTTAGTCATCAAGCAATTTATCCTCGGTCCTCTCCCAAAATTGTGGTTGGGCTAGGGATTATTAGTGATGCTAGGCCTTGTAGGCGGTGCAATCACCTTATTGTCTATCAGATCTTGAACTGCATAACAAAGGCCAAAACACTTGTCAGTATCATGGCTAGGGTTTTGGTGGTAGACACATCTCTTAGTGGGTTTGGGATTGGTCTTGGGTCTAAAGGTTTTAGCAACCCCTTTGCTTTTAGTTTTTCAAACACTTGACTCACAGGCATGTATAACTCATGAAACTCCCTCCTAGGCCTTAGAGGTGGCCCTTGTGATATTGACACGTGGGCAATAGGAGCAATAAGTTGGTAAGGAACATTTTTGTATATATTAGAAACTTCTGCAGTTTTAGAACTAGATCCTAAATTCTTTTTAAACCTTGGTGGGTCCTCATTCTTTATAGTGTCATTATTTATTGCATCCTCAATTTGGGTTCCAGTAGCAATCAAAACTTTAAAATTAGGAAAATACTGGGCAAACAAATATTTATGGTATACAGGTAATAAGTTTTTTACAACCATGGTTAATTGTTCTTCTTCGCTTGGCCTATTCATCATTTGTGCCGCCTTGGATCTCCACTTGGTAATGATGGTAGAGAAGAATTCTTTCAACTCTTGCTTCATGGTCTCCAAATCTCTCCTTGTCACATCCACCTCTATGTTGTACTTGTATTGATTGTGAAACTCGCAGCAGATGTCCTCCCAACTCCTTACTCTAGCATCATCTAGGTTGAAGAACCACCTAAGAGCAGCTTCAGTCAGGGTGTTTTGGAACATTTGAGCAAGTAGTTCTTCAGTTGCTCCTAGGGGCTGCATGACCCTCATATACATCTTCAAATGGGACTTTGGGCAGCCAGTCCCGTCGAACTTGTCCAAGGTTGGCATCTTGAACTTGGGAGGTAGTCTCACATCAAGGAAAAGTGAGAGTGATTGGTAGTCCATGAGATCTTCCATCTTGCGAGCTCTCTTTATCATCTCTTCCATCTTGTTTATTCTTTCATTGATCTTCTTCTCGCTCTCCTTGGTTGGAGGATTATAGTCAGTCTTGTTCTCCTCTTGGCCACTCTTCAGGTTCTGAAATTTTTGCACCATAAGGTTCATGTCCTCCCTCAACTGGATTTAACTAGCCACCATGGTTTTCAGTAGCTCTTGAGTGTTCATGGGTTCTTTAGTATTCGGATGTTCTCCTCCTTCCACCATAGTGTTGGGATCTTTAGACTTCTTGTGGCCTGGACTGTCTTGTAGGTCGAATACGGGATTATGATGTTGCAGCAGTGAAGTATCTTCTATGCTCACAGGCTTCAGTACCATGATGGGCGTGATGGGCTTGGAATTGGAACTACTAGTTGACTGTCGGTCTTGGGTTCTCTTTGGAGTCTTCCCTCTGATCTTGACCAAATTCTTCCTTAAGAAAAGGCTCGGTTGGATTAATCAAAACTAGGTCCCCATCTACATCAATCAACCAACCAAACAAACACATGTAATAATGCAATGCAATTTTAACATGGACCGGCCTAAGGGTTGGTTCTAAGTCATTACATTGTAGGGTGGGTTTGTTGTTTCATTGTTTCCCATAGCTAGGACGTTACACCTCCCAACTTGTAATGTAATGAACATTACGTTGGTCCGAATGGCATGATCTATCCTTTATAGTCAACAAGAAATGATCCAGTGACTTTGGGCTATGAGTTGGTGAGTTCACCATTGGGTACCCGAATCTAATGAAGACCGGTGATCCATGGCTACTACCACCATATGTTGAGATGGGTGCATATGTATTTGTTGTTTTGATGGCACACACTATAACAGTTGGGGAAAGCTCTTACCAATCAACATGACAACACAAACAAAAATATCATACAAACATCTCAAGACATAAATAAACAAACAAATAACAATATCATGCAAAATCATGCAAAAGACAAGGGTATATAGTTGGTCACTTAAAGTTTAATATGAAGCTTAGCCCTCGACATCCCCAGTGGAGTCGCCACTATGAGAGACCGGGAAATTGGGTGCTCTCAAAAAAGAGATTTGGGTGCTTTTAAGGGCACCTCTCTAAAATAAATACAAATTACATTATCAAAATACTTTATTGTCATTAATTGAATAAAGAAAAGTACAACTTTGGTAAATTAATCTTACAAGGTTTTGGGTCCTAGTTACAATCTATGCAAAAGAATACAAAGCTTTGGCCCTAGTTACACTCTACCAAAATTAAAAGACAAAACACTAATCTATCTATCCAAAAATCCTAAGCTCGAGGGCTAGGTTACGAAATGGGAAGGTGTTAGGCACCCATTCCGCCTAGACAGAGTCTGGTCTTCTAGACTCTAATGACCAATATACCCTTTTTTGCATGATGTTGAATGATATGTTGAACACACATGACAGACACTTGACAAAAATTAATTTAAATAAATTTGCCTTATGAATGATGTCCTCTTTTTAAAGAAAAAAAATCAGATTTTTCTTAGAAATTAAAAAAATAAGACTTGGTTTGTAAAAAAAAAATCAGATCAGTTTTTGTGAAGGGTTAAAAAAAACTTAGTTTGTAAAAAAAAAAAATCAGATCTGTTTTGTGAATTAAAATAATAAGACTTTGTTAAAAAGAATCAGATCTATTTTTGTGTAGAGTAAAAAAAATGATTTTATCAAGAAAAATCAAATCTGTTGTTGGAAACAAAATGAGATTTTGAAAAGAATCATATCTGTTTTGTGTAAAGTAAAAAAAAAAAAAAAAAAAAATTGGTTTGTGAAAAACTAGATTTGTTTTTGGAAACAAAATAAAAAGGACTTTTGAAGGAGGATTCACATTCATGAGACAAATTTATTATGCATGCATCACATAAAAATAAAAATAAAAATAAAAACTCTAACCTTACTTTCAATCCCTTCTTTTGAATTTCAAAATCTGCAATTTTATAACAAAGAAAACTTTTTCGAAAAAATCATATTTGTATTTAATGAAAATACAGATTAGTTTTGGGTTTAGAAAAATCAGATCTGTATTTAATGAAAATACAGATCAGTTTTGAATTTAGAAAAAAATCAGATCTGAAAATACAGATCAGTTTTTTTTTAAAAAAAAAATCAGATCTAAAAATACAGATCAGTTTTGTTTTGAAAAAAAAAATCAGATTTGAAAATACAGATCAGTTTTGAGATTAGAAAAAAAAAAAAAAACCAGATCTGAAAATACAGATCAGTTTTGTTTTCTTTAAAAAGCTTTGATAGTCATTAGCAGATTTTGAAATTTAAGAAAAAGAATTACAATAAACAATCATCTAAAGAACATGCAAAGAAAATTCTAGCAAAGTATCTAAGCATGACAATTATATATTAAGAACAAGACATTATAAAACATACTAAACATATTCATGCATCATACTAAGTAATGGAAAAAGAAAAGAAAGAAACAAAATACCTCTTGCATGAGCATGTCCTTCTAATGAATGAATATTTTAGAAATCAAAGAAGTTTATTCACCTCTTTGAGGTCTAAAATACCTTACTTACAAAAAAGAAATTCCTAAAGCAAAAGCCTCTAGAACGTCTTTAACGTAAGGGGAATTGAAAAGTCAGAAAAGAAGAGCACTTAATTCTGATTTGTTTCCTCTATTTATAGAGGTTAGGATGCTAAACGAGATCAGATACGAATTGGAACGCATCCTTATATCTAAAAAGTTGAAAAAATAGGCTTTATCTCAATCAGGAGGTCCCTGGGCCAGGCCAAAGGCTTGGGCCAATCGGCACTCCAAGAGTGCCGAATGGCCTTCTTAGGTGCCAGGTCTGCGTTTGAGTTTTGGTCCAATTAGGACTCCCTCTTTAAGGATTTTTTAGCCGAGAATCGTACCTAGACGTGTTTTTAATCTGTATTCTAAAAATTAATCCCTTTTTCTTGATATTTAGGTATTTAAAGTGATAATTATCTAGTAGATAAATATTCCAAAAAAGACTTGATTATCCACAACTTCTTTGTTATCTGATTATCCACTTTATTCTCATGCAAGCAGACCTATCTTTGACACTAACTAACAACCAATCACAAAATTATTTAATTAATCTTAGGGATAATTACACATAACCCACTTGTGGTTTGGGCGAAAATCACTTTGCCTACCCGTGGTTTGAAAAGTATCACTTAACCCACCTGTGGTATGTTTCCGTCAATCTCCGTAACCCACCTCAGTCCCAGCCGTTACAAAAACACCTCTTAACCCCAAAACACAACATAACGCGAATCAAAACACCCAAAACTCAGAAATTTTTCGAGAGAGAGACCTGTGGTGAGATCAACGTGTTCTTCGTGGTTTGGAGTGTCTAGAGGGGGAGAAAACACAAGTTTCACAACATCGAAACTAGGGGAAGGTATGTGTGACTGCTGTTGATCTGCATTTAGGTTCTTGGTGGCATTTTTTATCGCGACCCACCCACGTAGTTAGGGTTTGTAAAATTTTATCAAAATTGGTGTATGTTAAATGTGCATTTTGCTATTTATATGTAGAATCGCTTAGGATGTAGCTAATGTACTGCTATGGTTGTTTATATAATGCGTATACTTGAAAGAATCAAGTTTATTTGTCAATGATTACACTTGTTTGTGAACTGTGGGTAGTGTGGTCCCTATGAATTTGTTGGGAATTTGGTTTTGCATGTGCTATATGTGGTCCTTTGGCTGTGTGTTGTCTCTTAACAACAAAACAAATTTTATATGAAAACAAAACAGCACTATGTTTGGCTTGTTGTCTCTTTTGGCTTGTTGTCGTTTTCAGCATGTCAATATGTAAACAAACTACTTATTTTAATTGCAGATGGTTGACTTCACATTTGACATTGAAATTCATGTTGGGGGATGTTTTGTGGAGGACCCAACCCTTGAATATGTGGGTGGGTCCGTACATACATTGACAGAGATTGACCCTGATAAGTTAAGTTTCTTTGAAATTCGAGATTTATGCCATCTAGTTGGTGCTCTTAAAGAACACAGTAGATATAGGTATTTACTTCCTGAAGGTGATGTAGAGGATGATTTTAGGGCCATAGAAACAGATGCAAATGTGGTGAACATGACTACCCTTCATAAGGCAAGGCCAACTAACAAAATCATAATCTATACTGACATAGATGTGGAGCCACTGGCAATTCTACATCCTGATGCAGGCCAAGTGGCAGATGATGGTGTAGGTGGTGATGGAGAGGGAATGGTAGATAATGGTGTAGGTGGTGATGGAGGGGTGGATGAAATAGATGTGGAGAGTGATTATGATGATGAGAATGTTGAGGATGTTGAGGTTGGTGATAGAGTTGAAGAACAGGATGCTGAGGTTGGTGCAAGGGTTGAAGAACAGAATGTTGAAAGAGATGATGATGATAATTGGCTATATGAAGGCCTAAAAAGGGATAACTTTAGTGATGACATATTTGCTTCTCCAAACTCAGCTCCACAAGGTTTTGCTCCAAAATCAAGTGATGCTCCCAATACAGCCCCAGAATCAAGCAATGCACCCCATGCAGACCCTAAGTAGGCTGAGCCAGCTCTTGAGGATGACCTGGTAAGCATGGATGGGTCTGATGATGAGCAGGTACGTAAGCAGCTAAAGTTTAATGCTAAGAGTGACATGAGAAATGTTGTACTGAAGAAGGAGATGAAATTTCCTAATGCAAAGGTGTTCAGAGCTGCTTTGAGGGAGTATGCAATTGAAAAACCTATTGACATCAAATTCAAGCTTAATGAGAGGACCAAGATATCAGTTCACTGTAAGAATGAGTGTGGGTGGAGATGTTATGCATCTCAAATAAGTGGAGAACTAACATTTCAGATTAAGACCTTGACTGATGACTGTACTGCCCCAAGTCTTTTAAAAATAGCCAAGCAACATTAGCTTATGTTGCTAATAGGTTCATTGAGGATTTTAGCAAAAATCCAAATTGGGAGGTGAGTGGTGTACACAACCATGTGATGCAAAATTTATTTATTGACCTAAGTGTAAACCAAGTGTATAGGTCAAAGAGAAAGGCAAAGGATTTGATCAATGGAGATGAGCAACTGCAATATGGTGTCCTTAGGGACTATGCACAAATGATAAACACTGTAGACAAGGGGAGTAGGATTATACTACAGACATAAATGGCTGATGAGATATCCCAGCCAAAATTTAAGAGGATGTATGTTAGGTTCAATGCTCAGAAGGTAGGATTTTTAGGTGGATGCAGATCATTTATAGGTTTAGATGGTTGTCACATAAAGCACAGATTTGGAGGGCAAATCTTAGGCTGCACCCCAACCACCATCCGAGCAGCCTACCCAGACTTACAACATGAGATCTGCCACTCAACCTTCATCCTCACAGCAAGGAAATCAAGCTAGGCCATCTCACATGAGAGCAGGATAGTTCTTTTCCTCACAGCTAGAGTTTCACACACCTAGGAAGACTTGGGATACCCTACCAAGTTCTTCACAGGTAACTTAGTTGAGTTACCTCTTTCCTAGATGGTTGTGTAGACTAGGATATTTTTTAACAAGTGGATTTATTTTTCATTTTGTAGCCTTCACCTGCAAATAGGAGCACTGGTGGTGTGAGGACTAGAGGACAGCTTGCTGCACAAAGGCCACCAAAAATAAATTCAGTGGGTGGAAAGAGTAAAGGCAAGAACTAAAGCTAGTGGGTACGCATGCCAGCATTGGGAGTAAAGCTAGTGGGAACATGTGGGCCTGCAGCTAGTGTTTTTTGTGAAGACCACTGTTGGCTTTTTGTAATTATCAATTAGTGTAAAAAACAATCACCTTTTTGTAATTATCATATATATATATATATATGTGTGTGTGTGTAGCTGACCTTGGAATGTGCTTTTTTTGTAATTTACTAGAAGTTAAGGTACAATACACTCCAGATTGTTATTATGGTATGAAATTTTGTGGTTTTATATGGAAGTTGTGGTATTATTTGGAAGTTGTGGTATTATGGTATGGAAGTTGTGGTATTTATTCAATTCAGTTTGTATGGAACATTTTTTGTCCAAAACAGTTTGTATGGAACATTATTTGTCCAAACCAGATTATATGGAAGTTTTATTATTGCTGCTACAAATTGTGTCCAAGTAGATTTTTCCAATACAAAGTGTATGGAAGTTGTATTGTGAAATGGTTGTTATGGTATATGCAGGTAACTGTATGGAACATTATTTGTCCAAACCGGATTATATGGAAGTTTTTTTATTGCTACTACAGATTATGTCCAAGTAGATTTTTTTAATACAAAGTGTATGGAAGTTGTTATTGTGGAATGGTTGTTATGGTATGCGCAGGTCATTGATAATTGACCAATACTTCTTTCATTGAATGGTTGTTATGGTATGCACAAAACAATACTCAATAATTGACCAATTCTTTGTTCATTGACACATCAAAACATTACATCAGTAGGCTAGTGCTATTACAATGCAAATTCATTAACACCATTGCCATAACTATCTCTACTAACCAATTAACTACTTCAGGGCAACAACCTCGGTCTCTTCACTCCAGAGAACTCAATTGAGCCAAAACACAACAACAACATAACAATAACAAAAAAATCCATGACAAAATGCATGCAAACTTCCATATTCTCTGCTTCTCTTCAGCAAACATGGCATTTTCCTTACCTTTTGCACAGACAGCTCGAGCCTTTCTCTCTCTCTCCTTGGCTTTGGCTTCCTCTTCAAGAGCCTTTTCTACCATTCGCCTAGCTTCCTCTGCCATTTCCAGAGCTATCCTTTCCCTCTCATTGGCAAGTTGGAGAGCACTTTGAAGCCTAGACATCCTCTCTAGAGCCAAAGGTGCAGTTTCATTCCCACGAGGACAGGTTGGGTTATTAAGCCAAACAAAGAAAGGACACTTAGGACCAACCTTATAACAGCTAAAACCCAATAACCTCCTCCCAAAATTGTACAAACTCAAACTTGTTCTCAAAACACAAGTCTGCTCATTGCACATATGCCCACATGAACCTGAGAAATTACCACTTAATGAAGACATATCAACAAAACACAATTCCTGGGAAGCCCAAATTTAGAGTTTCACACAGTAAGTTGGCACTTAAACAAAATCTGAAACCCTAAATCGAGAACAGACACAAATACCTTGATTTTCTTTACCAAAACTACCTTCCCTAGCTTCGATGTTGTGAAACTTGTGTTTTCTCCCCCTCCAGACACTTCAAACCACGAAGAACACGTTGATCTCACCACAGGTCTCTCTCTCGAAAAGTTTTTGAGTTTTGGGTGTTTTGATCCGCGTTATGTTGTGTTTTGGGGTTAAGAGGTGTTTTTGTAACGGCTAGGACTGAGGTGGGTTACGGAGATTGACGGAAACATACTACAAGTGGGTTAAGTGATACTTTTCAAACCACGGGTAGGCAAAGTGATTTTCGCCCAAACCACAGGTGGGTTATGTGTAATTACCCCTTAATCTTAATTGTCTAACCAATCAGAATTAATTAAAATTAATCATGCGTGATCAGCTCTACCCAAACAAAATGCATACAGACCGTGAAAACTTGATCATGGGATATCTTTCAATCCGACGGTCCGATTTGGAAATCAGACATATCGTCGTAATCGTTAGAATCTTAAGATCACTTTTATGATATGCAATGAATGAATTAATTCATGTAATGCAACTATAAATTTTGGGTATATGAATGGTCACTCTAGTTATCTTCCTAGATTAAATTATGGGTGCAAAATCGAGTGTCTATAGCCATCATTCACGTTTACTTACTCTCTCTCTCTATCTCTCTCTCTCTCTCTCTCTCTCTCTCTCTCTCTCTCTCTCTCTCTCTCTTTAAATATTACGTTCATGTCATTGATGTCAACATTTTTTTTTTCATTCAATCTATATGACTTTTTTTTTGGATAAACATGCATACATCGTAAGTTAATTTTTCTTCTCTTATAATTCCTAAAATGATTAGAAATCTAATTTCCTCACAATTGAAAATTCTCTCTCTATATATATATATTCTGTTTTACAGTGTATTCTTATATATTCTTAGGCACACTCCCCCATTATCAATAATAATTCTCATTCTCGTTCAATTTCTATGTTGTTTAGAAATATAACTCTCCTTTTTTTTTTCTTATTACTTAGGCAATTTAATGTTTGTGAAATACATAGTAGAAGTTTTTATCAAACTTACCATCCAAACTATTACAGGAATGTATTTCTCTTCTTTGTTTTTGTGTTATTTTTTTTAAGGTTTTGCTTATGAGTCATAAATGCAATTTTAAATCCATGAAATCCATTATATCAATCTCTATAAATATTTAAGTTTTATCTATTTAATTTTTATGTTACTATTTCTCATTTTTATTTTATTTTATTTTTAATGATATTATATATGTGCAAAAGAAATTGTCTAACATTACAAGCATGTAACTTTTTTAAAAAAAAAATTCACTGTAATTAATTTTTATTTTAGTTTTTACAAATATCAATATCCATACCTATATTTATCACCCACAACACATTTGAATAGTATTCATGAAAAAAAAAATTTTAACATAGCATGTTTAATATGATCACGATTGCTAATAGCAAGTAATATTAAATCTACATCAAGAAAAGAAATACACATCTTAATATGATCATGCAACTATTTGCTTGAACTAATAATTTTTTCTAAAAATTTTCTATATCTTTTTTATCCCTTAGGACTCCTTTAATATTAAATTTTTACGACTCTCCACTCATTTTTAAGGAGATCCCGTTTAGATAAAAGAGGCCATTAGTGTATCAAAAAGTAACTCGAAATAAAAGTTTGAAATAGTCTATACTCTTCAAGTGCATAACACATTTTAGATGTAACTATAAATATTCTGACAAATAACAATACTTTATATACAATTTATATGATCTAGACTCAAAATTCTTTATTTACATACCTTCTCTTTATCTTATTATTTTTAAATTAATTAAAAATCTTAATCTCATTATAATTTAAAATTCTACATTAGTTAGACCTCTTTTAGGTTGAGATATCATATTTTTTTTGGAGAAGAGAAACTCATGCCAATATATAAATCCTTGAATCCCCAAGACATAGCCGGTATGCATTTCTCTTCCCTCAAGCTTCTTGCAGTTTTTAATTATAAAATTCAAACCGTTTGAAAACATAGTTGATTGAAGTTTGACTTTTTTTTTTGGCTTACCATTATGTTTTTTTTTTTTTTTTTTGATACAAGCTTACCATTATGTTTTGATTTGGCTGATTTGCACAATTACATCCTATCTTCGTGGTTTGTTAAAAGTTTTTTGTTGCTTGCTTTTGTAAATATTGTATTCTGATCAAAGTTTGTGCTAAATATGCAATTACAGGTCGAATGAAATACTATATTAATGCTACAGGTATGTCTTATCAATAAAAATAGATTAATTTATTAGAGTATATTCTTAACGATGAATTTCTTGATTATTCCTAAATACTTTGTTAAATGATTGTTGCTATCGACTTCACATGAATAACTAAAGAATTATTTGGATTAAACTCTTCACGATTTACATATTTATTGCTAATATATTCCTACATCTCACGTTTAATTAAAAATTATATGTTCTACACTTCTACTTCTATTATTTGAGAGAAATTTACTTTTTAAAATTTTTAGTATGCATAAAGTGATTAGGTCTTTTTTTTCGTATATTATTTTTTGCCAATATAATGAAAACATGCAATTCTATAAGGACTTTCCCATTATATTTTGAATCTTAAATTTTAATGTCTTGCAAATTTATTATATGTTAGCTATGATAATAAAAGTTGGGCTTAGACACCGTGATTGCACCAAGTGGCTTCACCAAATTGCAGAAATTTTGTTAGATTTAAAAAAAAAAAATAGATATAAATTTTTTTTTTTTTTTGGTTCTTATCTTATTCTCCTATAATATCTAAGTTGATAAAAATTTTAATTTGATTACAATCCAAATTCTTCATATAATCCTTTTATTATTAATTTATCTATAATTTCTAAAACATTTAGAGCATATGTAGAGTAGTTAAAGTGAAAGAATAGTTAAATAATGACTTTAGAGTCTAGACTCTAGAGTGAGATAAATTTTAAATCTTTGTTTTTTTATAAGGATATAACTTCTTAATCTATTGAAGTTTTAATGAGTTATTGGTTTTTTTTTTTTTTTTTTGGACAGAAACGATCATTGGTTGGATTATGGATAGACAAAATTTCATCTTGGTATAGCCAATCTAACAAACGATTTTTTTACATAAATTATATTACTACACATAATAAAAAAAAGCAACGTTATTAGTATTTTTAGATTTTCAAAAAAAAAAAATACATAAATTATATTCACGTCAAAAACAACAACTTTAGTTCATATTTTTTAGACTTTAAAAAAAATAGATATATATAATTTATTCTTATATTCTTCTCCTATAATTCACCCCTCCACAAATTAGACTCACATTAAACTTTTTTTTCATATCAACTTCTTTAATATGGACTGTATATATATCAAATAATTATAAATACCCACCATATGGTTTTTTTTCCTCTATTCTTCTCTTCTACTACCTACAACCTTGCAGGTATGTATTGTTTTGTGTATTGTTTAACCTAATTTTATTAGGTTTTATCTGATTTATATGGTTATGGTTTGAGAATCAATCATTAAATATGCTTAGACATGATTTCTTTATTATGGTTTGAGAATCAATTATTAAATATGCTTAAACTGTTGGGGTTTATGCCCTAAAATCTAATTTATTGGCATGACATAAATAATTAAGTTGTTTAATTATATGAGACTATCTATAAATGAACTAATAAGACATTATCTTAGTCCATGAGATGCATAATATGTGATTTATGTGATTTAGTCACAGAAGATATAAGTTACAAGTTCTTTGTAAACTCAGAATTTTAGTTCGTAGTCGGTGATGAAATTGGGCGTTTCATCTGCGAAGACTATAACATATCAACTACGATGATTTGTCTTGATCATGGAAGTGGAGACTTCTAGTTGATATGTTTTAAGAGTTAAGACATATTGAACTGGACCGCTGTGAGATTTATTATTCTCCTAACGACTGTCAAATGAATAATAAATCTCACGACTTCTATTTACATGAACTCTAAATCCTGAGAAAATAATGGACATGATCATGAAGTGTAGGTTGCTTTGATATATCAGTAATGAGATCTATAAGTCACGGTCAAAACCTCAGTATGTTGGGCAGCTGCATTTAGTGTTGATGGAACATATATTCTCAAGATGGAATTCATAATCTCTTAACGGAGACATAAAATATTCCCTTGGGATAAATTTAATGGGTTTGATTATTCAAGAGAGTTGGGCTCAACCACTTTAGTAAGTTGTTACTAAAGTATATATTTATGAAGTTGGATTTCATAAATATATGATAAATAACGTAAAGGATTAAACCGGGTACTTAAGGATTAAGATGTAGTAATATTCAAAGTGGCAGTCTACATTCATGACTTTGTATTACTACGAATATTTTAATGAAGGGGTTGCATGTATAATAAAGTCTTGAGTATTAAGGCCTAGAGTGCAACTATATTTATATAATGGTATTAAATATAGTTAATGGTAACTTTGGACTTGTCAAGAGTTGACAGAAAAGCCCAAGGCCCATTAGAGCTAGTGTCTTATTGGTCCCTTTTGGTCCCACTCCAAGCCACATACTAAAGCCCAATTGGAAAGGCCCAAAAAGCTAGCCCAATTAGATAATCAGTTGTATATAAGGAGAGAAACATACAGAATTTCATAAGTGCTTTTCATAAGGTTAAGATGAAAGTCTTTCATAAGAGAGTTATCATAAGGAATGAAATGATTTGTATGTGAGTGTTGGACACTCATTATTCTCTCCTTGGAAACTAATTGAGAGACCACACATCTTGGGCATTAAGTGGAATTGGAGTGAAGATTAAAAGTCTTCCCAAGAACTTTTGATCTTCAGTTTTGAATTTCATCACACCAATGTACGCTTTCTTGTTCTTAAATTCTGAAACTTACATAGTACATGTTATCGATTGCGAATGAAGTAGATCCGTTAATTTTTCCGCTGCGTATGTCTTGTATGTGATACAAACATGCATTTTTCCTACATAAACATGAATGAATGAAACATTTATGACATGGGTTCCAATGGTAGGGAAATTCTTAGCTAGTCCGGGACTACAAGGTCAGCATGCTAACCTTATAGTCCCAACCAATAAGAAGAAGACAGATCACCAAAATTGATGACATAAACTTATTTGCCACATCACCCCACTATAGCGTATTATTCTCTAACGTCCGTTTAACCCGTTGAAAGCAAATTCAAAACAGCAAATTCAAATTTAAGATGTGAATGGGTAGGTACTGAAAATTTTGTATCTGAAATCCTTTTCAAAATTTGATTTACGTATCTTGGGTCATTTCCCTAACGCCAAACAAAATGCTTTTTCTGCCGAAGCTGGGTCATTGTCTCCAACTTCTCACTCGACACTGCCCCGCTCATCGCCGCACTCTCCTTCACATTTCCTCCTTGTAATCCCTCGCTTCCTAATCTGGATATTCAAATGCTTTGACGAGCAATCCAAACTTTTAAATCTAAGAGGTAGTTGTTCCCCTAACAAAGGATGAGAATGCTTGCTCCAAGATTCAAGCAATCACATATCCTTTCAAGCAATGAATAGGGTGAGTCTACTTTCCCTTTCTTTTGGTTATATGAAATTCCCGGATTTTCTAGCCGATGAAATTTTCTGCCACAGGCGCTCTTGATGGTTTTTATTTTTTAACTTTCCTTTGATACCCATGTAGATATCTTTCACGATTATGGTTATTCTATAATGGATGATGTTTCTTGAATAATTTTTGTTTTGGATATTTAGGAATTCATGGCCAATGGATATCAAAACTTATGTTCATTCCTTCTATACTCCATGTGTTTGATAATGCCCCAATGTAAAGACTTTGTCAATCTTTAAAGAATTTGGGTTTATACCTTTCATGAAACTTGTTTATTTCCATGAGAAAAGCTTAGTTCAATCATCAAGACTCATTCTTGGGTTTCGTGAACAATACATAACCATGTTACTTTGATTTGCAAGTCATTTTTAGTTTCTAGATTTTAGGTGCAATGCTATATGCACTAGATCAAGATTAGTACTATGACCATGCTCTAAGTTTTACTTTGCTTATGCACAAGCAGTGGTGTTTAGTCATATCATCAATTCAGGACCAGTTTTGTAAACTAATAAGAAATATATTTCTTACTGACATGATTCCCAAGGCTTGAGAAACTATTTCTTAATTCAGTTTTACCCTGTGCCTTGTTTGGCGACTGAGAAATTGAGGGAATATGAAAGAATACAATCCCATGGAATGAATGTCAACAATAAAGCAAGGGAGAATCAAATTCCATCAAATGAAGTTAAATGTGCATTATGGTTTGCCAACTTCAACAGTTATAGTGAAAATTTGGATAGGCAAAAATCTTTTGAACTTCTTCTAGCTATTTTTATATTGGCTCTTATGCCTTGTTTGAAGTTTAAGTTATCCTTACCATGAACAAAATCTTATTTTCACAACTAAAGTTAATAATTGATAGGATAAATCATTCATGTTATGCCTTCTACGTTGCCTGCTTTGCTATTAAGTTTCATTAAATAAGGATAGAAATTGGGAATCATTAGATTGACGAGCCTTTGTGTTAGCAAACTAGTGTGCATTTTAATACACTTTTGAATACAGTTAATGATGCAATGGTGGATACTAGATAGATATTACCTTGAGGTGGTTATATGATAGATTTTCTTGATGAACAATAACATAATGATTCTTTGCAATGTTTTAGACAAACTTGGAGCAGAGGGAGCCTCGGCTTGCCAAGGATGAAGATAAGGATCAACAAGTTGAATGTGAAGGAGCTGTCATTATTGGCTTAGATGACAAGATGAGATGGATAAGTGATGAAGTTCCAAGAGTGAAGTCTGGCTGGTCTCCTTAAACAATAGGATTCGTTAGTTAGAGATAGAAATTATTAATAACTTATTTCCTAGACTTTTGGAAGTGTAGAGGATAGGATTAGGTTGTTTGCTAGTTAGTTGTTATCAAGTTTATGTTAATAGTTGGTGCTTATCATAAGTTGTATTGCACATATGTTGTGCACTAGATGCTATTTAAAAGGAAACAAATTAATAAAGATGGAAGCAGAAAATTAACACTCAAACTCATGAGTGACTGAGGTCACATATCTTGAAGTTATTGAAGTTTTAGATTTGATATATGTTAACTTCTTTTTAGTTTGAAACAAGTAATGTGGTAGAAAGAATTGAGTATTATGTTGTATTGTCCAATTTTGACACTTCAGCATCTTTGCTTATTTATACAAAACCATTACAAGTACGTATAATGCAAACCAAGAGAATATAATAGAATGTAGTTATTCTTTTCATGATATTTCAATTTCTCTAATGATGTTTGTGACTTATCTTTTGAAATGCTATCAAGCCAATTACGGTAGTTTTGATTTTGAAAAAAGGATGGTAAGAGAGTACATACATTTTTTTTCCATTAAAATTAGTAGAAAACACAATTGAATAATCAATTTAGTGACAAATGCAAATATCATTCTCAACTATTGATCATGTCATAGAAGATATAAGAGTATAATTTGATTACAAGATTCTATTGACATATAGACTTATATTACAAGACTTAATCATTTGAATAACAAAGGTTTTATTGACATATAGACTTATATTACATGACTTATAATTTAATTACAAGGACAAAATAACAAAAGTGTGCTTCAAGATCAATTGCTTTGTCGATCTGAAATGGATAAATGCCACATTGCCACCCACTTTTGTCCAAAGGCTCCACCTATAACCATGCTGAGAATATTAAGCACTTGTACAGCCTTTCTTCAGTACAAGATTAAACTCAACATTGCAAAAAAGCTTTGTATCATCTTTTAAATCTTGTAATAGATGACCAAAGCTGTAAGTATTGAATTTGGTTGAGTAGAATTGAATACACCAATAGCTAAGCACATTCAATATTAAAATCCTGTAAGTCAAGTTCTTGACTAACACAAGAGCACCTTCCAAGCCCTTGAATAGCTTCATTAGTTGGCTTATTCTATTGCTCCAAAAGCAAAGGAATGGAAATAAGCAAAGCACAAAATAACAAACTTGAGCAAGCCTAATATGCAAAAGAATCAATCCTTAAAATTTGGTACCAGGGTTTTACAATTGAACATCAATTTCATTGAACCAAAAATAGTAATTGAGCACCAATTTCAGAATGCCACTCCCCACCACACAAATTCAAAGCTAAAGTCCAACAAACCAAGTAATGTGGCAAAAATTTCTTACAAACACTGATACCAAATGAAGTAAAAATTATGATCAGTAGAACCATAGAAATGAAGTAAACACAAACATGATCAGTATATCTAAAAATTATGAAGCTGGCTTCTATGGCAATGACCCACTTCAAATGGTCTCATCAAAGAAAGACTCAAAAGGTGAAAATGAGATACACCCAACTAATGAACAAATACTTGCTTCTTCTTTTTCCCTCTAATTATTGTTGCAATAGTAAAAACATAAGACTACACAAGTCTCATGTACATGAAATTTGGGTGTGGTATCAAAACAACCTATAAATCCCATAGCTTTTGGAAATTATAATACCATAACATGCTTCAGAACTAGCCAAAAATATATTATTAGATTCTTGTATTGTTGCAAAGCACCTATTTAAAATTAAAGATTTGAGTGACTGTTCCATAGTTATAATTAAGTTACATTTTCTCAAACAGCTTATATGCAAAATCATCAAACACATGAACAAGTTTAAATAGGGAAAAATAGAGTAATGCTCTCACAAAGACCTCATTCAAGGCAAAGCTCGGATTCACATATTGGTAATAGAAATAAAAATTAAAAAACTTAACAGTTCAACCAGGCCAAAGACATAAAATTTTTAGAACAAAAAAAAAAAACCAAAATGAAATTTTGAAACAAAAAGAACAAGAAACTGCAATTGAAATCTAATGCATTGGTTCTCAGATCTAAAAGGTTTGGATTGCCCAAATTCGTACTCAAAGAAACAAGATGAAAGAATGAGAGAGAAAAACATACTCTTCATCAAGACGAGGAAATGTGGAGGAGTCTTGCGGCGATGAGCGGGGCAATGTTGAGATCGCCATCACTGCCGACTGGGAAGTTGGAGACAGTAAGTTCAGGGTTGGGAGAAAATGACCCTAGGATCCCAAGACGTATTTCATATTCTTTAAAACAAATTTGAAAATTTTCGGATGCTAAAAATTTTCAAAGACCCGCCCATTTCTGTCTTAAATTTGAATTTGCTCTCAACATTAACGGGTTTTTAAACCGACGTTAGAGTTACGCTCTGTTTGTTTCGAAGTAAAATATTTTCAAATGTAAAATATTTTACCAGTAAAAAATTTTACAGTAAAATATTTTCAAGTGTTTGGATTGTCCTAGACACTTGAAAATGCAAGCACAAATGCAAGCACTTCGGTAATAACCTTATTTTACCGCAGTTGTTTTGAACCGGAAATGTGAAAGGTTCTTTCTGATTTAAAGCTTTGCATCAAATGTGAACGACAATGGACTGTGTCATAAGGTGTTTCATGTAACATAACACATTGTCCTCTTGGTAGCATTTTTCAGTTCTTAACTTCTTATAATCATTTAAATGGTTCAACTTCTCTGCATTGACATATGGGCTTGCCTGACATTGGTCTACTTTCTTTACCGATGGACTGAACATTGGTCTATATATTTGTTCAATGCATTGAACTGTGTTAAAATTGTTCTTGTGGCTTACGAAATGACTAATTGTTGTTAAGCTAAGAGAGCAATCTGCAGATTAGAATGGTGTGGCTGAAACCAATATCAGAGTCATAGCCCATCTTAGGCTAAGGCTCACCCAAAGATCTCAAGAAGGATGGCAAATTTTAACTAAATTTGTTTTTTCTACTTTATCTTCCATAGATTTTATAAGATGAACGTCCAATCACCAAAAATCATCAAGTCTTGTTGCTACCTTCAAGCTATGGTTTGTCAGTGAACACAAGAAAAAAACCTTCACCAATCACAGGAGATTATCCAACACTAGAACAAAAGCTAGCCCACTGATGTACAAATACTAAGAATCACATTAGTCCAAACAAATCATAGATTGGGAACATCATATATACACTTACGAGTATGATGATATACATAAACAACAAATTACATAAATCCCTACCTAGAAGTGGGTGCTTTATACACAGGTACAGCATTGAACTGACAACCATCGGTCACCCAACACCATACCTAGTCGCCAATCTCAAAACAAAACCCAGCAACACCATACCCAGCCACCAAAACCCAAAACTAAACCCACCTACCAAACTCAAAACCAAACCCACTACCAACAGCCCACCTATCCAGATTTAAGAGATGCGGCTTGAAAGAAATTAGGAATATGAGGAAAAGTGTAGAAGGGAGGACGATCTGCACCGCCTCACCGCCAACCTAGATTGACGATCTGTACCGCCTCACCGCCGACCTAGATCGACGATCTACACCGCCTCACCGCCGACCCAGATTTACGATCTGCACCGCCAACTACCTCACCGCTCACCAGTAGGAGTCCCAATGGACTGCCAGAGAGAAAAGAAGAGAGAGGAGGGAGAACTTGAGAGTGAGAAGGTACAGTAGTCATGAGAGAGGGAGAGCAAAAACTGTGAGGGACTGAGGTGTGAGGAAGTGAAAGTATTGGGTAAAGAGGGAGTTGAGAAAATGTAAAATGTTTTACCAAAATTTTAAGTGTAAAATATTTTACACAAATTTGCCTAGATTGATTTGGTTGACTGAAAATATTTTACTTTTGACTAAATATTTTACTGCAAAACAAACACGGTAAAATGAGAAAATATTTTCCTGAAAATATTTTACATCGAAACAAACAAAGCGTAAGTCACATGTGTATGGTGACATGGCAGGAAAGCTCATGTCATCAATTTTAATGATCTGTCTTCTTCTTATTGGTTGGGACTATAAGTTCAGCATGCTGACCTTGTAGTCTCGGACTAGGTAAGAACCCAATGGTGATATGTTGTTACACATTTATGTTTAATATGGATAGACATGATTTTCTATTAATTTTTATATCATATATGAATTACACGTATATGACATAGGTTCCAATGGTGATATGTTGCTTTCATCTCTCAAATTTGATTTAGAGAACAATCTTATTTTTAGCTTATTATTAAGCATGTCTTGATATAATTTGATGATAAATTGTTCTATCTATTTTTTTATAGGAATCTATTTTATTATTTAATTTTACTTAAATTAGAAAATGTTATCTTATTTTCTTTAGTTAACGCATGATTTTTTATTAAGCCGTGTATTGCACGGGCATAATATTAGTATTATATATATCATGCGGCACTGTTTTTCTATAAATTAAACTCTCAAATTATTTACCCCAAAAAAAAAAAAAATCAACTAAAACTTATAGTTAGAATTAGTTGATTTTTTTATATAAAAAAACTGTATTTAGTTAGTTACTGTATTTTCAAAATTATATGATTTAATTTGTTTTATCCCTAAATAATAGCGCTTAAAATGTAATTTTTCTATATTTTTTTAATATAAAAGGAATTTTATTCTCACTCTTTGGACATGAGTCATTATTAAAGTTCATAGCTAGGTTTTCTTTTCTTTTTTAAAGAAAAATGCATTTTTATTTGTTAAGGCTAACTTACCTTTGTTTTTATTACACCAAACAAAAAGTTTGGTAAAAAAAATTGTACTACGGGAACCTCTCGCTCACTACGTTAAGTACCTAAAGATTTGGTTTCACTAACTTGTAGGGACGGACTTGAACTTTAAGCTAGTGGGGCTAGAGTATAAAGAAAAAAAAAATCTCCAAATACACATCTATATAGTATTAAAAAATTATAAATACATAAAATCGTTGTTTCTAAATACATTAAGATGAAATCATCTATTAATAAAGACAAAAACAAAAACAAAATAGTGTTTTTTTTTTTAATATTAGGCCTAACTAGGATTTTTTTTTTTTTTTTTTTTTGAAGTTAGAGCATTCCCAGTGGTAGTGCTAAAAATTTTAACTTGCAGTACCTCAAAAAGCTACTTTATCTATTTTACCACCTCACTTTACAATACACCCAATATCAAAAAAAAATTTTATCACTTCATTTAAAATAATATAAACAACTCATTAAAATAATAAGAGAGAGAATTTGAGTTTTTTAATTGAAAAAAGATATATAATGTTAATAAAATATTATATTATATTTTTAACAACTTGTTACAACCAATTGGTATTTATTCCAGTTTACTGTAGTTGCAAAAAATTTAACTTTAACTTCTCCAATAACACATGATTTTTTTGTTCTTTGGTGGTAAAATAGTTTTTTTTTTTTTTTTTTTTGTGCTAAAATACAATAACCATTGTGAATATTTTTATTGTTTTTGTTAAGTTTTTGGGTTGGATAGTTGTTATCTAGGTTATGCTAGCTAGACTAATTGGGGACAAGAGGACCCAACTACAAAATGAAATATAGAATGACAAAAATAAAAAAATTGGACCTAGGGGCGGCCCAGGCCCCCACCTGGGTCCATCACTGCTCACTTAAGCTTTTGGATGGGGCAACAACTTTAGGAACACCCAATTTTTAATTCCTTTGATCTTGATCTTTGAATTCTTGCTTTTCAAGAGCTCAGTACTAACAACCCCTAGATGCAAAAGCACAACTCTTTAAAAAGTCTTAAATTGTGTCATTTAGGTTTACTTATATAGTCTTCCTCTGGTTGCACGAAACCCTTGTAGTTGGACAACTGAATGGACTTGAAAATAGAAAACCTTATGCGATTCTCGATCAATCAAAATTAGGCTCTATTGATTGAACAATTAAACATCTCAATCAATCGATAAGTTGTCGATGACGCAAAAACTTCAGTCTTCTTTGATCTACATGGGGTTTCAATCTTAACTTCCAATGTGACTCAAAACACACTAACAAGACTTATATTTGGCACAATTTATTCACGATTTTCCAGATCACAACTATGAGATCAACACCTTCTCGTACCATTCCATTACTTCCTTAATAAAATATTCCATTAAATAAAAAATATACACATTGTATTTTATACAAATCGCAGCAAGATGATTGTCATTCATTCATATGGTGGTGTCATTTTGCATATAGTTTGGATAGATAACCTTTTCAAAAATAGAACTTAGGAAATAATAAACAATATAAGAGCATAGGACAGACATGAACTTATGTATTTTACTTATGTAGAGTTGAATATAATTTCCTAATAACCTCAAAAGATAATGATATTCAAATAATCCTCCCCTCCAAACATTCTCGATTTTGGGAATTAAAAATGAGGTTTTAGAGAGCACTTCAAAATCCAAAATCCAAAGAAAAAAAAAATTGAAAATTAGCTCCAAACCGATGCTTTCTTTCTCCAATCCATCATGTAGCGATTGAAGAAATTATCTATATGTAGTTTTAGTCACATTATTTTTTTAATGAGTCAAATAATTTGTTTAAATAATACACATGAATAATCATACTGACATGGATGGTGTCATAAATTATCATGTAGTAACTCGAAGGAGATTCTTCCAAAACGATTTGGAGCCAAACTTTATCATAATCGAAAGTTAAAGAATCTGGCTTAAAATAACTTTGTAACTATCTTCTTCCATCCATTATGAGGTTATTGAAGAGACCATTCATATGTAGTTTTAATCACATAACTTTTTTTAATGAGTCATGTGACTTGTTTAAAATGATACAAACGGGTAATCTTACAAGGACAAAGTTTAGGTACAAAGTTGGTTGTAGCCAATTGCTATAACTCCACTTAATATATTTTTGTTTGATGTGAATTTTGAGAAATCCAGTGTTAGACTACATTTTCTTCTTATATCCTCTATGTTTGCAAAATTTCCAGAAGATTAAAGATCAATAACTATATTATTAATCAAATGTTTAAATTTAAAGTTTTTGTAGTCTAAAATTATGTATAAAAAATAAATTTATCGATTGAATAGTAAATAACATCCAATTTATACGAAATTTGATATTCATGTTAAGAACATAAAAAAAAACATGTAATATAAATGTTTGATTTTCAAAATATGTAGTCATATTAATTTTTTTAGTTGAAGTTGTAGCTATTGACTACAACCAAATTTGTTGTTAAACTTCGTTCATCTTACAAATTGTCACATAATGGGTTGGAAAGATAGCTCAAACCTATCCGAGAGGCAAAATTTGTTCAATTGAAATCCTTCTTTTTTGGCCTAATATTCAATTTTTGCAAAAATATATTACTAAAAAGCCTATGTCTGAAATTATTTAGTTATGTAGCTCCTTTTGGAACTCGAGTTTCGAGTTTAGCAAACTCAAGTTTTTCCACTTGAAAAATTGCAGAGAGACTGCAATTTTTATTTTAAATTAAGTGTTTGATGGAACTAAACTCGAGTTCCAAGCGTATATTTTATTTTAAAATACCTCATTTGATGATCCGTGTGAGTATCTTTTTGCTTGGAGCTCGAGTTTACTAAATTCAATTTTCATTTAGAACTCAAGTTTAGCAAACTCAAGGAGGTTGAGTTTGCTAAATTCGGTTTTCACTTAGAACTCAAGTTACAAAAGGGCTAAATAACTAAATAAGCAGAGACATTTTAGTAATATAGTTTTTTTTTTTTTTTGGCAAAATCTGAATACTTGGCAAAAGAAAATAAAAATTGAAACCCCATAAAACCTGAGAAATTATTATTTACACTATGAGGACTGTTGATATGATCCTCCCTAACTAATGAGATGATGTCATCTATGTAAATGTACGTGTGAGCTTCCTAATTAGCATAATGAATAAAAAATAAAAATTATCAGATGATATTACATTTACATAAATAACAACATTTTATTAAGTGGTAGGAAAAAAATAAAAAGGAGCAAGTCAGCAGTCCTACGGACCTAATAATTTCTCTCCACTTACACCCGTTTTAACAAGCAAGAACCAAAGGGTGTGAGAGGGAGGGAGGGAGAAAGAGAGAAAATCAAAATGGCAACTTCAGTGGCTGGAAGATCCACAGTATTGCGTGCAATGTGCAGAGCATCAACGAATTCTTCTCCTTCTTCGGCAACAAGGAGATTCTCATTGCCACTGCCACTGCCACTGCCACCGCGTTCTTCCAATTTCGTGCCTCGTCTGTCTCCAACTTCCCATCCTCCTCCACTAAGGTACCAACTCTTTCTTCCTTCTTCTCTTTCTCTCTATCTCCATCTCTGTGATTTGAATTATGATTGGTTTGTAAAGGTTAAGGTTGGTCCGAAGAGAAGTGAGTTCCCTTCAACCCGTCCACTCTGCAATCGCTTCCGCTTCCCTTGTCTCCAAGCTCCCTACCGAAGCCACCACTTCCTCCCAAGGTAAGCTCTCTGGAAGAGCTTGTTTCATTGTAACTTATAGACTGTAGTGTACTAGTGAGCTGTGCAAATTTTGGTGGTGGGTGTTATATAATTGTCTAGAATTGTGCACTATGAGTAGTGGCTTTATTACAATAATGATTATTAATACTTACTTAAGATAATGCAATACAAAAACAACCTAGTTTTAGTCCCAAAGTTTTGGGTATGAATCCTCTGCAGACTAGTCAGGGTGGACTACATGTATTCTGGGGGATGCCCCAACGTGTGTATGTAATGAATCCATTCATGATAGACTGACTAAATTTTACATTGGTTATCAAACTACCGCAACCCTCATTTTTTTGGGCTTGGGTCTGGCTGTGAATAGAATATATGACAATAGGCACACAGGCAGAGTTATATAAGAAATATAAATTAATGAATAACTTTGATCTTTCAAGTATTAACGGTACTTAATGATAATGTAATACAATTAGTTGCAAAAAGCACCTAACTTTTGAAGAAGCTCTACTTTTTTGAATTTATATTTTGGTGGTCATGGCTAAATATTGAAATCAATGGTCATTTCTCTCAATTTCAGCTGTAGGCAAGTTAGCGCTTTATTGTTGCTACAATTCATTCATTGATCCAAAGGGGAGCTTGAAAACTTATTTAGGAATTTGACATTGCAAAGGTTTTAGGCAAGGAAGCTTTTCTATTAAAATGGTATTTTTAGATTCTGTTTATGAGTTCCTTGTGAAGAAGAAGCTAGATTGCCTCTTAAAAATGCATTTTGAACATGCTTCTGCTATAGGGTAGAGGCTCACAAGGATGAGAATAGTGATAAAAAAAAAAATGCAATCAGCTGCAGTCAGCTCCACAAAGGTATGGCATATATGCGGAGAAGTATCATGATGGGAAGGGTCCAACATAACGCGGCATCAAGAGTACAGAATGTCTCAATGTCAAGGTCACTGATGAACAGTTTTTTTGTCCTTGAGTGGGCCTTGTTATGAACATTTTGTTTGAATTGTAAGGCAGACAACTGAGACAATAAGTTGAGAAAAGCTGTACAAACTTTAGAAAGAGCTAGCCCTGTGAGAGGCATCCTTGATGGAACAACAATGGTTATTTTGTGTATGCTGCTGTTAATTGTAACAACAGGCTGGTATTAATAATAAATGATGTTTGAGAAGAGCTTTGAATTTTTTTATTGTGGGATTAGGGACTATTACTTATCAAAAAAATAAAAATTGTGGGAGTGGGAACTCTTATGCAGCCAAGCTCTGAGATGAGAAGTTGGACAGATAGGTTTCCTGGAATGGAATTCTAACTAACATTGATGAACTTTACGCATAATACTTCTGTATGAGTGGCAATTTGTAAGTAGTTTCTGGTAAAGAGGTTGAAGATTAACCAAAAGCAACATATTCGTTTTGTCCCAACTAATACTGTAGGGATTAGGAAGATGCATACTGAGATGGAATGCAAATACATCAGAGACCACAGTAATCTCTAGCTTGTAGCCGATATGATATTATGTAAATCTAAGGTGCCTCACTTAGAAATAACGTAATGGTTGGTGAGACCATATGGCATTTAATTTTACTCCCTAAAAATATATGAAATAGGTTAGGGGATTTTCTCAGATAGTTATCTGCAAACCATTTTTAAGGTTGCTTTGAATGCTGTGGAGAAGGAAAAAGAAAACATATCTTCTTCTTTTAATATGTAATTTTGTTCTCTATTTGAGAAATTAAAAGTTATGCATAAGTAAGCTGAATTATTGTATGTGTCTCAGTTGAGTGGAAGTTTATTATTGTCCTGGTCCCGACAGTGTTAACAATGTTAGATACATAGTATTTGGTTTCTTTTGTCAACCTTTGGTCCTTGATTGGTATGAAGGAAAAAAATTAATTCCTAATAATGTTAAATGAGATCTTAAGAAGGATTCCATTACAATTTTATTTTTCTCTTCTCCTTGTTCACTACAAGAGCCAAACAGCCATCAGGTTTTGGAAAGCATGGTGAAGTAAGAAAAATTATCAATAAAAACATTGATAATCAAATAGCACAAAAGTGAATGAAACAGGCCCTACTGTATGAATGAACTTCAGAACAATCTATGATAAAGGAACATCACCCTTGGAACAAATAGTTTGTCAGTTGTTACATAATGGAGATGTCTTTTGGCTCAAAAAAAAAGAAAAAAGAAAAAAGAAAGAAAGAAAAGCAACTTTGAATGTCTTTATTTAAGGGGGCATAAAATGCTGCTCGAAGTCTTACTGTTTAACATTGTTTGAATGAGAGCAAAGATAAAAAGGGTGATTTATCTCCCCCCCCCCCCCAAAAAAAAAAAGATATAAAGGGTGGGAACTAGGAGTTTCACAGGGTAAAAGCTTAAAGGCAAAAATTGAAGGTTTCATTTCTCCTTGCCCCCCTGTCTTTTTCTTATTTTAAATGGAAAAAAAGATATGTAGCATTGAAGTTGCTTTACCTGTTAAAATATTAGTATTTTTGGTTTGTTAAAATGTTGCTGATTGTTACTGTAAGAAGTAAATTTATAACATCTTTTTTCTTCTCTATCTTGATGACAGGTAGATTTGCAAACTATCTCAGTCCCATCTAGTACTGAGCGAATGCCGAGATCAGAGTTGTTCTGCTTCTTATAATTGGCTTAGTTCATTTCAGAGGATTAGAGTTCAGGTCTTTCCAGGCTTAATAGCTGAGCATGCTTTTTTAACTTTCTTTTACTACTTAGCAACCCTCATGCTATTTTCATAAATTCTCCTAGTTTGTTATATATGATAAATTTTATTAAACTGGGATGAGTGAATCTAAGTTTTAAGAAAATATTTGGATGTGGAAATGGTCACAATAAATGCACAATGGTTATGATTAATATGCATCTCTTGCAAGTGTAGTTTTGGGATAGGAAATAAATACAAAAGGCCTTCTTTGGTTTTCAGAACTAATTGGAAGTTGTTCTAGGTTGAATCTTGCCATTCTTTTAAAAAGAAGTTTGTCTAGAAACAGAATGGTTAATGAAATCTTGGAAATTCAACTTAAAATTATTCACTTTGCTTGATCCTGATGAATCACAAAATTTGGAAGAATTTTTGGAAATTGGATGAAATATTACAATCTTTGAGAATATTTTTAGGTTGTGAGCTGCTGGTTGAGACAAGCTTGGTATCAAGTTTTAGGTTATTGGCACCCCCACCTAGTGGTGGGTATATCTCCGGGGTTTAATCCCCGGCATATTCACTTAGGGGAAAAAAAAGTTGGCTCTCCTCTTGTTGAAACAATGAGGTGGGGGGTATGGTCATAAGTTCAATACGAACTTGGTGTGTAACTTTTTAATAGAAAAAAATCTAATGTTCATTAAAAGAATTGAAAGACTTGACTATCAGAAATTATGAATACCTATGATTTTAGGGTGAGGGGATTGGGAATTTCATCAAAGATGATTTTAAATGTCATAGGAATTGGTGATTTCAAGACTTACATGGTTCTAGTGGTGATGGTATTCTTTGAAGATTATATTCATTGTACTAATTTTGCTCTTTTGAACCAAAGTGTCCTATTCTTGCTGTAGACTGATCTGAGAGAAAATTAAAGAAATGACAGATGCCTGTAAGGGGAACCTGAGGTCCTCATACTGTTTGGTACTTGTTACATCATATTTATTGGCATTGCTTGATGTATGATTTGGGAAATTTTTATGCAGCAGCAGGTTTAAAAGTTTGGATTGTTTATCTGGCAGCAGGATCAAAAGAATGAACACTGTGCAGTCAATCATGAAACTTAAGGTGTCAGGACCTAGGTTTGATATTGTCACAAAAATAACGTATGTTCGGGGTTGAATTACTTTCTCATTTAGCTTTTTCCACTTTAGAGAATAGAAAAAGATTTAGAAGGTCGACTTAGTTTTAGAAGTCTTAGGCTGTATTTTGACAATTTTGTCGCCATATTTTGGTTGAACCTCTGTCATTTTTGAGGTAAAAAATTTTAAATTCTTGATAGTCTGGGTCTATATCCTTCAGGTTCCAGATTAACTAAGATTAACTAGGATGCATAGTGCTTACATTATTGAAATATGACAAGCATGGATCGTATTAAAGAGAAAGTATTATTATTGATTTAGTCTTGAAGGATGTGCAGGCTTGGAATAGCATTAGAATGACTCTTAATTCTTTTGTTTTGGTTGTTTGAGACTCCCTTTGGTCAATAGGACTTGCTGGGTTGTTTTTCTGATTTTGTGCTGAGACATTCCTTGGATGGCTAGCTGATGTAGGACAACCTAGGCTTCCCACCTAGATTAGTCCTACCGAAGAACCTTAGGCTTCCCACCTAAGGTGTTTGGAATCACCACCAAACAAATAATATGCAATCTCTGCAAATAATCTCAATAATAATAATAATAGTCTGTAAACTACAAAAGGAACCATCTGGAGCTATATATACAACTTCCAGGAATCATAATGATAAAGATAAACTCTCCTAAACAATCTCAAATACTAATACGATAGAATAAATGACAAACTCATGGGGTGTCAAATAATGGCTCCAATATTTTAAAGCTTGTACCACAGCATAGAGTTCTTTGTCATATGTTGAATACTTCTTCTTAGCCTCATTTAATTTCTCACTAAAGTAAGCTATAGGGTGACAATCTTGACTAAGAACTCCTCCTATGCCTACACCAGACGCATCACATTCTACTTCAAAGACCTTATCAAAGTCTGGTAGGCGCATCACCGGTGCTTCGGTCATCTTCTTCTTAATTTCTTGAAAAGCTTTACCAGCAGCATTTGACCATTGGAATTCGCCTTGCTTCATACAATCAGTGATTGGTGCCATGATTGTACTAAATCCACGAATGAAGCGGCGATAGAAAGTTGCAAGCCCATGAAAACTGTGAACCTCATTAATGTTTTTGGGTTCGGGCCAATCCACTATGGCCTTGACCTTTTGTGGGTCAACAGAAACTCCTTTAGATGAAACCACAAAACCTAAGAAAATGACACTATCAGTGAAGAAAGAGCATTTCTTTAGGTTGGCATACAAGTTTTCTCTCCTCAAAGTGGAACAAACTCGTTTAAGATGGTCCAAATGTTGCTCTTTTGTTTTACTATAAATGAGGATGTCATCAAAGTATACTACCACAAATTTGCCCATGAAAGGCCTTAGTACTTGTGTCATCATTCTCATGAAAGTACTAGGAGCATTTGATAAACCAAAGGGCATCACAAGCCACACATATAGACCATCCTTTGTCTTAAAAGCAGTCTTCCATTCATCACCTGGGCGGATCCTAATCTGGTGGTATCCACTTTTCAAATCAATCTTTGAAAGATTGTGGCTCCTGACATCATATCAAACATATCATCTAACCTAGGGATAGGAAAACGATACTTTACAGTAATCTTATTGATTGCGCGACTATCCACACACATTCTCCAGGATCCATCTTTCTTTGGGATCAAGAGTGCAAGGACTGCACATGGGCTTAAGCTTTCACGCACAAATCCTTTGTGCAAGAGCTCATCCACTTGTCTAACCATCTCATCATGTTGAGGAGGGCTCATTCTATAGTGGGGCAAATTTGGGAGTGCTACTCCCGGGACAAGATCTACGGCGTGTTGAATATCACGCATAGGAGCCTAGGAGGCAATTGATTTGGAAGCTCCTTAGGGAAAACATCTTGGAACTCTTGAAGCACTGACCGTACTTCTTTTCTTGGTTCTTCAAAGTTATCTAGTGCAATTTCCTTAACAACCAAAGCAAAGATGATGGAGTCTTGATTGACAGCTCTTTCAAGTTCTTTTGGAATAATGAGGTTCATACTTTGCTTTTTGGGCTCTTCTCTAGCCTTACTTGCACTAACAAACTTAGTTTTGACTGGGTTAAGCTTAATCCTTTGTCCATTGTGCATGAAGGAACAAGAATTCGAGCGACCATAAAAAGTGACATCTAAATCATAGAGCCATGGTCGTCCCAAAATTATGTGTCCTACATCCATTGGAATCACATCACATGAAATCTGAGCCTTGTATAAGAGGATATGAATAGGAACAAGACACCTATCCTTGATGGTGATAGATGAATCATCTACCCAAGAAACCTTATAGGGCTTAGGATGGGCAACTAACTTCAAACCTAGGAGGGAGACAAGTTTAGAAGAAACTGCATTAATGCAACTTCCACTGTCAATGATAACCTTGCAATTTGTGGTTCCACACTTGACAAAGGTTTGGAAGATAGTATTTCTTTTCCAATCATCACTTTCTTCAAACTGTGCTAGAGCACACCTAACAACACTCATTACAAGAGTATCAAGACTACATTCGTTAAGGTTATCAAAAGATGGTAGGGCTCTAATGCAAGCTAATTGGGTGGAATCATCCTCTCCTATTTCTACAATGGCTTCAATGTTAGGCTCATAGACTACTTCTTCTACCTCTTCCTCTCCATCCAATTCTTCAATCAACAAAGTCTTATTAGGACATTGGGCAGCCATATGACCAAAGTCTTGACACTTAAAGCACTGGATTCTAGAATTTGGTCTAAATGTCTCTCTAACTGCACTCTTTCCTTTGTCTTCTGGGCGCAAGGGCCTATTGTTGGGATTGAGTCTAGTTTGAGGACCTTGTTGGTATCTACCCTGAGGATTTTCTTCTATGTGTAAAGGTCTATTGTTGGGATAAGGTCTATTTTGGGTACCTTGGAGATATCTACCTTGGGGACCATCAAAATTGTTGCGAGGCAACATGCGATTATCAAATCTCCTTCCACCTTGGGGCCTAGGGATCAGCTTTAAATCATGCACTAAGGTATAAGCATCATCAAGAGTTGAGATCTGTCGGGCCACCAATTCTCTTTGAAGATCATAATTGAGACCTTTCCTAAATCTACTCAAGGTAATTGGCTTATCTTCAGTTGCATTGCTACGTATCCTGTACTCTTCAAATTGTTCTATGTACTCAGTAGCAAACCTATTGTCTTATCTCAAATCATGCCATTGATCCAACAAGTTGCCTTGATAAGAGACTGGGAAGTACTTTTCATTGAGCTTGGCCTTCATTTCTTCCCAAAGAGTTATGGGTGGTTGGCGGGTCTTACGGAGGTGGTTGACAACACTATCCCAATGGAGTTTTGCTCTTCCTACATGTTTCATTTTGGCAAACCTAACCTTTCTATCCTCAGACAGTTCATACCACTCAAAAAAATGCTCCATCTCTTGCACCCAATCATTGTAGACCTGAGGGTTCCTAACACCATCGAAGGTAGGGGCCTCTACTTTGATATGCTTAGCTGAGTTGTCTTCATTGTCTCTATGGTCTTGCCTAGGGTGAGGGCCATGTCTATTATTATTTCTTCCATTATGTGCATTATCCTCGTCATACCTAGCCTCTAAGTGGCCTAGACGGGCAGTAAGCTCTGCAATGGCTTGTCTTAATTCATCTTGGGGAGGAGGATCCATGTTTAGGCGAGGATCCATGTTTAGGCGGGATTGTGGACTAGACTGGGATTCAGAACTAGACTCTGATTTGGAATTAGACTGTTCTTCAGAACTAGTTACTAGATGACCATTACGCAAATGCATGCAAAGAGATCAACAAACTAATTATAGCAAGTGAATAGTAAGGATAATACTCAAGTTAAATTATATGTGAAGAGAAGTCATGAATTCCACAGGTTGTTGCATTCAAGCAGTACTAGCTTCAACAAGAATTAAATTAAAAGGACCTAATTATGACAATGTGATTAGGCTAGTTCAACCACTAATACTGAGAAGTAATTACTTTAAAGGATTTTTTTTTTTTTTTGGTTTTTGTTTTGGCTAAAATAAAATGCTGAAAGAAAATAAACCAGCAGCTAAAATAACAAAGTCATGTGGAAGTTTAAGCAAAACAAAGGACAAAGGCAGTAGCATGTGACTGAGATAAACTTGAGGCACATAGTAGACATATTGATATTAAATTTGAAAGTACATTTCAATTCATTAAGATAGGAAAGTTCGCACCTTGGATGGGCTGACTTAACAACCTGGGCCTCACTGGACAGTGGGTCACACTACTAACAATGGTGAAAGTGGGCTTGTGGTTCCTCACATGTAGTGAACGTGGAGCCTTCTTAAGAATTCTGCCTGCTTCGTGAACCTGACTTGACTTTTTTTTTTTTTTTTTTTGGTTCTGTGATCAAAGGCGCGCACGGATGGTGGTCAACGATTTGGGAGGTGTTGCTGGCTTCTCTGTTGGCTTGGGGATGAAAAACTCATGTGGGGCTGCGGGGTATATACGGATTTCCGGGACTGGTTTGGGCTCTGGTTTGCAGATCTCGTGAGGTAAGAAATTAGGTTGCATTGGTTTGCAAATCTCGTGGGGTAAGTATTTGAGTAATGGCATGTCTAGTGGTTGAGTTGTTTGGTGATGGTGAGTGTGGTTGTGGGATGTCAGTCGTGATTTTGGTTGCTGAAAGGGGAGATCGGGTTGGGCTCTGATACCAAGTTGATGTAGGACAACCTAGGCTTCCCACCTAGATTAGTCCTACTGAAGAACCTTAGGCTTCCCACCTAAGGTGTTTGGAATCACCACCAAACAAATAATATGCAATCTCTGCAAATAATCTCAATAATAATAATAATAGTCTGTAAACTACAAAGGGAACCATCTGGAGTTATATATACAGCTTCCAGGAATCATAATGATAAAGATAAACTCTCCTAAACAATCTCAAATACTAACACGATAATCCTAACAATCTCAAATACTAATCCAATACTAAAGATAAACCCAAATAAAGATAACATAAATGATAAAGATAATCTCCATAGATGTGCCATCATGTGGTGTCTGCACCACTAGCTATTGGGGATTTGGGAACACAAGTGATCTTTTGCTTGTAATAGGTAAATTCAAAGTTTTTATAGACATGTCTCATGAATCATTTGTTGGTTATCATGTTTCATTGAGCACCTTATGATCGAACTCTTAACTTCATCTGCACAAAGATTTGGACAAATAACTGATCTCTCTATCTCTCTATGTACGCATATGTTTGAGCTTTATACTTCCTTCCTCATTTTATTTTTATTTTTATTTTTTGGGTTTAATTTTTGAATTTAGAGGTGGAAAACAAGAAATGGCGTCAGTTTTTCTACTTATTGGGTGGAGGACTGTCTATGCAAAATTACAACACCATTACATTAAAAAGTAACTAAAACAAAAGCTATCCTGACCCTTGAGGTGAAGTTTTTATTTTAGTTGGCAGCAACTGAGGACCAAAAAATAACTAAAATATCAATTTACTTCAGTTTGTTGAATAATAAATTTCTGATATTTGCTGGTTTCTTTCTCAAATAAGTAGCAAATTCGTGAATGGAAATGAAAGTGGATTCTACTTCTAGAAATATACATTATTTTTATACCAACGCGTCTGGTTTTAATTTTGTTTATTTATTTTTCTTTTAGTAGTTAGATTAGAGTTAGGAAATATTGAAATAAACCTATTATGATATGTTATATGTATTGATGTATGAAAAAAATAAAATAAAATAAAATAAAATCTAAAAATGAACGTTTCTCTAATTAAAAATATAAAATATTACATATTTCCCTCGTACCAATACTTTCAATTTGACTAAACTTTGATATCTTTGTTGGCATTATAATAATTTATTGTGCATACAACACTTAAATTATTAAAATCAATTATTTATAATATAACTCTAATGGAAATTCTGGTACCAAAAGATTTAAGAAATTAAAAAGAATTTAAATATTTACATTTTTGTTTTAATACAAAAACTCCAATTTTACTATATCCATTATCCACCACATCAGTTAAGGTATTTTTTTAATATTTATTTTATTATTGAACTTCAATAATATTAGTGGATTTTTTTTTTATAAAAATTATTTATCGTATTACTTTTTTAATTAACTCATGCATTGTACTGATATTCTACTAGCAATTAACAAATTTTTTTTTTTTTTTTTTAAGTTAATCAAACCAAAAAAAATGTCAATTTTTTCCCTACTGCAAAAAATAGGTACTACCTTAAAAAAGCTACTTTTAAATGGATGAGGAAAACTTTAGGATCTTCTATTCTATTATTGGATTTGGCGGTTTGCTACTAATGTGCTCAAGTGCATCAAACGCAGCTCGAACACTATACAAGTTCAAAACGAACCAAGTATCACTTTCATATTCCGTCACAATGACTGAAAAATTCACACTTTATTATTAACAAAAAACAAAAGAAGAAGCAAGATTCGACATTTTTCTTTCTTTCTTTCTTTATATTATTCTTGACAGCGAAGTTAATTTTCATGATATTACAAATTTTACATAACAAGATAAATAATGATGAAAAACATTTGTGAAGTTGTGATTGGAGAGTTATTGCAATTAAAAAAAAAAAGTGGACATACTTTTCCCGCCACTAGAAAGAAATTGATTGACTGAAACCCAAACAACCTCACTTGCAAACTTGGAATAAGATTTAGCAAGTTGAAGATAAGATTTTTACTTTATTGACATGTTGAGAGCATCTTTGGTCTCCATGCACTAGGGAAATTTTCGTGGATTGGGGGACCGAAAATGGATTCTCTAGGTTCATACCAATCGAGTGACCAATAATTCAGACCAAAAAAGAGCAATCATCTAAGCAAGTGGGAATATTTTGTATTCCACATTCCAATTAATAGAATCTCTCCATAGTCCAATTAGTACAATTTGTCTATAAATAAAAAAGCCGTACGATTACAAAAGATATTCCTAACAAAGAAGAAGAAATTATCATATTTAAGCATTTTATTAATTTAAATGGAGGATGAGTAATAATGAGATCACATACTTAGGGGAGGGGGTGGGGGAATAGCCTTGAATTTCAGTTGGTTCAACTGAGATTTAAGGGTAAATAAAATGGCTTGAAGGTCAATTAGTCCAACTTAGATTTAAGGAAAAATAGAGGGTTTTTTTTTTTTTTTTTATAATTTTTTTTTGAATCTTTCAAATGCATATGATGAGATTTCCTTTGATGCATGGTAAATTGGAAGCAAGCGAGTATTGTGGTTGATTATCATAACTAGAAAACAAATTGTGTTTTAACTTTTTAGTGTATTAGCAGTGGTAAAACTCCAAAAAAAGCTATTTTAAAACTTCAAATCACAAAAACCAAGTCCAAGTGTTTATTTGTTAAAAATTTTACATACTTGCTACAGTAAAGTTATACAAATAGAACTTACGGTAGCAAATTCTATTCTTTTAAAATTAATTAGTATGTAACTCATGCTTACGTACAAGAATGATGAATTATAGTGGTGTTATTGATGTCAGTTTGGATTATTAAATATATAAGACATTAGTTCGACCAGGACATTTGGAAGTACTAGAATGATTTTTCCTTACAATTTTAATGATATTGGTTATGCCAAGTTTCTCATTACACTGTTGTTATGTATATAATTTTGAAAACCACTAGTGGACACTACATATACAATATCAGTTCACTATCACTGTCTGTAAAATTCTACTAAATACAACACAAAATAAAATAATAAATTGGTTTAATAGTATCTCCTAAATTGAATGGGGATATGTGCATGAGATCGTTTAGCTCAATTATAATTTGTTACGTTTAAAATCTCCACATACAAAATATCTAATTAGAAACAGTATAAAAAAAAATTCATTAGTTCAAAAAAAAAAAAATAACAGCAAAAGTTTAAACAATTTAATTTGTATGAAAAGCTAACAAAAGCAAAATCAAATTTTAATTCTAATCAAATTTTCTATCAGGTTTGGTTTTAAATATATATATATTACCTAGGTTTATTTATATTGGACTCCTTATTTTCTACACTAAAATGACTAAATTAACTTACTTAGTACAAAAATTTTAAAAATTTAGATTAGATGGGACACGTGGCACAAAATTAATTTTTACACTAAATTAATTCACTTGGCACAAAATTTTAAAAACTTAGATTAGATGAAACCCATGACGCAAAATTAGACTTCATTTGAATTCCAATTTGAATTCCAATTCCAATTTGAATTCCAATTCCAATTTGAATTCCATAACCCTCTCTCTCTCTCAACTTGGGTTTATATTCTCTCTCCTCTCTCTTTCTCTCCAACTTTCAGTATCCCTCTCACTTCTCTCTCTTAGACCTTGCCATCGAAGTAGGCCATAGGACTTTTTGCATGGAGATCAATGTGGGTCGTGGTGTTGAGATCGGCGTGCGATGGTGGCATGGTCATGGTGGAGATCAACGAATCAGTGGTGGTTTTTGTTTCGGCTGTGGGATGGGTTGTTGTGGATCATGGGTTTTTCTAGTTGTAGATGTTGAATTTGTGTCCTTGGTGTTGGATTTTGGTGGTGGTGGGTTATGGGTTTGAGGTAGTGATGGATTGTGGGGATGATGGTTTTTGATGTGGTGATTTTTTTTTATAGGATTTGTTTTATATATATATATATATATATATATATATATATATATAGAAAGTAGGAGTTGTGGTGGTGGCTGGTGGGTTGCAATGGTTGACTGTGGTGATGGTTGCTTTTTTTTTTTCTTTAGTAGTGGTGAGCTTTGAGAGAGAGAGAGAGAGAGATTGAATATGATAGAGAGCAAGAGAGATTGAGAGAGTGAAATTAATAAATAAATGTGATAAATAAGAAATGAGATAAAGGGTGAGTTGTAAAATTGTGTTAAAATATATAAAGTAGCTTATTTGAGTGTAAAATAAGTATTTTTTTAGAACTCCAAATGCTAATACTTAGAGCATTTGCATTAGTATTTGTATAATAGAATAAGGACCACATTTTTACCAACCAAGTCCAAGATTCACCCATTTCAGACCATGCAAAGTTGTGTAAAACTATATGGTTGGTTGCTACTATAACCATGGATATACATACACACACGCACACACACAAGCACTATTCACATTGTATTTCAATATTTTATTTTATTTTCTCTTTCTTCGTCAGACATGCTCTCTGTCTCTCTCTCTAAACAAGAGAGAGTTGATCAACCTTCCAACCACCACCGTCCAACTACCACAGCAACCTAGCACCACCCACCAACACCACCATAACCTATTACAACACATTTTAGCCAATGCCCAAAATCAATGGAAAACCCACAAAATTGACCACACTTTGAGCTAAATTAGCCATCTCAACCCATTAACCATTGTCCAACCTCCACTGCAACCCAACACGAACTCAACAACACCATCATAATCCATTAAAACACTTCTTTGTCAACACCCAAAATCAACAAAAAGCCCACAAAATCGACCCACCTTGAGCTAAATCAACCATCTCGACCCATTCACTTAGAACCAACTTCATCTTTAACCCATTTCACCTCAAACCAGAAAACCCATGTTTAGGTCAAGGGTGTAATCAAGCAAGAAAGATTTAAAGTGGGTTTGAGAGGTCAAAGAGAGAAAGCAACGATGAACGATGGTGATGAGCAATAGTGAAGGAGAGAGCTCATCCATGAGAGAGAGAGAGAGAGAGAGAGAGATGAGAATGTTAAAAAATAAGAGAAAAATAAAGAGAGAGAGTGTGTGTAGTCAAGGGTAGGTTGTAAAATAATAATAAAAAGTAAGAAAAATGATTATTTAAATAAAATAGAATGTAATATAGATAATTTAATGCGAGTGTTTTTTAGAAGTAATTATGTAAAATAGAAAAAGTAAGTTCTTATGCTAAAATATATGAGAATTTTTGTACAAACTATTACAAATGCTCTAAATTACCTAAAATTATATATAAATATAAATATATATATATATATATAAGGTTGGGTTCAAGTTACACCTAGTATAACTTTAAGTAATATTACACCACCCAATAACTTGTTATTGAATTCATATTTTGAAAATCCAACCGTTCAAATTATATGTTTTATATGTTCTTAAAATGCATGCCAATTGGATGTAATTTATCATTCGATCCATAAACTCATATTTTATGTATTATTTTAAACTACAAAAACTTGAATTTAAACAGTTGATTGATAATATGACTATTGATTTTTGATCATCTTTAAATTTTATAAGCATGTAGAATATACGAAAATAATGTAATCCAACGGTGAATTTATTAAATTTCACATATAATTAAAAAATATTGAGTGATGTAATATTACTTAAAGTTACACCAAGTGAGCCCAACTCATATATATATATATATATATATATTTATATATATAAATAAAGGTGAAACATTAAAAAAAGCTATATATAAAAACCAAACCGAAAATGTCTGGTTTGAACGGGTTAATTAGGAACTGAGGGCCAGGCCGATTTTTTAACGTTAAAAACCGTATGAACCTCCGGTTGGACTGTCCAACCGTTTGCAGTTCGACCAAGTCACGCTCCAGAATATGTCCAACGTTGTAACCATGCTTCTACTTGAGTTTTTTCTTTACTTACTATTATATATATTTTACTTTTATGAGATTAATAATTTTTTATTTATTTTATAACCTCTTTCCTTCCTCCCTTTGTATTCTTTACTAAATTTATATATGTTTTAAAAATTGTGATTTTGCATGTGAATGTGATATCTATTAATTTATATTAAAAATGATTTTATTTTTAAATCATGAAAATTAATCTGAAAGTTGTCCAAATTTCTTCAGATATTTTCTTAGTCAATTTTGCTAGTTTCCAAAAGTTTAATACATTTATTTGTATTAATTAATTTCTAAATTAATTGTGACATTATCAAGATTTGACTTTATTTTGATCATGTCACTTCAAAATTTTTTTTCTTCAGTTTTTTGAACGATCTGGATTCAAAACCATTAATAAGACTGATTTACTAGTGATAAGTGATAACTAAAGTTAAAAAAAATAAAATAAAAAGTAAAAAACTCTATAACAAACAATTTTGAAAATTGTTTCAAGAGAATGTTTATTAAAAAAACCTAATTTTAAGAATATCAAAACGAGGTGTTTTTGTTTTTTAAATCCTAAAAACACAAGTAAACATGTCCTTATAATTTTTTAGAATTGTTTGTAGTCTATGTTCTTCCAAAATAATAAAAAATAAAAAAGGGGAAGGAAAGGATAAAACAAATGTTGCTTGCTTGACCGATGGAAAAACATAAAACAAAAAAAGATTAGTAACAAAAATTCTTTTATTCTTGAAGAAATCATATTCCACTGCTCTATTATTCCGATCCCAAATTCCCAATCCCACTTTCATTATTGTGCGTAATTACTTTTTAGCTATTATATTTTCGGGTACTTTTAATTTGGTCCTCAAGTTTTTATAGTTTCATTTTGGTTCTTATATTTAGAATTTGCTATCATTTTGGTCCTAAAGTAAGGGTATGGTAGGACCAAAATAATAGTAATTTTGAAAATATAAAGACTAAAAATGAAGTCATAAAAACTTAAAGACCAAATTGAAAATATGATAAAATATAACGACCAAAAAGATGATTTTTCACAAATTTTTTTATTTGTGGGTAAAAAATATATTTTAAAAAAAAAGAGTAAATCCATTGACCAATAAAACTCAAGTAGTATTTAAATTATTTATTTTTAAGGATACTCAAATTCAAAACATTGGGAAGGACAGTAAACGAGCTGAACTTTGTCAAGTAGTGAATGTGCAGATTTAGCTTGACAATTAAAGTAAAATGTTCAAACTTAGCTTAAGTTTGAATTAAGCCTACAAATACTAAAGCTCAAGCTTGAGCTTATTAAAAAATCTAAAAGCTTGAGCTTGGTTTTGGGGCTTGGCTTGATTTGAGTTTTAGTACAATGCTGAGCTCAAACTTGAGCTTTTAAGCTTGATATTCAACCCAAACACATTATCAAACTCATATTAAGCTTATTAGCTAGCTTTTTTGGTTTGGACAAATGGGTCTCAACTTCTAATTAATTAAAACCTTGGGAAGATATAAGTTTATTTGTCAAACTAATATCATTCTTATTACCAAGCTCATAAACGAAATTGGGCTCAACTTGTTTTGTATCGAGCGCTAATATTCATGACCATTTTTTTAAAAAAAAAATTTTGCTTAGACTTAGTTCATTTATTAAATATAAGTCTAAAACTAAAGCTTATGTTTAGTTTGTTTATAAACAAACAAATATGAAACTATCACGTCCAACTTGAGTTGTTTATAAACAATTTTTTTTTTTTTTTGAGAAACTGTTTATAAACAATTTGGGTGATTTACATAATCTAATTTAGTGCACGAAAAGAGAGAGATAAGATTAGATGGTGGACTTAAAAGGAGGGGGAATTTGCAGGCTAGCGCGGTAGGGGGAGAGACTATAATAAGTTAACGCATGTTTGTAAGGATATTGGAAACTAGCATCTCGAGTTTCTAAAACTCGAGATCAATGATAAAAATCGAGGCTCTCAAACTCGAGTTCTACTGCAGCCGTGGAGGTATATGGCCACGTGGAACTCGAGTTTGAGAGACTCGAGTTCCATAGAAGCAGATTTAAAGATGGAGAATGAGAAAAGGAGGAGAAGAGAAGGAAAAGAAGATCCGGATCAAAAGAAGAAGACAAAGACCTGGAGAAACTGGATCTTAAAAAGATGGAGGACGCAGATGATTTGCACGACGACGACCTGCACGAAGAAAGGAACGATCTGAGTCTGATCTACACGGTGACGAAAAACGGAGGTGAAGAACAGATTTGAGTGGGCGATTGGACGATCTGAGTCTGATCTGCACGAAGAAAGGAACGATCTGAGTCTGATCTGCATGATGACGAAGAACAGAGGAAGAATGATTGGACGATCTGAGTTTTGCAGGAAGAAGAACATTGGGTCAAAATGAATGCGAGGAAGAAGAAGAAGCAAAACTCGAGTCTTTAAAACTCGATTCTTAAAAGTGAAACTCGAGTCTTACAAACTCGAGTTCCACGTCAATTTTCTTCCACATCAGCTCCTACCACTTACAAATCGAGACTTAAAAACTCGAGTTTTATCTTGGAACTCGAGTTTTAGACACTCGAGATGCTAGTTTACAACATTGTTTTGAAACATGACAACTAACTAAATTTTTTGATATTTAATGTTATTTGGAAAAAAAATTCCTTAAAAGGATATGATTATGACCTAAGTTCGAAAATCCTAAGTATACATTATATTTTTGGTGTGTATCACGAATAGATAGCAAGTGGAACAGGAGCTAGAAAACGAAAGACAGCTGCCAGGCAGGTGCAATAAATATCAAGGAGTCTGAGTCGAGAGGCCTTTCAACTTTTATAGTAAGTAGAAGAGAAAATCGAGTGCTCAAAACCAGAGGCAGAGCCAATTTCTGCAGAGACACACACACTCTCTCTCTCTTCGTTCTGTGCTTCAACTTTGAAAGATGGGAAGAGGAAAGTTCAAGGGCAAGCCCACCGGTCACCGCAACTTCTCTACCCCCGAAGAAATGCGTACTCTCTCTCTCTCTCTCTCTCTCTCTCTCTTTCATATATATACGTAGGGTTTTAGTCCTGCTGAATCAAATCAGATCCTCAATTTTTTTTAAAACTAACGAATTTGACGTAACTATTCCCAATTTTCTTTGCGTACTATGTCTGAATTAAGATTAATGGAACTGTTATTGTTGATGTTTTGTTTTGTTTTGTTTTTTTTTAATAATTAAATTTGCGAAAATAACAGTGAAATTAAATTTCGGATACAGATTTGTGATTTTTAGGTGTGCAATTTGGCAGCTCATTGGTTTTGATAAAGATTTATTCAAGTAATTGGTGCAAGTTGAGTTGAATCATTGAAATTTCTGTTCACAGTTCAAACCCAAGCCTGAAATTCGATTTACAATATGCGGACTGTGTTAAAAATACTAAAAAAATTATGGGTTTGGAATAAAAAATTGTAGTGGACGACAGTGTTCAGAACTGGCCGTGTCAAGAACAATTGTGGAGAATGTGTGGATGTTAATTACAATTTTATAAGAGATATGCTATAATAGTGTGTGCTGTTTAACCAAACGAATTGTTCCATTTTTGCATTTGATGTTGGTTGATCTATCTTCAACTGAAGAATATTTATTTCAACAAATTTTCAGAAGTTATTCATAATAAAAAAAAATTAACAAATGGGAAAATTACACTAACCTGCCTTTAGGTAGAAGGAAACCATAGTAAGCCCCAAAGTTTTGCTGAAATGACAGTCTGTTCCTTGATGTTTATGATAAGCATAACAAATACAACGATATCCTTATTTTGCACACGAGTTATCCTATTTTTGTGGACTAAGCTGCCCTTGGTTAAGTGATTATGTTCCTAATTTGTGCTTTGCTTATTGATGAAATCCTTACTTTACCCTTGAGTTATATGATTTACCTGATTTACCCAAAAATTAGGAAAGCTTAATTGGGTAACTCAAGAGCAAAATAGGAGTTTAATTATATTTATTATATTTGCCACAAAGCTAAGGGTGAAGTCTTTTATATCTGTAAAACTTTGGGGGTTAACGTCATTTCCTTATACCTCAAGTGAGGTTGGTGTAATTTTCCCTAAATTAAAAATTTGAATTGTTGGTACTCTGATTATGTTGCATCTGAATTCAATGAAGTTCATTCACTTGTTGTCACATATGCTATGAGCTAACTTTGTGATTTGTGTTTGCACACTTGTAATTGGTGCAGTTGCCGGTAGCTCTTCTCGCCCACGAACTTTTAAGAAGGTATTTATTGTATCTTTACTCTTGTAATTGTCATGCATGAGTGATTTATTTATTGTTGTAAATTTTTTATGTGTCATACTGGACTTACACTGAACCATCTGATGGACTTACAAGAAGTATATGCAATGAAACATCACAGTTATGGTGCACTGAACACATTCATCTTGACTTGAGTATGTTTCCAAATTCCCAGCAAGAAAAACTACTAGCGCCCCCCCCCCCCCCCCTTCCTTTTTCTTCCCCCCCTCTCTTGCTTGCTGCATGGCTCAGTTATGTTTGAGTTTTGGATAGGTGGATACTCCTTATGCAGAAATTGGAAGGAAAAATTGCATTTCATGTTTAAAGAACTGAAGGTTCTCTCATTCAATTGGATGTAGTCTGTCTTAGTCTACGGTTGTCAAAATCGGGCGTTTCTTGATCTATAGAAGGAAAACACATAAATTCAGGTGTTAAAACCAAATCATGTCTGGAATTATTATATAGGATGAGTCATAAGTGTCACTGCTTCTTTGCTTTTTAAATAAGTTCCTATGCAATTGTATAGTTCATAGCTGTGCAACAGGTGTAATCTTATGAAAGTTAAAATATGATAAAATCTTGTCTAGTACTCATAAATGAAATTCTGCAAAAGGAATATTATACTTGTTAGAGACTTAGAGGTTTAAAAATAACATGGACAGTTATAGTCTTCTCATTGATGTTTTGTTTAGCTTATATCCTTGGATGTGATGGTTTGTTAGGATTCCCTCTAAGAAAGAATATAGGATTAGACTTCCGTTGTCAAGGTTGGTTTTTTATTTAATTTAATTTAATTTTTTATTTATTTATAAAAGTAAATAATTCATTGAAAAAGTGCAAAAGGGGTGCAGACCAAGTACATGGGAAGTATATAGGAGATACACCACAATTATGAGTGGAAATTACAAAGACCAATCAGCTTTCAGCTCAAATAAATTGGAAAAGGAATACTGTCCTGTAGCCGTCATCACTAGTACAATGCTCTCAATAATGCAATTTTCGGATCTAGAATTGATTAGTCACACTCACACCCTTCAAAGCTCTGAGTACTTCTTTCATGCTAAATTCACCGCATGAGACAATGGGGGGTTGCATTTTATATGCCTATATTCTGAAAACGACCAAATCTTCCTTACCAAGAAGCTAACAGATCAATCACTCTTTGAGGCACAAACATTGAATCCCAAATATACAGAAAACCATAGTCCACAGCTTATGAGCAACACTGCCAATGGCCTGTAGGCCAATTGGCATGCCTAGCCCCTTGTCTGGGGGCATGTTGGGGTTTGAATCCCCTCAATTCTTTCAGCTGGCCAAAAAAAAAAACTCAGTTTACTAGCAAGATCACAATGTAGTAGCAGATGATCCATTGTCTCTCCACTCTTCTTATACTCACAACAGTCTACCACAATTATGTGTTGTTCCTTCAAATTATCCATCATTAGGATTCTTTCTAATGCTGCAGTCCATACAAAAAACACTACTCTAGTTAGAACCTTGGGTTCCCAAATGCTCTTCCAAGTTTAAGACTTTATATGTAACCTCAAACACTCTGCAATTAGATGCATTTGAACACAATTTGTCTTTCTCCTCTACTCCTGATTTTCATAGGGCAAAGAGCATCCAGAAAAGAAACTAAGGACTCCACTCCTGATCATACAGCTCTAATAAAACTGATGTCCCAGTGAAGTTTACCATTAGGCACTAGGACACTGCATGTGGTTTGCCACTGAAGCCTCCTGCCTCCTAATGATGCACAACACAATAAAGAGGTGTTGAAGCAATTATTTCCCCAAAACTATTCTTTGTAGATCCTTTGATCCATCCTTCAAGGAATATTTTAGGAGGAGAGAGACAATGAATATAAGTTATTCTACTGTCCAGACGGATATCATTCCATGTAGCTGCTAAGAGAGTGTTGACTAATTATTTTCTCCTATGTCTGATTTAATAAATAAATAAATAAAGAATCATTTGTTATTTCCTAAATCTAAATTTAAGAACTTATTTTCTTTATAAGAATTTTTTTTTTTTTTTTTGAAAAAAGACTACTTCATGCAAAATGGCACGAAGCAGCAGAAAGAAAGACAAAGGAAACCAAAAAATTATGTACAAAAGAGAAGAGAATTTATAAACATTGGTAGGGATTCACTTGATGTGAGTACCCAAGCCCGAGACCAATCAAACAAAGTGCCTACAAATGAGGCAAGAAACTAATCCGCCGTTGTTCTCCACATCCTTGAAAGTGCAATTATTACTCTCCCTCCAAATGCACCACATCTACCATATTCCAAATACTAGACAAATGCTTTCCCAACTAGTCCCTCTTCCCAATCAGGAGATCTAGTACTTTCTCTAATAAGACCCAAGAAACCCCGAATGATCTAAAAACAAAGCTCCACAACTGATGAGCCCCCTCACAAAGGACATAATTGTATATTTGACAGATTCTAATTTCTTAAAGTAGTTATTATTATTTTTCCTTTGACTCGTGTCTTTAGCATGTCACAAGATTATGGACTAGTAGTATCTGGTAGTATGTGTCTTGCTTTGTTGATGTAATGATGTTGAATTTCTGGCTGTAGTTGTATATTATTGAGCACTCAAAAAAAAGTTTGGATTAATTCATACTTCGTAGCCATTTTGAAGAAAGAAAATTTGTCTCTAGGCTATCTTTAGCATGTCACAAGATTATGGACTGGTAGTATCTGGTAGTATGTGTCTTGCTTTGTTGATGTAATGATGTTTTCTGGCTGTAGTTGTATATTATTGAGACTCAAAAAAAAGTTTGGGTTAATTCATGCTTTGTAGCCATTTTGAAGAAAGAAAATTTGTCTCTAGGCTATACTAGTCTGTTCTTGATCTTGATGTATAAATTGAGTTTTATGTTGTTTTGTTCTTTCTTCCTTTTGCTACAAATCTCAAAATCAATTGTACTAATATAAGTTGACATGAGCAATCATTTACACTCTTGGTTCTCTTTGTCTATCTGCCTCTTTTTCTCTGTTTTTCTCCTGCTAATATAGTTGAAGAACTGATATTTTTTTTTGTTGGTATTGTTAGGAAGAAGCTGAAGAGGTGGTAGAAGAAGAGTCTGAAGAGGAAGTAGAAGAAGAACAAGATGAAGAACCTGAGGTCAGTTTACTCTTTACCGCTTTAGTTTTATATTTTTATGCACCTAATCTGTTGTAATTCATTTCTTTATATCTGCATTACTTTGCGGCTTCCAACTTATATCTGTTGAACTGCTATCAACTTTTGGCAGAAGCGGAAAGGCACCTCGGGTCTCATTGAGATTGAAAATCCCAATTTAGCAAAATCAAAGAATTTGAAGGCTAAAAATGCTGATGTAAGTTTGTCATGTTTTTCTTGTGTACTGCCTCAGTAACTTGTTTGTAGCTTAACGCATTGAGTGATCCATGTTGCAGATTGAGAAAACGACTGAACTCTCTAGGCGTGAAAGGTCGGTACATGTTCTTGACTTGTTGTTGCGTTAAATGCTGATAAGTCCCATTATATTAAGTGCATACAAGCACTGTTTGATTTGTGAAAGTTTTTTCTCACTACATTGATTATGCTTCAGTTTGTCTTATTATTCTTGCAATTTGTTGAGTTTATGCTTTGGTTTGAATATTTTTGATAAATCTGGTATGTAAGAAATTGAATGATTAAGCTTCCAAAAGTGCTTTGGGTCCCATCTATGGACACAAGAAAGATTGCAAATGCCATCTGTAGGCCTGCAGTTTCTACAACTTATTACTTCACCTAAAAAACGAAATTTGTGATTCTGTAAAATTAGTGTGATGCTTTGGATTCTGGCGATCAGAGACTTGATATTTGGCTTGTTACATTTTCTTTATTTCACTTCAATTTATACTCTATTTTGCATCTCGAAAGCACAATCATGTGAAGGGTATTAGTTATCATTTGGATTTGGGACTACTGTGAAAAACATGTCTAGAAACAGATTCATCTTGTAGAGTGGTGATCATAATAACTGTGTTCGTAATTTTGAAACATATATGAATGTTGCACTGCACGCTTGGTCTTTGTTTTTGGCACGTGATTAGAGTTTAAAATTTTATTTGCATATTATTTTGTTGTTGGACATATTGAATTCTCTTGGAAATGTTAATAACTTGTCTCTGTTAAGTTTTTATGTTGAAGGCATCACTTTTTGTAGTAAGGATTCTTACATCTACCTTTGAGGTTGACTTGGGCTTGTGACTAGTTTGATTAGAGTAATTTTTTTTTTTTTTTTGATAAGTAATAAGGATTCATTGATATCAAAAGAGAGAGACACCCAAATACACAAGAAGTATACAGGGGTGAACAAATCAAAAACGAATATTACAAAAGTCAAGTAAATCCAAAATAGTAGAAAAAAGTTGGTTTCTCCACACAGAGAATCAGTCAAGTAAGGTTCGGAGAAAAAGAAGCTTGAGATCAGGCATGAAACGCTTAATGTCTTCAAAATACCTACTATTTCTCTCCTTCCAAATACACCACATCAAACAAAGAGGAACGACCTTCCAAATATCTCAATTACGATGGCGACCAAAACGACCTTGCCAGCAAGCAAAGAGCCCAACAACAGACATTGGCATGACCCAACTAACTCCAAATAAACCAAAAACCATATCCCATAGCTCCGAAGCAACTGGGCAATGAAGGAAAAGATGGTCAACACTTTCACTATTACACTTGCACATATAACACCAATCCAAGGTGCAAACCTTTCTTTTCCTTAAGTGTTTTAGGCAGTGAGTAACTAGCAGGGACGGACCTAGGATTTCAAGCTAGGGGGGGCTGGAGATAAGAGAAAAAAAAATCAAAAAAATTCAAATACACATCTATATAGTATTAAGAAACTTTCAACCAAGATAAATACACAAAAAACATTGTTTCTTAATATATTAAGATGCAATCATCTACCAACAAAAACAAAAAACACAAAACACTATTATTTCTTAATACACAGAACACTATTGTTTTTTTACATTTTTTTTTTTTAAGATTTACATGGGCTGGGTTGATGATTCATGATTTTGGAGGGGGCCCAAGCTACAAAGCCCAAGTCTAAATTTTTTATTTTTTACTGAAAATTAAACTACTAAAAAAAAATTTTTTGGGCCCAAGGGGGGGGCCCAGGCCCCCACGGGCCCCCACCTGGGTCCGTCCCTGGTAACTAGCCTTCTTGACTCAATTTCTATATATTTGTTTACAGAGAGGAGATAGAGAAACAAAAAGCTCATGAGCGATACATGAGGCTGCAGGAACAAGGAAAAACGGAGCAAGCAAAAAAAGATTTAGGTAATTCATTTGAAATTGAAACTTCTTGGGCTTTTGTATTTTTGTGCTAATATGCCAACTGACTTCTCTTCAATGTGCATAGAGTGAATTTGGGTTGATTTATTCTTGCACGGAAAAACATGTTTGGTCTTGTCTTTATCTTTCCTTTGTTATACATTGTTTCTTTTGGTGGTTAAGTATATCTTGTAAGGGTACGGCATAGTGGTTGGAGGCTTAGTGGTTGGAGGCTTAGGATGAGTTGCAGACTCAGACATCCGGGTACGATCCACACTGGGAAACCCCTGGATTACCTGATACACGGCTCTAGTGGGTGGGATCGTGTATCTGTGGACTGTGGTTTACTCCCCATGGGTGAGTCCAAAGGACCCCACCTTGGTGAGGTTCAACGTCATAAAAAAATGTATATCCTGTACATCGCACAAATAAAAAAGAAATCTGAATTAAACAAAAAGTACCTAGCCTTTTGTTGAGATTGAACTATAGTTAGTATTCATGAATTACTTTCTTGTCCATCATGTTAATTATGTAGAAATCAGCCTCTACTGAATCTATTACGTGGAGTATTATGGACCATCCATGGCTGGTTAGAAGCAGGTTGTTATGGCTTGAAGCAGTACTAGAAATAATCAATTGTATGGGAGGAATTCCATCAGGTGCTTTTGTCATACTATTAGAATTGCTAGACATTTAGGATGAATTGTGCCTGGGCTGAGGGCAATGGTCTTGTATCCTGCTAGAGGTGATTAATTGAAGGTGACTCAAGGAGTCAAGGTTCATTATCCATATTTTAAGGGACTAGAAAACATCTGATGATAAATACTGGTGTTGTGATAATTATTTTCAGAACTGATTGCAGATGATGAGAGTAAAATGTGTGTTTGGGTCACATAATAGGATGACATAATAACTGACAAGATATCTGAGATACTAAATTAGAATGAATTACCCTTGAGGTTTGTGTTATATCATTAAGGTTATTAGGGAGTGTACTTATCCCCCCCAAAAAAAAAATTGAAGGTTATTTGGAAGTGTGTTGCTGGATTCTGAAAAATTTTCCTGATCTAAACATAGTTGAAGAGAAGAATATTGCAGTGAAATTGTTTTATATGTGAACATACTATAAATTGGTACATATGTGAACATACTCGATAGGAAGTCTATATATATATATATATATAAATTTTTTTCTGAATGTTCCCCTATGTGACAATTGTGCAAACCATTCTCTTCTATTATAAAGTTAGGAAGAATGAGATGGAATTTTTATAAAACAAGATGTTCACACGTTTTGGATGGATCTGCTGGCCAGAGAGCTATGTTTTGGACACAGTACCAAAACCTAATGTGAACCATGGAGCTACACTAAGTGTGTGTTTGAGACTAAGCTTATAAGCTAGTTTTCTTGCTTTTTAGCTTTTATGTACAGTTTTTTAATATCTCACTTTTCTCACTATTTCAAAGTACAAGTATACTTTAGCATACTTTCAGCAAAAAGTTTTTAACAAAAAGCTAAATAAGTTGTTCCCAAATAGACGCAAGTCATTTTGCTATGGTGGCTTAACTTTTTATTATTATTATTTGTTGTGGTTGTGATAATTGTCAAGCAGCTGGCACAGGTGTCTTATGTGTTTCATTTTAACAAAAGATGAAGCCTATTAAAACGTCATTTGTTGATATTTAACAGATTCTCATATTTATTCCCCCTTTTTGTTTTCCCATTTTCATGATCCTTAAGTGCTGATGGTTTATTCCCCTGTCTGTAGTTAATCAATTTATTGCTCACCTTTGAATAACAGTTCTTTTTCTTCAAGTATTTTGTTGTCTCACTTAAAATTGCTCTTGCAGAACGCTTAGCCCTGATACGGCAACAAAGAGCAGAGGCTGCTAAGAAGCGAGAAGAAGAGAAGGCTGGTATGATTCTTGTAGCCCTAACTGTCTGCCTTAACGCTTGGGCAGCTCTCTTCTTGCTCCACAATTCATGATGCTTCTGCTCCATTGTCTTCCCTCTGAGGGTGGAAGCATTACTATGGAGCAGGAACGCTGACACCCTAAGATTTTCTCCCTTTTTTTTTTCTTTTTTTTCTTTGTACTTTTTGTTGTCTTTTTTCTCCCAAAAGAAAACAAACATGGCTCATTGATTATTTTTTATGTACTATTTTCAGCCAGAGAGCAGAAAAAGACTGAGGCACGCAAATGAAAAGATTCTGAAGATGCCAATTTGATAAATCTTGGTTGTTTTCTCTTTATATTTTAACTTATTTACCTGTACTCTGAAGCTACTGAATTTTCATTAATAGTAATGCAATTTGGTTTTTATATTCGGAGAATGTCAAAAAATTTGTTATAGCTCTTCTTGTTTGTTATTGAGGAAAGATTGGTGTTGAATATTGTTCTGGTAATATGATTAAGAACATTGATTTAGTAGCAATATGCCGCTTTATTGAGGTTGATTTGTGAATGAGGAATATTCTTTATGGATGGAGTTGTACATTATTTCGTTCCTCTCCATTTGTCATGAGATTTTTCATTTACCTTTTAGCTTATTTTGTTAATGTACAGTTCTTCATAACCTTACTTTTTAGTTATAAGTTTACTTTAGCTCACTTCAGGAAAAAATGAAATAAGCTGATACCTATCGCAAGTTAGCTTTTTAGTCACAACCCAATCAACCTCCCCTGCTTCGTCTTAAAAAAAAAAAGAGGTAGAGACTCTACCTCTTTTTTTTTTTTTAAGCTATCCTAATGATTATTGTAGTTGCTACCAATTAATTTTGGTGTCATATGTGGTGCCCTCTCTCTCATATGATTGGCTGAGTTTATTGGCAAATCTGACCTTTCCTTTGATAATTAAGCAATTATGAAACAGGGAATCTATCGAGGTAATTGGAGACAAGTGAGAAATTATAAAGTCCTCATGGTGGACAAGTGACGCGGTTTATCATTCTACTAAAAGACTTTCACTTATTTAAAATTGTTGAGTTAAAAAAAAATTAAAAAAAAAAATTAATTACTGACTCAGCAATTTTAAATAAGTGGGAGTTTTTTAGTGGAATAGTAGACAAGTGACATAGTCCATCAAAAGACTGTATAATTTCTCGTAATTGGGTTCGGTGTTCTTTGTTCCTTGCTCACAAATATAACCAAAAAAAAAAAAAAAAATTGATGAAGTTTGGGATGGGGGTAGCCTCCAAAAACTGACAAAGCAACCGCATTGCTTTATTTTGTTTCAGAGAGTGAAGGAACCTGATTCGAACCATATTGCTGAAGCAAAATTACAAGCTAAAGAACGAAGATTCCTTGATAATAAGGCTTGTCAATGTCAGTTGGGCTTGGGCAATTAGAAGCAATCATGCAAAAAGAAAACGAAATACTTTCAAAAGTCTTAAAAATTATTCAGTAAGTAGTAAGTTGGCCAACTAAATACGTACGTGGTTAGAACTTAGAAAGATGTGTTCAAGTGAATGATAGGTGAGGAAGATTTCGTTAAACGTATTTGCTTTGCACAAGTCAACTATTTTTCTTTTTGTTGGGCAATAAAGTTATTTTCACAAATTTTTTCTCAGAATTCATTTACAATATAAATGTTGATTTGGCATATCAAATACATATGTCACAATTGTGACGTGATATAAAATGAAAAGATTATAGGAAAAACATTGTAAAAATAATAGAATATTTATATTTTTTTTTTCCAAAGATTTTCCCAGAATTCCGATTCCTTTTATTGAGACCAGGTTTTTGCCGTCATGCATGGGAAGTGGGCATTATATATATATATATATATATTCCCAGCCAGGTGCTTAATTGTGACATTGAAATTGGGGAATTCAACGAAGCCCGGTTTGGTCAAAAAAAGTTTACCTCAACAACTTATGAACTAGAAAAGAAGGCAAGCACCAATTTTGCTTACTCCCTTTTTAATTAGAAAAAAAAAAAAAAAAAAAAAAAGAGTTAGCCCAGTTTGACCTCGAATTAACGCATGTGCATAAAAATTGACTGGAAAAAAAAATTGTTATTAACAAAGCAAGTAAGCGCGTCTCTAGCGAAACCATTTGAGACTCTAGAGAGAGCGCATGGGCTGAGAATATGAAACAAACAAGTAGACCCTTTTTTTTTTTTTCCTTTTTTTTTCTTTTTTTAATTTAAAATTTGGGTGAATACAAAAATGTAGACCAGACCAGACCCACCTCAATCATTTCTTTGCGGCTAGGATAAAGAGGACCCACATGAATATGTTGCAAACTTGCAATTCTACACTTTAATATTTTGGCAATGGCATGATAAAAAGAATATACTTTGGCAATGGCATTTATACCCAAACCCATTTCACCTCTGTTTTACGATTGGGTAATGTAACGTGAGCACTCCTCCTCTTCTTCTCAGTTGTGGCCATTATGTCTCTAAGTCTAATCACACAGAAACGACAACCATATATTTTCTCTTTCTGCCAAAACCCATAAATAATTTTCATCTTCTGACCAGGCCAACCCCGCTGCTTCCCAAAAAAAATACTTGAGAGAGTCAAAAGGCATAGCAAGAAAAAGGTATTTGTGGTCAACAACAGACAGCAATATTCTTGATTTTATAATTAAATTCTTTCCAACTTAAAAAAATAAATAAAAAAATAAAAAACTAATGCCATCCTTCGAGTCCTTGATTAGTAAAAAAATACCTTACCAATGAATTGTGGTACGAAGGGTGAGTGGTTTGTGTTTCTCACACAAAAAAAAAGGGGGGTGAGTGGCAAGATGGACCATTACCACGAATTTGCTTGGATAAACTTATTTCTATGAGTTTTTTTTTTTTTTGTTTTTTGAAAGGGGAATATTCATTCAATTAAATGGATGAAAGGTCATGATGCAAAGCATCCATGTCTGGTGGGGGAGAGTCACCCAGCAAGTACAAATCCTCATCTAATGTATTTCTATGAGTTTGTTTTGCTTATTTTAAGTATACAATTTTTTTTAATGTACAATTATACTTTTACATAATAAACAAATAAACCAAATAAAGAAATTTAAATACATCATCCCAATCGACATACATTATACTGGCAATGTCCATTTTTATTTTCAAAATTTTATTTGTTTTTTCTACTTTGCATTGACTTGGTTTTGGTGCGACGAAAGTCAATCAGTCCCTAAACTAATGGCTACGACACTATCAATATTAATGTTACTAATATTGTTCTGTATTTTTAATGCTAAAAAGAGTAATCTTATCTCTTTTTTTTTTTTTTGGTTGATAAAATATTCTTTTCTTTTTTCTTTTTCCCTTTTTCCCTTTTTTTTTGAATAACATGCACCAAAGATATTACTTTGAATTGGTTTATTAATAGATTTTTATCTCTCTCAATCTAAGATAAAAATAAAAGTAGAAAACTAATTTCAACCATTATTCTCTAAATGAAATTAATGGATTATCCGTTCTTTACCCATAGTCTCTTAACACCAACAAGGATGAAATCATACCACTGCACTGTTTGGTGAATTGGTATCTTCCCAAGCACTAAGTGTATAAGAAATAGGGGGAGATCGTGGGTTTGAATTTCAGGGGCAACATAGTTAGTATATGAGAGTGTAGTTTTTTTTTTTTTTGGTAAAACAGCACACAGGCCCAAGTAAAGAAGCAAGGGACCTAGGCCTGTTGCTTTAAGGGATTGGGCTTGATTCACCGCAACTAAATTGGGCTGATTTCGAACAAAGTGGTGCACAAAGCGCGGATCCTACAACACATACATAATAACATACAGAAAACATATACGCATTGATAGCAAAGAACAGTAAAGAACGAAATAATGAGGAAGAAAAGAAAGTAAAACATTAGAGATCCTTAGCATAATATGGGATGTTTCATTATTTTCTTAAGTTTTAATACATCATGCTCACTAGGATGTGTTACAAGGTCCAAATAGGTTCAAAAATCACAGACTTAGATAACTCCTTAGGTCTCTAAGACTTGCAAAATTTGAATCCCTTTGAATCCAAGTGTATTTTCTAGTGGTGGCTGCTTGAGGATCTCGGACGGTGTTTTCCCTCATTTTTCTCTTTTTGAATTCTCACAGGGTTTTCTCAAGGATCTTTTCCCTTTAATTCATTGTTGTTGAATGCCCTTTACTGTTGGCTGCCCCTCCTTTTATAGTGTCATCCTAGGGTTTTTGGAGTACCATTGATTCCCTCTATTTGCTCTCTTGGGTACCAGAACCAATGTTGTGTTAGCAACATTGGTGGCTGGTCCCTTCCTCATTCTTCACTATTTCCCTCTTTTAAGGTTCCCTCTTCAAAAGCCCCTATCTAACTTTCCTGTTCTAGGGGGTCCTAGAGGGCTGACCTTTGATCTTTCTTTTTCCAAGGCTTTTAGATTCCACCTTTTTAGACCCACCTTTTGGCTGCTTTCCCTTTTGTCATTTTTCCCAAATGGGCTGATTCCTTTCTATCAGGCTTAAAGATCCCCAGCTACCTTCCTTCATGGTCCATCTTCCTGGTTTCCCCGAGGTACCAGACCCTATTCATGAGTTGTTGGTTCCCAAGTCTTTTGATCCTTTTTTGCATCATTGGGTGGCTGGTTGGACATATCTGCCCTCGTTCTTCATGTTTCTGGGCATGCCCCCTTGAACTGTCTCAGTCCCAACCTGGCCTTGCTGCACATCCCGAGGATTCTAGGCTCTTGGGAATCCCCAGGTATCCTGGTTCAATTTTCTCCCCAGGCTCCTCAGTGATTTTCTTACCTTTGAGGGCTGGGCTGGACTTCTTCTTTCCTTTTGTTTCGTGAGGTCCAAAGCTTGCCCATTCATGGGATTGGGTCCCTTCCTATGGGCTCTTAATGGATTTGGGCCTTCCCTTTTTTTATTGAAAGTCCGAATGTTTTCTAGATTTCAATCATTTGTATTGTTTGGGCTTTGATACAACATCGTGATATTTTGGACCTCAACATTTAGCTCCCCGAGCTCGTGGGTTCCCTGTAGCCCATGCGTGAGTAGGCGAGATTCTTGGTCTCGGTAAGGATTTTTTCATTTACTGTCTCAGTCAGCTTTAGGATCCCCTTTCTCTGCTTCTTAGGATCCTACTTCTCCACGTTATCCTCTGGCACCCTGATTTTCATGTATCCCACTTCTTTTGTAACTCCCCATCTTTCCACGAAACGTGACAGTTAAATGTCTGAGTAGATTTCCCCCTCCACTTTTTACATTTCCCATAACTCCCATTAATAATTGATAATAACTTCTCTTATAAAAATTGAATTTTGGCAACTGGTGCGTTTTCCAATACATCATCTTCTTCAACTTTTCTCTGCGCCATTATTGCAGTTTCTTCAAGCCATCTTTTCACTCCCAGAGATATTTTTTTCAAACCCACCTTCTTCCTTCTTGTTTTTTCCTTTGTCCTTTCTTCTTTGTCCTTCACTCCCTTAACTTCTCTTTTTGCTGCACTGTTATTCCATGGCTTCTTCCTCTTCACGAAAAAGGAGGGAGCGTTCTCCCACTCATTCTGAAGGTGAGGGTTCTTCAACAGGGTTAGCGCAGGGCGAGGTGCAGGAGGCTGTAGATCGCCCAGCCTTCCCTTTACGGGACCCCTGGTACACCCCTAGCTTGTTCTTTCCTCAAGTGTCCCATGGCGAAGCTCCTCCTCCCCCTCACACCTGGGTATTTTCCAGTCAGCTTGGGTTTACCAGTTCCGCCCAGATTCCAAACCCAAGAGAGATTTTGGATCTTCAGATCAGACGGGGATCCCGCGAGGCAGTTCCCATCTTCTTCGACTTTGTCCCAGGGAAGATTATTGTTTGGTCTAGTTGGGTGGACAATGAGCTTTCTGATGGTGAGTTTGTCAGTTGCTTGGAGTGTGCCGGGATCCTAAAATCAGTAGCAATTTCTAGGAATCTTGAAGGTTTTAGGGACGCCAAGGGCCTTAGACACTTGGTGCGCTGTTGGTGTCCTTCTCTCCACATATTCTTCTTTTTTGTTGGTAAGCTCATCATCACATTGGAGGATATGGTTAATAATTTCCTCCTTCCAATGTTTGGTGATGAGAAACCCTTTTATATCAGCCTTTCCAGTGAGGATCTCGAGATTGAAGACAAGCTTTTCAGTCACTTTGGCGGGCGTATTGCTTCTTCCGGGGGTAAACCGGCCAGAATGGGCAAGTGGGTAATGACCCTTTCTCAGGAAAAGGACAAGGCGGTTAGGCAAGCCGGGTTCCTGACACTGTGGCTCAGTAAGGTTTTGTTCAGCGAGTTCCCCGGGTATGGGGATTAAGTCTATTTTCTTCCTCTTGCAATCAGATTGGCCAGGGATGCCCAGTATCCTTTAGCCCCCATGTTTTTAGGCCATGTTTATTCTCAGTTAGATTTGCTTCATGGAGATGAAGTTGAAAGCAACTCCTGTTATACCATTACTTCGTCCCTCCACTGTGCTATTCTTCAGGTGTTCATGTAGGACCATTCTTCTGTTACTTTGGCAAAATGCAGGAACTTGAAGTATGTAAAAGATAAGTTCCAAGGATCCCCAAATGTGATTAAGGGTCTGTGTGGCAGTTTTATTGATAGTCACCCTATCATCTTCCGCTGGTCTAACTTGAAAGGTGGCAGCCTTAATCTGGTAGAGTTGTTTGAGCAGGTGGGGCACTTGAGTTGGCGTTCTCCCTGAGAGTTTAGCCCTGGGTTCACATGTGACTCTGTGTTGGCTTCTTTCCTTAACTCCCCAGTATATACCTTTAACCTTCACCGGGGAGATGAAGACAGCTTGGCATACTTAGCCTGTACTAGCCCCTCATGGCTTCTAGTGCCTTCATCAAGTGGTCCAAGGTACACTTACTACTCAGCACACTGGGTACTCAGGCAATTTGGTTTTGATTAGGATATTCTATTGGTGTTCAAAAAGGTAGTTCCTTCTCTCCTATCCCCAGATCCATTTCTAAGGCTTCAGGCCTTTTCTTATTGGTCATGAAGGTGCCCCCAGTTCGTGGTGCCAAAATCTCAGCGGGGAGTCTATGCTTCCAGTGGCTTTGCTGGCTACTGGAGAAAGGTTCAAAAGTCCTTCTTGGACTTTGTTGGCTCTGGCAAGATTGGGAGGGTTCCTGATCCTGGTCTTTTCTCTACTCCCTCTTACAACAAGCGTTTGGCCCTTCCTACTGTTGGCATTGTGTCTGCTGCAATAAGCAGTAAAACAGGATTTGCGGAGTGGCATGCCTCTAGGGGTGGTTGGGTGTGCTACGCCAATGACTTTCCTAATGCTTATTCAGGGTGCGACCTCATTGTGGGCTCTTCTTCTGGTGTGCCAATCAAGAGAGGAGTGGTAGAGGCAATTGGTGCTGTAACCCCTGTGAGCAAAGGCAAGGAAAAGGAGATCAAGCAGGAGGCTGTTAAGAAGGCTAAGGTTGAAGGTAGTGTTGAGGGTACTGAGGCTGGCCATGAGACTAAGAAGAGGAAAACTACTAAGTCTCGCAAGCAGCTTGTTATTTCTAAAGAGCCCAAGGGAGTGGACCCTTCTACAGTTGGAAAGGAGGTCAGCTATCCTCTCATCCCAAAGATCAGAGTGAAGAATAACGTAGAGTCTTTTGTCCTTCAGGTCCCTGTGGGTTCCTTTAAAGGAACCTCTTCAGTAGTTATTACTTTCTCAGCCCATGGTTCTTCGAGGTCCCATGACCCTCTAGGCATACCCGTAGTAAGCAAAAGACTATTGAAGAATCTGTAGAGAGAGAGAGAGAGAGAGAGAGAGAGAAGGGCAAGGCCTCATTTTTTTTTTCTTTTTTTTGACATTTCCTTACTCTCCTCTGGTTTGTTGTCCTGTTGTGTCTCCCTTCTTTTTTTCTTTACTAATGAATAGTCTTTCTTTTTGTTTGTAGTCTAAGCGCAAGTCAGACCTTAAGGGAGCAAAGAGTCAGTCCTCTGGTGATGATGTGGTATGACCCTTATTCACTTATTCCCTTTTACTTTCTGATTTCCCTCTTTCTTTGGAATTGTGTATATATTTTTTCTGTTCTGCCAATTGTTTCTTCCTACTTTTCTTTCTTTTGCAGGTAGAGGTGCCTCCCTTTGTAACTGGTGGCGCCTTGGTGAAAATAGTGGTGGTAGCTCAACCCCCAGCTGCCTCAGGCGTGGAGAGGGAGCCCCCTAATGGTGGTGTGGCTGAGGAAGCCAGGCAGGCAATTAAGGATGCCACACCCATTCCATCTTCTACCTCCTTGGCTATTCAGGATCCTAAAGCCTCTCAACCTCTTGTTCTCCAGGATCCTAAACCTGTGCAAACTCCCAGCCCAACTAAAACTGTAACAATTGAGCCCACAACTAAACTTGCGTTGGGTAAAAAGTCTCTAGGGGGTGCATCTTCATCTACACGAGTAGGTAAACCTTATCCCATCCTTTATCAGAGCCTATTTTCTTGTCTCTCTTATCCTTTCTTCCTAAAGAATTTTGTTTTGTTTTCTCCTTTTCTTTTTTAGGCCAAGCCAGTGCCCAATCTGCCCTTGAAGCTGCCCCTTCCTTGGAGTCAGAGGCTTCTGAAGGTGTGTACTGCTCGTTATTGTTGCCTCTCCCCTTTTTAGTTCATATCTTCCTTTTCTTTCTTCCCATCCTTCTTCCTTGTCTCTTTTTTTTATGGGGAAGCCCTCGGCATCCCTCCCTTCCTTTAACAATTTTGCCAAGATTTCTTTGCCCTTCTTTCAACATGCATTATGTTCTTTCACAAAGTCTTCTGAGAGGTCAGAGGGACAGGAGGACGAACCTCCCATGATGAATGAAGTGGCTGCCCAGGCTCAGAAGGAAGCTCTACCACAGGGGGCTGGTACCTGTTCTTTGCCTTTTCCTTTGTCTCCTCTCTTTGTCTCTTTCTCTTTTTTTTACCATGACTTTGTTTGTTCTTGCAAGTGCTGACGCAGGTACCAAGGAACCTGAGCCTGTGATTGCTGAAGAAGCTAAGGGACCTACTCACAGTGTCCAAACTACTGAAGCTTAGACAGGGATCCCCAGACCATCCAAAGACTAGAAAGTCCTCCAGTTCTTGAAGGCGGAGACATAATAATGGAGAAAGCCCCAAAGATGGCTGTCTCGGATCCTAGCTCAGGGCTCCTTGCTTTCCTAGACCGTTTTGATTCTTTGGAGTTCAACAGCCTCTCTACGAGCCACTTTCACCGTTTTTGGCCTCCCTTTGGTAGCTTCCTGCAATTCTCTGAGCCTACTGAGGGCTTGCCACTCTTTAAGGGACTGTTCAAAACTCATGGGGACTTCACCAGTGGGTTCAGGGGAGGCGTGTTTCTTGGCAACATCCTGATGGAGCTCCTTTTTGCCGAGTTGATTTCTCTAAGGGACTCCTCTCTTGACTCCTTATCCGAGGAAAGGTTTTTGGAGTGGAGGGGAGTGGTGCAAGATCTCATAGAGGCCAAGTTCAATTTTTCCTTTTTGCTGAAGTACCTGCAATCTTTAGCCCACACACTATTCCAGAGAAAGGCTTCTAAGGATCTTGACGCTGAAATTGTTGTTGCTGCGGAAGTTTTGGCTCATGCTCATAAGGCATTGCAAGATTTGAAAGTTAAGAAGCAACTGGTTCTTTCTTCCTCAACTGTTCCTGCGGTTCCCTCAGAAGGCTCTTTGTTGGCTGGCCTTATATCTTAGCTTTTTTTTTCCCCCTCTTTTGGCAATTCAAGGTATATAAGTTTATTTCATTTTTTTTTCAGACAATTTAAGATGTATAAGTTTTATCTCTCTCTTTTTTTAGAACAACTTCTGACTGCCTTTGTGTGATACATGGATCTGTGCTTTATGTATTTTTTTTTTCATCTTTTCCTTTTATTTCTTTTTTTTTTTTTTTTTTTTTTTTGAACTGAGTCCTGGACCATGGCTCCTTCAAATTCTTGTGGTAGGTACTGAGCTAGGTACATTGGACGATGTTTTTCTCTTTTTTTTTCCAAGTCCAAGGTCATGAACCAAGTAGACCTATTTTGGGGCAAGTACTGGGCTAGGTACCTCAGGTACTTAACCTTGCCCAAAGTCCCAGACCATGTACTTGGACTGATCGTGGTGTGAGTCCTGGGTCATGTGCTAAGATTTCATCTCTCTCTTTTTTTTTTTTTTTTTTTTAGTGCTGGCCTAGGTGCCCAACCCAAATTTGGCCAAATTTAGGCCGTGTCATGTAATTGTTGGAAAAATACATGTTTGTATGCATACAAAACATACGCAGCGAAAAATTAACAGATCTACTTCATTCACAATTGATAACATGTACTATGTAAATTTCAGAGTATAAGAACAAGAGAGTGTACCTTGATGCGGTGAAATTCAAAACCAAAGATTAGAAGTACTTAGGAACAATTTTAATCTTCACTCCAATTCCACTTGTGCCCAAGAAGTGTGGTCTCTCAATCAGTTTCCAAGGGGAGAATAAGAGAGTGGTTTATACTCACACACACATCATTTCATTACACAATTAGTGTCCCATAAAATTCTGTATGTTTCTCCCTTTGTATCTAATTGATTATCTAATTGGGCTAGTCTTTTGGGCCATTCCAATTGGACTTAAGTATGTGGCTTGGAGTGGGACCAAAAGGGAACAAATAAGACTCTAACTCCAATGGGCCTTAGGCTTTTCTGTCAACTCTTGACAAATCCAAAGTTACCATTAATTATATTTAATACAACTATATAAATATAATTGCACTCTAGGCCTTATTAATAAATTATATGCCAAGACTTTATTGTACATGCAACCCCTTCATAAAATATTCGTAGTAATACAAAGTCATGAATGTAGACTGACACTTTGAAGATTACTACATCTTAATCCTTGAGTACCCGGTTTAATCATTTAAGTTGTTCATCATATATTTATGAAATCCAATTTCATAAATATATACTTTAGTAACTCCTTACTAAAGTGGTTAGGCTTAACACTCTGAATAACCAAACCCATTAAACTTATCTCAATGGAATATTTTATATCTCCGTTAACAGATTATGAATTCCATTTTGAGAATATATGTTCCATCAACACTAAATGTGGCTGCCCAACATACTGAGATTTTGATTGTGACTTTAGATCTCACTCCTGATATATCAAAGCAACATACACTTCATGATCATGTCTATTATTCTCTTAGGATTAAGAATTCATGTAAATAAAAGTCGTGAGATTTATTATTCATTTGACAGTCGTTAGGAGAATAATAAATCTCACAGCGGTCCAGTTCAATATGTCTGAACTCTTAAAACATATCAACATACCAACTAGAAGTCTCCACTTCCATGATCAAGACAAATCATCTTAGTTGATATGTTATAGTCTTCACAGATGAAATGCCCAATTTCATCACCAACTATGAAATTGATTCTTAACTTCAGCCCTAAACTCTTTGAATTTTTCAAAAGTTTAGAAACTTCTGTTTCATTAGGTACACATAACCATATCTTGAGTAATCATCTGTAAAAGTGATGAAGTACTCATAACCTCCTTTTACTTGGGTTGACATAGGACCACATACATCTGTATGAACTAATTCAAGCAACTCTTGGGCTCTTCTACCTTTGCATTAAAAGGTCGTTTGGTTATTTTGTCTTCCAAACAAGATTCACAAACTAGAAATTCATCAAAGTCCAATGGCTCTAAGAGACCATCTTTGATCAGTTTTTGAATTCTGTTTGAATTAATATGACCCAAACGCAAGTGCCAAAGATATGCATCATTAGTAGAATGAAACTTTCTCGTTAATGATTTTACATGAAAGTTATTATCTAATTCAGAATTGTATAATTCATGCTTATCATGAGTTAAAATATAAAGACCATCAACAATATTGCCAGAACAGATAAACACTTTATCATTTTTTATTACAACATTGTCTTTCAGGATAACACAATATCCATGTTTACCTAAATAAGTTGCAGAAATGTAATTCCTACGAAAATTAGGTACATGTAAACAGTCTTCCAATATTAAAACTTTAGAATCAAAGCATAAATTAAACACTCCAGCAGCTACAACTGGAATTCTGCTCCCATCAGCCAAAGTAAGAAACAATTCCCCTTCACTCAGCTTTCTGGTCTCCTGGAACCCCTGCAAAGAATTGCAGATATAGTACAACCTGAATCCACACACCAAGAATCCGTGGGATTTTGTACTAAACATATTTCAAGAAGGAATGAACTTTTCATACCCTTATTCTTAGCAGCTCTAAATATTGGACAATTCCTCTTCCAAAGACATTTCTCACCACAATGGAAACATTTTCCTATGGCGTAGTCCTTCTTCTTTCCCTTGTTGGCAACTCTTAAGGCAATTTGTTTACCATCTTGCTTGGTGAAGTCCTTCTTCTTATTTTTCTTACCCTTGCTTTTCGACTTAGGTTGAGAAGTAGAAGCTTCAGCCATATTAGCTTCAACACTGGATGTACCAAGAATGCCTTCCGCCGCTACCAATTCATTTATTAATTCAGACAATGAATAAATCTTTTTGTTCATATTATAACTAAGTCTGAATTCCTTGAATGATTCTAGTAGTGACTGGAGTATCATATCCACTTAGGATTCTCCATCAATATCAGCACCTAAAACTTCCAATGTATTCAGATTAGAGATCATCTTTAGACAATGCTCCCTCACTAAAGTACCTTCAGCCATTTTGGTATTATAAATTTGTCTCATGGTTTCTTGCCTTGCAAAATGACCTTACACACCAAACATCTCCTTCAGACTTAGCATTATGTCTGAAGCTAATCATACATCCTGCATTTGATGCTGCAGAACATTTGAGATAGATGCTAGAATATAGCACTTGGCCATCTCATTAGATTTCTACCAACGATCATATCATTGTTTTTCCTCAGGAGGAGCATCTAATGAAGGAAAGTTAGGACATGGTTGAGTAAGCACATATTTGTGCTCTTCAGTAGTAAGAACAATATCCAAATTTCTTTTCCAGTCAACATAGTTGGATTCAGTCAGTTTGTTTTGATTAAGAATAGCAACAAGTGGGCTAAAAGATGCCATGATTAAATCTGAAAACAATAAACATGAATATAATAAGTAAACTGGACATTATCAATTTAGCATATAAACATATAGTATAGAATCTTAATAAAACCATAATATAAATATGTAACGACAACCCAATCCCATGTTTAAAATTCCTTGGTAGCAAGTAAATTATAAACACCATGACTGATTGAAAACTATTCTCATTATTAGTGCTATCATGATAACTCTTATCAAACACTAATAATATGCCGTATTTCCTTTAGTCTCTAAGTAATAATGACATAGCTCTGTAGGGAGGTTAACATTAAATTTAGTCTAGTGTACACCATTTCTTGAAATCTATGTGAGTCATTAAGTAACTCCACGGTAGCGTGGTCGTTCTTAATGTAAAAACACATATCATCCATCATTAAGAAGTTTAATCTGTAGTACCATGAATTAAACACCCTCTGCTGGGAGCAAGGCATATACGCCAAGGCGAGGTGCTTAATCACACTACTATAAATCGACAATGGAGGCCGTGAGATCCAACCCTTGTATCTCTCTCCCACTAGATGTTTTAAAATAAAGGTTTTTAATTAGAAAACATGCGTAATCTCATTACACGTAGCCTTGCACTTTATTTATGTGAAAATACTTAGAAAAATTCAAAATTCACAGTTTTCGATTGATCGAATGTGTATCTTGATCGATCGAAAAAATTAAAAAATTCGTACTTAACGATTTGCCTGGCTCGATTGGTACTCGATCATTTCTTAATCAATTGAAAAAGAACATTCGATCGATCGACTAGCAATTGAACATCAATTGAATCAAACAGATTGGTCACTGTTTCACTTGATCGATCAAAAGCAATTTTCGATCGATCAAAACGCGTAAAACTCGAATTTTCCAGAATTTTTCTGAAGCAGTTTTCAACAGTTTTTATGAACAAACAACCATCATATGAACATAATAGACAGAGATTGATATCAAAACTGAATTCCATTGATGCTATAGCCTTAAAGTTCAATTTAACATACTTAATATCAAATTTAAACAACATCATAACATCAATATCAGTTTTCATCAAACAATAATTTCAACAGCCATGTAGAAAATTAAATGTATAATCTTCTAACGACATGAAATTACTATCTTTAATTCCAAAACTCACAAAACATGTTATACAGATTCGAAATTTAAGGCCGCTCTGATACCAATTGTTGGAAAAATACATGTTTGTATTGCATACAAAACATACGCAGCGGAAAATTAACAAATCTACTTTATTCGCAATTGATAACATGTACTATGTAAATTTCAGAGTATAAGAACAAGAGGGTGTACCTTGGTGCAGTGAAATTCAAAATCAAAGATTAGAAGTACTTGAGAACACTTTTAATTTTCACTCCAATTCCACTTGTGCCCAAGAAGTATGGTCTCTCAATTAGTTTCCAAGGGGAGAATAAGAGAGTGGTTTACACTCACACACACACCATTTCATTACACAATTAGTGTCCCATAAAATTCTGTATGTTTCTCCCTTTGTATCTAACTGATTATCTAATTGGGCTAGTCTTTTGAGCTATTCCAATTGGGCTTAAGTATGTAGCTTGGAGTAAGACCAAAAGGGAACAAATAAGACTCTAACTCCAATGGGCCTTGGGCTTTTCTGTCAACTCTTGACAAGTCCAAAGTTACCATTAATTATATTTACTACCACTATATAAATATAATTGCACTCTAGGCCTTATTGATAAATTATATTCTAAAACTTTATTGTACATACAACCTCTTCATAAAATATTCGTAGTAATATAAAGTCATGAATGTAGACTGCCACTTTGAAGATTACTACATCTTAATCATTGAGTACCCGGTTTAATTCTTTAAGTTATTTATCATATATTTATGAAATCCAATTTCATAAATATATACTTTAGTAACTCCTTACTAAAGTGGTTAGGCCTAACACTCTGAATAACCAAACCCATTAAACTTATCTCAAGAGAATATTTTATATCTCCGTTAAGAGATTATGAATTCCATCTTAAGAATATATGTTTCATTAACACTAAATTTGGCTGCCCAACATACTGAGATTTTGATCATGACTTTAGATCTCACTCATATTATATCAAAGCAAACAACACTTCATGATCAGGTCTATTATTCTCTCAGGATTAAGAGTTCATGTAAATAGAAGTCGTGAGATTTATTATTCATTTGACAGTCGTTAGGAGAATAATAAATCTCACAACGGTCTAGTTCAATATGTCTTAACTCTTAAAACATATCAACATACCAATTAGAAGTCTCCACTTCCATGATCAAGACAAATCGTCTTAGTTGATATGTTATAGTCTTCGCAGATGAAATGCCCAATTTCATCACCGACTATGAACTAAAATTCTGAGTTTACAAATAACTTGTAATTTATATATTCTGTGACTAAATCACATAAATCACATACTATGTATCTCATGGACTAAATGATAATGTCCAAATATTCATGTTACCATTATTTTAGATAATAAAAAAAAAACTTTATTAATTACAATATTAAGTCATACATAATGTCATACATAGCATCATACAATAGGATTTAAGGGCACAAATCCTAACAGTAATATTATCTAAATGCAGTTGTACATCTTACTTGAGGCTCCCTTTAAAAAAGATTCCATTGAAATATATCATAACCACTAGAAAGAACATAGGCTGATAACAAAAGATAGTAAGGGTCTCAATATAGAATGACCTCCTATCATAGATTCCTAAAGGAAACAACTAAATAAAGTTCTTGGCAAAGAAAAATAAAATGGCTAAAAAAAAACATAAAGAGTGACGGGACACTTAGCAGATTGGAGAGTGACAAAAGGGATTCTCGGTGTACTGGAACCTTTCTCTTTTCACGCATAGTACTGCTTCAACCATTTTTCGTTTATGGGATCCGCTAAGGCAGTTCCATCTTCCTTCACGAGGTAATAATATCCACTATCGTGGGCTTCCCTGATAATGTAGGGCCCTTCCCATTTTAGGGTAAATTTGGAGGGTCCTGGGACATTCTTCCTTACATGCTCCGCTGCTTTTAACACCAACTGCCCTTCTGTGAAGGTTCTTGGGTGTACTGCTTGCCTATATGCCTTTGCCATTCTCTGCTGGTACCTCTGACTCCTCCTTTTTGCCAATTCTCGCTTTTCTTCTAACCCCTCCAGATCTGCAAATCTTCCCTCATTATTTATGCTATCTACGTCTTCTTGGATTCCTTCAAGTACTACTCTTGGTGTGGGGATGACTAACTCTACTGGACTGATGGCTTCTGTCCCATAAACAAGGGAAAATGGTGAAAATCCTGTGGCTGTTTTTAGGGAGCTTCTACATGTCCAGAGTACATCCGTTAGATGGGCACTCCATTTCTCCCCATACTCATGCTTCATCTTCTTGAGGATTTTTAGTATCACCCTGTTGGTGGCTCCGGCCTGGCCATTTCCTTATAGGTAGTATGGTGTGGACCTCCCGTGCTTAATGTGATATGACTTGGTTAGGTTTTTATGTCCTTATTTATGAACGGGGTACCATTGTCGCTGATCAGTCTCCTGGGTATCCCAAATCGTGTAATGATGTGTTCCTGAATGAAGTTTACAACAGCTGCTCCAGTGGCCTTCTTCAAGGGAATGGCTTCTACCCATTTTGCAAAATACTCGGTGGCTGCTAAGATCCATATGTGGTCATTGGAGAGAGGGTTTATGGGTCCTATAAGATCAAGCCCCCAAGTGTGGAAAGGCCATGGTGTAGTCATATCTTGCAACACATTTGGATGAGTATGAATTGCGTCACTTGGCATGCATGACACGTTTTAACCAGCTCCTCAGAGTCTCTTTTCATTATGGGCCAGTAGTACCCTAGCTGCAATAGTTGCCTGTAGAGCCTCCTCTTCCTTGGGTGGCTTCTGCAGTCACCGGAGTAGACTTCTCTTACTGCTTCTCTGGCTTCCCAATGACCCAGGCATCTTAAGGGATCCCCACTGTACCCCTTTTTGAACAGGATCCCGTTCTGCAAGAAGTACCTAACAGCAAGCTTCTTGAGCTGATAGGCCAGCGTCCTGTCAGTTGGCAGGATCCCTTGAGCCAAGTATTCCATGAATAGGGCCCTCCAATCTTCTGTTACGAACACAGCATAACTTTCTTCTTTGTCCATTGAAAGCCGACACTTTTGACATTCTTCTTGTACAGTTGCAGCATCTCTGTTCATATCTGGCCAGTAGTACCCCATGCGATGCATTCTTCTGTATAGACTGATATTTTCTGCGATCTCACAAGCCTGGCTGTGTAATTCTTATAACCTCATCTTTCTTTCTTTTTCACTGATACATCTGGATAGGATCCCCCTGGGTAGCCTCCTGTACAGTTCTCCCTCTATCAAGGTGTAGTCTTTCAATTCTTTGATACTTCCTCCGTGCTCCAACTTTCCTATCTTCCTTTTTATCTCATCTCTCCAATCTTTTTGCTCTGATTCTTCAGGGAACATCTTCTTGAGGATGCCTATGATGGAATTTTCCTACTTGCTTATCCTTATCAAAGTGCTCTTTCCTTTTAAAGAGTATCTAGGATCCTAGAGTGGCTAGTGCGTCAGCGAACTGATTTTCACTCCTTTGGGCGTACTCCATACTAAAGGTTTGGAATCTATTCCACCTTCTGTGCCTAAGTTCTATAAGCTGCCAAACTCTACTCTCTTAATGCAAAATCTCCTTTTACTTGAGAAACCACGAGGTTAGAGTCTCCCAAAACCCTCATATACTTTACTCCCATGCTGAGTGCTACGGCCAGTCCAGTCAGGTATGCCTCATATTCAGCAGCATTATTTGAGCAGGGGAACTCAATCTTGAAGGATAATGGCACGGTATCCCCATCTTCGCAACTTAGCACAATTCATAGGCCATTTGAAGTTGCTGTTGCTGACCCATCAAATCTCATGGTCCACTTCTTTCCTGGGAGCTCTGCTATTGCTACTTCTCCTAGGATCTCCTCACTTAGTGAACACTCTTCTTTCCCTAGGAACTGGGCTAGTAGATCCGCTATGGCTTGACTTTTGATAGCCTTGGGGGTCCTCAAACCGATAAAATATTGAGAGAGAAAGATCAGCCACTATGCTATTCTTCCCGTCAGGAGAGGCTGATGGAGAAGTGCCTTTATGGGATGAGACTTGGTCACCTGGAGGATCTGATGGGCTGAAAAGTACCGTTTTAGCCTTTGGGATGCATAGATAACCACTAGACACGCTCTTTCTATCTTGGGTACCTGGTCTCTGTATCTTTTAGTGTCTTGCTCACATAATAAATGGGTTGCTCATTCCCTTCATCATCTTCCTGCGCTAGTAGGGCTCCTATAGCTTGGGAATTTGATGCTAAATATAGCAACAGAGGTCACCCACGTACTGGTGCTTGCAGGGTAGGCAGATGATTCATGATCTGCTGGATCCTCTAAAAGGCTTCTTGCTGCTCAGTTCCCCAAGTGAACCCAGCTCCCTTTTTCAACAGTTTGGATAAGTCACTTGTGATCGAAGCTAATCCTGGCACAAACCTCCTAATGTAGGAGATCCTCCCCAAGAAACTTTTGAGCTCTTTAACCATTGTAGGCCTTTTCATTGTTGCAATGGTTGTGGCCTTAGTTGGATCCATACTTATGCCTTTATGATGTGCTAGGAACCCAAGGAATTTCCCAGCAGACACTCCAAAGGCGCACTTCATGGGGTTCATGCGCAATTTGTACATCCTACACCTCTTAAAAACTCGTTCAAGTACCTAGAAGTGTCATGCCCTAGTTTTTGACTTTACCACAATGTCATCTACATAATCTTCTATTTCCTTGTGCATCATATCATGGAAGATAGTTGCATGGTTCGCTGGTACGTGGCCCCTGCATTTTTAAGGCCAAAAGGCATCATATGTAATAAAAGTTTCCAATCAGGGTCCTGAATGTTGTCTTTTCTGCATTTTTGGTAGCCATCCAAATTTGGTTATACCTACTATATCCATCCATAAACGAAAACATGGAGTTTCCTGCAGCTAAATCTACAAGGAGATCAATATTAGGCAGGGGGAACTCATCATTTGGACATGCCTTGTTTAGATTGCGAAAATCCACACAATATCAGATTTGGCCATTCTTTTTCTTCACAGATACTATATTGGAGAGCCATTTGGGATGCTGGAATGGCTTGATGAACCCAGCTGCTAGTAATTTCCTAACTTCCTGAGTTATTTGAGCCACTACTTCGGTGTGAAAAACCTTGGCTGGTTGAACCACTGGTTTGACTCCTAGGTCCATATTAAGAGAATGGACTACCAGCCCTAGATCCAGGCCAGGCATCTCATCGTATGTCCATGCGAATACATCCACGTACCTCTTGAGTAATGCTACTAACTGTTTTTTTTTTTTTTTTTTTTTTGTGCTGTTAACTAACTGTTGATAAAAACAGGCTTTGGGGATCCCAGACCAGCTCCCAAGTTTATTTCTTCCAATTCCTCTTCGGGCTGGATCTGTGCTTTCTTATCTGGGTCCTCCAGGATTTCTTTTTAAGCCATCATACAATTTGGTGGTCCAGGACCTTCCTGCACAACGCATTCGGGTCCCACACACCTTCATAAACAATATATTAACCTTCCTCTGGGTTCTCGTACTACCACGCACTCCTGGGATCTTGAGGAGCTAGTCTCCTTCTTTTGCCTTTTTTTATCTAGGAGGTTCCTTAGATCATGGGTACCCACTCCTTCTTCTTCTTCTAAGACAGGTGCTCCAGGTGTCCCTGGTGTAGGACTCTCGTCATCTGGCCCCAACTCGTCATAAAACATCATTTCTACAAAGTTCACTTCTCCTTGGCTAAATGGGTTTGGGTTGGCAAGGATTCTTATGGGCCTCCCATTCAATCTCCCTTTGACACATTGATGGTATGTGGAGGGAATGAGACGATGTTTATGAAGCTAGGGGCGCCCTAATAGAACATGGTAGGAAACTTCTGAGTTGATCACATGGAATTTGGTCAGGGCTATTATTGGGCCTACTCTCAAGGCCAGCTGAACATATCCTTCAGTTGATTCCGCTGCCCCTCTAAATCCTGTTATCTTTATAAGAGCCTCCAGGATCCTTCTGCCAATCATGCCCACAGCCTCAGGGTACTTAGGGCGATGAGGTTGAGTGGTGCCCCTGTGTCCGCCAATGCTCTCCTAATTTGGACACCATTTATGGTTGCCATTAAATAAAGGGGTCTACGATGGTCCGGGTGCTCAACCTTCATATCTTCATCCGTGAAGGTTATTGCCTTGGTTGTCTCCAAGTAAGCTCGGCTGGGATAGGATTTCACTGTGAAACACTCTACCCTTGAGTCTGCTGCTATACTTATGAGGGATTCTGTGGCAATTCTTCTTACTTCTGGCCCAAATCCCAGTTGGTTAATTAGTGACCTGAACTTAGGGCTCTTTTGAAGGGTCCTGACTATACTTAGATGGAAGGATCCTTCAGACTCTTCTGCTTCTGCTGGGTTCTCATGGATCACCACAGCCACTACATCTTTTCCTTTGTGGTTGGGTAAAGGGTTCCTCTGCACCTTAGGTTCCTGTTGGGTGAGCTCCAGGGTCCCCTCCCTAAACTTTTTGTGAAAAAACCTTCGGAGGGTCCAACAATCCTTAGTAGGGTGCTTGACATAGTTATGAATCCTACAAAACAAGGGATTCTTTCTTTCTTCCTCAGTAGGTGGCCTAGATACTGTGAATGGCCTAACAATTCCGTCTCCAATCCATTTATCCAAAACATGGTTCAACTCTTTTGTAGTATACGGGATTACAGGTGGTTCCTCAGTCACTTTTCCTTCAGGTCTCTTTCTTTTTTCTCCTACAGAAGCTGTCATGGCCTGGGATACTAGTACTCTCTTCGTCTTCATGGTTAATGCTGTTATCCTGGTCCTTTGTAGTAAGTCAGCAAACTGGGTTATGCATAAATTTTTGAGATTAAGCCTGTAATCAAAGAGCATGTTGGATATGCAGGTCTCCACGAGCTCCTTTTCTTCGTGATCTCCATAACAGTCTAGAGAAATGTCCTCAAATCTTTTGATGAACTAGACAGGATTTTCTCCAGGCCTTTGCTTTACCATCTGAAGGCTTTGGAAAGTGACTTTATCTTCACCTGGATAATACTTTGCACATAATCTTTCCATCATCTCATCCCAGATCTTAATGGACCCAGGCCTCAAGGTGGTGTACCATGTGTATGCTCTGTCCACTAGGGACTTAGCAAACTCTTTTAGACATAATTCCTTGTCTGCTGCGTAAGGGCCCATGGTGAGAATGAATCTACTCACGTGTTCCACAATGCTTCCGTTCCTTCCATCAAAAGGGTGGAACTCTGGAGGTTCATATCCCTTTGGGTAGGGCTTGCCAAGGAGTTCTGGTGAGAATGGGGGATCCCGAGAGAACTGCTTGGGGATCTTCGAGAGCTTCTCCCTTTCTTGTTCAAGAAGGGAATTGACATCTGCCAATGTGAGATATTGGGGGTTGGCTCCTCCTCCTACTGCTGACCCTCCCTCCGGCTGGGCCCTCTCTTGGTTGACCATAGGAGGAGCGTTATCCCTAATTTCTTGGGTTCTTCTGTCTTTGAGGAGACGGATCTACTGCTGAAGGTCCTTTATCATTTCTGCCATCCGAGCCATGGGGTCTAGCTCTTGCACCTTACACCTCTGTCCTAAGATAACCTCATGCTCCACTAGAGGTACTTCATTCCTCTACCTAGAAGCTACTTCATTCTCTCCCACGAGCTCAGATGCCGTAGGTGACACGTTGGTACCCTTACTGTTCCTTGGTCTTGGAGCCATGCTTTGCAAAAGGACTGCTTCTTCCTTCTCCTTTACCCAGTCCCTAGTAAAGTCGCCTTAATGTGTCGGTTCTTTTTTTTTTTTTTTGTAAAATAGCACACAGGCCCAAGTAAAGAAGCAAGGGTCCTGGGCCTGTTGTTTTATGCTTTAAGGGACTGGGCTTGGTTCACCGCAACTAAATTGGGCTGATTTCGAACCAAGTGGTGCACAAAGCGCGGATCCTACAACACATACATACTAACATACAGAAAACATATACACACTGAACAACAAGGAATAGTAAAGAATGAAATAATGAGGAAGAAAAGTAAAGTAAAACATTAGAGATCCTTAGGATAATATGGGATGTTTCATTATTTTCTTAAGTTTTAATACATCATCCTCACTAGGATGTGTTAAAATGTCCAAATAGGTTCAAAAATCACAGACTTAGATGACTCCTCAGGCCTCTAAGACTTACAAAGTTTGAATCCCTTTGAATCCAAGTGTATTCTCTAGTGGCTGCTTGAGGATCCCAGATGGTGTTTTCCCTCATTTTTCTCTTTTTGAATTCTCACAGGGTTTTCTCAAGGATATTTTCCCTCTAATTCACTGTTGCTGAATGCCCTTCACTGTTGGCTGCCTATCCTTTTATAGTGCCATCTTAGGGTTTCTGGGGTACCATTGATTCCCTCTATTTGCTCCCCTAAGTATCAGAACCAATGTTGTGTCAGCAACATTGGTGGTTGGTCCCTTCCTCATTCTTCACTATTTCCCTCTTTTGAGGTTCCCTCTTTAAAAGCCCCTAGTTGACTTTCCCGTTTTGGGGGGTCCTAGAGGGCTGACCTTTGATCTTTCTTTTTCCAAGGCTTCTAGATTCCACCTTTTCAGACCCACCTTTTAGCTGCTTTCCCTTTTGTCATTTTTCCCAAATGGGCTGATTCCTTTCTATCAGGCTGAAAGATCCCCAGCCACATTCCTTCATGGTCCATATTCCTGGGTTCCCCGAGGTACCAGACCCTTATTCATGAGTTGTTGGTTCCCAAGTCTTCTGATCCTTTTCTGCATCATTGGGTGGCTAACTATACATTAAATGTGAAATTTATCATTTGAACATCTATATATTATTTATGTTAGAAATATTCTCAAATTATTATTTTAATTTGGTTATTTATTTAAGTTTTCTTCGTGCAGTAAGAAATCATTTTCCTTATCAAATAAATAATTTGGTATTTCTTGTTCACGGTAGAAAAGCCCATAATAAGCATTGCATGTAAAGGTTTGTTGACTTGATCACTCATAAACTAACTCATGAGTTCACGTGGTCCTTCCAAAATTGGAAGAGTAAAGGATTTTTAGAAGCATATGGAGTGGGTTTTTCAAAGATTTAGTTTGGTAAATTTTGAGGCTAAGATATGCCTAAATTGTAAAGTTAAAAGATGTCTATATGTGAGTTAGGGTTTACTATTTGAGTGGGAGGATTATCATTACGTGTATATGTATTGGGTTTGTGGGATTTTAGAAGTATCAAGTTTATGACTTTGGTTTGTGATGGTAGGGGATTGCAAGTGTGTTTATGTTAATGTGATTTGTGAAAATTTGTAAATTTTGTAAATGTCATTTCTAATTGTTATTATAATTTATATTGTTTGACAGTAGATTTTGATTGATATAGCTTGTAGATAACTAGATATAAACATGGATTTGGTTGAACTATGTAAAACCTTGGATCTTATATGTAGATTTTGATTTTTTTGTGTGTGTAAATACATGTTGATAGCGCTAAATTCCAACAAACTAATAGAAGAGCTTAAGATTGATCTTAGTGTAGTTCAATAGGAGATTATATTCGGTGCATGTTTGCAATTTATCTAAAAGACACGTGTAAGACATGTTTGGAAACAATGATTATCTTGTGAAGAAAAGCTTGCTTGTATTAAAATGAAATTTTTGCAGAAAAGAAGGAAGATTTTATATAATTTAAGTCAAGGTGAAAATATGTTGGAAATTACCTCATATTTTATTTGGATTTGGTTACTTATTTGAGATATGTCAAAGAGTAGAAATTAGAGCCTGTAAGTACTTCTTTTAAAGAGTTTTTGGTGGCTTCGGTTGGTCCTTTCATATAGGGAGATGGGAAGATTTTTAGAAAACGATAAACCAAGATTCTTCCAAAAGCTAGTTTGGTAGATTTCAAGTTTGAAGATATGTACATTGTGAAGTTAAACTCGATGGCAAAGGTTGAATGAATATATAGTATAGTTTATTGTTTGAGTGTGAAAGTGCCATTATATTTGGGTTTTGAGATTGTGAATTTGATTAATGTTTCCGAGGACTTGTGTTTGTAAACTTTGTGTTTGTTAGGAATTAAAAGTAGTGCCGTTAGGGGGCAAAATTAGGAAAAAAAACTTATCCACAAATTAATTCAATCGATAATAGTAATAAAAAAAGGATGGACATTTAATTGTTTAAATTTTTTTTGTGCCAATGGATAACTTATTTAACAGCTCCCAACTAATGAACTTTTTGTATTTTAGATTGTAAATTGGTAGTTTGATTATAATAAGAAAAATAATAAAATATTACTCAAAAATTATTGAGTAACTAACAAAAGGAAGATATCAATGCAATTACATTATAAGTATATGGAAAATATAAAAAATTACTGAAGCTTTTTTTTTTTTTTTTTTGAGATAAAATATTACAAATTTTTTTTTCTCAAAAAAAAATACAAAATTTTGTTTTTAAATTACCAAGATACAAGAAACTAGTCTCTTTGATGTTTTTAAATGTTATAATTTATTACCCTTAATTAATAATGCAAATAAACTGTCAAAAGTTTTTTTTTTTTTTTTAATTTTAAAAAAATATACTAGTAGAAAAGGGAATAAAAACTCAAATTATCAATAAGTCTAATTTTAGAAGAAACATTTTGACCAGTAATGATTAGGGGTACTATATCATGACAATGTAGTTAAAATAGCCTTTAATTTTTTATATTTTAACAAGAGTCCCACTATTTGTAATTTTGGGTGGCATAATTGTAACAATAAAGTAGTTAATTAAGTTTTGGAAGGGGCATCTTTGTTAGGTTACAAGTAGACTTAATATGGAAGGAAGCAAATTAGAATTTACATGGCCTTCCACTTCTTATCTCTTGACCCCTTGGCTCTACTATTGATTGCAAGCATGAATACTATGAATATTATACACATATATTATAATTATTCAAGCTTATTTATTTATTTATTTATTGATATGAATTAATAAAGCTTATTATTTTTTTTAGAAGAAATTAATCAAGCTTATTGATTGGCGATGTTAGTAAGAGTTTTTGAATGTTATAATTAATCAAGCTTATTGATATACATATATTGCGCTTATCCTTAAGAGTAAAAGAACCAAATAAAATGCAAGACTATAAACTGATTGCTCTATGCAATGTGCTTTATAAGATCATTGCAAGGATGCTGGCAAATAGACTACTAAGTATTCTTCCCTAATAAATTTCTCAAATTGAAGTGGCTTTGTGCTAGGTAGGCTCAAAACTAACAATGTCCTTGTTACATATGAAATTATGCAGTCTGTGTGTCTTAAAATACAAAGCATATCACCACCGCGGGGTGTGGTTTGATAGTAGAAATCCTCGAATTGATTTACTTGGTGAGCGGTTTGAGCGATAGCTCTAACAAGGCCCTAGTAATACACTTGATATTACCTATTTCCGTAATGTGATAGAGGGTCAATGAGTCCACAATGAAAACCCACTTTTTTCATTCAAAAAAAAAAAAAAAAAAAAATACGAAGCATATCTAACTAATCCTCATGTGTGTACGAGAGTTGTTTTACACTTTTTTTTTTCTCCATAAATGCCACATGTCATTGTAGTTGGCATCCATTTAGCATAAGCATGATATTTTAATATCTCAGTTAGCCATGTCAAACTTTTCTATCCATTATTGAACAATAAAGATTATTTTGACACAATAACAAATGGTTCAAGACTAAATGACACATTTAAAATCTTAGGGATTTTTTTTGAAATATGGGGCAAAGGTTGGGACCAAAAATGATGTTGGGAAATTCTTGGCTAAACAATGAAATTAACAAAGAAATAATTAATGAACAAAGGCTTATAGGCATGAATTGTAATCCCTTAGACAATATTTCCACTCACACAAGTGTTTTTACATTGTTTCCGCAAACTTGTCGCAGGATACAACTTAGCAAAAAATTTTACAAAGAAGCAAACTTTGAGATTTCTTGTGAATTTCTTAATAATGGTGTAAAAAACTGTAAAAAATAAAAAAAAAATATGGAGGCAATAATTATAAGCAATGAAGAGTTGCCCTTGACAAGGAACTTATGAATGGTTACTTTGGTTGATACAAGCACTCAAAATCGTGTCTTGGTTATTAGTTATTACATACTATTAGATATAGAAAAATATCTCATTCACTTTTGCATTTAATTAATATATACTTTGCTCGAGTGTGGTTAGGTCAGAAATTTGACCTATTATTATAAGTTTAGTTTACCTTCTTACTAGTTCTAGTAGTATACTTGTGTGATTCATAGATCAATTAAAAGTTTTATCTAAAAATATATTTTACTAATATTTTACTAATATTAGTAAGCCACTTGAAACTCTAAATTAATAATAATAATAATAATAATAATAATAATAATAATAATAATAATAATTCACTTGACACGGACAATATTTATAATGTAAGAGTTATTATATTAAAATCATAGTTATCAAAACCGTACTGAAAGTTGATCCGACTACAGAGTTGGTTCACTTATTCATTGGTTCAATTAGTAGTTTATTGGTTGAATGGTAGGTTTATTAGTTAATTAAATAATATATTATAATTAAAAAAAGCAACTAAAATAAAATAAAAATACTCCATTTAGGTAAATTAATAAATTATAACTATGAAAAATTACATCATATAACATAAAGTTAGAGAATATAAATAATAAAAAACACATAATTCACATAAATCATCCAATAGCCAAGTTATATGGTCCAAAAGTTCTGAAACAACATATCTCAAACAACCCATAAAACAAAAACAAATCCCAAAGAAATTCAAAATAAAATTCTAGCTGATTATTTAAATCTCCAAATACAACTGATGATTTCAAAGTTCTGTGAATTTAGTAGTTTGGTTCAGTCTTTTTGAGTTTTTTTCACATATACACACAATATTTTTTTTTTCTTTTATCCTCATGTTAAAAAGATTAACTTGTGTAATTTGTCAATTTAAACGGTTTGATAATGGATCATTGCATATTTGGTATTTTACACCAAACCATTCTGAATAATGTTTTGGTTCACGGGTTTCATGGTTTAACCGGTGGTTTGGTACAGATTTAATAACTATGATTAAAATATAAAATTATGATAAATGATTAAAATAATTGAAATAAATATCAAAATTTCTTTTAAATTATACTACTATTTAAGGGGTTTCTCCTGTTTGAGATCTTCATTTTTTTTTTTTTTTAAAAATGCCCCTACACCCTTATGTTTATGTAGAGACAAAACTAAAGGACAATTTGGTAAAAATATAACTCTAACTTCCACTAAAACATTATCTAAAAAATTGGGCCACTCTCTATTGATTTTCAAATTGCTTTATCCACTTATAAATTAGATTTTCAAAATAAAATTATATATAAAAAATAAAGACAGTTTTTTTTTTTTTTTTTTTTTTTTTTGCTATAAAATAGGACCACTAAGCCCAATGTTTTCACTAAACTAAAAAAAAAAAAAAAATACTTCATTGCACGCGCAAATTGCGTGTGATGAAGCTAGTTTTCTTAAAAATTTTGGTAATAGAACTTTAATTGGAGCATTATTTTAAATTTATTGAAACTTAGATAATAATGTTTTATTAAATTAAACCATTCTAACAACTAATTTGAAAATTTAAATTTTATTTAGAGTATATTTTTAATTTCTTCAAAAAAAGGTAATATAATTTTAACTAAAAATAAATTATCCTAACTGTTAAATAATATAAAATATTTTCTTTTCTTTTTTCTTTTTATTAGTCAATAATTGAGTGTTTTATTATTATTTTTTGAGTTTTTCTTAATTTCTTCCATGATTATACCACGCCGTTTTAGAGGCACGTGCAATACACGCTGTTTTAAAACGCGTTCACCATTAGTCGGTGCTTGGTTCAGAAATTAAAACATTTTATTTAATTTAATAAAGTACGAAACCGCTATAAAGGACACAATAGAACTCCGATTAGAAAAACCAAATAAAATAAAATTAAAAAAAAAAAAAAAAAAAAACAAAACAAAACCAAAGAAAGCGTTTCTCTCTCTCTCTCTCTCTTTCTCTTTCTCTTTCTCTCTGAGATCGTCGATCGCCCTTTCTACAATCATAGGTGAGTTTCTGTATTCCTGCGATGTCTTCATATTTTTTCTTAATTTTTCAACATGATCGTTAACAAGATAACGGTAAAGTCCTTTTTTTTTTTTTTTGTGTGTGTGTGTGTGCGTGTGTGTGTTTGTGGATTTTAAATAATGGGTTGGGTTTGGTTATCTGGAAGAGTTGGGATACAAGAAGCAAAGTGAAGGAAATTTTTGTTGTGAACAATGGGTTTCAATTTTTCTTAGACCTTCTCTTCTGGGTATTCAAGATTTCGTGTGTTGTTCCTGTTTTTGAATTCCAACATGATCGTTAACAAGATAACATTAAGAGTCTTTATTTTTATTTTGTAAATTTTAAAGTGATGGGTTTCAATATTGTGATAAATTTTCTTCTGGGTATGTGTGATTTTATTAAAGCTAGTATCAAGTTTTTCTTTTTATTTTTTATTTCAACATGATCGTTAATAATAATAAAAAATTAAAAAAAAGGTATAATTTTTTCTTTTAAAATTTAAGTAATGGGTTTTGGTTACCGTTACCTGGAAACTGGAGAAAAAAGAATAAAGTTGAACGAATGTATAATTTTCTTTTTGAATTTTGGATAAGTTTTCTTGTGGGTGTCTTAGAATTAGTTAAAAATTGTGTCAATATTTCAAGTTCTTTTATATTTTTGCAATTTTTTTTTCTCAAGATTGCAACATGATTTTTAACTATATGACGGTAATTTTTTTTTTTAAAAATAATTAATGGGTCTCATTATCTGCATGTATAATTATCTGGAAACTGGGTAGAGAAGAAGAACAGTGGAGATTCTTTTTTTTTTTTTTTGGAATTTTGTGATGACTTTCCTTCTGGGTATCCTATAATTCGGTAAAAAAAATAGTCCGTATTTCATATAAATGTATATATATATATATATATTTATATATATATATTCTTATTTATTTATTGGTTTTTGCAAGTTGGAGCTTATGTTTTCCCAGAAACCAAACGGGCATTAGTTTTGATTTTGCCCTTTTATATAAAAATCTGCTTTTTAAACAATCATAGTTGATGTTGGTTGAATACAAATATAAGTCCTTTGAGTAGTTGGAACCTGAATGGTTTGCAAAACCTTTCCTTTCTATGGGTTTACATTTGGTGAGCAAGATTCTTTTTGTTGGTTGGTTCCAGTCAAGGTTTCATTGTTAATTACTGTAGACATAGAAAAGGAGAAATAGAAGATTATATCATAAAATGTAAGCCTTTTAGAAATACTAGGCAGGAAGCATTGGAACTTTTATTTAATTTTTAAATCACAAGCAGATTATTATTGACATGCATTGTTTGTTTGTAAAAGGTTTACTATAATGTTTATTCATTCGAAATCTCATTATCATATTTGGCATAAATGTAAATGATATTTAGGTTCTGTTTCATAGTTGCTTGTATGATTGGGTAGAGCATAAGTGTTTATTATGTCTCTTGATGAAGTAAATCATATACTTGTCCCTTTGAGAGGCATATAGGTAACCAAAGCTTATAACATAGTAGCTCCTATATTAGAGATCAACTTATATTTGGACCTAAAGGGAGCAGGATCTTTATGGATTCTTCTCATACTGATCAGTTTTTTGATAAGTAATAAGAATTTATCGATGAAGAAACAAGAACTTTATGTTCACAATGGTGAACACTAAGTATCTAAAACAATTAGAATCAAATCAATGAGATAAACTAATAGAATGAATGTTGGAAAAAAAATAGAATTACAGCATGTAAAACCTCAAATCCGAGACCAATCAAACATGGTCTGAATTAGCAAGGACTTTTAATGATCAAAAGGTCTCTCAACATCCTCAAAAGATGCGGCTGTTCCATCTGTCCACACTAACCACATCATACACGCTGGCACCAAATTTGAACGTTCAAAAAATGTTTCCCCAACCAATTTCGCAACCAAACAAAAGAGAGACAACCTTCTCCGGCATCACCCACTGAATTCCAAACATCTGAAACACTACACTCCAAAACTCATGAGCAAACTCACAATGAAGCAAAAGATGATCCACCAATTCCCCAAAACACCTACACATACAATGTCGATTGGCTAGGAAAAAACTTCTCCTAACAAGATTATCTATTATGAGAATCTGGCCCCACGCTGCTGTCCACAGAAAGAAAGACACCCTCTTGGGGGGACTTAACATGCTAAATGCTCTTCTAAGGGAAAGAAATAGTGAGGGTGCCACAAATAGAATTATAATAGGAGCGGACATCAAAAGTACCACTCCCTAGTTAACCTCCAGAGCATTCTATCACTCCCTCCTCCCTTGGCAGCTTGGATTAAATAAGCTCAAAGAAAGAATGCACAACCCTCAACTCCCAATCATGAAGAGTTTTATGGAACTACAAATTCCAGCTCCTACTCCCCCATATGGAGGAAAAGTCAGCACATCAGAAGTCAAAGCTTCCATATCAAATGAACACAAACAAAGCAGGGTAAAGATCCTGTAAAGGAAGATGCCCACTCCAACGATCATACCAAAACAGAATACAATTACCTTCTCCCACCTCATAAACCACACGCTTAAAGAAATCAACCCCACTTGCTCTATGCTCCTCCACAACCCATAACCATGAGTCCCTCTACCATTCTCGTGCACACCAACCCCTATATCCTCACCATATTTGGTTGCAATCACCTGATGCCACAAATGGTTAACTTCCTGCCCAAAATGCCAGCTCTTTACCAAGTAAAGCTTGGTTAAAGTTCCCAATTCTCCTAATCCCCAAGCCACCAACCTCAATAGGCGAACAATCCATACTCCATGCCACTAGCGGGTACTTGAATTCCTCCTCTGATGCCCCCCACAAGAAATTTCTTTGAATCCTTTCTTATCTATAAGCCGCAAATTTAGGAACAGTGTACAGATATAGATAATAAGTTGGAAGGCTTGAAAACTTACTTTTTAACAAAGTCAGTCTACCACCCTTTGACAAATATAAACATTTCCAGTTAGATAACTTTCTATCCATCTTCTCTAAGATAGGATTCCATATCAATGTAGCCTTGAAATGAGCCCCCAACTTTGCAACACAAAATATCTGCTAGAGCATTCAAATTGCCCACCTCACTCATAGGGACAATTTCACTCCAACATTGACTTTCAAGCCTGTGACAGCTTCCAAAAAAAAGCACCATCCTTATGTATAATAATTGCTCACTAGGCACCAACAAATAAAATAGTGTCGTCAGCAAAGAGAAGATGAGATATACTCAACCCCATGATGGGAATCATAAATAAATTTATCCAAGATGGGTTGAAGTCTAGTAGCTGAAACCTTTGCTAAAATTCTATACACACTCCCCAAAGACTAATAGGAAGAAAATGCTTAATTATGCTTCTTTGGTATTAAATATAGAAAAGTGGCATTAAGAGATTTTTCAAAGACACAATGTCTATGAGAATATGTAAACCAAGCCATCACATCCTTCGCAACCACCCTTCAGTACTTTTTAAAAAGCCATAGTAACACCGTCCAGCCAGGGGGCCTTATCACCCTCCACCTCCTTCAGCACCTGAATGACTTCATCCGTATCAAATTTCCTCTCAAGAGATCGTCTATCAATCTCGTCAAGGCAAGCAAAATCTAAACTGTCTACTGTAGGACGCTGTCTACTTGTATAATTTCTCATAAAATTGCACCATCTGATCCCAAATTGCCACATCACCCTCATAAATTGCACCATCCACCTTCAGGCCTCTCATATGATTGACCATTCTATGGGAGTTAGCCAACGTATGAAGAAAAAAAAAAAACGTGTGTTGATGTCTCTCTTTCAACCATAGTGCTCTTGACTTTTGTCTCCAAGAAATCTCCTCCAAAGTGGGTTTTTGAACTTATCCTTACGGATCTTGTTTAAATTGGGTTTAGATATCATAGTGGGGACATTATGCATCAGACTTATTTTCTATAGAATTCTCTCTCCTTCCTCCCCCCCCACTTCTTCTGCTCTTTTCCCCCCTTTCCACCTCCTTCCTTCCTGCTGTTTATCTAAAAAAGGAAAAGGTGCATTTTTTAAATAAATAAATAAAAATTCAATTTTAGGATATTCCTTTAGGATCTTCTCACCCTCTGTGAGAGCATTTTTTCTATTTTCTATGAATTTTTGAATGAAATCTTGAAAAAGGAATATGGAGCTGAAGTAGGTATAAGTACATAATAGCAGCCTAGCAGGTTGAATTCCTTCTGCTATATCTTTGTGGTGGAATTTGGGATGCTTCACAGGAAGCTATAGTTGGAGTCTGTTTCTAAAATGTATTGAGATTTTTAATATCCCATTTTCTATCTTCTGAGGTAAGTCAGGTAACACAAGCTGAAGTTTATTCTTCTATTTGTAGTTTTCTTCTTGTGTTGTGTTCATATAGTCAGTCACCTGACGAGTTGAGTAATAGAACATGCATTTTATTTTATTTTATTTTTCTATATTGAAATAGTGCATAATTGCCAATAATTGTAGTTATAGTTATTGTTGTTGTTGTTATGGTTCATCATTCCAACTGATCTGACTTATTTTTGTCAAACATTGTGGCTTCAAAGTAGGTGTTCAACATGGGGCATAGAAGTATGTTAGCGGATCAACAAGGCCAGAATTATCTCCATTCTGAGCCCTGTATTGTTTTGGGGGCCAATGAAAACTTTGGACAACCTAATATCCGAACTATGGTATCATCTTCAGGGAACACAACTAATCTTGATGTCCAATATATAGGAGAGCACTATGACAATGCTATGATCTATGGGATGACACAGTACAATGGAATTCAGCATCATCATAATCTTGACTTAGGCGTTGCACCTGCATCCAACTTTTATTATTCTTACATGACACCTTCCTCTGGTAGTGGGGCATTACCTGTGCCCCGAAGTCATGGGGCCTCTGGTCAGTTGCCATCTGCCAGCAATTATGGAGTCATTGGAGTTTCTGCAGATGAGCTTGGAAGGAACATTCACTTTATGGATGATGGCAGGGGTCCATTTAAGAGAAAATATGCCGAAGGAATTGCAGGGAGTTTCCAACATAATAATGCCTCATCTGGTTCTAGTTCTTCAGTCGCCCCCTTGAATATAAGGCATCCTGATGGGGTTGCTGTGATGGATGCTGCATCTTTTGCCCTGCCTCAGTACAGAGGGGTTGCTACTACTCCATCACTCATGGAAATAGGACCCCAGAATAGTTTGAGGAACAGACCAGGTGCTACTGGGATGGATTCTCTTTTGGTGAATGACCATAATCATTTGATTCAAGGAAATTATATGGGTCAGCATTTTCAGCCAGCTGGTACTCTCTGGTTGGACCAACAATTGAGCAGTAATTCTGGTGATGGAGGTACTTCAGCCTGGAACCAGGCTCCTGCAATGCCTTATATGCATGGTAAATAACTTATTTTTGTTTTTCCTTTTCAGAGTTCCATTTGTTCCCATGGTGGTAATTTTATGTCAGAAAACTCATCTTGGTCAATCATTTGCAACAAGCTCTTAGAGGTTTACATGATGGAATAAGCAAAAAAAAATCTTAATTTGTTTTGTGGATTTGGACGTGTTCTCTACCTGTTTTGTTTCTGTTTATATTTTAGAATGTGAAAGCAGTTCCTCCTCTTTCAGCGTCTGTTTTCTGAGTGGAAGATTTCTGTTGTGGCAATGGAGCCTTATGATTATGTTTGTCACTAGTCAACCTTCATTTGGGACTAATTAGATACCTCTCTCTTTCATATTCCTTACAGGGAGCAATGTCAATGGAGGTTCTATGGAGGCTCGGAGCATGGGTGTGCAGAGATATCATGAGACAGCTAGCAACAGAAGTTCCCCTAGTTTCCAGCATCCTCCTCCCATTAACCACCGGCACCAGAGTCATCATCATCCAAGCCCACCAATGCAAGCAGTGAGAAGCCCAAATATAAACTTTCATCCCCAAGTAGCTGCACCTTCATATAGAGTTTCCACAAATTCTTCACGCAGCACTCCAACTCCTGCTCAGAACAGTTTTGAGATGGGTCATAGGCATCCCGGATCCGCTGCACCAACTGGGCTTCGGATATACCGTCCTCACAGAGGAGTTGCACCTGAGGCAACTCTTAGACATCGCAACCTTCCACAATTGAGAGTTCTGCAGGCTGATGTAATATTCTCTCCAATTGTGCCATTTTTCTGTCATTCTTTCATTCAAATAAGTGGTTGTTCTTTTATTTGGAATTTATGGTATATATTAGTGAACAATGACTATTTATATTACTTGTTTTTAGAAATTGGTATTAATTGTTCTGGTTGATGTGTAGGAAACTGCCATACTAGAGATGCCAGAATTTTATCAAATGGGAAATTTGATTGATCATCACAGAGAAATGCGGTTGGACATAGAGCACTTTTCTTATGAGGTAAGCTGAGGAAGCTAAATTAGTCATAGTCCTTACTGGGAAAAGCTAGTTAGTGTAGATAATGGAAAGATACAGACTTGCATAGTGTTAATGTTTGATATATTAAACTAGAATACTTATGTGGTTTTGATTTTGTACGAATTTTACTGACTCCTATAAAAGCTTTCTTAACTTGAAAATTTTAAATCTTCAGGAGCTTCTTGCATTGGGAGAACGGATTGGCAATGTAAGTGTCGGGTTGTCAGAGGAGACTATCACAAGGCAGTTAAAGACAAAAACTTATTTATTATCTTCTCCTAATATCAATCTGGAGGAGGCAGCTTCTGCGGATCAGGAAGCTGACTCTTGCATTATATGCCAGGTATCTTAAAACAAACTGTTTAGTGATAGAGAAGTTTGGACTGTATTTGGTTATATTTCTGTAAAGTTTTCCTGCCATTGTCATGTACAATTCATTATACTGTATTAATTTTTCTACATGGGATATTCATTCTCCTAATTTACCGGTATCATTATGTTTTTTTGGTGAGGTTTTGCAGGATGATTATAAGAGCCAAGAGAAGATTGGAATCCTTGATTGTGGTCACGAGTACCATGCAAATTGCTTACAGAAGTGGCTGCTTGTGAAGAATGTCTGCCCCATTTGCAAATCTGAAGCATTGACCACAGGAGGGAAGCATGTATAGAAAGGGGTGGTGACAGTAGGAGGATCAAAAAGTCTTCCATTTGTTCTTTTCACTAAAACAATCATAACAAAGTATCAAATTTGTTATGTATTTTGTATATGTACTTGCATATAAGACTAACAGTTGCACTGTCCAAGTCATTTATTTGTTGGCTTCTGGGACATGGGTCCTGTATCTAAACAAAAATTGTACAGACTTCCTCATTATGCTCTTAAGCTGGATTAGATAATATTTTGTTCATTTATATATTGATATATACTGGTGCATTCGCGGATTAATGACCCTGTTTAAAATGAAAAATTCAATTTTTTTTTGTTCATTCAAAATTAATTTTAAGCTTTTCCAATCTGTCTTATGCATTCAGTCATGCCTGTACCTACTGTGTCTGGTGTTGCTGATTTTACAAATGTTTAAATATAGTCCATATCTTTTTAGTATTGTGTCAAAATGATCTCTACTTTTTTTCTTTTTCTTTTTTTGAGGAACAAAATGATCTCTACTTTAATATTATAAGGGTGAACATTTTTTTAAAAATATTTTCTATAATTTAATTGTTAAAACACGGTAAAAAAAAAAAAAATATATATATATATATATATATATATATATATATATATATATATAAAAGAAGACTTAAGACTTGAGGTAAGAGGTTCTTGGTAAATAAATGTGTTTATTTATGTCCTTTTAAATCAGTTTTTCGTTTCTTTCAATTTCTGCGTCTAAACTCTAAACTTTAAAGTAGTACTAGTATATTTGCAAAGGCCTGTTTGTGCAGAGGCATAGAGCCAAAGGGGTATAGTGGAAAAACTTTCTACTTATTTCTTTATTATTTTGGGTTGTTGGTTATTAAACAGGGCAATCGTTGAACCCAGTGCTACAGGGCTTTGGGCTGCCATTATTGCCAGTGGTGGCCTTCCGTCCTAATTTTGATTGGCCAAGTAAAAGGGAAATCAACTTATTGGCAAAGGGAAAACAACGGGGAAAATTGCCAGATAACATCATTTTTCAAACATATTCGTTAGTTAGCATTGATTTCAAATTATTTAGGAAACTAGTATCTCGAGTCTATTAGACTCGATTTTGGAATGCTAAATCGAGTACAATGAACTCGATTTCAACATCGTGCTGCAGCTGACGTGGAAATTTGTCCACGTAGGCATGAAAATCGAGCCTTACAGAGTTGATTCTTTTAAATTGAAATCAAGTCGGTAAGGCTCGATTTCGATACCCAGCAATTCTTACCACTTGATACTAACAACGGAAAAACACCAGAGAAGCAATAACGAAGCAAACCAGGTGGTGAAAGCTTTAGGCGATGGTGGCGAAGGCTTCAAGCTAAAGAAATTGGATCGGACTTAATGTGGGTGTGGTTTCTCGCCATTGCTCGATTGGAGGAGAAGAACATGTTGGAGTTCTAGAGAAGATCTTGCTAGAGGAGAAGCAACCCAGGCGGCGATTCTGACTAAACCCAGGTAGCGAAAGCTTCAGGCAAAGGCTTCAAGCGAGGGAAATCGGATCGGACTTAATGTGGGTGTGGTTTCTCGCCGCCACTCTGGTGATGTCGCTGCTACTCTAGTGGAGTAGAAGAACACGTTGGAGTTCTAGAGAAGATCTTGCTAGAGGAGAAGATCTAATCCGATTAGGTATTTGTTTTGGGTTTTGTATTTGGTTTTGTTCATGGGTTTTTGAGGCTTGGAAGTGGAGAGTGGGACGGTAAGAACTTAGATCTGGAGAAAGTAAAAAAAGGAAAGGAAGAACAAGAAAGCAAAGTCTCGGATCAGTTCTTGAAGCAAAACTAAATCGAGTCCTATGAACTTGATTTCTATATGACAGAACTCGAGTCCATTTGACTCGAGTTCTATGTCTACGTGGACAAATTTCCATGTCAGCTGTTGCATGATGTTGAAATCGAGTTCATTGTACTCGATTTAGCATTGCAAAATCGAGTTTATTACACTCGAGATACTAGTTTCTTAAATAGTTTTGAAAACATGCTAACTAACGATATGTTTGAAAAATGGTGTTATCTGGCAATTTTGGCCGAAAACAACTTATTGGCAAAGATACTATTTTAACTCTTATATTTTGGAATCATAGTCAATTTGATCCATTATTTTCAAATTGTAGTTAATTTGGTCCCTTATTGGCGTCATGGAAATATTATAAGAGCGAACAAGCTTGTCATGCTCTGCATTGAGCAGAAATTGTTGGCTGAAACCGACCCTATCTTGGTTGTTGATTTGGGTTTGATTTTTTTGGGTTCATGTTCTTTATACTCAAGATCTGTATATCCAAATCTGATTTTTTTTTTTTAAGATTTTTTCTTTAATTGATAATTTAATTTTTTATTCGGATGCTAATGTGGCATTTTTAATGTTAATAAAAATATATTATTAATATTATTTTAGTAGTTACGTCAGCTTCAAGTGTGCCAACAATGTACATCTAGGCATTTTCCGTTAGTGACTTAGGTTGTGTTTGACTCTATGTAAAATCTTTTTAGAGTGTAAATTATTTTCAGTTGAAAGTATTTTTCGGAAAGAAAAGTATTTTCCGGTTGTTTGGTTGCGATTTGGAAAATATGTCTAAAAAATATTTCCCGTGTTTGGCTTGGACGAAAATGTATTTCTAGTATTCATTTTTTGATGTTTGGGTTGTGCGTAAAATAATATTCGAAAAATTCTAACCCATCATACCAGTAAAGTCTTCCCATATGTCATCTAGCCATACATGAATTACACAAGCAAAAATTCACCTTCCTGGAAGAATTCAAAGCATCCATGATACACAATAAAACCATAAACATCATATTACCATTCATAATATTTGGTACATGACTATATATAGATGTCAAAAGTACCGTCTAACCATTGAAAGTATTCCATCCAAGGTTTACAAAAATGATATGTCCAAAGGTACTTGAACATTACAACTATGGACAAAACTTAAAGACAGTACCTTAGGTGCTGTTCCTTAGGTTCCCCTCTTAAGATTCAACCATGTGGCTACTTAACTAAAAAATACACTTCCATCTTATAAGAAAAAATCCACATGGTAGAATCTTAAGAGGAGAACCTAAGGAACAACACATAAGTACTGTACCTAAGTCTTACTCTACAACTATACCCACCAAGCTTACACACCTACAACTGAAGATACATAACTTGGGTGATTGCACCATCCCAAGTCTACAACATTCTACATTCTAGTAGTCAAGGTATGTAACCGTTATCCCTTGGAACATAATAGTCCACAAAATATATGTACTGCCATCAAAATTTTGGAGTTAATAATACATTCATAGAAAAGTACTACCAATCGATGTTTATAGTTAATACATATTTGTCACATAAATGGTACCATCACAAAAAACCTACTATCCTAAGTCATCACCATCCCAAGTCATCAGAGTTGAGTAAAAAAGAAATCATCCATCCAAAACTTTCGAAACTTAGAATTCTTTGCCAAAAATCCCCTGGCTACCTTCTTGTTTTCAAACAAATGATCAAATGCAGTTGCAAGCATATCATCGCTATATCCCTCCACCGACATGGCCATGACCTTTGCATAAAGATGAGTGAAATCAACATGCCCTTGGTTGATAGCTTTCAAGGCCACAGCAATTTCCTTCAATTGCTCAAATAGATTAGTGTAAACGCTATCATCAATGGGAGGTGCACAGCTTCTCTTGCGGGACTTTGAAATTTTTGATCCTGTGGTGGATGATTCAACAACATTCTTATCCTTATCCACAACAACATCCTCGCCATTATCAACAACATTCTCAGTGTCATCAAGGTTATCCTGTTGTGTCTCAAGATCAACATAAGACCGGCAAAACCACTAGTTGCCATATCCTTACCAACAACAATTGCCAACTCATCATACATTTCAATCCTTTTGTTCAAGTATTCAGCATGTTTACGATGAGCCTGTAAGAAAAAAAGAAAAAAACAATTCATTCAGCCACATTTAAGACACTAGTATAATCATTATTCACATGTAACCATCTTCCTTCTGATATGTTGAACATATAGATTTCAATATTTATTCACATTAAATGCATTATACATCTCAAGAGTAGCAAAAATAACATACATTCAACATATAGATTTTAATGGCATACCATAACTTCCTCTTGATATGTTTTGGCATCACGTGTAATCATCTTCAAGTTGTCATTCCATCCAAATCCACTTTTTTTGCGGAGTTCTTGGATGGTAGACCACATAGTCCTCAATGTCCATAGCTAGTTCTCAACAAATGTAAGGTAACACTCTACTTCAAATTTCTGAGATATAGCTTTAGCTATAGTTGCAAAGGACCCTACCCTAAAAGTATTGGAGGGCTTATTTCCTTTCATAGTCTTCTCGGCAAGGAGTGTAAGCATAGTAGTGTGCATTGAAGGTAACCATTGGAATTGCTTAGACCCCACCTTCTCTTTCAGCATTGCTACATATAAACATAACAATTAACAATGAGAGTAACATATAAAATATTTGTAAATAAACATAACACTAACAAGGGTTTAATATCTTAAATCAACCTTTAGAATTGCACAAACAACCAAACAAGTATTTGTAATAACTAACCTAAACATAAGATAATTGTTGTTATAGCAAACTACAATGTGAACATAAATCCACCTAGCAAGACCAAAATAAATATTGTTATTATACAACACATAGTTAATATATTACATTATAGCATCAACTAGGGCATTATACAGTACACATTGAAACCATAGAAAATTCAAACACACATATACTACTATTCTCTACTCATTGTGTAATCATTCCACATGGCTTAACATATCTCCTCTCTCTTAAGATTTTATTCTCTACTTTCTTGAGTAGAGTCCTGACGTAAACATGTTTCCGGTTCTCTATCACTAAAATCTACTTGATTCATTGCAGCTTCCATAATATAGTCATTAGGATCAACCCCCATAATGTAATATGAATGACACAACATGCTAAAACTACTTCCACTTGTATTTCAAATGACCAAAATGGTTCTGCATCTAAGACTTAAACATTTCTTCAATACTCCAAACCCTCGTTCAATAGTAGTTCACAAGGAAGAGTGATGGAGGTTGAACAATTCACGTACATTTTCGGGTGGACAATCACTTAACTCTTTCAAATGATATTGAGCATTTCAATAAGGTGACAAAATTTCATTTTTATTACCATACCCCAGCATCACCAAGATAATATTTACCTACATATATTCAATAAATAAAAACAAAATCACTACTAATCTTTAGAAAACAAAAAACAAAAAACAAAAATTGAAAATAATAAACCAAAAACCTCAAATCTTCCTATAATACCTTTGGGAATTGTAAATCTCCCTAGCCAAGTGAGTGCATCATTTAACACACGAGAATCATGTGCACTACCTTCTCATCCAACCAAGATATATGTGAACTTCAAGTTAAAACTAATTGCAGCTAACACATTTTGAGTTGTTCCATCTTTTCTACCATGAAACCTTGTATTTCAGGTGGCACAGATGCACGAATATGTGTACCATCTACTGCTCCAACACAATCCTATTTTTTGACAGATTATTGCTTTAAAAATTACACAAAATCTTATAACAATATACAAAAATTCAATAAGTCTCAATATTTACATTAAAATATGGGTAGAACCTTCTTCTTTCCCCTATCTCTAGGGGTGTATCTTCACTAGGTAGTCTTATTAGAAATTTATATAATTTCAAAACCTCCATAAGGACAATCCTAAAATATTTATGAACAGTCTCAATCGATCTATGGAATCGACTACCAACTACACGAAACATCACATTATGACCAATGATGTGTAAAAACATCAATACTTGCTTCCTAATGGACATGTGAACGGTTGCCCGTATAAGCTCTCTCACAATAAGGATGTTACATAACTTATGGAAAGCTATAGGCTTCATCATAATCTGACTTACATAATGTCTCTCACTTCCATGAAAAATACTATTTATGTAATGCTCTCTTTCAGTTGCATGATTAACATATGGTGCCCTAACCAATCACCTACGCCTCAGTTTCTTTAACATTACAACCCCCACAATAAGGATAGCTGCAATAGATAGAGGCAAGAACTACTACTTTGATTTTTTTTTTCTTCGTCTAAAAATAACAAACATTGTGGTATAAGAGACACATAAACAGGCATGCTATTATAGACATAGTTAGTATATACAAAACTTCAATTACAACAACACAATGAATCCACAACCCAAAATACACAATCAACGAACAAAAACAGCAGTAACAGTCAACAAACACAACAACATTGGTCCTACAACCACAATCTGCACATACCTCCACAATAATTGTTGTTCAACTATCCAACTACATACACATACACATATTAATATATAACCATTACCGTAATTAGTACTAATCAGCCAACAAAAATATCTTTTCAAATGACTAAAAAAGTATGTGTGTGTGTGTAAAGATAATAGAAAAAATCGAGTAGATCTGAGGTGGGATTGAGGTATGATAGTGTTTATAGATATAGAGAGACAGAGGGACAAAGGGAGAGTGAAGTGGCTGGAAGGATAAAGTGAGAGAGAGTGACAAATCGGTGGCTTTGGAGTGGCAAATTGGTGACAAGGCTTTTCAAATCTAGAAGAGAGAGTGTGGGTCTTGAGTTCCAAGTGTAGATCAGTGACATGTAGTTCATGATTTAGCCTTGGCTGGTCAGAAGGAAAGGGAGAGAAAAAGGGAGGAAGAGAGAGGAGGAGGAGCTTACCTTCACCGGTGGACGGAGCTTGCATGAGGGACGGCGGTGTGGTGAAAGGAGTGTCTGAAGCTTCTAGTTCTCTCTCTCTCCTTCGGCTAGCTAACTTGTGAGTGAGGATGGAAATAGTTTGAAGGTAAAATGAGAGTGTAATATGTTTTACACTCAACACGGCTTAATTTTATGGTTAACTGGAATTTATTTTCATTTTGACCATATTTCAATGTTTACCCAAACACCATCAAGGGTGTATAATGTTTTCTCCAATTTCTTTACAGCTAAAACAAACACGGCGTAAAAAAATTCTTCTACTCCAATGAAAATTTGATTATTATATCAATAATTAGGATAATTTAATTTAGGTAAAACTCTAGTATCTAAGTGTGGGTGAGTTGGGCTCGAGGAACCAAGTTAGCCCACCTGGACAAAGCCAACACGAAGCCCAAGGCCCATTAGGTGATGTGGGCCCAATACGCATGGGGGAAGGTAACCCCGGGCTTCATCGCAATAGGCTTGATCTCTAGCTAAGTGCCGGGAAGTGGGGGGACCACATCTCAAGAGATTCCTTATAGGTCGGTGGACTGAGCCGACCACAAAGGAAATCTGTGTGCGGTCCCAACGAGGTCGGTCACCGAGAACTAACGATTCTGAAAGGAATCTATTCCCGAACACTGTCTGGCGTCAGGAACAAGTTCCAAGGGAATCCTCTGAATTCGTGAGGATCCCTTGGGATTCTGGTGGACATGGGAATGTGTGAGTAAGTGGGGAAAGAAATGATAGCCACCCCACTAACAGAGGGCTATAAAAGGAGGTTGAAGCAAGGGTAAAATGGGTTGGACATTGGAGAGAGAGAGAGGGAAAGAGAGGAAAACACAAAGAGAGGGTGAGTGAACACATTGGGATATTCAGGGGGATTAAAGGGGAGTACTATCACTTGTTTGGGGTCTCGATTGGTAGGATTGAGTACAACCCCCACGTACAAATAAATTGTAAGCCCATTATTGCAGCAGAGACGATTCTGGGCACGCACACTAAGGTTTAAGAAAATTTTAAAATTCTATTACAAAAAAATTCAAAATTAATTTTAATTATTTTAATCTTTTATCATAATTTTGTACTTTAATATAATAAATTTTGCACATTACATAATTTCCCGTGTCAAATGGCTCAAAACATACATGTATTACAATAAGTTAATTTAGAGTTTCAGAGTGACTTACTAATTACTATGATAGTTTCAATAATTTTGTAAAATACTATTTTTTTAAGATAAAATTTTAATTAATCCCACTGGCATACTACTATATAGTTATATAATAATATATTATTTAAGAGCAATTTAGAAGGTAAAATGCTACTCATGAGTATTATATATAGTATGTTAATACTAAACTGGAAAATACAAGAACTTACCACCACAAACCTAAACAAGATTATTAAGTCATTAAGGATGAGGCTTTGCTAAAAATATTACCATTTCATTTTTATTCAATTATTTATTTTTGGCTTTACCTCCTTGCAGAACAATTTGAAGAAATGCAGAATAGCGTTGAAACAAAATACTTTTGCAACTTTCTTCAAAAAATTAGTGAAATTGGCAAATGCTATTGCCGATTTCTTAAAGCAACTTAAATAAATATTTTATTATTTTTTTTTTAATAAATGGATGACTTTCCTATTTTCTTTGATGTTTTTTTTTTTTTTTTTTTTTTTTTGGAGAATACTAAGTATTTTTAACACACACACACGGGAAGAGGGGAGAAAGTTTTTTTAAAGAAACTTACAGTGGTGTATATCCAAAAGAGCCTAACTTTTGAATACACAGCACAGGCTTTAAACCTTTTTTACTCACACTCATTTTATAATGTGGGATTAACCCACTATTTTTTCTTTGATGTTTTTAATTGACAATAGCATTGCTGATTTTTAAGTGAAACATTACATTTGTAATAAAATAAATCCAAAATTTATTGAGTGGTTTAATATTGATAAAAGTTACACCAATCCTTAATTGAAATTGCTATAAAAGGAAATCGTTAATTCAAATCCAATATAATAGTCAAGATTCTTGTCACTCAATTGATACCATTAAATGTTTACAATAAACATGTTTAGAGTTCAAATCTCCACTCTTCCAACTTTCAAATTATCAAAAAATAAATTAAAAATATAATATAATGATTTTTAAATATGTAATATAATGATATTAAAGGTATTACAAACTTAATTTATCATATAAGTTTTATAATTAAATTAATGTGTCATTTTTTAAGCACATAACAACAAAATAATTGCTAAGATTCTTGCAGTTTAACTAGTTAGCACCTGACACCTCTTGGTGTTTTTAAGAAAAACATTTAGCTTTGTTTGTTTTGACGTAAAATATTTTGACATGTAAAACATTTTCAATAAAATATTTTCAGGTGTTTGGTATGACAAGTAAAAATTTTCAAGCAAACCACCAAAACCGATGGCTCAACATTGAAGCTGCTGGTGCTGGAGGTTTAGTGATTGGACCGCTGGAACTGGCAGTCATAGTCAGAATGGTGGCTCCGGCAATCGGACTGTTGATGTTCACCGTTGGAGCGGTATCTTCGATGATCGGACCGGCAACACCGGTGGACAAAATGACATCTTCGATTACCGGACCTCTGGCACATGTTGCGGTGTAGCATCTTTGGCCACCGAATTGCCTACACTAGTCGCTAGTGAGGCATCTTTTGCCACTAGACCGCTGGAGGCTAGAGGTGTGCATGGGTCGGGTCAAGAGATTTTTTCAACCCAACCCACCATGGTGAGTTTAAAAACAATTCAACTCAACCCATCAAAGGGGTCCAACCCAACCCATATGGATCGAGTTAGACCCATGTGTTTGACATTTTTTTTTTTTTTTTTGAAATTTACTATTATTAATATTAAATTGAGAATTATAACTACACTACCACAAATAGAGCAAATCTATAACCAAATTATCCTGAGTATAACACCAAACTAACATAAACTATATGAGGAGAACTTAGAGTTTGAGTTTTATTTAGGAAGATGGATAAAAAAAAATAACAAAATTGTATAATATATTTTTAAAATTTTAAATATATATTAAATATAGGTGGGTCAGGTTGGATTAAGCGGATTTGTGAATCTTATGACCCAAACCCAACTCGACCCACTGTAAAAACAAATTTCACAACCCAACCCAACCCACCAACCCCCAAAAACTAACCCAACCCGACGGGTTGGGTTGGATTGAGTCGGTTTTGGCGGGTTGGCTACATCCCTAACTGGAGCGAAGTCTCTGACCTCAAGCACCGATCGTTGAAGCGGTGTCTTCGGCCACCTGACCAGTGACCTAGCGACTAGATGGGAGAATGGAAGCCACTATGCGTTTTTGGAAAATATTTTACCAAATTTTCAAAAGTAAAACATTTTACAATATTTTATAAATGATTTTACGATCAACAGAAAATATTTTACAAGTTTGACTATATTTTACTTGTAAACAAACACATGAAAATGAGAAAATATTTTGCAGAAACTATTTTACTTCAAAACAAATGGAGCGTCTCAAATCCTCTCACCCGAACTTTTGATGTATATATATAATTTAAAAAAATCATTTACACTGATCACTTTTAATGTCACATCAATTTGTAAATTTTTTCAAATAGAAATTGATACTAATTTTAGTGGTTTTCAATCCCACAATATTTCCCATGAAGACGTAAAGAAACTGGTTAGCTGTAATCCTAAATTCTAATTAGAAATCCCGAAATTTTGTTCTTATTACTGGAATATAGATGACCAATTGATTAAGATGTACTATTTCTCTTGTTTTTTTAACGTGTCAGACGTACTATTTCTAATTCTTTTTTACAGTAAAAAATAATTATAGTAGATTACAGAATCCTCTTATAGGCTCTTAGCATACTATGTCTTAATTCTTATCTAAGCTCAAAGGCTCAAACGGTGAACCCCTTTAAATTTCCTTGTATACACGACAATTTATGTTTTCGAAAAGGAAAAACAATTAAGGAAAATATTTTGATCCTAGAGTGTAATGATGTAATGAGTATTTATTATTATATATCCGATACGTATTTTATATGTTGGATAAGTTTTACAGCAAATACTTACATACATATGTGTCCCTAGCTAATAATATTGTGCATCGATCCCGCTCTAATATTAAGTCAGCTTCATATCAATATCAAACCTGAATCGGTCTCTAGCTACCACAAGACACCGCCGTGAATTCCGTATATATATAGATGCAACAAGAAACATTAATTACTCCTTAACCCCACCTATAAAAACCCTTGAACCCTTGGTATTTTTTCCAAGCAAAAAAACTCCCCTATATTTCTTTTCATTCCCAATGAGAAAGAAAAATAGTAGCAAATTAATCATCCCACCATGGAGTGACTTTGACCCTTTCTTATTATCACATATACTTTCGTTTCTTCCCCTCCATGACCAACTGTTTGTCACTCCTTACGTGTCTCGTGCATGGCTCACTGCAACTCTAGACACCCTCTTCCACAACTCCATCTTAGACCTCGTTTTGATCGATGAGCTCGACGATGAAATCCAACGGCTGAGATTCACTCATCTTCTTCGACTTGCTATCAATCGGTACCATGGTTGGGTCTCTATTTATCTCCCAAGGAAGTACATGCTTAGTTACTTTGCTATGGTTTACATAGCCGAAAGAACTCCAATGATTTCAACTGTTATTATGCCTTGTGATGTTGCTTTACATGCTTGCCTGGTTCACACATCTTTGCTATATTGGAAAAACCTTAAGGTTTTCAAAGCAAGACTTAATTCCCATGGAGGATTACTATTACAACAACTTGCTGATTCTTGCAAAAACATTGTTGAGCTTGGTGTTCATGGAGAAATAACAGAGAAGGAGGTTTCAAGTATCATAGAAGGGTTCCCTCGGCTAAAGATTTTGGATATTTCAGAGTCTACTTTGTGTCACAAAGCTTTGAGCTTGCTCTTGGATGGAAAGTTGAGAAGCCTTAGGGAGCTAGACATTTTGCATTGTTCGATTGTCGGTGATGATGGAAAAGACATAACTCACCCTACATCTCAAATGCTGTCCATGAAATTCAACAGGGAAATCCAAGAGAAAGCTTCTCAGTTAAAGAGTGTCAAGTTCACACATTGCTTGGGAATCTATTGTAAGCACTGCAGGGAAAAGTATTCAGATTTATTATATAATTATTTTTTTCAACTTTTGTATACCCAGTTTTATGAAAATAATATATAAATTATTACATTGCTTAGGAATCTCTTGTAAGCTAGCTGTGCAAGGAAAAGTTTTTGAGTGGAAGTGATCTTTCGGCGAAATAGAATATTCAACTATATATGATAAGGGATTAGCGAGTAACAAAGGTAAGTATATATCATTATTATAGGTAGAATGTTATGAAGATGACGATGACCACGATAGATGGCTGCAGAACACCATTTTATCTCTATATGGTTTGTTTTGTGTGATAAGCAATGATGTTTTAACTATTATGCAATTCATTGATATATGCTTTATATAGTTTTGAGTTTGGCTGGTTGTTAATGTTACATTAATAATTTTTCTTTTGTTTGTTTGTTTTTTGTTTTTTTGTTTTTTGTTTTTTCTCATGTTCTTTCCTTCCGGATATTAATTTTCATTATAATAAGAGCTTTTTCATGTTTTGAGATATCTCTGAAAGTTTGCATATCGATTGAATTTTTATGGCTAAATTCCTAATGGTTATTATTGGTATATGATGATTTTGAATTTTCAACTCATAGTTTCCAAGGTGTGCTGCTGTTGCTATGGTGCTTTCACCAATTGAATTACAATTCCGAGGAAAGAAAGTATGCATCGATCGTACATATTGTTATGATTTCATTTAAACACTTAATTTCTACTTTATTTAGATTAGAATAGAAATCTAAAAAAGTAATAAATTTGATAACCACATGAATATGCACTTTTAGTAGGAAGGTCTCACTGATTGCGTTTGCCGACTAGGCTAATCACGTATGGACAAAATATACAAAGGAGCACTTGACACGAAAGTTATCTATGAACTTTTTGAGGGCCCATGTAGTACAAAAAAGCCTAGTTGAGGATTTAGAAAAAGACACTTCAGTTTGTTGCCCTTAAACGTGGACCATAGATCGCAGCTGACTCATTAATAAGTGTTTGTGGAACCACTCCGTCGGCTGTCTTTTTCTATAACGTGGACCATATATTCTCTCTTTTAGTTTTGTTCATTATCTTAAACACATGCACTCGACAAAAGCAGCACATCATCTTCATTATCCATGGTTGAAAATATCAAGTGGAATTCACTAGTTTCATTTATCCTTTTTTTTTTTTTTGTGATTTTGTTGGGGGGGGGGGGGGGGGTTAGGGGGGGTGGGGAGGGGAATTGGTACACGTGCAAGAAACTATTTCACATAGTTCAGCAAAAAAAAAAAAAACTATTTCACATCATCCAAACATTGAACAACTAATCTTTCATCAGATACAAGATTAAATTGAATCCAAAAAACTCTTTCTATAATCTAAAGCAACTAAGTAAAACAAAAAACTACAGCAGCTAAGAAATAGAATTGAAACAATATACCACAAGAAATGTAATATGTGGCATTTCTTTGGACTGCAAATGTTGAGCCAACCTCAAGCTTAAGCACCACCATAACAATCAGATGGTAGTGAGAATATCCGGTAGTTGCAGGTGGAAATCCTCAGATTTCAGGGGCAGTGAAATTAGAAGAGAAAAGATTTAGCCTCCTTGATATAACTCTTTATGATTTATGCAGAGCAGCAACCAACTTTCTTAACAGCTGAAACATCATCTTTGGTTCCAACATTTATGGTTTGTCCTTTAGGCAAGGCTGCAGGATCATCTCCAATATCAAGTGCTTTCCGGCTGACCACTCGATATATTTGGGTTAGCACTTCAGTGAATGCATTCTCAACATTCATAGACTCAAGGGCAGATGTCTCCATAAAGAAGGTGTTCTCTCTTTCAGCAAAGGCTGTAGCATCCTCAGTGGATACAGCACGCAAGTGACGCAGGTCTGCCTTGTTACCCACAAGCATTATCACGATATTGGAGTCTGTGTGATCCCGTAGCTCCTTCAACCATCTCTCAACGTTCTCAAACGTGATGTGGCGGGTGACGTCATAGACAAGCAATGCACCCACAGCTCCTCGGTAGTATGCACTAGTTATTGCACGGTACCTATGGCATCAAACGATAGAAGTATAATTTCAGAACTAAGAGGATAACATTAGAACCAAGAATTGGAAAAGGGGGAAAAAAAGAAGCTTTTTTTTTTGGTTCATATATGTATTGCCTATTGACATCAAACGATGAAAGTAAATAATTCAGACCTTCAGAGCAATGCAACAGTATCATTTTATATTGTGATTGTGATAAAAAAGTTGGTCATATAAATCACTACCAAAATCACTGAAGGGACATTGTGAATCATCCTCCACCCCCCCCCACCCCCCTCCCCCCCCAAAAAAAAAAAGATTGTTAAGTTACATGTGCACTTGGTAGGTCTTGAACCCACCTTCTCACCCTCTTACAAGGGCCAATTTGTCATTTAAGTTGAAGTTCATTAGCCCAAATCACAAATCAAATTATTGATAAATAAATTAGAGATTATGTACACCAAACAAACCTCTTCTGCAAAATTCAGATGGTAAGGCCCCTTACACTATGAACAAGTAGAGAGGAAAAGATTTATCATGCCTACAGTAAAATCACATATACCATAGAGCTGTATCATACCCATGTCTTCCATTTCAGTTAGTCTCTCATCATATGATAATGCAAATCATATGAGTTCTAAGTGACAGAATAATGCACACACACATACAGGCAACAATGCACGCACATTCTGGCCTTGTGCCCTTCAAGTGATTAAAAAAAATGCATGAGGTGTTCTTAGAAAATATAGGTTATAGAAAATGTTGGCTTATGGGAAGAGCTTTTTGTGTGTGAGATAAAATTTTATTAAACCAAAATACTTACCTCATGTGCACCAGATGCGTGACTAAGAGTCTAAGATAGCCTAGAATTAAAGAAGAATTACAGTCAAAAAGAGAGAGTCAATGAAACTACAGTAAAATAAGTATCAGTAAGACCCAAATCCCAAGACTAGTCAAACAATTATCTCGTAAATAATGACTTCGATTTCAGCAGAGATGCTTCATCTTCAAAAGTGCAATGATTCCTCTCTCTCCAAAATGTCCACAACGGCATGTGGTAACTCTAACAAGCATGGACATGGACATGATGACGTGAAAATTCTCAAAATCGCTCTGTTTGTTTCGATGTAAATTATTTTCCATAAAATATTTTCCTATTTTCAGGTGTTTGATTGCATGTAAAATATAGTCAAAGTTGTAAAATATTTTCCTTTGACTAAAACCTTGTGGGTAAAAACTTGTAAAATATTTTACCAAAAAAACAAGTGTAAAATATTTTACAAAAATATCACAGCCGACTGTCTTTTATACCCAACTCTTTCTCCCCCTTTCTCATACTCTACTCATCCTCTCTCACCCTTGCCCAAACTAGTGACAACACCCATCGGTGATGCCACTCTTCAATCCACTTCGCTAGCACCCTTCACCGCTCTTCGCCTCCACTTCGTCGGCACCCTTCGCCTTCGTTTTGGTGGCACCACCATCAGATCTTGGCTTGTTTTGTCGTCGGAGAAGTCGCTGCGAGGGGGCCGATGTGAGTCTTGTCACCACCGCTCCATCGCTTGTTGCTCGGATCTGGTTTCACTAGAAATGCCGCCGCTAAGATCTCTGATCTGGAATCGCTGAGAGTGAGTGGGGTTTTTTTTTTTTCTTCACGATCTGGGTTTTTGGGATGGCTTGGGGGTTGAGGTGGGTGGGTGGGTGGGTTTGTGGATAGTGGCTGGGTGGGTGGGCTGTGGTGGCTGGCTGGCGTTTGCTGATTTTTTCTCTCCGATTTGTGATTTAGGTGGCTGGTGGTGACTGTGGTGATTGGGTATGTGGTGGTTGGTAATTGTCGGTTTGTATTTGCATTTTCTAGTATTGAGTACAATCCAAACGCTTGAAAATTTTTTCCTAAAAATGTTTACATGTAAAATTTTTTACATGTAAAATTTTTTACATTTGAAAATATTTTACGTTGAAACAAACAGAGCGTAAAGACACAACACTATGGCAATATGACAATTAATTAATTAAAGGGGAAATTATACTTTATCACCCTAAACTATGCACTAGATTACACTTTACACCCTAAACTATCCGAATGCACATATTGCACCCTAAACTATCACACTTTGCACCCTGGTGTTACTTTTGCTGTTATGTTTGACGGAATCTTATTGCACATGACAAGCACATGCTTCTTGCTTAGGTGGAACAAATTTAAAAGACTAAAACACCCATCTTCAAAATCAATTAAAACAAAGGACCCTGCCTTAAAAGTATTGGAGCCTTAGCACACCAAATTCTCTTTCATGGGAAAAGTGTAGTACTAGCCTCAGTCAAGGCTGCACAAATAGAAACGCCCATCAAAGCTAACATTGCTATTCAACCTTCAACTCAAATGATCAAGGCCCTCTCTCAATGGAATACTAGAGTACAACATGTCAAATAACAATCAATTGACTCCAACTCTCAATCATGGAAATCTTTGATAACCTGACACATAGGCCCTTCATTTTGATAAATTAGGTAAGAGCCAATCAAGGCCTAATTGGGTACAATCCTTCAAAGATTGATTCCCACTTTACTTAACACACCAAACCTCACCTAGTAGCCATCCCATACCTTGGATTGCACATGATCCATAAATCTTTCCCAACCTGCCCTAATTCTCCTCCATAAACTACGAACATGGGTACTCCTAACCCAATTTGTGGACCATGCATGTCTTCTTCTCCAAATTGCCAAAGCCATTTACCCAATAATGCTTGATTAAAAGTGGGCAATTTCCTTTCCCCCCAAACAATTGGCCACATAAGTTAGAATCGTGCTTTCTAAAAGAGTCAAACTACCCGCTCGGACAAATAAAACTTCTTCCAATCTCCTAGCCTTCTCAATAATGGGATTACAAATTGATCTTACAAGGTAATTCATTTGTTACAGCACAGAACATCTGCCATGTTTTCTAACCTTTAAGTTACCCTACCAGGACAATCTCACTCTTACCTAGATTCACTTTCAAACCTGACACCACTTGAAAGCATAGTAAAACACGTGATATAAAGGTGTTCTACATTTGACAAACCCCAGTTGAGCTGTGGCAGTGTCAGTAAAAGTACACAGCTTGAGAGCACTTTGATAGTCTGATTACCTTTTCATTGTTTCAAAGGAAAACATCACCTCTTTTAGTAGTAAAAAGAAAGTAGAAGTGAAAGAAAATGTAATAATTTTCCTAGGTCTTCAACTCTAACAACTAAACCAATGTAAACATAAGCAAATTTACAGCTTGTTAACTACTCTCTGTAGTTCTGCCCTTATATATAAGTACACAATTATTTGTGAAAACTATTACAAGCATGAGATGCAACTACCCTAGAAATTATATACCAGTGGTGTAAACAGATACAAGGCAGCAGGATAATTGTTAAAATAGTTCAAAACATGATACCACCAAATGCTAACTTAGTGGTAACATATCCATTTTGATAAATTCCAGAGCACACTTAATACCTGGTTCTAATATTACGCATTAGAACAATAGTCTGACAGAAACGCCTCATAAAAAACATATCCACATAAGTTCTGTATTGTTCATGTCACTAATCATCTTTTTGTCAAGTAGTTTCATTACAGACTATTATAATTAGTCAAATTAACAATCAAATACAAGATACTTGGATTTATCAAAAGTTTAATGGTGCTTGATCTAATAACTTGTTTTCATTAAAGAAAATGACGTTAACAATACAAATATTTTTGTTTACCAACACATACGTGACTTGAAGCAATCAACTTTGCACTTCCAGATCTACTGAGAAGATACATTTCAAAGATCAATTACTTATCAATACCAGGTTTTAAGTAGGATGATCACTAGAGCGGTGTTAGGAGGTTATCTAAGTGGATTTTCTATTGACAGTTTTCGAGGGGACTCAATGTTTATATCTCATCTCCTCATTGCAGATGATATACCTTTTTTGTGAGGTAAATTCTACACACATTCAATATCTTTGTTGTATCCTTGTGCTTTGAGGCAGTTTCAGGCTTGTGAATTGACTTGGGCAAATCTGAAATCGTGCCTATAGGAGAGGTTCCAAACATTGAGGAATTAGCAAGCAATTTGGGGTGTCAAATTTCATCTCTTCCAATGAAATATTTGGAATTAGGATTTCCTTTAGGAGCTTCTTTTAAAGCTAATTCTATTTGGGATCCTATACTAGAGCGTATGCAAAGGAGATTAAGCTGGGTGGAAGAAAATGTATTTGTCGAAAGGGGTCGTCCCACACTTTCTTTCTTTTTATAAGTAATAAGATTTATTGATATAAAAAATGGACGCCCTAGTACACAGGAAGTGTGCAGGGGTCAAACAAATCAAGTACGAAAATGACATAGATCAAGAAATTCAAGAAAGGAAAAAAATGATTGGTTTCGCAAAGCTGACAGCCAATCTACTAAGGTTCTAAAGAAAAATAACTTGAGTTCTGATATGGATATGTCATTATCTTCAAAACACCTGCTATTTCTTTCCCTCCAAAGACCCACATTAGACAATGGGGAACAATAATCCATATATGACCATTCTGATGACGGCCAAACCACCCTTGCCAACAAGCTAGGAGTCCCACAACTAACTTTGGCATAACCCAGCTTACTCCAAATAAGCTGACCACAAATCCATGGCAACCAGACAATGAAGGAAAAGATGGTAAACCAATTCACCATTACACTAGCACATATAGCAATAATCCAATATGAAAACCTTCATTTTTATTAAATTGTCAATCGTCAAACATTTCCCCCAAGCTACAGTCCGGAAAAAGAAAGCCACTCGAGAGGGGATCTTCTGCTTCCATATGCTTTTCCAAGGGAAACATAAATCATTAGAGCTCACTAGCAAAAAATAATAAGCATTAACCATGAACCCCTTAGTTCTATCTGGTTTCTATCTCATTTTATCCTTCCCAATCCCCTTTATAGAAGTGCCATATATGGTATCCATGAAGCTCAACATAGCCTCTAATTCCCAATTATGGACAGCCCTAAAGAAACTTACATCCCAATGAAGGGTTCCATTAGTTAATTTCATAAGCTCAGCCACACTAGCCTCCTTATCTCGAAAAAATCTAAATAATTCAAGATAGCTTACAGCAAGAGGTGTATCCCCACACCATCGGTCTCGCCAAAACTTCACCCTCAACTCATCACCTATTTCATACACAATATAATGAGACAAAGAAGGCCATCTCCGACTGAGATTTTTCCACAAACTAGCACCATAAGGACCAGCAACTGAACTTGTACACCAGCCACCCCATACACATCCATATTTCACCTTTACCACTTGCTGCCAAAGAGCATCTTTTTCAAGCCCAAATCTCCACAACCACTTTCCAAGTAAAGCTTCATTAAAAATCCCCAAATTCCTTATCCCCAAACCACTGGAAGAAAGAGGACTACAAACAGAGGCCCATTTAACTAGGTGAAATTTGGGTTCATCCCCTAGACCACCCCATAAGAAATTCCATTGAAGTTTTGCAATACGATTAGCCACATAAGCAGGTATAGGAAATAGAGAGAGGAAATAAGTAGGCAAATTTGATAGAGTACTTTTAATTAGAGTGACTCTACCTCCCTTGGATAAGTACAAATGTTTCTAACCGACTAATCTCCTTTCCACCTTCTCTAGAATCGGGTTCCATATTGTCTTATCTTTAAATTTTGCACCCAAAGGAAAACCCAAATATTTCATTGGAAGAGTACCTTGCTTACAGCCGAGGACATTCAACAATATCTAAATATTATGAACCACTCTCACAGGTACCAATTCTGACTTTCCCAGATTTGTTTTTAGACAGACCAAAAACAACCTCAAACCAAATAAGCACCATACGGAGAATCAAAATCTGATCAAGGTCAGCATCACAGAAAATTAACGTGTCATCAGCAAAGAGGAGATGGGACACCAACAAAGATCTACCCTGTAAATTACCTACATGAAAACCTGACATGTGACCCTCATGGATAGCTTTATCCAACATTCTTCCAAGAGCTTCGATGCCCAAAACTAATAACAAATGAGACAAAGGATCTCCTTGTCTCAAACCTCTGGAGCTCTCAAAAAAACCATAGGGAGAACCATTAATAAGAATAGAAAAACGAACATCAGATAGATAAAAGAAAATTCACCTCATCCACTTATCAGGAAAACCACTACGCTCTAGCAAATTCATAAGAAAGCCCCAATTCACATGATCAAAATCCTTCTCGACATCTAGTTTACAAAGTAATTTTGGCATACCAGACTTCAACCTACTGTCAATAAGAACTGGGTCAAGAATCTGCCTGTTCATAACAAAAGCATTCTGTAAAGCTAAATTTTTTTTTTTTTTTTTTTTTTTTTTTTTTTTTGATCAATAGGAAAGGGGTGCAACACGAGGACTTCCCAGGAGGTCACCCTTTCTGTGAAGCTAAAATTATATCTCCCATGACCGCGTGTAGTCGAGTAGCTAAAGCTTTAGCAATAATTTTATAAACCCCCTAACATGTCTAATAGGGCGAAAGTCCCTGACTTCTACTGTAGCAAATTTTTTTTGGAATGAGAGTAATGAAGGTTACATTCAAGCTTTTTTCAAACTGACCTTTAGCAAAGAAATGGTGAAACATAGCCATAAGATCTGGTTTGAGAATCTCCCAGCAAGATTGGAAAAAAGACATAGGAAAACCATCCGGCCCGGGCAATTTGTCACCATTGAAATCCTTAATGACTTCAAAAATCTTTGTCTCCTCGAAAGGTCTCTCCAACCATTCCGCTTTATCTTCAAATATCGTTGGAAAGTCCAACAAATCTGGAAAAGATCTAACAACTTGTTGCTCAGAATACAAATCCATGAAAAATTAAGTAATACAATCCGCAATCATATCCTAATTGGAAGACAAACTCCCATTAACCATAAGATTCTCGATACCATTATTTCTTCTATTAGAATTGGTCATCTTGTGAAAAAATCTTGTATTGGAATCTCCCTCCCTCAAGTGCAACACCTGCCTCACACTTATTAAGAGTTTGTTATCTGGTCTCCCCACTTATTCCTTATATTTTTTTCTATTACCTATGGGCGTATCAAATAGATTGGAGAAAATTCAGAGGGATTTTCTTTGGGGTGGTATGGGTGATGAATTTAAGTTTCATCTAGTCGAGAAATTCCACCTTTATTCTTCCCTTCTAGACACTAATGGGGATGAACTTTAAGAGAGGCCCGGCTACCTCAAATTAGTCAGAAATATTGTTCCCAGTTATTTTTTACTTCTGTTTTGGATCGATATGGGTGGTTTTCGCAGTTTTTTTATTGAATCGAAGTTGTTTCAACTGGTGGTTGAGGAAGGGGGGAACTGTTTCTCCCTTAGGATTTTTGAACGGGGGAAGTATTTCATGCAATCAGTTTTTATGGGTAGGAATGCAGCACGATGGTTAATGCAAAGCTTGGAACACACAGTGATTGGGGTTAACCCCAAACAGTTCTTCACACTCAGGGAAGGAGACACTGCATACACAGTGCAACGGGGCTCTAACTCGTTTGGGCAATACTTGTTAGTAACAGAGTTAAAAGTTGGTGGGATGAGAAGATCGATCATTATTCCTGCAGGCAAGGCACAACAAGGTTGGAGGGCCTTTGGAATTGAATTAAGGAGAATGTTGGAACCTTCTCATTATGTGTTGGGTGGTCCAAAAGCTTTACCGTACAAGTCTAAGTTGGGTTCAGAGATTCACCCTTCCCGGTCCTTTGTTGAAACGGTAAAAGCGTCTGTACAAGTGAGGAAGCATTTGCACCAGCCCTCCAGTAGAGAGACAGAGAAGATTCAAGTAGTGGAGTATACAACGCAGCCTCCGAGAGACGAAGCTGGGATTCAGGTGGTGCCTGTTGAAGCTCCGGCAGTTAATGCTATACCGATTGCCGTGGGAGGTGTGGAGGGGAGTCACCGTGGTATTAATGGAGATGCTAATAATAAGGAGAATATCCCGGAAAAAAATAAATTCAGATTGAATAATTTGAATTTAAAAGAGGTTGATTCTGGTAGGGAGCGTCAAACTAGGAGATCTAGCTGGTTAGGGAAAGGTTTGATTGTGGAAGTAAATGAATTTGGTAAGAGGCGAGTATCTTGGCAACGTTATAGGGGTGATATGCAAACTGGAAAGTGGGTGGCACGTGAGGATAATTCTGCCCAGGCTGTTATTCAGGGAATGGACAATGGGCCTGCTAAAGCTCATGCACTTTGGTTGGGTAATGTTAAGGGCTGCTCAGGCCCACTTTTGACAAGCCCGTTTGTTTTTGAGGCAGGTACTTGCTCCAAGCAGGCCCAAACTAAACCCAGCCCAGGTGTTACGAGCCCAATTGTTGACAATGGGAATTTAGAGTCAAGCTCCTCAGGCCCGAGCTCAATCTCGACTGGTGCGAGTGCTAAGGTGCTCCCTGCGAGCTCGGTGGGTGATTCTCTACCACCAAGGGCGACAGCGATGGCTCCGATGGTCATCTTGGGCTCGAATTCCTCCATATCGGCACCGATAGTTCCAGGTGGGAGTGGGTTTAGCAACCAGGTGAGCCCGAGATGGCATACCCAGTCCCCCACCTTGCCGATAGTGACAGCGGAAGAGGTCCAGGCTACATGCGAGCTGGGTTCGTCTCCCTTAGTTCCGATATGTTCATCGTTGGAGCCAGCGGGGATGAAGGTGCTGTCGTTAGGGGATCCGATAGATAATCCGGTGAAGAAGTTGTCATCTCCGACGGCGACGAAGGATGAGGATGAGGAATTGTTGGGTCCGGAGGTAAGGGCGATGGTGCATGAGGGTGCTGATTGTAAGGTGGTATTTAGTTCTTCTCCCACTATTAGGGTATTGGTCAGTGATTTGGATAAATCATGGGGTAATTCCAAAGAGTGGATGCTACAATTGCGGGATGGTCGACAAATAGTGATTCCGCTATCTCTATATCGATCTCCAGAGAGTGTGTCGGATTGCTCAGTCACTGACGTTGAGACTGTAACAGGTAATGATTCTCTTATCAATGAAGGTCAGATGGTTAGCTGGGCAGAGGACTGTGATGGGTTAGTTGATTCTTTGTCTATTGTTACGGAGGCAGAGGAGGAGTTGTGGGATTTTGATGAGAGGTCGATGACTTGGGACTGTAGTGGTAAGCCTTTAGTTGTGGTACCTTTGGCCACAGAAGTTCCTTTGGAGCTGGAGTGTAGTTCTGAGCTGGGGGTTGGGTGTATGGAGTCGGTTGATGGTAATAATTTATCACAATGGGTAACAAATCGGATTAAGGCCTTTAGAAAATCAGTGGGCACTTCTTTGGAAGGTTTTGAGGAGCAAATTACGGGATTGTTGCTAGCCTTGGAGGCCAGGATAAAGAGTAAAAAGCTTAAAGCAGCAGATGATCAAATGAAGCACGGTAAGTCGGGGCAGAAAGGTCAGTGGGAGTTGAAAAATTTATTGACCTCTATGAATGTCGAGGTTGGTTCAACGAAATCAAGGAATGTAAGTAAGGAGCGGGCTGTGGTGGTTCATCAATGAATTTGAAGATTATTTCTTGGAATGTTCGAGGGCTGAATGATAGGGATAAAAGGCTTCGGGTTCGTAATATGGTTAGGAGATGGGGGCCAGATGTTATTTGTCTTCAAGAAACTAAAATGGAGTTGATAACTAGAGCTGTGATTCGCAGTTTGTGGAGGGGTCAACATGTTGATTGGTCTTATCTAGGCTCTTGTGGAGCTTCTGGAGGGGTGCTTCTGATGTGGGATACACGGACTGTGAATAAAGTGGAGGAAGCTATGGGGCGATTTTCGGTTTCTTGTAGATTTACAAGTGTGTCAGATCAGTATGTCTGGGCGTTTTCTGGCGTTTATGGTCCTAATTCTGTGAGAGACAGAAGGTTATTATGGGAGGAATTAGTTGGTTTGAACAGTTGGTGGAATGTTCCATGGTGTGTGGGTGGTGACTTTAATGTGGTAAGGTTTCCTTCTGAGCGCTCTGGTTCTACCTCTTTTACTGCTGCTATGCGGGAGTTTTCCAGTTTTATTTCTGAGCACGGCCTTATTGATATTCCACTGCAAGGGGGATCTTTCACTTGGTCTAATTCTCGTGAAGTTGTTTCGAAGGCTAGACTGGACAGATTTTTGTTTTCTGCAGATTGGGAGGATAAGTTTCCATCTGTTTCTCAACAACGCTTACCTAGGCTGTTATCTGATCACTTCCCGATTGTTCTTGAGGGTGGTTCATTTCAGAGAGGTAGGAGGCCGTTTAGATTTGAGAATATGTGGCTTAAAGATGAAGGTTTTGTGGAGAGGGTGCGATCTTGGTGGGATTCTTATAATATACTAGGAGCTCCGAGTTTTGTTTTGGCCAATAAATTGAAGCTCTTGAAAAATGATTTGAAGAAATGGAATGTGGAGGTTTTTGGAAATGTTGAAGATCGGGTGAGAAAATTGTGGCAAGAGCTTAGTGATTTAGAGATGATTGAGGATAGTCGAGCTTTATTGGAGGAGGAAAGGCTGGAGTTGGAGAGAGTTCGAGGTGAATTAGAAAAAGTTACTTTGATGGAGGAAATCTGTTAGAGGCAAAAGTCTAGAGTCCTTTGTATTAGAGAAGGAGACAGGAATACCAGATTCTTTCATCGTATAGCTAACTCTCACAGAAGATTTAATTCCATTGATAGGCTTATGGTGGATGGAGAATTGTCTTCAGATCCAGAGGCTATAGCAGGTTGTATTTCCCATTTTTATAGGCAGCTATATGCTGAAACTGTGGCCCATAGACCTTTATTAGATGATGTGGAGTTCTCTTGTATCTCGGAGGAAGATGCACGTTGGCTAGATAGGCCATTTGATGAGGAGGAGGTGTTTGAGGTGATTAGTGATTTTAAGGGTGATAAGGCTCCTGGCCCAGATGGCTTTTCTATGGCGTTTTTTCAGGCTTGCTGGTGTTTTTTGAAGGCTGAAATTATGGCAGTGTTTCAAAATTTTCATACTCAGGCTGTGTTTGAGAAGAGCCTTAATGCTTCTTTTCTTGCTCTTATTCCCAAAAAGGTGGATGCTGTGGAGATCAAGGATTTTCGGCCTATTAGCTTAGTTGGTGGGATTTATAAGATTATTTCTAAGGTGTTGGCCAATCATCTTAGAAGGGTGGCTCATGGGCTTATTTCAGATTCTCAGAATGCATTTGTGAAAGGTAGACAGATATTGGACTCTTTTTTAATTGCCTCAGAATGTATTGACAGTAGATTGAAGACAGGTGTTCCAGGAGTGTTATGTAAGTTGGATGTGGAGAAGGCTTATGACCATGTGAGTTGGGGTTTTTTAATGTATATGCTTCAGCGATGTGGGTTTTCAGAGAAATGGAGAAAATGGATAATGTGTTGCATCTCTACTGTTAAATTCTCCATTCTGATCAATGGTAGTCCTTCTGATTTCTTTGGTAGTTCTAGGGGGATTCGGCAAGGGGACCCCTTGTCTCCGTTGCTATTTGATATTGTTATGGAGGGTTTGAGTCGTATGTTGGATGTGGCTGCTACTACTAGTCAATTCTCAAGCTTCTCTGTAAGTAATACGGCTGGTAACTCGGTGATGGTGTCTCATCTTTTATTTGCTGATGACACTCTTATTTTTTGTGATGCTGATCCTACGCAAATAGCTAGTTTGAGAGCAATTCTGGCTAGATTTGAGGAGGTCTCAGGTTTAAGGATTAATTTGGGGAAATCTGAGTTGGTTCCTATAGGGGTGGTGCACAATATGGATGTTCTGGTAGGGATGTTGGGCTGTCGGCAATCCTCTCTTCCATTGAGATATTTGGGGCTACCGTTAGGAGCTAAATTTAAGGAGTTGTCAGTTTGGAATCCTATTTTGGAGAAGATGGAAAGGAGATTAGCAGGGTGGAAGAGGTTGTATCTCTCTAAGTGGGGTAAGGTAACTCTTATTAAAAGTACTCTTTCCTCCTTACCTACATACTTCCTTTCCCTTCTGCCTTTACCTGGGAAGGTGGCTAATCGTATGGAGAAGTTACAACGAGATTTTCTGTGGAGTGGGATTAATGGTGAACCTAAATTACACTTAGTCAGTTGAGCTCAGGTTTGTAAGCCGCTGCATGCTGGAGGGTTGGGTATTAGACGATTGAGGAGTTTTAATTCTGCCTTGTTAGGAAAATGGTTATGGAGGTATGGCATGGAGACCGAAGCTCTATGGAGGAGGGTTATTGAGGTGAAATATGGGAATGATTGGGGTGGTTGGTGCACGAAAAAGGTGACCAGTGCTTATGGTGTTAGTTTGTGGAGACATATTAGGAGTGGTTGGATGAATTTTTCTAAACTCCTTCTTTATGATGTGGGGGATGGTACTAAAGTGAAGTTTTGGAAACATGTGTGGTGTGGTGATCGTACTCTCCAGGAGGCTTTTCCGGAACTTTATTGTATTAGTAGAACAAAGGATTCTTCAGTAGCGGAGGTTATGTGTTGGTCTGGTGGGAGAATTCATTGGGATGCTAAATTTCGTCGTCCTCCACAAGATTGGGAACAAGAATCCTTTGATCTGTTTATGGATATGGTCTACTCTACGACGGTACGGGGTTTGGGTCCAGATCGGGTCTGTTGGAAGCCAGCAAGGAGTAGTGGGTTTGAGGTTAGAGGATTCTATATTTCTTTCTACCCTCCTCCCATCTTATCTTTCCCTTGGAAAATAATTTGGAAATCGAAGGTTCCTCCAAGGGTAGCTTTCTTTTCATGGTCTGCTTCCTTAGGTAAGATCTTAACGACAGATAACCTTCGCAAACGACGTGTGCTAGTTATTGATTGGTGCTATATGTGTAAGAAGTGTGGGGAGTCAGTTGATCATCTTCTTCTTCATTGCCCCATTGCTTGTGAAATGTGGTCGTTGGTGTTTTGTTTGTTTGGAATTCATTGGGTTATGCCCCAGAAGGTTATTGAGTTGTTTGAGTCTTGGCAGGGTAAGTTTGGACGGCATAGAAATATAGAGTTGTGGAGAATTGTGCCTCATTGCTTGTTATGGTGTATTTGGTGCGAAAGGAATGCTAGAAGCTTCGAGGGATGTGAACGCTCTATGTTAGAGTTTAAGTCTTTTTTTTTACACACTCTCCTGGATTGGAGTGTGGTCTTTTGTCATTTTTCTTGTTCTTCCCTTCCTGTTTTACTTGATCGTTGTAATCTTGGTTATTGATTTATGCCCCCATAGTACATCCCCAATGTACTCGGGTTGGCTGTTTTTTGTTTTTTAATAAAATTTTCGTTACTTATCAAAAAAAAAAAAAAAAAGTTTCATCTAGTCAATTGGAATATTTGTTGCATTCCTGTTTGCAGTGGGGGCTTGGAAATTAATAAATTGTTGACCTTTAATCAAATTTTGTTGGATAAGTGGTTCTAGTGTTATGGGTGTGAAGAAATTGCATTTTGGAGACAGATGGAGAGTTTTGGTGTTTGGGTGTCTAGGGGAGTGTATGGGGTGGGTTTGTGGAAGTATATTAGAAGTGGATGGGATTTAGATTCAAATGCTTCATTCGTTTTGATATTGGTAATGAATCTACAGTTAGATTCTGGCATGATCTGTGGCAAGGTGAGATCCCCCTCAAGGAGAGGTATCCTGCGTTGTTCCTTATTGAGCGAAGTAGTGATGCTAAAGTGGCTTATTATATTGAGCATGGGCATGGTTAGGTGCATTGGATTCTTTTCTTTCTTCGTGCAGTGCAGGATTGGGAAGTAGACAATGTGCCTCGGTTGTTGGTGGAACTCTACAACACAAATATTCAACATGGGAAGGATGATACATTGGTGTGGACCCCTTCGCCTCAACAGGGTTTTCAAGTGAAGAGCTACTACAACACTTTGCAAGGGGGTGGTGCAAACTTTCTTTGGAAGAGCATTTGGAAAACTTGTATCCCTTTGAGGGTTGCTTTCTTTTCTTGGTGTGCGGTGTTGGGGAGGATCTTGATTGCATGAGTAGGGGTCTCTTTGTTACCAAGTGGTGCTTCATGTGTAATGTAATGGGGAGGATGTGAACCATCCATTTCTTCATTGTGATGTGGCTATGGATTTGTGGTCTATGGTAATTCATTTGTTGGGTGTTTCTTGGGTGATGCAACTTTAGGTGCTGGAGATGTTGGAGTGTTGGAAGGGGCTGTTTGGCAGGAGAGGTATTGGGAAGGTATGGCAAGCGGCTCCTTAGTGTGTATTTGGAGAGAACATAACGCCTGCTGCTTTGAGAACCAAGAACTCAGTGTTGTGAAGTTGAAGTATTTATTTTTGAAGACTTTATATGAGTGGACTTTGCTGCATGTATCTTTTTCAGTAGAGGGATTATTAGATTTGATGGATTCTTTGTACATTAATTAGTTGTAAATTGTTTTTTTGTTCTGTCCTCTCCTTTTCTTTTGTATCATTTTTCTGCTTTCTTCTGTACACAGCTTGTGTACTGGGATTGCACTTTTTTATTAATAAATTTATTTACTTATCAAAAAAGAGAGAAGAAAATGGCAACCATTCTAAAACGATTTGCACTCTAGATATTTCATTCCTTTTGACCCTAAGCCATGCACCAGTCAATAAAGCAAGCCTAGCTACATGAATAGGAAATGAGAATTCGTCATAAAACTCACATTGGCAACCATCAAAATATACAAACTGTAAGCCACAGATCAAATATAACCAAAGCTTGTCCAAAATTTCAGAGCAGAATATAATAAGGTCAATATTACTTTGGTTAAGCCTGATGAGTAATGATATAAGAGATTTCCCTATCTAAGGTGGTCTGCAACAGATATAAACTAAGTTTCATATTTAGTTAATCTTGGTTACTGCTAACTTGTTGAATTTCTAAAAGTAGGTTAATTTAGGCTCACTTCAAAACTAAACAGGGTTGCAAATAAACTGCTAAATCTTGTAAGTGTTTAAATGACTATGCGCCATTTAAGTAATTAAGGTTGACAATCATCCACCAGAGAGTTATAAGTCTCCCTTGTATCTTTGTTCATATCTTCATTAATAAACCATTGAAATGGTTGAATTGTGGAAAAATAAATCGCTAAACATAATAAAACAAAAGGTATTAAAAGACTCCAGCTGGTTATGTACACAAATGCAGGAGACATGTGGAAACCCCTAACATTATTCATAGTGCAGTAAGAGAGAAACTTAAAACAAACACACACACACACTTGCTGTCTTTTTCTGTGTTTTTAAACAAGTATGGTCCATTATCCATATTTAGATAGATGGACTAGGGTTCCAATTCCTTATTTATTTTCTTTGCAACCAAGAAGATAAATCAACCTAACTTAAATCTTGATCTTTAATTTAGATGTTCTATTCATAAGATTTATTTGGTGAATTATAAGAGCACTTTGGCAAGAGCTTTGTAGCTCAGTGGCATAGTCTGCTATCCTTTAGTAGGAGAACTAGGTTTGAATCTCCTCTCCCCAATTATCGAATTATCAAAAAAGAACATTTTTCTCCATCCCATGACATATTTTTTAGGACATGGAACCTCTTTGGACCCACCCTTGGGGAGTAAACCACAAATACACGACCTCACCCACCAGAACTATATATCAGGAAAACTCCTAGTGGAGAATCGAGAACGCTCATCCTATGACTTACTTAAAAATTAATTCAGTTTCAGTCCCTCTTTAAAATCCGGAAGAAATTGAAATTCATTTTCTACTCCCTCTATCCAGCTGTTAGGTGGAATAGAATAAATATGCAAATGACATGAACAAATAATAATAATAATAATAATAATACCTCCAGTCCTGATTTTGTTACCTTTCAATTTTCATTTACTAAGTCTGTCTAAGCAGCTGAAAGATAAGTGGAACCTCTTATTTAAGAAGACTAATACGTCTGTCTACTCTAACCACCTGAAACTGAAAGATAAGTTTAAGACTTGCATTTGGACCCAATACTAATAGCTCCATGAAAGCTACCAAATCCAACCAATTAATACTCCTCGTAGTCCTAGGCCTAGCAATTGGGACAGGGACACGTTGCTATCTCAGAACTCTCCTTTCTTATTCTTAATAAATAAAATAATATAAAATATTAAGAGTCTTATTATATACCCAAATAAAAAAGAGAATATATATATATATATATATATATAATGAATAAATAAAGAGAACGAATAAAGAAGAAGATAAGATAAGATGGGAAAACCTTTCTTGGCCAGCGGTGTCCCAAATCTGGGCTTTGACAATGTTGTCGTCGACACGGATGCTGCGAGTGGCGAATTCGACACCGATGGTGGACTTGGACTCGAGGCTGAACTCGTTCTTTGTGAAGCGAGACAACAGGTTCGATTTGCCTACACCTGAGTCTCCTATTAGTACCACCTTAAACAGGTAGTCGTAGTCGTCTTCTGCTCTGTAAGCCGCCATCTTTATCTATTTCTATTTCACACACTCTGTCTGTCTGTCTGAATATTCTCCAACAAACTAGGATCGGATCAATATTACTCTACTACTATTATGCTCTATGTTACGTTTGATCTTGAGAGAGAGAGAGATAGTTCAAATGAATTTGGGAATTGGAAACGATTTCAGAGACCAACGTTACGTTTCGCATTAGCAACACATATACCCATGTCACCTCATTTTATTTGTATGTAGCTTTCTTTGGGCTTGGGCTTGGGCTTGGGCTTGGACTTTGACTCGTGGCTCTTCTTCAAGACTTGTGCAACTGATATGGGTTCAGATTGTGAGTTTTTTTTTTTTTTTTTGTTTTTTTTTTTGGGTCAAATTACATTTTAAAATTTATAATTTGAGGTTATTTGGATTTTAAATCAAGAATTTTCAGAATTTAGATTTTACCTCTTGAAGTTTTTAGGAAGTGTTTGGATTTTACACTCTGAAATTTTAAAATTTAAATTTTATCCCCTAAAATTCAGAAGTGTTTGGATTTTACTGCATAAAGTTTGAAAAGGTATTTGGATTTTATACCCTGAAGTTTTAGGACCCGTTTGATAGAGAAGTTTGAGTAATGTTGTTTGTAGTTTTTTGAAATACGTGTGAGTAAAAAAGTGTATAAAAAAGTGTGTAATGTTGTTTAAAAACTGAAAACAGTAATTTAAACTTGTTTACCAAACAGGCCCTTAGAATTTGAGAATGTAAAATCCAAACACTCTTGAACTTTAGGGGATTAAATCTAAATTTTGAAATTTTAGGGTGAAAATCCAAACACCCCGAAAATTTAGAGGGTAAAATCCAAATTCTAAAAATTTCAGGGTGTGAAATCCAAATTCTAAAAATTTCAAGATGTAAAATCCAAACACCCCCAAATTATAGGGGGTATAGTTTGCAATTTAACCTTTTTTCTTTTTCTTTTCTTTTTTTGAGAAGGAACTATATTCAAATTAAACCTCAAAAAATATATATATATAAGTTAACCATACACCTATCATGGTAACTCTCTTAATGGGAAATCTTTAAATAGACATATATGTTAAAATTCAGTCATATGACGATTTATTTAAGTCTTGTTTTAATAAGTTTATGTTTTGCATTAACTAATTTGCATAATATTTATTAAAAAATATAGTTTTTGATGGTTTTTATGTTAAATCATAAATGTATGACAAAACATATCAAATAAATAAATAAATGTATGACTAAAAGCTAAAAGCTAGCCAAAGAAAATAAAATAAAAACTAGTTTTGTTAAATTTAACAAAAAAAGAAAATTAAACTGATACAAAAACAAAATGTAAAAAACTATTTAGCTTTTGCCAAACAGACCGTCTAATATGAAATCATCCTTGAGAATGGTGTTCAAAATGCAATTTACCTGTTATATTACGAATTTCTTTGTCTAAATGCAAATTACCTTTTATATTACGAATTACTTTGACAACTGTGGGGACATAAAAACTGGCCCCCGAAGAGTTCTCCGCAAATTACCACTACGATTATTCAAACAACCTATATATAAGTAAACAACAAGGGATAAAAACTCTACAATGGGAAACTCAAGCAATTGATTTCTTTGACCTCAAATGTTACAATTTCTATCTAGATATTACAATAGGTAACTCTCACGTTCCCGTGGTGTTACCCTTACTCTCTCTCTGATTGATTTTTCTTCTATGTATTCCCTTCCTTCTTCTTTTTTTGGATCCCTTGCCTTTTGCCTCTCCCTCCCCTTTTATAGCTTCAGTCCTTACTCTTATCACTATAGCTGTCCTGTTGCCTGCCAGAGTCTCAGGGATATTTTCCTTAACTTTGTCGGTTTCCTCCCTACCCTTATCCTGGAACTCTGACTTTTGGGGGTTGTTTGTACTGTTCAGGTTGTCTTATTTGTATTTAATGCGGCAGAGGTTAGGTAAGAATCCCATCATTAATGTGGAGGCAAAGCTCTTCTACCTTATTGCATGTTCCGGAAGTTTCCCATGGTTCCAAGCATCTCCAGGAAACCACACATGGACAATCCGTGCAGCATCCTTGGGATAAGACTAGTTCTTTACTTCTCCACGGGAACCACCTTCCCGCGTCGCCTTCTTCTTCCGTAGTACTTAGGATGGACTAGTTGCTTTTCCTTCACAACCCATTACCCATTGGGCCTTCCTTGTAGCGTATAAGATGGGCCCAACTCATTTCCCGCGGCCCAACTACTTTTTGGGCCCTAGGCCTGGATGGGGACTCTTCCACTCCCCACAATGACATTAAAATAATAATAATAATAATACAAATCTACAATCATCATTTAATACTAGCTTGTAACCCCATGCATATGCATAGATATACTTAAAATATTTAAATTAAGATGCACAATATAATTCTTACATATATAATTTAAATATTATTATAATTTACATATATAATTTTTATATTTTTTTTAACTCTTTAAAAAGTTTTTTAAGAATATTATTAGGTAGAAAATGTAAATTGTTTATTTAAAAAAATATATATTTATATTCATTAATTCTAGACTTTTTGGTTTTGTACGCAATAACTCACTTGGATGGATATTTATGATGTGGTTCCACATTTGACTCCAAAATTAAGAAATAAAATCATCTCTAAAAATAAATAATTTAAGACACATGACGCAAAATTAGACTTCAATTATAGAATCTAATTGAATTTTCTCTAGGCTTTACCTATTAATATATAAATAAATAAATATATATATATATATATATATATATAGATTCCTTGTGGAATGTGGATACATATTTGACCCACAAGCTGTTGAGAGGGTATACATCGAACCTCTCATCCGTTGGTCTAATTTTTAGGTCACTACAGCACAAATACCCTAGCCAACCCTCGGTATCCCCAGAAAAAGGAAGATCAAGAACTACAGTGGCCCGAACTCTACTCTTAATGGCAAAGCCCTCAGGTTGATCCTTGGCAATAACACTCAGGTGGCTACAGAACCACAGCTGTAACAGATGAACACAGCAACCTAGCCTACCCCTACCGGTCTCTTGACACAAAGACAAGGACCTAATGGTCTCAGAAAATAGAGCAGGAATGAAAGAGGTACCATGAGGTAGGGCACTCACCAGAGGGAGAACGGCAAAGCTGACAGCTCCTAACGATGAAGGAAACAGCACCGCACCAAAGAAGGCCAGACGCCGGTAGGATGTCCACCACTCCTCTAAGTCCACAAAGTCATCTCGGTAACTAACAGGACACTCCAATGAGTGGAACCTGATAAGTGTAATTTTTACATGATTTTTATTATCCTCTTACTTATTAAATTTGTTAGTTTTCCTTTATTTCTTTTGATTTGATTTGATTTTTATTTATATTTATCCATTCATTTGTGCTTTGAAGGAATGAGAAGATTTCAGATTAATACAAGGGCTCTACATGCAAAGTGGGGCTAGGTCAATTGAATCAAATCAACTTACATCCAGCCAGGCATGAATTCAAGAGAAGACCAACCCAATTTAATTTAAGTCCAACTGGAGCAAGGAATCAAAGGAAATTTGCACCAAATCCAAGTCCAATTCGGATTAGGATTCCAGCCTGCACATCAGTTAGTAATTTTGGCATAACTTTGGGCTCAGATGTCCAATCGAGGTGATTCAAGTTGGGATGGAAATTTAATTTAAAGGGCTACAACTTTTTAGTTTACCAAAAGCCCGAATTCTGAAGTTAAATGGGCCAAATCATCGGTTAAGTGAAGCCTAAAAATCTGGGATTTTCTCCAAACTGGAATAGGATTCCTTGACCTAATTAAAGGCTCTTTAGGGAAAAAATAGAGAGCAGGAAACCTGAGAGGAAAAGAGGGTGCCGCATTGAAGAATTTATTTTGGGAGTCTTTCTGAAGAGGAGGATCTGAGGACAAAAGCGAGAGCTTCATGTTGATCAACCAATTCAGATGAAAGACATAAGTTTTATTTGTTTTCTTTTCAATTTTATTATGAACTAAATTTTATTTTCTAGAGCGTTGATGTAGTCTAGCAATGAACACACAATTTATATTCTGAGTTATTTTATTTTTAATATTTCCATGATTGAGTGTTTAATTCTTATTCTTAATGCTTAATATTTCTTTTTACGACTTATTGATTGATCAATTGAATGACAATGAGACCGAGAGGTGATTTGTTATTTTAGTTCTAGAATTAAACACCATTAGTTGAGCGAAAGTAGAGATGCTTTACCGCGATTAGTGTGATTTTTCAGAAAATTCAAAGTACATAATGAGTCTCCAATTAATTAAATTCGCATAGAGATATGGAATTGTTAGTTGAAGACATTTTTGATATTATTCGAGAGAAGATATTGAATACTTATGGAATTTTTAATCATCAAAGGGAGATCATTAGAATTTAATAATTAGGAATGATAAATTGTGTGGGATTTGTTAGGTGAAATCAACCGCTCTAGATCCATTCTTATCATATTTTCTTCTTTACACTTTTAGATTTTTATGCTTTGCTAGATTTATTTTTATTAAATAGTTTAATTTAATTTAGATAGTTGAACGTCCCTTTTATTTTCGATTTTCCAAATAGTAATTAATTTAGTAAATTTCGGTATTCAATAACATAGTTAATCTCTGTGGGTTCGACATTCGTTTTCTAAAAACACTTTACTACTTGTTACGATTCTGTGCGCTTGCAGATTATTTTACGTGAACAAAACCGATCATACAGAAAATCGAAGGACATGCTCCCTCCTATCCTGCTGCCATACCAAGTCAGCACCTCCACAACGGGCCTCTTAAAGCCCAACAGATCAGTGAGTCTCTTGCAGTAGCGTGGCCGTACTGGTGGAACAAAAATAGTGCTCAGAGGGGTAGAAAGAGAAAGAAAACGATCAAAATCCTCCAAGGTGGGCACCAGATTAACATCCCCAATGGTGACACATCTCAAGACGGGATCCCAACAAGAAGTAATGACCTCCAACAAATGCCAATCTAGTGTGGTGTGAAGAAGAGCAGTGGCATCTCCAAGAAGTTGCCGAATAAATGCCCGGTCACCGCAAGAAAAGGAGCTCAACCACCTCCTAAGCTTCTTCTCATAATAAGACTCCCTCTTAAGCTCGACCAAAGTGTCATAGGAGTGAGCACCAAGAGCATCCATGAACGGATCCTACTGAATCTGATGAGAATCTATGCGAAAAATGATGAAAAATAGTGTTTTCTACATGTTTTGGGTGAAGAAAAGGGTAAAAGAAGACCCCAGAAAATCATAGACCAGAATGAGCTAAAACTAGGCTAAACCCAGCTTTTATGCATGAAAACCGAGGCGGCGCACCTTGTAGGGCCGCCGGCGCACCTACAATGGCCGCTGACCCTCGGGACATATGCCGGGGTTTTTCAACCCCCCAGGCACAAACCCCCATGTACTTTGACCACTACCCCCCTGTTTGGGATGTTTTTGACCGCCTTGGAGCAAAGATTCCTCTGTTTTAGCACCCGTCGTAGTGTGCGTTCGGCCCGGCAATGAACTAGATTGTCAAAAAATTTCTCTCATGCATCCGAGACCGCACAAATCCTACACTGGGGCAGTTTATCTTTATGTGTCTCGGTCAGCACTTCCAGACATCTTGAACCTCATTTTTCTAAGCCTAGTTCACCTGGTTCAAGGGTTGGTTCAGCCCCAGTAATTAGAGCTCACAACAGAAGGGCACTAGAACCCGTTCTCAGCCATCCGGTAGCTTTTTTAGCTTATTTGGAGGACAGAGGGAGTCGTTTCTCATGATGTTACCCCAAGAAACTTGTCTTTGAATTGATAGTTGGCCCAGGCAATAACAGGAGAAATCAGTGCATACTGCCTCATGGCGTGTCTAAGAAGATTTTGTTCAGAATGTCTGCATTCAGTACCAGCATTTGGTATGGTCTATGAAGTTGAGGCCATTTTTAGCCAGTCTGCAGGCTTGGAACCCCGCAAAACCCTAAATCGGGGCAGTTTATTTTGCGCGGTTCCCTCCACTCTGTCCAATATACAAGAATGGGTCTGTCCCGCTGAGGATGTGTCCCTCATGTCAAGAATCACATGAAACCCTAAACTGGGGCAGTTTATTTCACGCGGTCTCTCCATTCTCTCTCCCCCCAGCGAGACGATTATTGTCAAAATCCATTAATAAACCCGTGAAACTGCGGTGCAATACAAATGAGTGTGACATAAGCTGGTTCAAAACCACCATCTATGATGAAAATGCGATAGTGCATACATACAACAACAGCCCTTTGAAAGGTGACACCCAGAATTATACATATAAGTCCTACCTAGAGGCATTGTTTCATGCATACATCAGCAACCCTTTTAAAGGTGACATCCAGAATCATACATGTAAGTCCTACCCAGAGGCATTGTTTCATGCATACATCAGCAGCCCTTTTAAAGGCGACATCCAAAATCATACATGTGAGTCCTACCCAAAGGCATTTTTTCATGCATACATCAGTAGCCCTTTTAAAGGCGACCTTTAGAATTATACATGTAAGTCCTACCTAGAGGCATTGTTTCTCACACACGTTGGTAGCCCTCTCAAAGGCAATTTTTCTATGGTGATACAGCAGCCCTCTTAAAGGCGATTTTTCTATGGTTGTACATATAAGTCCTACCCAGAGGCATTGTTTCATGCATACGTCAGTGGCCCTTTTAAAGGCGATATCCAGAATTATACATATAAGTCCTAACCAGAGGCATTGTCTTTCATACACATCAACAACCATCTCAAAGGCGACTTCCTAGAACTATGCATGTAAGTCCTAATCAGAGGCATTGCTTTTCACATATGTTGGCAGCCCTCTCAAAGGCACTTTTCCTAAAGTCATACATCAACCTTTTCAAAGACGACTTCCTAGAACTATGCATGTAAGTCCTAATCAGAGGCATTGTTTTTCACATATATCGGCAGCCTTCTCAAAGGCACTCTTCCTAAAGTCATACGTCAGCCCTTTCAAAGGCAGTTTCCAGAATCATACATGTAAGTCCTAACAAGAGGCATTGTTTCATACATACACCTTGAAGCTACAGAGAGATAATATCATACATCAAGGCCCACTGTGGTGCAATATAATACACACATGTCCAGGCCTATCAAGAGGCGATACACAATATACATACATAACTGGCCCACCATGGGGCAATGTCTACAAGATACATGAAGAATACATACATGCCCACGTAGAGGCTACATCATGCTACAACAAAAAGCTAACCCTACTGAGAATCATCATCCCTAAAAAACTAGTCGGCATCATCATCATCGCCATCGCCTACAAGGGGGTCAGTGGAAGGACCTGCTTCGCCTGAAGTGCCTGGAGTGTACCCTGGGTCCTGAGGAGGCCATAAAGCCTGAGCAAAAGAACCCCAACCGCCCTGCGGACTTGGCGGAGCTGGCATGTACTCTGTCTCACCTGGTGGAATAATGGGCCCCCGGCCCGGCATGTGAGGTGAAGGTGAAATATAGGCCCGAAGTGCCCGCAGCTCCCCTATCAAGACCCTGGCATAACCATGAAGCATGGCTAGCTCACCCTGAAGCTGGCTCCGCTTTCTCTCTCTCTCTCTGTAGCAGTAGTACGAGCCTCTCTATCCCTTTGCCAAAGCTCCCTCTCCTGAGCTAATGCCCGAGCAGTCTCTTCCTGTATGTGCACCTCCCTAGCGGTAGTAGCAGTCTCAAGCTCTGTCACCATGGCCTGCAAAGCCTCTGCACGCAATCTCCACTCAGCTCTGAAAGCTACCTAAGCACGAACAAGGCCTCCTAGCACTCTACCTCCACTCACAGGAACATCTCCAACGATAGGCACCGTAGAGGACTCTGCAAACCAAGCAGCATAATCCCTGCTAGTATCCATGTATGCATCAAAAGAACCCGTTACGTAAGCCGAGTTGTCCATGACAATGGACTCAAATGACAAGCCGAGAGAAGGTGGATCTCTAGGTACCCCAAAAACCGGCATGACCTAATGGAAAGTCCTCTCTACCAAAAAGAACTCCTAGCTCAATAGGGCCCAGAACCAGCGTCGTACCCTTGACTGGCCCATGGTAACAGTAAGCTTCGGTCTCCCCAGCAGTGAGCCATCATAAGGACGAACCACTATCTCACCCTAGGTGACTCAATCTAAGGCCGTAAAGATAGTAATCGGCTGCACCAGGACAACCCTGGTAATCGTGCAAAGAGACCAAGCATAGGCTCGAGGATACATTATCGCCGACAAACCCGAGAACCGTGGTCGCAAAGTTGGGATATACTCATATGCCCACCATGTCAAAATTTGCCAACACCCCTCCAGGCTCCTGAAATCCTGCTGTGAAGCTCACCTCAGGAAAGAGATAAAAAAGCCGTAAGTGATGGACCCCCAGTCATATCTCCCAACGTTGAAGACTGCTCTCATGGCCCATAGTAGCTGGCAAGACAATACCGATCGATTGTTGCCAAAGAAGCAACTACCGAGGAAATACATGAAAAATCGCCGAAGATGAATGTTAGTCAGCGCTACACCCTAGGGGATGCTACCCTGCAGCCACTCAGTACAGATATGTGGCGACGTTGTAGGCCTAAAATTTGCTCTCGTGTTTGTAGTCAATGGGAGAGGGATGCCCAAGAGCTTACAGGCCATCTCAAAGCTCATGTCATCAATCGGAATCGGGTATCCACCGAATTTAATGCCCAAGATAGTCGTCTAGTCAAGAGGGAGAACCATATACTCCCTGCAACTCAAATGAAAGGTGCTTGTCTCGGCATGAAACCGCCGCACCAAAGCCTCCCCAATCCCGTGCCTCATGGTATATGGAGGAATCCTTAGAAAATCCTCCAATCCCTGCTTTTTTAAGAAATCCGCATAGCGCCGATGGGTCCCAGGATCAGACAGCAACCGATGAAAGGTGGACCAAGCACCCCGACCACAGGTCTTGTCGGACCCCTGCATTCAGAATCAGAAGCTATCCGTTAGCACATGCATATAACAGGAATCCAAATGACAAAAGAAGAAATACAGCATACCTGTCCCTTCCGCGCCTAGGCGGAAGAATGATCCTTCAGCCCACGCTGAAGGTGAGTGTCTTTGATACCGCCGTCTACCGCTCCAGTATAAGTATCATCCCCGGCCTGACATGGCAGGAATCTCGGCCTCAAACCGCGCCTCCTAATGCCCGGATAGATCTTGTCTTCCCTAAAAAATCAGTCTCTATATCAAAAAGGAGGTCCTTAGCTGGTGTCTCTGTTAGAAAAACACATGTTTGTATCGCATACAAAACATACGCAGCGGAAAATTAATGGATCTACTTCATTCACAATTGATAACATGTACTATGTAAATTTTAGAATATAAGAATAAGAGAATGTACCTTGGTGTGGTGAAATTCAAAACCAAATATTAGAAGCACTTGGGAACACTCTTAATCTTCACTCCAATTCCACTTATGCCCAAGAAGTGTGGTCTCTCAATCAGTTTATATATATGTGTTCAAGGGAGAATAATAAAGTGTCTAACACTCACATACACAACATTTCATTCTATTACAAAATTCTATATATTTTTCTCCTTATAACTGATTATCTAATTAGGCTAGCCCTTTAGGCTATTCCAATTGGGTTTTAGTATGTGGCTTGGAGTGGGACCAAAAGGGAACAAATAAGGCACTAGCTCCAATGGGCCTTGGGCTTTTTTGTCAACTCTTGACAAGTCCAAAGTTACCATTAATTATATTTAATACCACTATATAAATATAATTTCACTCTAGGCCTTATTAATAAATTATATCCCAAGACTTTATTATATATACAACCCTTTCATAAAATATTCGTATTAATACAAAGTCATGAATGTAGACTGCCACTTTGAAGATTACTACATCTTAATCATTGAGTACCCGGTTTAATCCTTTAAGTTATTCATCATATATTTATGAAATCTAATTTCATAAATATATAGTTTAGTAACTCCTTACTAAAACAGTTAGGCCTAACATTCAGAATAACCAAACCCATTAAACTTATCTTAAGAGAATATTTTATATCTTCATTAAGAGATTACGAATTCCATCTTGAGAATATATGTTCCATCAACACTAAATGTGGCTGCCCAACATACTGAGGTTTTGATCGTTACTTTAAATCTCACTCCTGATATATCAAAACAACCTACACTTCATAATTAGGTTCATTATTCTCTCAAGATTAAGAGTTGATGTAAATAGAAGTCGTGAGACTTATTATTCATTTGACAGTAGTTGGGAGAATAATAAATCTCATAGCGGTCCAGTTCAATATGTCTTAACTCTTAAAACATATCAACATATCAACAAGAAGTCTCCACTTCCATGATCAAGACAAATCATCTTAGTTGATATGTTATAGTTTTCGCAGATAAAATGACCAATTTCATCACTGACTATGAACTAAAATTCTGAGTTTACAAAGAACTTGTGATTTATATCTTCTGTAACTAAATCACATACTATGCATCTCATGGACTATATGATAATGTCCAAATATTCATGTTACCATTATTTTAGATAATAATAAAACTACTTTATTAATCACAACATTAAGTCATACATAATGTCATACATAGTATCATACAATAGGATTTAAGGGCACTAATCCTAACAATCTCTTCTCCGGAAGCCCCTCTCCCTGTAGCCGGCCCGTGCCATGAGGAAGCCCCACTAGAAATAGTGCGAGACCCAGACGAAACACTAACTGTCTCGGCTGAGCGCCGTCTCCTGGATCGGGTTTCCATAGGGATCCTACCAGTGGGCCTGATGTCATCACTCCCGCGGTCAAAATAGCTCTGCAGAATCTGAGCCACCTGCTCACCAGCCAAAACCATCTCATCATCAGAAGAAGCGTCCCTACGAGATGTAGCATAAACGGGGGCCTTCCCCCGGTCTCCTTTGGAACTCGCCCTCTGAGACACAATCTATAAAACAACCAGAAATCCAGACACAAGTAGTAAGCCCATGAAACAAGCGGCAATACAGATGAACTAACACTCTTTCCTAAACATGATGTGCAGGTTCATGTCAAGCATATGTTCTCACAAGAAAGCAAATTCTTACAAGAGTCCTACAGTGGGTGATAACGGCTGTGCCGTATGCTCACATCCTACAGCGGGTTATAGCGGCCATGCCATACGCTTGCATCTTGTTTGGAGGCTATCTAGTGGCCGTGCCGTACGTCTCTACAGTGGGTGATAGCGGCATTGTATGCTCACATCCTACAGTGGGTGATAGCAGCCGTGCCGTATGCTCACATCCTACAGCGGGTTATAGCGGTCATGCCGTACGCTTGCATCTTATTTGGAGGCTATCTAGCGGCCGTGCCGTACGTCTCTATAGTGGGTGATAGCGACCGTGCGTATGCTCACATCCTACAGTAGGTGATAGCGGCCGTGCCGTATGCTCACATCCCATCTTGAGGTTATAGCCACTGTGTCATACGCCTCGCATCACACAGTTATCAAGTTCCTAAAGAAGTTTCGAGTTCCTAATTTATAGTGGGTGATAGCAGCCGTGCCGTATGCTCACATCCCATCTTGAGGTTATAGCGACCGTGTCGTATGCCTCGCCATCACACAGCTATCAAGTTCCTAAAAAAGGTTTTCAAGTTCCTGGTCTACAGTGGGTTATAGCAGCTGTGCCGTACATTCACATCCTATTCCGATGCTAACTAGCGGCCGTGCCGTACGTCTCACCGTTTCCACTATTCCCGACTACCAGGTAAGTCCCCTTACCTATACCCTCGCATTTTATTTTCAGCATTTAAATTCCCGCATATTTGTACACCCATATAACACAGAGAAAAAGCAAAAAATATACGCATGGCATAAATCATGGCAAAAATATATGCTTATGAAAATTCCAAAAATAATATAAGCACTAGCATGCATCCCTAGTAGTATAGCTACTAACATTTTGTAGAAAAAAGAAGAGAAGAAGAAAAATAGACACTGACCTCAAGTGCAGAAAAAATTGAAGCAGCAGACTGAAGCTGAAAAGCTGGACCTGCTAAGTTCGTAGTCGCTCTAAAGAATTTTTCAGAAGTGAGAAGTCAAAGGAAAGAGTGAAATGAGGTCAAAATAAGCCAAAGGGGGGAGGGGGGTAATATAGGCCTTTGGACGGCTTGGCTGCCCGGCGCACCTTCTTGGGTCGCCGAGTCAGCCCGGCGCACCCTGAAGGGCCGCCGGTCAGCGTTGACCAAGTCAACGTTGACCGATTGACCCAGTCAAACTTCCAAAAAAAAAAAAAAATTATTTTCCACTCCTAGAGCTCAGAGGCAAGTCCAGGAAATATTTTAGAAGCAGTTGCGGCAGATCGGTCCAGTTAAGTAAAATCCAATCTCAATCCGTGAGTAGTCTCTACACACAATTCGGTGGCGACAAAATTCGAAATCACGTTCTTTATCTGACACCTCTCATTGCACTCAAGATGTTAGATAAAGAAGGGGCAACTATTGATACCGTATTTTGTCTGCCCTCGATTTGCTGGCTGGACCCCGAAAAATCCAAAAATATAATTTTCTCTCCATGGGGCCACGAGAACATCCAGAATGATATGGCGCAACCCGTTGGGACATCGGAGCACCCAAAGTGCATTTTTCAGCCAAAATGCCCCTAGTCAACCCTGGGTCAACCAAAGGTCAAACAAGGTCAAAATCCTCACAAAACAACATTTTTCATGGTTTTACATCAAACCTGAGCTCCTCGGATATTTTTGGCAACTTTGACCAAGTTTGACCCAGAGTTGACTCCTAACAGGCCCAAAAACCCTAATTTTGATCTGGCCGTTAGAACGGGTTGCAACCAACGCCATTGTGAAGATTATCAAATTCTAAGTCCAACGACTATTCATGGGTCAAAATCGGAGTTAGAACAGCTGAGATATCATGAAAACCGGGTTAACGCAACGGTCGATGCACCACTAACTTCCGAGAGCCATAACTTTTGATTCGACTGTTGGATTTTCAAGTTCCACACCTTTTTAGAAATTGGAAGTCAAGATCTTTCTAGGGGTGTCAAGATCAACCCCATTTGAGAGGCTTCAAGGGCCTCCGCCTCGTAAAGCGTGCCGGGGCTATAAAAGGCCCCAGGCACCCCCTATAAAAAAAAAAAAGACTTTTCTGGGTCCTGCTCTCTGCCTGGACGTTTTTAACACATTTTTCCTCTCTCTCAAACACAAAAAAACACATCAAAACCTCTTGATTCTTCATTCTTCACCAAAAATACAAGGTATTGTTCTTATACCCAATCTTCTTCTCATTGGTTGTACACCTTGGATTTAGGGTTTAGGGGTGTGGATGTAGCTTTTTAGGTACTATCCACACCCCTGACTTTCTAAATATTTTTCTAGCATTTATCTTGCTCTTTTTGCTTTAATAACATGATTTATTGCTTTCCTTAGTATGTTTCTTGCTTTATCTTGCTCCTAACATGTTCTTAGTCTAGATCCGCATGTTTCTACGCTTGTTTACATGTCTATTTGTCTTGATCTACATGCTTTATGCTTTATGCCATGTTTTCCTATGCTTTGTCCCTCTTTTTGTTCTATGTCAATGTTAGGGTTACATGCTCACATGCTTGTATGATGTTGTTGGCTATGCCTTGCTTGGATCTATGTGTTTATGTGTGTATTTCTATGCTATATGGTTAGATCCTTGTCTTCACATGCTTATATGCTTGGATTCATGTTCTTCCATGTTTATGTGCTAGGCTTGTACATGTTTATGTGTATGTTTCTATGGCTACTTGTCTTGATCTATGTTTTTACATGCCTATGTGCTTGGGTCTATATTCTCTACATGCTTTATACTATATTCCATGTGCTTGTGCGCTCCATGCCATGTTTGTGTGCCTAGAGCTAGGCTATGTTTGTCATGCCATGTGCTATTGTAGCCCTTTTGTAGCTTTTGTCTCTTTTTTTCTTGTGTTTTGGCCTAATGGTTAGGACTCGATCTAGACCCTATGGTATTTGTCATCGTCCATACACCTTGGCCCATATCAAAGGGTTTGGATCATCCATATTGGCATGTCTATGTTTGCTTGCTTCTATGCTTTATCTTCCATGTTAGCCTTTCTAGTTCTAGGCTTTGCCACGCTTAACGCCCTTAGCGGGTTTGTGGTTGTGTGGTTACATCCGACACCCATGAGGTCTTGTTTGGATGTAACCATTTGGGATGCATCACCATGATGCCAGTTGCTTCATGCATACCTTTCCCCTTTTCTGCTCTGTACGATGATATGCTTGCCCTGCTTGTTGGTGCCACTTGCTGGCTTTCTTTGGATCTTTACACACTTGCTTACATGTTCATGCATGAGTCTTGCTTGTTAGTGTGTTGTCCATACTTCAACACAATAAAGCTATGGACATCCGATCCAAACCTACATTTGTCCCTCGTGGACACCACCTTTTGTTTGCCTTATTGCTTTCTTGTTTGTTTGTTTATCTTGTGGCTCGTCATGTCTCATGCCATATGTTATGCTTGCCATGTCTATCATGCTTATCTGCTTTATGCCTCTTTCATATGCTCTTTGCATTTTTTCCTTCCATTGCTTGTCTGTTGGTTTCTTGTCTTTGCCTTTGCATGTACACACATGGAGCGAGGACGCATGGAGCTAGGGCATGGTCTCCTAGGCGCAAGCAAAAAGGGCAAGGATGCAAGCATGTGGATATAAGCCAAGCGGCTATGTTCAGTAGATTTAAGGGTCTTGCCTCTCCCATTTGGTTATGTACTCTTTTAAACCCCCTTCCCTTCACCCTCATCTCTCTCTCTTAGATGGGTTGTATAAGGTATATCATGCCATGTATCATTCGTCCTTATCTCTAGAGTATGGCGACCCCTGTTTACTTTCTTGCACCTATATTTTGGGCCATGCTCTAGGGATGTAGGCATTTACTTTCCTGCTCTGTATGCTTGCATTGTGCATGATGTATGTATATATAAACTTGCTCGCCCCTTCCGGTGTGATTGTCACAGTCCATGTCACCTAACGCAAAGCGATGCCTAATTTCCGCCGCAAAAGTAAGATGACACGTCGCCAGATTTTCGCCGTGGAAATCTGGTACTTTGCCCGAATGCCTTAGGAAAGCATAGATTGGGAACACACCCATTCAAAAGCTAAACCTCAAAGCCCCTATGCATGCAAAGCCCCGAAAGCCAATGCCAAAATCATGTTTTTTACTGTCAATCTCTGAAAATTAAGGTTTTATCAATACAAAGGACTGTCCTTGGATAGGCGTTGTGGGGTGCCTAACACCTTCCCTACACGTAACCAAACTTCCGAACTCAAGAATTAAGATTTTTTGCCATCCACATTAGATTAGGAAAAATTACATTTTTCTTAGCCTAGGATCGGTAATAAAATCAACTAGAAACAGGTGACCAATCACACCTTAGAAAAACCCAATGATTAGTGGCGACTTCACTTACCTTTGGTAATTCCCTTAAAATTTGGCCAAGATTACTACCACACCTACAAAGGTAGACCTACCCTTCCTCCACCGAGAGAGAGAGCACCCGAAGCTTCGCGCGAACCACACAAATCATCGAGAGGGACCTCCAACAGGCCTCGCGCGCGCGGGACCATCACCACGACGGGTGGTCGAACGAAGGCTTGACGGTTCTCTGTTCTAGGCCAAGCGTTGACAGCTGGATGCTCCGGGCTTCAACGACGGTTGGATGACCTGAAAAGGAAGAAATGAACTATCAAAGGTGACTAGGGTGAATCGGCCAAGGACCCTCCGACGGTTAAGTCAGTTTTCTCTCTATCTCATGTATTCTAAGTGTAGGAATAGTGAAAATGTACCTTGGGCTGATGGGCTTAGGTTCCTTTTATAGAGAGTTCTTGAGTGGGTCTACTTGTTAGGCTCCACCTCCATCGTGGAAGATGTGTGGGTGTAGTGGGGGAGTTATAGTAGATTTCGGGGAACTCACCCCAACGTCTCAAAATAGTGGAACGTGGTCGGATTACTTAGTATTTGTAGAAAATCCTCTTAAATTTGCTAAGTGTTGAGTGGTCATCCATACTCTCTTTTGACATGGATGACCAAGCTAGTTTGGACGTTCAAATAAACCTCTGGACGACGTTTATTCACTTCCAGTGATACTTTACTAGATTTCTTTACTCGTGAATTAACTTGGACGTGGTTTAGTCATGGACGACTACATGGACAAAATGAGTTTAGTTCAACTCACATCAGTCTCCATTGCTTCAGCATCCATGTAGTCCACCCAGTCAACTTCCTTTTGAACTTCCTTGATCACCATAGTAGGTTTCTCCTTGAAAGTAAGCTTCTTGTTAAAGAACATCTCCCAACCCAATACACTTTTCCGTCTTTACCTACCCAAAGTTCAGGAAAGCCACAAAAAGGAAAGTCTCCTCCTTCCTTCATAATGTTTTTGTTAATGGTACCAAGGTTCCTTATGATTCCGTTGCAGCCTTCAAAGAATCCTAAACCTTCCTTGGTCAGTTGAGTCTTGAAATCGGGGAATTCAGCCACCCTTTTTCCTTTATTCCCAAGACCCATACCAGGCATATACCCCATCTTTTTCATCATTGCAATCACCTCATGGCTACAATATGGAAGCAAGTTCGTATTGTACCTCTCATCTCTTAATCCATAGTCAGTCATGTTCACAAACTCAAAGCCACTCATTTGAAGCTCACTTCCTCCCTCTTCAAGCCCACAGACAGGAGCTAGGATTTCACCGTCACCAATTACCACAGCAATACCTCCTTTCCACGGGATTTTCATCTTTTGGTGCAAAGAAGAAGGAATACCTCCAATGGGATAAAGCCATGCCCTTCCTAAGAGAAGGTTGTAGTTAGGGGTGATGTCCATCACGTGGAATTCCACAATCTCCAATGGACCAATCTTGCAAGGAGCCTTGATAGTTCTCATAACCTTCCTTGAAGTATTGTCATATGCCCTAATGATCAAATGAGGGGGGATGGTCGTCTCCACATCTAGGCCAATGGTGAGAGCGGTCCTAAAAAGGCATACATTCAATGCGGACCCATTATCAGTAAGTACCATTGGAATCTTGGCACCCATGCACTCAATGGTGATTTGCAATGGCCTAGTGTGAATGGCTCATTCAGGAGGAAGTTTTTCGTCGGAAAAGGCAAGGAAAGGATAAGATGAGGCTTCAACTCCCACGAGAGATAGCACTTCTTACGGTGTGGTTTCTATGGGTACTTCCTTCCCACTCAAGGCATCCAAGAGAGCACTACGGTGTTTGTGAGAAGCCATTAGCAAGGCCCATACAGACACATAGGCTTGAGTCTTTTTCAATTGAGTCAAAACTCTATCTTCCTCCTCTTTCTCTTCCTTCCCTTTAGGTTCCGTGGTCTTGGACCCTTCTTCTATGTCCCTTCTAGGATGATCATTTTCCAAAAAGGAAGGCTTGTAGTGTTTTTTCCACTCCTAGTGATGTTTGCCACATTGTCTTCCACGACTCTTTTCCTCAATTCGGTCATTCCTTTGGGGAGTATCCCCCACATAGCCACCACATTTTTCAAAATCTCATCCTCGTCATCCCATACCCCTTGGACTTCCACCGCATTAACCTCTACAGTTTTTATCAACTTTGAACAATCCCACTTAATTTCGTATATTTGCACCCAATTCTGATATGGAGGAGGAGCTCGGTGATAATCAGGTAAGGGGTTCTTCCTAATGTTAGGCTTCGTGATGATGTTGGGATTTGGAAGAGTTCCATTGTCTTTGAGGTCTTGTATTTCATGTTTGAGGTGGAAACAATAGTCGGTTTTATGGCCAAATCTTTGGTGGAAGTGGCAATACTCATTGAGGTTCCAAGTGGGGGGTACTGAATTAGGTATAAGTGTGGGATCTAGAGGTTTGATGAATCCTTTGGAGGCCAGATTTTCATATGCTTGGGCGAGGGTCATTCCTAGGTCAAAAAATTCTCAGCGGGCTTTCTTTGTAAAGCTTAGGTAGGCTAAGGTTTGTTGGGGTATAATCGCACTTACATTTACAGGATTGGGCGTTTTAGAAGTAGTTACTCCTCCCCCATATGTCTTCTTGATTTGAGGTTTGCTCTCACATTTCTTCAATTGCCCATTATTGATGGCATCTTCAATCCTAGTTCCACAAGCACATAATTCTCCAAAAGAACTAATAGGTGATGACAAGAGCCTACTATCATATGCTGGAAGCAAATTCTTGATAATCATGTTGATTTGGTCTTTCTCATTTGGCCTATTAACCATCCTTGATGCCTTTCCCTTCCACCTAGTCATATATTCAGAAAATGTCTCCCCACCCCTTGTTTAGTGGTCTCCAAGTCTCTTAAAGTCACATCAATCATAGTAATGAAGGTGAATTGATCCACAAACAACTCTACTAGTTTATTCCACACCTTGGTCTTATCCAGATCCAAGCTATAGTACCATCTTAACGTACCTCCCGTGAGTGAGAGAGGAAATGCATGCAAAGTTTGCTTCTCATCTAACCCTTTCATTTCAGCAATGCTTAGATATCTCCTAACATGTTACTTTGGATCTCCAGTCCTGTTAAATTTTTCCGCATAAAAAATTTTGAACTTTAGAGGCAATGTGATGGAAGTTTTTGAACTTATGCCCCCTGTAAGGTTGAATTTAATCAACCATTCTGTTGGCTTTATTCCGTGCCAAATTTGCTTGTATTTTAGCAGTTAGTAACCCTATATTTAGGTGGGAATCATGTAAGGGTAGTGTGTGAGAGAGTGTGAAGAAATGCTCAAGATTGTGCAAAGAAGCAGAGTCTCGCGACTGGATCTCGTGGGTTGCTCGTGGCTTGCAAGCCGCCAGAAGTTGCACACGTGCTAAGCATGCCAGAAGTTGAAGCGTTATGCCAGCTGGAGAACTACAGGACAAAAAGTACAGACTAGCGGTTTAGTTACCTCACGGCTTGAACTCGCGGCTCAGTCAAGTCGCGAGGCCAAGCCTCCAGCCAGCTCTGTTTTGGAAAAACTGACTCTTCGCATTCCTTTCTTACACTAGTATAAATACCCCTTATACCCACGAAATGTAGAGAGCTTCTAAAGAGAATTTTGAGAGAGAAACCCTAGAGAAAAACAAGATTGACTCATCCACAATCTTTTCATAAAGACTCTTCAAATTCCTCTACTCTCACCCTCTCCATTGTTACATCCTTGAGAGGTTCTTGACCAAATCCTTTTCTTACCATACCCACATCTGTGAAAAGGCTTTTTGGTACTTTGGGAAGTAGTTAGGAAGGGACCAATGGTTATTGGTTGATGCTATGGGCTATAGCGGTATTCGATAAGCTAGAAAAGACAAAGGTTCGGCGCAACCTCGTTGGAGCAAGAAGCTTGGAGGGCTTAGGTACACTGGGTAGATTAGGCTTGAAGGGTCTATTGTTGTTCATGTATCCCAACTACATTTTCTAGTAGATTATTTACTGCTTGGAGGGCAGCGAAGAGGTTTTATGCCGAGGGCTTCGGTTTCCTCTTCAATAATACATCGTTGTGTTGTCCTTGTGTTTGCATCTCTCTTCCCTTAATCTTTGCCATTTAATTTCTTCTGTGGATGTGATTTTATTTGGTTTAGATTGTTTATCAATTCAGTTTTAAGCTTATGTTCATTTTCCGCACATACATTGTTTGATATTAAGCTTGAATTGATAATTTGTAAATTAGGGGTCTAAACGTTCAAGGGTGTTTTACACACATATTGAACATTCAATTGGTATCAGAGCAGGTGCACTCTTTGTGGTTTAAACACCTTAGTGCGATCCTTGACCCCGTATTGAGATGGACCGGTCCCAATCTTTAAATGTTCCACCATTTTTTTATGGTAACAACTATGCATTTTGGAAAGTCCGTTTGAGGGCATTTTTGTGTTCAATTGATGATGCTGTTTGGGATGCCGTAGAAGTAGGATAGACTAGGCCGGAGGCCGCTAAATCCACTTGGGATAAGGCAGCCTTTGCGGCAGCTAACGCTAACAGTAAAGCTTTGAATGCAATTTTCTATGGTGTGTCTCCAAAATGAGTTTCACAGGATATCTCATGTTGATGTTGCCAAGGAGGCATGGGAAATATTGGAGACCACTTATGAAGGAATAAAGAAAGTGAAAGACACCAAGCTACAGATGCTGACCACCCAGTTTGAGGAGCTCAAAATGAGTGAGGACGAGTCCTTTGACTCTTTCTATAGTAAGCTGAATGAGGTAGTCATTGGCAAGTTCAACTTGGGTGAGAAAACGGAGGACTCAAAAATAGTGAGGAAAATCCTTCGGTCATTACCAGAAAGCTTTCGTGCCAAGGTAACAGCGATTGAAGAGAGTAAGGACCTTGATGATATCAAAGTACAAGAACTGATTGGCTCACTTCAGACTTATGAATTGTCATTGCCCACACAAAGGAAGAGCAAGTCTCTTGCTCTTAAGACAATTAATGAAAGGGTGGAAGTTCATGACTCATCGGAGGAGGATGTTGTCGATAAAGATGTGGCATACCTTCTAAAAAATTTCTGAAAATTCTTGAAATTCAAGAACAATGGAAAATTTGATGATAAAGGGAAATTCCTAAGTTCCAGGAAGGAGAAAAAGGAATTCAAAAAGAGAGATGGAAAGGAATGCCAATCTACACAAGGAATCACTTGTTTTGAGTGCAACGGGCATGGACATTTCAACAAAGAATGTCCCAATTATTTGAAATCGAAGGGCAAGGTATATGCCACAACTCTTAGTGACTCCGATTCATCTAATTCTGATTCTGAGGAAAGCTGTGACAGAGAAGGGAATTACTCCGCTTTTATGACTATTGCTCATGTTGAGTCTTCGGAGGACTTGAATTTACTTGTGCAAGAACTTGGGGAGCATAGTGATGAGGAATCCATGGGAATTGCAGAAGAATCGGATACTGAAGAAGATGAAGATGCAGCCGGTCTTCAAGAGAATTACAACTCACTCCTTAAGAAGTCAGGAGTGTATGCAAGGGTGGCCAAGGTAGCTGTGAAGAAGATGAAGAAAGCAGAGGAGGACTATAGAAGTCTCCTAGTAAGATATAAGGAAGCCAAGTGTGAGATTGAGACGCTAAATGGTGAGCTAACCGAAGCTTATTCAAAAATCAAATTCCTTGAGCATGAGGTGGTTCAAGCAAATGCTAAAGTAAATCGAGTCTCCTCTCAGAAGCTTGATGAAATGTTTGCTCATCAAAAACCATTTTTCGACAAAGGTGGATTGGGATACACCGGAGAGAGCAGTTCGGCTGAAAATAAATTTTGTGAAAGCCAAAGAATCGAAGGGGGCTGCCACAAATCCTGAGAAAGTGAAGCCGGAGAAGAAGAAGGATATGACTGTCCAACGGTTTATGACTAAACCTCCTAAACAATCAGTGGTCAAACCTTAGGATAAAGGCAACTCACTCCCAAAGTCACAAAGAGGTCCGAGAACTCAACACTTTTGCCATCACTGTAGACTTCAAGGTCACACCAGACCCAATTGCCATAAGCTGCAAGCATTGAAGAATTCAGGTGCTTAAAGGCCAAGAGGACCAAGAAATGATAAAAGGAATTGGGCTGTTGAGAAATCAAGAGATCGAGGTGATTCCGGTGTGATGGATGTGATGAAGATGATCGGTGCATTCACCACTTGCTTGGAAAGCTTTACTAAAAGGTTTGAAAGTCCTAACTCTCGTACCCAATCCTATAGGGATATCACCCCAAACACACGTGACGTGTGGGTGAAGAGGGGTACTCATGCATAAGCATTACAATATGTCCATGCATTAATACTTCCAATGTTTTGTGACTATGCTTGGTTGTGTGTTGCTGCTAGCTCGAGTTGAAAACTGTTTTGATTTTTTTTTTTTTTTTTTTTTTGCTTTAAATGTTTTACATTGTTGCTTTTGATCAATCTTTTCTTTCTTGTGAGTCAAAAATCCAAAAACCACATAAAAAGTAGAAAATCCAAATAGTTTGATTGACATTGTTGAGTTTTGTCTCAAAATATGTTTTACCTTGTACCTTTGTGCAAATGGCTTTGTGCATCTACGAGCATAGCTTGTGTCCTATGCACTCATATCATTGTGGGAGAAATTTTGAAATCTATGTGACTGTTGTAAATAGATCTTCAATCTTGTCATGAATGACGTGAATGATTTTGTTAATCTTGAGACATGCATAGACTTGTGCCTATATATCTTCCCACTCTTTTATTTTTTCTGTTTTTGCTAAAAGAGCTCATTAAATGTAAATCTCCAAATGAAAAGAGATATTGATCTGCAAAAGCCTGTCGCACATACTAGTATTTGACTAGGAAAAAGGGAAAGTGACCAAAAATAAAATTGTATGATGCCCAAAAAGCCAAAGGTTAACTCATCAAAGTGAAATATAAAAAATTTCAGGCATCGATCTCACAATGAGATGTGTTGATTCAAAAAGATCAAATGATATGTTGAACATGAAGCCAAATGAAAAGTTTCAAAGATTTTGTTCTCAAGTTTATGTGGGAGGTCATATATGCATATTTCTATAATTGAGATGGGTCACATTATCTAGTGCTAGTTGTGTATGCCTTGATTGAATTGATCATTGAAGCTTCACATTAGACTAAGGACTATCTCATTTTTGATATTCACACACAACACACTTGTCTATGTTCAATGAATGCCATATTCATTCTTGTGATTGTACTTGATTAAATGTGTTTTCACATGCTCAATCTTTGTTGATCAAACACAAAAAGATTTTTGAGTGTTTTAGTTGTTTTTGGAAAATACTTTGTTTTTACAAAAATTGTCAAAATTTTCAAAACCAGTGTTGCCCTGTTTTGGTGACTCAGGCGTGGGTTGGTCCAGTCGCATGCCCCAGTCGCGAGCCCACTCAGAGATTTTTTGCGGCTCACTGGCGGGTCAATGTCTCAGTCGCAAAAAATACTTAGAATATTTTTCAAAATTTAGGTTTTTATGTTTCTCGCGGCTTAGTGTGGCGACTTGTTTGCGGGTGGAAGGTCTAGTCGCGAGGGGTACACAGAGATTTTTGCAGGTAGACTTTCCAGTCGCGAAAAACACTTAGAAAAATTTTCAAGAATCTTGTTTTCAAAGTGTTTCGCGGCTGGCCCTGGCGACTTGCACGCGACTTGACTTAGTCGCGAAAAACGCGTGTTTTGCGTTTTGAAGTCAGTTTTTAAAACTTTTCAGTTTTCCCTCGAATATTTCTGACTGTTCATTGTCTTCCCCATTTCAAAACACTCTCAAACTCACCGTGTCACTCTCGAACAAATTTCCATTTTTACATCATTTCAACTCAAAATCTTCAAGAAAAAGGTATGGGTTTTCTCTTTCTCTCTATAGACTTCATGATCTGAGTCTTGTTTACTTGAATCTATGAGTTGTTGGTTTGATTTGGGATATTTGTTGTTTCGGTGATGGGTTGGATGAATGTTTGTTGTGTTTTTTTTTTTTTGGGTATTGTTGATTAGGCTTTTAGGACTCTATTTTTTTTCTTTCATGGTTGATATTGACTGAGTTTGTCTATTGATCTGTTTGGTGTTTGAATCTCATACCCATTATGTTATGATTTTGTTTGGGTTTACTGTAATGCACTTTGTGTGTTTTTGGTTGATTCCAAATGGTTGTGTTTAAATGGTTGGGCTATTTGTTTAAACTATTTATGGTTATCATATGTGTTGCTTCTATCTTGTGGATATTGTCTGCTCTGTGTTGGTTTGAACACTTCATACTCTTTATGACATATCTCATAGTCATATGCCCCCTTTTGGTTGAGTGTGTTTTTACACTGCTTGTGGGGTACTTTTGGGTCTTTACAATTGATTACTACATGTTGAAGTATATGTTTGGTAATGTCCCCTAGAGCTTTCATGCTTAAGGTGTTGTGCTCTTTGTTCATTGATATCATTATGTGTTATGCATTAATATGAGCTATCTCTTTCAATGACTGTTTTTAAGCAGTATATGGTCTTAGTGTTGGCTTGATCTTCTGTTATTCTCTATACCACTAACCTGTTACTAATGGTTGTGTTCATCTATTATGCTTTGTTGTTGTGGCCTTTTCTGCTTGTTTACAGGTGGCTCCCACACCTACAAAGAAGAAGACTCCTGCTTACAGGTGGCTCCCACACCTACAAAGAAGAAGACTCCTGCTAAGAAGGCTGACAAAAGGCTGAAAATGGACCATAACCTGTTTAGGTCTGTTCAACACTTTAAGAGATACAAAGATTCTTTCTTGAAGGGAACCATTATTCAGGAACGGTTTGTAGACTTAGGGGACTTGAAGGACACCTTCATTCCAGATTGTTTTGAGGGCAGAGGATGGGATAAGTTGCTGAGTGACCTACCTGCAGTTTGTGAGCCTTTAATAAGGGAATTCTATGCAAATGCTGTTATAAGGGAGGATGAGCTAAATTGCTAGATTAGAGGATATGAGTTCACCCTAGATGCACATGATATTGATGAGGTACTAGGGCTTGAGGGTTTAGAGGATCATGATTTCACCAATTATAAGGACAGGATGCTATCTGTAAAAACTATTCAGAATCGCATTGGTGGACAGAGAGAGGGGAGATGTCTCAACACTACAGCATTTCCAGTTGACATGAGGTGCCTCACCACCATCATGATGTTCAACTTGTATCTAGTGAGGAAGCTGACTACAATCAACAATGCCAGAGCTATCTTCCTCATGGAGCTCAAGGAGAAAACCTTCATTGACATCAGCTCTCAGATATTTGACACAATTGTGGATGAGACTAGAACCACCTCTAGGCCTAAGCTGATCTTTTCTAGCCTTCTCATGAGGCTTTTCAGAGCAAAAGGTGTTGCAATCCCTCAAGATATCAGCCCATGTCTACACCTTCAGCCATCAACAAAATGACCATCATCAGGATACAAGTTCGTCTTCCAAGTGATGAACAAGAAAGTGACCAAGAAGAAGGTGATCCAATGGAAACTGAAGCAGAGGCTGCAGGACAAACGTCCACATCCAGAAGCAGAGGCAAGAGGAGCAGGGCTTCAACCTCATATGCTGTACCTCCAGATGCATTTCAGATCATCCTGGAGAGGATTGATGGACTCAGAGAGGTCTAGAATGAGCATACTAACAGGATGGCAGCAATTCAGGATCAGCTCAACATACTTTCAGCCAAGTTTGATAGCATTAACACCCAGTAGTGACCCTTTGGCCATTCCGGTCAAAAAGAGGGAGAATTTTTGAGGGGCAGCTCTTGAGGGGGAGTGCCATTTTGAGGGGGAGCATGCCATAAACAGTTTTTATTCAGTTTATGTTTCAGTTTTACTTTATGTTTCTTATGGTATTATGTTTGGATAATGCTCTCATTATGGGTTTAATACACTGTGGTTAAAGTTTTGGTTTAAAGGTTTAAAACTCATGGATTTGTTTGGCTGTGATATTTTTTTTAATATTTAAAGATGTTATTCAGTTTTTTAATTTTGTACCTTGCTTTTGTAAGCTTTTTATTTTGTACCTTTGCTTTGTAGTTTTGTACTTGTTGTTAAATGTTATGCATTTTCTTTAAGTACTTTCACTCTTGTGCCCTTTGTTAGATTTCATATCCTTAATGCAATTACCTTGAGTTGTTGCATTGGTTGAGTGTTGGACATGCAAGTGATTTGCATTGAGCTTATTAGCTTGGATGTCCGGATGTTCATTTCAAGTGTGAATGAGCATTGTGGTCACTATCTATAGTGATTGTTCCTTTTTGGTCAAGCCATGGTTTATTGCTTTTATTTCATTTTGCTTGATCGCATTGTACTTGCTCCATATGCATTACAAGTTTTCTGCATACAATGATCATATTGTGTTGTTGTGTTTCAGGAGTTACTTGTTCTTATGGTTCAAGAGCTACACAGATTCTAGAGTTAGGTGTGAGTGAGTTATGTTCAACTGTTCCCAACTCACATATTAAGTCTAGAGTTTGTTTTAGGGGTTTTGTCATGGAATAGCCAAAGGGGGAGATTGTAAGGTTGAATTTAATCAACCATTCTGTTGGCTTTATTCCATGCCAAATTTGCTTGTATTTTAGCAATTAGTAACCCTGTATTTAGGTGGGAATCATGTAAGGGTAGTGTGTGAGAGAGTGAAGAAATGCTCAAAATTGTGCAAAGAAGCAGAGTCTCGCGACTGGATCTCGCGGGTTGCTTGCAGCTTGCAAGCCACCAGAAGTTGCACACGTGCCTAGCATGCCAGAAGTTGAAGCGTTATGCCAGCTAGAGCACTACAGGACAAAAAGTACAGACTAGCCGCTCAGTTACCTCGCGGCTTGAACTTGCGGCTCAATCAAGTCACGAGGCTAAGCCGCCAGCCAGCTCTATTTTGGAAAAACTGACTCTTCGCATTTCTTTCTCACACTAGTATAAATACCCCTTATACTCACGAAATGTAGAGAGCTTCTTGGGAGAATTTTGAGAGAGAAACCCTAGAGAAAAACAAGATTGACTCATCCACAATCTTTTCATAGAGACTCTTCAAATTCCTCTACTCTCACCCTCTCCATTATTACATCCTTGAGAGGTTCTTAACCAAATCCTTTTCTCACCATACCCACATCTGTGAGAAGGCTTTTTGGTGCTTTGGGAAGCAGTTAGGAAGGGACCAATGGTTATTGGTTGATGCTATAGGCTATAGTGGAATCCAGTAAGCTAGAAAAGACAAAGGTTCGACGCAACCTCGTTGGAGCAAGAAGCTTGGAGGGCTTAGGTACACTGTGTAGATTAGGCTTGGAGGGTCTATTGCTGTTCATGTATCCCAACTACATTTTCTAGTGGATTATTTACCGCTTGGAGGGTGGCGGAGAGGTTTTATGCCGAGGGCTTCGGTTTCCTCTTCGATAACACATCGTTGTGTTGTCCTTGTGTTTGCATCTCTCTTCCCTTAATCTTTGCCATTTAATTTCTGCTGTGGATGTGATTTTATTTGGTTTAGATTATTTATCAATTCAGTTTTAAGCTTATGTTCATTTTTCGCACATACATTGTTTAATATTAAGCTTGAATTGATAATTTGTAAATTGGGGATCTAAACGTTCAAGGGTGTTTTAGACACATATTGAACATTCACCCCCTATGTTATAGAGGCAATCATCCATCCCTTGAGCCTTGCGGAAGGCTAGTTACATTTTCTCCATCTTTTCTTTCATGGCCACGGTATCCGCAATGAGCTTCTCAAATTGCTTATTCCTTTCATAATCGGCCTTATCTCTTTCATCCCAACCTTCCCATTCTTTATCATAATGAATCTCCACATATGCAGTCTTTTTTAGCCTAGCCTCCACTAGCCTAGTAAGACGCCTTCCCATCTTGAGAACATCGCTTAGCTCTTCTATTGCCTTGAATATCTTTTGTGCGGTCTCATCATCAATTGGAGTGGCCATTGTCGCTTGAGATGATTCTCCTTCTTGAAATACCTCCTCTTGATATGTTTCTTCAATTTTGACCAAACATCTTCCGTTCTTTTCTCGGACCCAAATTGGAGTGGGGACGTGCTTTCTTGATCTTGGTGGTGCAATGGTGCCTGAAAAAGAAGTCACATCTTTGTTAAGTCCATGTCCCAATTAAAAGATTCTCTTTTTATCCTTTAGATGTTCTTAGAAAGTCTTTAAGTCCATTTTAATGAAGGCTCAATTACAAAATCACTCCCTTTCCTCTCATGAACCTTGCCCCTTGTTTCATTTGGGCTTTAGTCAATTTACAATAATTTTCTCATCTTATTCTCGTGGGCTTTCATTAGAATGTACTTAAGGGAATCTACTTGTGTGGCAAATGGAATGCACACATGGCAGAAATTAAATTAAAATATTAACCAACCATCCTACACATCTTAAATGGCCCTACCAAGTCAGCTTCCAGCCTCTTTTAATCCCATATGACCCGCAAGTGACCAACTTATCAACCACCCATCCCATTTCCTACTAGTGAGACATGATTGAAATCAATCTTCACAGCAACAGCTCATCTCGCCTAATCCCCACCACCATCAAAGCTACAACAACAGCAATAATACATACATACATACATACATACATACATACATACGTCTTCCTAGAAGCAACACCTACAATAAGGGTCTCGGTGGTGGTCTTCTGCACCGTCATTATTCAAAAATATTCTATAACTTCAAAAATGTTTCAGGAAATAAAATAGTTACAAACAAAAGTAGTTCTATAAAATGGTAATGAACGGGAGAAGGAAGTCACATCTATATATATTAAAACCAAAACTCAAGAAAAAATCCAATTATATTTCAATTGGATTCTCAATTTTGCGCCAAGTGTTCATCTAATTTTTAATTTTTGTACCAAGTGAATTATTGAGTGTAAAAATCAAAGAGTCCAAATCCAATTTGATTCTAAATTGGATTTCAATTGTAGTCTAATTTTGCATCATGTGCCCATCTAATTTTTTAATTTTTGTGGCAAATAAAATTGGATGCAAAAACCGGAGAGTCTAAATTCAATTAAATTCTATAATTTGAACATCTTCTAAAAAAAAAATGTATAATTTGAACCATGTAATTGAGATTGTTTTTAAATGTACCAGTGCATATGCACAGGGTTACACACTAGTACTCTACTAATAATGGAAAAAAAAAAAAAAAAGAGAAATCACAGATTAGTTCCTAATATATATATATATATATATATTATTAAACATTTTGTTGGAATTCCTTCTAATATTTCTTCTCGTATCAGTGACTATCTAAACAATTTACATTGTCCTACTATGTCTAATTACATATGGTACCAAGATGTTTTTATTTCTAGAGTAATGCTTCGGAAAGACTGTTTGAAACCCTCTTGGAAAGAGAAGTTTATTGCTGGTCTACCTCCTCTCTTTACTCATAAGGTAAAAGAAGAATTAGCTGATAAAAATGGTACTATTAATTATGATAATTTAACATACGTGATATTTTTAGCACTATTAAAAAACTTGGTATTAACATGTGTAATAACCAAAAATTGTTAAAACCGCAATTAAAAAATAGTAAAAAGGCTAAATATGAAATGGGTAATTTCTGTGAACAATATGGTTTACCCTCCATTACCCCTTCCAGGCAAAAAGGGAATAAGAAACATGATAAGGTTCATAAAGATTATAAATATAAAAGATATAAAAGACGTTCTACTAAACCTGCTACCACATCCACTATTCCTGGTTTGTTAATTTTGATAAAAATTACTAGTTGGGTCCAATCTACCCGTGAGAGACTGCACTTCTTGAGGGGTGCACTCAAAAAGAGATTTGGGTGCTTAGGGCACCTCTCTTTTGGGTAATTATGTGCAATCGCCACTTATTTCTTTTATAAAAAAATAAGAAAAAATAAAATTCAATTCACATGTCCAAAAATACCTCAAATTCATTAATTGATTATACAAATACAACTTGGTAGAATAACTTTACAAGGCTTTGGTCCTAAATACAATCTATGTAAAAATTACAAAGTTTTGATCCTAGTTACAATCTACCAAAACAAAATATAAAACACTAGTCTACTATCCAAAAACCTAAGTTCGGGGGCTAGGTTACGGAATGGGAAGGTGTTAGGCACCCATTCCGCCCAGACAGAGTCTGGTCTTCTAGACTCTAATGACCATTATATACCCTTTTGTATGACATTGAATCATATGTTGTAACACATGTAACAAAACACTTACTTGACAAAATCAATTTAAACAAATTCGTCTTATGAATATGCCCTCTTCTTAAAGAAAAATCAGATTTGTTTTTTGAAAGTTAAGAAAAATGAAATTAGATTAACAAAAATCAAATATGTTTTGTAAGAGATAAAAAAAATGGGATTTGGTTAATAAAAATCAGATCTGTTTTGTAAGGGATAAAAAAAAAGAAGGGATTTGGTGAATAAAAATCAAATTTGTTTTGTAAGGGATAAAAAAAATGAGATTTGATTGATTAAAAATCAGATTTGTTTTATAAGAGAAAAAGATGAGATTTGGTAGATTAAAAATCAAATCTGTTTTATAAGAGAAAAAGATGAGATTTGGTTAATTAAAAATCAGACCTGTTTTGTAAGGGATTAGAAAATGAGATTTGATTGATTAAAAATCAGATCTGTTTTGTAAGGGATAAAAAAAATGAGATTTGATTGATTAAAAATCAGATCTGTTTTATAAGAGAAAAAGATGAGATTTGGTTGATTAAAAATTAGATTTGTTTTGTAAGAGAAAAAAATGAGATTTTTAAAAGAGGATCCATATTCATAATTCGAATCTATTATGCATGCATCACATATTTATGGAATGACATAAAAAAAACCTTAACCTAACTATTAATTCATTCTTTGAAAATTCAAAATCTGCAGTTTTTTTTTTTTTTTTTTTTTTTTTTTTTAAGAAGAAAACTATTTCAGAAAAATTTTCAGATCTGTATTTAATGAAAATACATATCTGTTTTTTTATTTTTTATTTTTAGAAAAAGATTTGGTGATTAATTGCAGATCTTGAATTTAAAGAGAAATTAAATCACGAACATGTTAATCAATTAGAGAAAATCCCAGCCAAACATGTGAACATGGCATATATGAATTGGGAACAAGATCATAATGAAATCAAACACATATTAACAAAAAAACATGCAATGAACAACACAACATATCAATTAAGAGAAAAAAAAAATACAAGAACGAAATTAAATACCTAGTTGCATGAATATGACCTTCAATGGAAAAATATTTTATAAATCAAAGAAATTTTCACCTCTTTGAGATCTAAAATATTTCACTTACAAAAAAGTAGTTCTTAAAGCCAAAGCTTCCAGAACGTCTTTAACGTAAGGGGAGCAAAGAAGTCAGAAAAGAGAAGGCCCCGAATTCTGATACTTTTCCTCTATTTATAGAGGTTGGGATGCTTAACAGATATTTTTCCTCTATTTCCTATATTTCACTCCAAGTGCTGACTGGCCCTCATGGGTGCCGAGCCCCCTTTTCAATTTTGGTTTGATTTGGACTTTTTTTTTTTGGATTTTTGAGCAGGGAATTGCACCTAGACGCATTTTTAATTCATATTCTAAAAATTAATCCATTTTTTTCTTGATAATCAGGTCTTTAAAGTAATAATTATCTGATATATAAATATTCTAAAAAAAATAACTTAATTATCCACAATTTCTTTATTATCTGATTATCTATTTTATTTCCATGCAAACAGGCTTATTTTTGACAAAAACCATCAACCAATCACAGAATTATTTAATTAATTTTAATTGTTTAACTAATCAGAATTAATTTAAATTAATCACACATGATCGGTTCCACCCAAACAAAATGCATGCAGACTGTGAAAACTTGATCATGTGATATCTTTCAATCCGACAGTCCGATTTAGGAATCGGGCATACCATCGTGACCGTTAGAATCTCAAGATCATTTTATGATATGCAATGAATGAATTAATGCATGTAATGAAACTATGATTTTTTCTGGTATATGAATGGTCATTCTAGCCATCTTCCAAGATTAAATTATGGGTGCAAAATCAAGTATCTACACTACCTTCAATTCTCAGTTTAATGTTAGAACTGTTGAGCAAACATATTCTATTTCAAGAACTCATGAAAAATGTTTTTTGTTTAATAGAAGAAGTATTAATGAATTCCTTGCTAAAAAATTCAGTTATTTGCATATTGAATTAGTTCAAGTTGCTGTTAAACCTTACCCGAAAAGGTATTAATGCTTCTGTACTTACGTGCTTAAGAGATGCTAGATTTAAAGATTTTCGTACTACTTGGCATGATCACCTCATCTCTGTTTGATGGACCTGTTTATTTTAACTGCTACCTTGATCTTACTCTTGCTTTGGATGATCCTAATATTGTTAAAGTTTTAACTTTAAATATTTTGACATCTGGTTATGATATGGATGAAGGCAGAAAGCCCCTTGCTATCATTTATCGCATTTATTATAGATTGGTAAATACTACCGTTATTCCTCGTGCTAGACTAAGAGATACTAGGGATAAAACTTTGTTAATCCAATGTTCCACTCCTGATGCTAAGGTTCAAATATATATATATATATATATATATATATATATATAACCGAAACCTTTGACTTTTGGTTGACTTCTCCACAATTTTCCACATCAGCATTTTTTATTTATATTTTTTAATTTGATTTAATTCGATTTAATTCTTTCGATTTTATAGCACCAAATTGCAGAAAGTTTATTAATTTTTTTTTTAAAAATTAAATTTAGTTTGGTGCCATACAACCACTATACTTAAAGGAGACCTAAATTATCACCTAATCAGAGAATTTTTAGATAATCCTAACAAACTATATAATAACTCCATTAATATAAATGTATCCCAAAAAAGGGAATATATCTCCATTAATTTGATAATTTTTATGTTCATGACATTTTAAAAAAATTCTATCATATTTCCTGTGGGAGGATGAGAAACTGAGGACAGGAATGAGTAAGAAGAGGTCAACACCAAAGGGGCACACCTCAGGAAGTTTTATCAAAGAGTCCTCAGAGTAAGTGTGATAACACAACCACAAACCCAAGAAGATTAGAATGCCCGAGGATCCCGAGGATACTGATACGTCCTCGGAAGGGCCGAAGTCTAGTTCTAAAGACCACCAGTCACATACCGAGGAAAGGAAGGAATGTTTGTCATTAAGCAAATGAAGGAAGAGTACAGATAAAGCATCCATTACCTCCACATTCAATGCTCTGCACTCATTTAGCTGGCCGCATTAATGGTGGAATAATCGCTAAACAGTGTCATCACAGCTCACAACCTAATAGAGAAACCTTCTAGTAAGGCCCTGATGGGACAAGTATCAGATGAAATAAGCCTTGGCCCTCCAAGTGGAAGGCCAGGATACAACCTAGATGACTATATAAAAGAAAGAGATCCCTATGAAGAAGGGGATCAAGAATTGCAAGGAAGAGAAAGAGAGAGAGAGGAAAAAAGAAAGTGGTAGCATTGTCACACAAGAACAAGTGTAAACCTTCACCTCGGACCAAAACTGAGGAGCATTATTAAATCAATCCAAGACTTGTATTATTCAGTTTTCCCTAACTTACATATATACCAAACACATATTCCAATATCACTTGATTAACTTGTTTAAAAAAGGGTAACTAAGGTTGATTGGCATCCCATCTCTATAAGTAAATTGTGTGAGGTTGAAATTTAGCTTAGCCAGTTTTAACTCACCATAATTGGCGCTGTCTATGGGAACTGTCATCTAATACCCTTACACACAATCTTTTTTTAAGTGAAATGGCCAATCCTAGATGGAGCAGTTCCTTAGAATCTGTGGGGTCCCAGCGGAGGGACTAGTTTGTAAACCTTGAGCGAAGAAGGGACCGTGACGTGGCCCATACGCATAGCCAGAGGGCACCATCTGTGCACACGGATCATACTGGTCAAAATCATGCCAGTCATCACTCGTACAAAGAGGTAGTGCACAACCTTAGAAGAAAAGTGGATCGTTTGCACCGACGTCTTCACCGTAAGGCGCGGATAAGGGAAGAAAGGACTCCTACCCCAAGCTAGAGTTTTAGCTCTAATGATGACCAAAGCTATTGACAAAGAAACAAAACTCCGCCGAGTGAATCATTTACATCATTGTCCCACTTAACTTCTTGGGAGAGGCACCGTCACAAAAGATCCAAAACTCCACCACGGAGAAACATAGGAAATGATGCCTTGGGTAAAGCACTTCTCTAGATATCTCCTTCACCCTTCACTAGACGTATTGAGTAGGCCGAGCTCCCTCACTGTTTCAACAAGCCTACTTTCACAATATACAATGGAAAGATGGATCCTGTAGAGCATGTAAGTCATTTTAACCAAAGGATGACCATCCACTCTAAGAATAAGGCGTTGATGTGCAAAGTGTTTCCTTCGAGCCTCGGCCCTGTAGCGATGAGATGGTTTGACGGACTTGAGGAAGGTTCAATAAGCTCCTATGAGGAATTAACAAGAGCATTTGGGGCCAGGTTTGTGACTTGTAGTTGAGTTCTGAGGCCTTTAGACTCTTTACTCTCGATGGCCATTAAAGAAAGAGAGACCCTCAAGAACTACTCCGATAGATACTAGGAGATGTATAATGAAATTTATGGGGATTTTATGGATGTAGCTGTTAGAACTGTCAAGGTAGGGCTCCCTACACAATCGGACCTATGGAAGTCCCTCACCATGAAACCTTCTCGGAGCATGCACCAGTTGATGAACCGTATTGAAGAGCAAAAGAGGGTAAAGTATGATCAGAGCCAAAGTACAGGGAAGGCTAAAATCTTCACACTCGATCGAAGAGATAATTGGTCGGACCGGTATGGGACCATCCCATCCGAGGAGAGAATTCTTCAACCAAGCTTCTCACAATCCCACCAATGCCCAAGTGGTGATTTCGGTATTTAAAGAGCCGATCTATCGTGTGTTGGAAAAAATAAAGAATGAGCCTTATTTTAAATGGCCCAACAAGATAGGGGAAAACCCCAGTAGAAGAAATCAAAATCTCTATTGCTAGTATCACCAGGACCGAAGTCATACAACGGAGGACTGCAAGACATTACAGGTTTTTCTCGACCAGTTGGTCAGAGTTGGGAAGTTGAAACAATTTATGCATCAACCCACTAGACGAGGAGAGCAGTCCACGTCAAGGTCCCAGAGGGATGCTATTCTTCGATCATCCCTAGGAATGATCAATTTTATCTTTGCGACCTCAAGGAAGGATTTCAGCCTTGCTAGCGGAGTAATGACGATATCTCCGCAGTCGAAAGTTAATGAAGAAGGTGGTCCACATAAGAAAATTAGATTGGAGGAGTAGCCAATTCTAGGTTTCTTTGAGGCCGACAAGGAGGGAACAATTCAACCACATGATGATGCACTTGTAGTAACCCTATGAATTGGTAGTTTCGATGTCAAGTGGGTAATGATAGACCAGAGAAGTAGGGCTGATATCATGTACTCGGATTTATACAAGGGCTTGGGATTGAACCCCGAAGATCTTAGTAGGTATGATGTCCCACTAGTTGGATTTGATGGTAAGACTATTGTTCCCAAGGGTATGGTCAGACTACTAGTCTAAACGAGAAAGGAAGTGGTAAGCGTGGACTTCATTATGGTGAAGGCTTACTCTCCCTATATGGCAATCCTGGCAAGGCCATGGCTTCACACCATGGGGATCGGTGAGCTACTGGGATGTCAATTTGTGGCCAGGCAGTGTATGGTTGTAGTGGTATGAAATCAGGCATTAGAAGTTAGCTCCTCAGGTTCAAATCCCACCTTATATCAGTTAGTGTCCGACCTGTCAACATCCTCGGATGAAACAGCACAGTGTGAGGGGCTGGACAGGATCATGATTGGTGATGACAAAGAGATGTACTTCCAAATAGGAACTCAGCTCCCACCGCCTAAGAAGGATGAGTTGTTGAACTTTTTAAAGGGAAATTTGGATGTTTTTGCCTGGAGTGCATATAAAGCCCCTAGAGTGGACCCAAAATTCATATGTCATAATTTGAATGTCAACCCAAATGCAATGCCGAGGAGGCAGTAACCTTGACGGTTATCTAAGGAACATTCTGATGCAGTCAAAGAAAAAGTTCACAAGCTTAAGCAGGTTGGGGCTATCAAAGAAGTTTTCTATCCCGAGTGGTTGGTCAACACAGTGGTTGTCAAAAAGAAATCTAGCAAGTGGAGAGTGTGTGTGGACTTCACCGATCTCAACAAGGCCTGTCTCAAGGACCTTTTCCTTGTTCCAAGGATTGACCAGCTAGTGGATGCAACCTTTGGCCATCCCAGAATAAGCTTCTTAGACGCTTTCCGAGGTTATCATCAGATTCCGTTAGCATTATCGAACCAAGAGAAAACGGCTTTTCTTACTCCAACAAGGGATTACCATTATCGAGTGATGCCTTTTGGCTTGAAAAACGCTGGGTCCACCTACCAAAGAATGGTGACGAGGATGTTCGAAGCTCAATTAGGCAAAAATGTCGAGGCCTATATTGACGATATGGTGGTGAAAAGTAAGGAGATATCGAAGCACTTGGGGGACCTAGACAAAGTTTTTTTCAATCTTGAGGAAGCATAGGCTTCGCTTGAATGCATCAAAGTGTTCTTTTATTGTTGGGTCAGGAAAGTTCCTAGGTTACATAATCATTCACCAAGGAATCGAAGTCAACCCCGACCTGATTAAGGCTATCCACGATTTACACCCACCTCGGAATTCGAAAGAAGTCCAACATTTAACCTGGATGACGGCAGCCCTAAACAGATTCATATCTTGGTTGGCCGACCAGTGTAGACCATTCTTCCAATTGTTGCATAAATAGAAGGATTTTTCCTGGTCCGATGAGTGTGACAAAGCCTTTAAAGAGCTAAAAAAATACCAAGCTTGTCCTCCAATCCTGTCCAGGCTAGAGAAAGAAAAGGTCTTGTATGCTTATATAGTCATCACAGCACATGCAGTGAGTCTAGTCTTGATACAAATTGAAGAAGGGGCCCAAAAGCTGGTTTATTATGTTAGCAAGTCCTTCCAAGAAGCCAAAATTTGATACCTTCCCTTAGAAAAAGCTATCCTAGCCATCATCCATGCCACGAAGAAGCTCTCTCATTACTTCCAAGCTCATACTGTTGTCGTTCTCACCCAGTTACAGTGTTGCTTCGGAGATCAGATTACATCGGAAGAGTGGCAAAGTGGGGAACAACATTGGGAGCATTTGACATCCAGTACCTACCTCGGACGGCAGTGAAAGGACAAGTCCTTGCTGACTTAGTAGTAGAATTTACTGAGGGCTCGGAATAGGTTGATCCCGAGGAAACAAAAATGCCCGAGAGAGGAATTATGATAAACACAATTTCACCTTGGTAGCCTTGGGAATTATTCGTTGAAGGGGCAGCCAATCAGAAGGGTTTGGGGATAGGAATCATAATAATCTCCCCAAAACGAGTTACTCTAGAAAAGTCCCTAAGACTAGGTTTCTCGGCCACAAACAATGAGGTTGAATACGAGGCTTTTCGAGCTGGGCTAAATGCCGTTAAAAATCTTGGAGATAAATCTGTGAAAGTATATTGTGATTCAAGGCTCGTCACTGGGCAAGTTTGGGGGGAGTTCAAGGCAAAGGACCCGAGGATGCAGTGGAACTTAAACCAAGTGAAGTAGTTGCAATCTAATTTTGAGTCTTTCACTTTAGAGCAAGTACCTTGGAGTAGAAACTCCCACACTGATTCATTGGCAACTTTAGCTACCTTGATTGGAGGAAGTCTACCAAGGATTATCTGGTGGAAAATCTAGTGACCCTTGGTTATGACAACTAGACCCCAGTCGGGGTGAATACGGTACGTGTAGGCCCCAGTTGGATGGACCCAATAGTCTCATTCCTTAAGGATGGAACCCTGCCCGATGATAAAGCTGAAATAGAGAAAGCTCAAAGAAAGGTGGCACGGTATTGGCTTTTAGAAGAATGGAAGCTACACAAATGCTCATATTCAGGACCTTATCTGTTATGCGTCCACTTAGAGGCAGTTGAAACATTGTTAAAGGAGCTTCATTAAGGAATTTGTGGCAGTCACACTAGAGGAAGGTCTTTATCACACAGAGCATTAACTCAAGGATACTAGTGCCCAAGCATGCAGAAGTCCTCCTAAAAGTTTGTTAAAAAATGTGATCAATGCCAAAGGTATGCCTTGAACATTCATTAGCCAAGAGGAACACTCAACCCCCTGACCAGCCCATGGCCCTTTGCACAATGGGGATTGGATATTGTTGGGCCATTCCCTAAGGCTATAGGGAAACCGGTGATACCTCCTCGTCGCAACTGATTATTTCACCACGTGGGTTGAAGCCGAACCTCTTGCCAACATCCTAGATCAGGATGTGAAGAAATTTGTGTGGCATAATATTGTTATAAGATTTGGAATCCCAAATACTCTCATATCTAACAACGGCCTTCAGTAAAAAACAGGTATTCTACTCCAACATACCCACAAGGCAATGGGTAAGCCGAGGCTACTAATAAAGTCATTATGGATGGATTGAAGAAAATGTTGGAAGAAGTGAAGGGTAAATGGGTGGATAAGCTGCCTTACGTTCTATGGGCGTATCGCATCACTCCGAGAAGATCAACTGGTGAAACACCCTTCTCCATGACATACGATTTTGAGGCAATCATCCCCATTGAGACCGGGCCTCCCGACAATGAGAACTGACCAATTTGATAGCAGCAAGAATGAACAACTTCTTTCCAATAGTCTAGACTTAGCCGAAGAGCGAAGGGAAGTTGCCACCATTAGACTGGCACAATACCAATAGAAGCTCAGGCAAGGATATGAGAAGGGTGTTCGAATAAGAGCCTTTGTACCAGGGGACCTCGTCCTGAGGAAAGTTGTTGGAAGCACGAAGAATCTTGCTTGGGGAAAACTATGTCCTAATTAGGAAGGACAATACCAAGTGACTTCTATAACTGGAATTGGAGCCTATCATTTAGAAGATCTAGATGAAATCTCGGTTCCTCGACCCCGGAGTGTAAATAACTTGCGAAAGTATTACTATTAATTCAAAGTTTTATGTACGTTTACATTCATATATTTAACTTTGACGTATTTACAGAATTTTTTCTCTCATTTTTTTTGTGTTGATCTGAATCCTACCTACAAACTCAGAATGAAACTACTAAGGGTTAAACAAAACCTCAGCCAGGTTAGATTCCTCAGATCACATGCCTTGGGTAAATTAACACCTAAAATTACTAAGGATTAAACAGAACCTCGGCCAGGTTAGATTCCTCGGATCACTTGCCTTGGGTAAATTAACACCTAAAATTATTAAGGGTTAAACAAAACCTCGGCCAGGTTAGATTCCTCGGATCACCTGCCTTGGGTAAATTAACACCTAAAAAGCCTAAGGGAAAATAGAATCTTGCTTAGGCTAGACTCTTCAAATCACTTACCTTGGGTAAGGCCATGAAATACAATAAGCATTGATGGCTTAAAGAGGTTCCTTGTAAAAGTCTAGGAATATGGCGTTGTAATACAAGTTATTCAAAAGTAGTGTATATTAAGGCTAGTAGAACAAAAAAGAAAAAGAGTGCAGAAATTGAAGAATCCAACAATAGAATAAAGATCTTCATTGATTGATAGAATAAAAACAAAAAAAAGGGACTGAAAATAAAGAAGGATAGCAGCAAAAAGGCCCCTAGTGGGCTAGATTTTACAAAAAGAAAAGACAACTGAGTCCCTATCACAAGGGTCCTAAGGAAGCCCTACTCCTACTTCTCTTTTTCTTGTTCTTTTGGCCCTTCATTTTTGTCAGTCTCTTGGGAACACTGTTCTTCGGCAGTGGCCCGTGAAGCGAAGGGAGCAGTGTCACCTTAAGTAAGGACCTTCTTCTTAGTGGAAGCTAATGGGGCTAGAGGAGCAACATTACCTTGTGTAGGACCCGATCCCTCGGTTGAAGCCTGTGGGGCTAAAAGAGCAACACTGCCTTGGGTAGGAGTGGCTGCTTTAAGCCTGATAGCAGGGGGATAGACCACCTTCTCAGAATTCCTTAACTCTGAGGACTGATCTACACCAGCAGCGTTCAAGGCCTCAACCCAAGTCCGAAGGCAGAAACCTCAGCATACAACAGCAAGCTAAGCTTTGAGATAAGCCTCGGTCTCTGTCTGCCCCAAGTTGTAGGCCACTTGTTTGGCCTTAGTAATGGCCTCATCCTTTTACTTTAGCACCTTGGCCAGTTCCCCAATTTTTTCTTGGGCAATGACAAGCTGTCCCTCGGCTTCTTTCAGACGACAAGGCTGCTCTCGGGCTTGCCTTTCAGAGCTCTCTATGGGTGCCTCGGCACTTTTTCAAGCTTTATCACACTCAGCCAATTTGGCAAGAGTCTCCTTCAACTTCTTTTCGAACTAGGCCTAGGCCTTCTGGGCTACATAACGTTTGGCCTCCTCCTTTTTCCTCTCAGACATAGTCTGGTCCACCCATTCCTCGGCAATGTGGGCTGCTTGCGTTGCCTTAAAAAAAAAAATCATCAGTCAAGCTTGTAAGCAAGGATCAAATAACTATGTATATATATATGTGCAAGAAAGAAGGGGTATGGGTATACCAAGGCTAAATCCCTTTTTAGGGTTAGAAACATCTCATGCTCTTTCAAATTTCAAAGCATGGCCATATCTAGGCAATAGAAGCGCTTGTTCCACGACATTGGCCATGTAGCCCAACCTCACGTTGTCAAAGTCTCGAATGGAGGAATCTGAGGGAAAAGGAGCTCCATCCAAAACCAAAAGAGGGTTCTAGGATAGAACCCAAGACCGACGTTCAGGTATGGTCTCGATAACCTCCCCACCCCTCCTTTGCTGCGCTCGAGTGGCCTTGGAACCCCTAGTTTGCTCTAGGGGGGTTTCTTCTTGGATCATCTTCTCTTCAACAACCCCCTTTCCAGCTTTTTTATCCCTCTTTCTCTTCTTGTCAATGGGATTAGTTTGAGGAGTAGAAGTGGGAGGCCTCGGTACCACCAGAATCTTCGAGGTAGCATCACTAGTATGGGATTCTAGCAAGGACAACAGGCCGGGTACCCTTTTTTCGATCACCATGCCTTCAGGAACTTGAACAGCCTCCTGGTTGGCACTAATTGCAACGACAGTTGAAGTAGAAGTTGTTGTTGTGACCACGATCATGTCAGGATGATAAAAAACCTCAAATTCCTCCTCATGGACAACGCCTTGGAAATCTTTTTCCTTGGCCCCTTTAGGTTGGTTGTCGGCCTCATCCTTAGAGGGTATAGGTTCCTTACCCTCTACAATAAGTTAGGCACCTGATATACAAAGAGCTCCACGTAATGAGTTCCAGTAGGTGGGGCTTTTCAGACGAACCCTACAACAGCCACATCAATCCTTGCAAGACAAGCATCCTTGGCCTTGATTACATACTTCGAAATTTGAAAGTGGGAGGAAATTGGCTCAAATCCGAGGATGACGTGTACAGCTCGGAGTTTGCCGTCACTATAGAGGAAGATCTCGGATTTCAAAATTCTGTTAAGATCAGTGAAATTCACCAAGCTTAGTCTCTTAGCAGTTGCCTTCTTATCTAAAAAAAATTATACATAACAAAAAAAATGTGAGATAGAAAAGATTAGAGATATAAAAAAAATATTAAAAAAAAAGAGGGCGATTGTTTCCTAATGAATGAGGTTCAACTTTAAGGGTATTCCTAAGCCACCCCACATGGTGTACCATCCTTGGTCGGACAGTGCAGCCCATCATGCTACTCTCTCGAAACGATGAGGAAGTCCTCGTCCATGCCTTTATTGGTCTTGGGAAGGCAAGAAATTAATCTAACGGAGGGAACCCTAGTTTTAAGGTAATATTTTGTCTCTTTATTATTTTGACAACTATATATCCAATTGATATCGTGGTGAGTTAGTGTTACGCCCATCTTATCATTCAGTGCGTCCATGCAACCTAGTATCCTAAACATATTGGGCGCACTGAGTAGGATAGAGCCTGAAAAGGAACAAAAAATCTCTGGTTACTTTACTGCTGGGAATCCTCATCCCCCTTTCTATTAAAGCAATCATAGGGATTGCTACGGCCCCGGAAGGCCTCTTCTCATGCCACTCTCCTAAGTTGCAATGTTTTATGGTGACATCACTTGGGATTTTGTATTTTTTTTTTTAAATTCTTCCCTATGCTCAGGGGTATCAACTAAGCAATAGAACCTACCCATTCTAAGAAGTGAAAGAAAGAAGGAATGTCTTGATCCTAATAAAAAGAAGAATCTCAAGACACTTACAAAGAAATGGAAGATAAAGGGGCTCCTCAGACAAGTTTTCTGGAGTAAGACTGACTTTCGCTCAAAATAAAAGCGAAGAAAAATTACTCCAACTCCTCTTTATATAGAGGTAAAAAAGGGGCGCAATTTTCCCGCTCCTTTGACTCAAAGAATTAGGACTGTTGGATCGTGATCTCACCGTAGAACATGGGAGACAAGGAGCCATCTGCAGCATTTACTGCCGCGTCGTGGATTTCGAAGCGTCAGAAGCATGTCTCAATCAGTTGAAAAGACGTCCCTACGTGGGAACGCATTTGGAACGTGCCAAATGACTCCCCACGACTACCAAAATCACCCTTCCCTAGAAGGAACGGGAAGTGAGGTTTTGGAGGGCTATTGTGGAAGGATGAGAAACCGAGGACAGGAATGACTGAGAAGAGATCAACTCCAAAGGGGCACACCTCGGGAAATTCTATCAAAGAGTCCTTAAAGCAAGTATGATAACATAACCACAAACCCATTAAGATTAGAATGCCCGAGGATCCCGAGGATATTGATACGTCCTCAGAAGGGCCGAAGTCTAGTTCTGAAGACCACCAGGCACGTACCGAGGAAAGGAAGGAAGGTTTATCACTAAGCAAATGAAGGAAAAGTACAGATAAAGTATCCATCACCTCCACATTCAATGCTCTGCATTCACTTAGCTGGCCACATTAATGGTGGAATGACCCCTGAACAGTGTCATCACAGCTCATAGCCTAATAGAGAAACCTTCTAGTAAGGCCCTGATGGGACAAGTATCAGAGGAATTAAGCCTTGGCCCTCCAAGTGGAAAGCCAAGATACAACTTGGATAACTATATATATAAAAAAGAAAAAAAAAAAAAGATCCCTATGAAGAAGGGGATCAAGAATTGCGAGGAAGAGAAAGAGAGAGAGAGAAAAAGAGAGTGATAGTATTGTTGCACAAGAACAAGTGTAAACCTTCACCTCGAACTAAAGCCGAGGAGCATTATTAAATCAATCCGAGACTTGTATTATTCAGTTTTCCTTGACTTACATATATACCAAGCACATATTCCAATATCACTTGATTAACTTGTTTAAAAAAAGGTAACTAAAGTTGATTGGCATCCCATCTCTACAAGTAAATTGTGTGAGGTTGAAATTTAGCTTAGCCAGTTTTGACCCGCCATATTTCCTTATATCTATCAATCACATTTTCTTTCTTTTCTTTTTTTCATTTTTTATATATTAAAGTTGATTAGAAATTATAATTTCAATAGGATTTAAACTCTATAATTATATCAAATGAGACTCAACAAATATATATCATTTTTAATTTCAATAGGATTTAAATTTTATATCAAATGGACTCTACCAACATATTCATCCTTTAAAAAAAATATATATATATAACCAAATTTGATTAGGAATCCATAACCCTATATTATATTATAAATATTTTTTTTAGGGATTATTTGTTACAATTTCAACTCGGCTTTTCATTCCTATATTATATTTTAAATAGTTTCTTTTTTAGGATCATTCTTCCAACACCACTCTGCTGTATATCTCTTGCATTGATTTTGGTTCTTAGAGCGCCTTCAAAACAAAATTTATGTAAAGTTTTCTTATTAGGTTTAATGTTATTAGAAAAAGTTTGATGAAACATAAAAGGAAAAAGGAAAAAGAACGCACAATCTGAAGAAAAATAAATAAATAAATAGTGACTGTATTAGGCAGAGGCTTTTGGAGATTGTTGTTTTTAATTTTGGAATTCTTTATGTTCATGTGTATGTATGTATTGGGTTTAATTGAATTGGAATTATCTTTGAAACTTTGGTTTTGATTGAATAATGAAAATGGCAGAAGAAGTATGTTCCAATATTTGGAGTCTTTTGTATATGTGTTGTAGTTTAAAAACTTGGTATTTGAATTGTTAAATTGTTAATTTACAGTTTCATTGTTCATCTATTAATCATGAATAATAATATTGCTATTTGCAACTATTATGATATGGTATCAATGATGTGATCATTCCGAATGCTTTCCTTTAGAGTTTAGATAGAGTCTATTTTATGATTAATAAAATTTACAATTAAAATACTTTTGAAATTACATTTTTTTTTAAATAATTATTGGATACGTTGGATCTTAAATGACTTCTCATATTATTTGGAACTATCATAATGGACTAACGTATTACACATGGTATAGATCTAACTGTAACATCCTATGCTATAAAATAAAAATTGGGCCTATGGTTATCTTCTCTTTGCAAAAAATGGTTAAATTCTCATTAATTGTGATAGTTCACTTTTGGGTAAAATAGAAACTCTATTAACTAAGTTTTAAGAAATTTTAAAATTCTATTTCAAAAAATTTCTAGAATATTAGATTTTATTTTAATTATTTTAATAATTTTATATTATAAAAGAATAAAATTTATACATTACATACAATTATTACTTCAGTTACCTTCTAAATGATGGAGGATATTAGAATGCAATTTGTAGATCTACTATCAAGATAACATCGATTAGATTGGTAGTGGATATTAGATTTAATTGCAGTTGAGTATTGTGTAAAGTCATCACCATAGAATAGCTCACGCCGGCATGTGTATGTGGAACCAATGATATGAAAGAAAAAAAAAATTTCTAAACCATTATATTGAACAAAAAATTACTTATTTTCATATATTTTCAAGTTATACATTTTTTAAAGTCAAGTCATAGACCTTTAAGCAAAATAAACACTTTCAATTTTTATTTAACTATCCCGTGCATCGCATGAGTTAGCGACTAGTTTATATTATACGCAAAAACCCATCAGAGCACTAAATAAAACCCCTTTCAATTTTTCCTCTAAGAAAAAAGTTATATAAACTTTTTCTTTATCATTGTTAAAAAGTTATCAAATTTTAAAAATAGGGAAAAAAAATTAAAAAACAACAACAACATTAATTTCTACCATAGAAAGCAGAGCACAAACATAATGAAAATTTCCTGAAAGCATAAGAGGTTTTGGAAGATTATCCTCCACAGCCATTGCTGCACTTGCAGCCAGATCCATAGCCACAATTTCCTCCATAACACGACATTTTTCAAAAGCTAATGATTGATGGAAAAACAATGAAATATTTGAGAGAGCTAGACAAATCAAACTGTGTAATAAGCTCGTTAAAGAGTGAAGAGAGTGAGCTGTGGACATGAAGACTAAGAGTAACAGAGTTGTTTATCAATGGGGGTTTGGGTTTGGAATTGGCGAGAGATCTTGGTCTGACCGTGGGGATTGGGGGTTTGATAAGTTGATCACGTGGGACTAAGTATCCGTTTGGATACTAGTGAAACGCAGTGCGTCTGTGTTTCAGCGTTTTTTTTTTTTTTCATTGAGAAGCGCATTTCAATGCTTTCCAGTGGATCTCGTGCACTGTTTATGGGACCTACAAACCTCTTTTTTCAACAAAACTTTCATTAAAAATGGGTCCCACGATACTATTCACACGTTTAAAAATTATTTTGCTACATGTTTTCAGTTTTCAGCAAAATAAGCGGTATCCAAACGAACCCTAAAAGTGGGTAAAAGCCAACATGGTAGGACCACTTAAGACATGTAGGATGGGCTAGTTAATATTTTAATTTAATTATTATCACGTGTGCATTTCATCTGCCACATAAGAAATTTCCATTAATCATCTAACAGTAGCGACTAAATTTACTGTGACTTGAAAATAAAAGGGACTAAATTAAATGTTCTCAAAATGTAAAGACCAAATTAATTGTAACCCTAACCAAAATGGTATTTTTGCCTATATTATTCCACTGCACCCTACTGTTCTATACGTCAAAACGGATATGCACACCAGTTAGCTACTACTCTTCTATTCTTATAGTCAATTTCATATGCACTTTAATAGCCTAAATCCTAATATCCTACTATTCTTTTATTGTTAAATTTTATTGTTTCTAAATTCTAAGGCTTTTGGCCTGTTTGGTAAGTAATTCTAAACAACAGTTTTCAGTGTTTAAACACTGAAAACTGTGAGCCAAAAAAAAAAAAAAAGTGTTTGGTAGGAGTGTTTTTTTAGGAGTGTTTGAATCACGATTCTCAATTTAGGGTGTTTAAACACTATATTTAGAAAAACTCTCCATACTAGTTTTTAGTTTTCAAGTAATATTGTTCAATGACATTTTTATAAATATTTAGAAAAGTGTGGAACTCACTTAATTAGACAACATCAACTACAACTCTCTCTCCTCCTCTCACGCTGACCAAGATAAGTGCTTCTCTATTACTTTTTTTTTTTGCTAAATCTCTTTCTTTACTATTATAGATGCATCCATTCTCATATACTTGCATATCATTTAGTATTATTTTATTAAATCTATTGTATTTATTTATACAATATTTTTGCATTTGTTTTGTAATGTGTTAAATTGTTGAGAAATTTTTATATGGTTATGGAAATATTTTTCTTTGTTAAGTGGAATATTTTTATATGATTGTAATATGTTGGATTATTGTATTTATCTCAAAAAATGCATATGACAAATATTTCTGTTTTTTTTTTTTTTGGGGCGAAGTTTCAAAATATAAACATATTATACTCTATACATGTATTTCTAAATTTTTCTACCTAATTTTTGAAACATAGTTTTTAAAAAAATGCCAAATTATATCCGTACGTATACTTACTACACTTTACTTGTAACATATTTTACTGACTATGGTTACAATAAGGTGAGGTGATTTGAACCCTAGACGTCTCTATTAGAAACACCAAGAAGTGCCAATTGAGCTACAAAGCTAAAATTTCTTTGACCCTATCTTTTTGTTAGTTTGAACCTTTTGTATTATCTAAACTTTTTATAAGAAAGTTGGTAAATTAATACATTGATTTTAATTACTAAAAAAGAAAATTGAAGAGACTTATATGTCTTTTTCTTTTCTGTGAGAACTAGTAGAGACTAGAGAAGGGCTTTGATGTTTGCCAATGTAAAAAAGGTCAACACCAACATCCTATCCAAGCAAGGCAGAAGCAATTCACTGGGCAATTATCTTGGCAAGTTGCTTAAATATGCATAATGTTAGAGTGAATAGTGATTCTAAAACCTACACTAATGCAATCATAACTCCCAAGCAGCCTGAAAGCTGTTTAATTTTGCAAATGAAGTTCAAACTCTTGTTGTGCAATTTAGGTTGCGTTTGAGATGCTTATATTGGGCAGCTTCTTTTACTATTTAGCTTATTTTTGCTACTATTCATGGGTCTCATTGCACTTTTTGGTACTCTTTATGAGTCTCACTGTACTATTTCAGCTAACTTTTAGCTTTATCTACAGTACTTTTAGCTTTATCTACAATACTTTCAGCAAAAAGTTTTCAGTTTCAGCTAAATAAGCTGTTCTCAAATGGACAATTAGGCCTTGTTTGGATTTCCCTGAACTGAGTTAACAAATCCTAGTTTTGTTAACTCATAACCCAAAATCGGTGGGGCCCATGGGTAGCATGCTTGTTTGGATGAATTTCCAAACCATTAACTCAGTGATGATATCTCATAATTTTGAGTGATGGGTGAGCAATTTTGGAAACACGGTGAGGCTGTTTTCAAGTTAAAAGTTGAGTTATCAGTGGCAATTTTGTAAATTTCCAGCAAACACAGGTCTCACAGCAGTGTCTCGTCCCATCACTGCAGGCTTTTGTGAGCAACGAATATTTTACCTCATTACACGCGGGTAGTCTGTTGCTGTTGTAGTGCTTTTGCAGTGCAATCAATGCTATGTGTGACCCAATGAGTGACTGAAAGGTGGGTTTTTGAATTTGAGATAGCCGTGAAAATTTTCAGCCAAACGAGTGTGAGAGTGAGTTATGGGTTTTATTGAAGGTGGGTTAATGAAGGCTTTGCCACTTGTGTTTAGCCAAAGTTATTTCAGGGGAGGTTGCTTCCTATATGTTCTTTCCTTTTGTTGCAATAAAGCTTTGTTAAAATTAAAGTTAAAAATTTAAATTTAAAAAAAAAAAGTGATTTATACATAATGTATTAATGTTAGTTTTACCGGATTATACCAAATAGTGCTTGGTGAAACTAGTGAAAGTATTTTGTGTTTCAACTCTATACAACGAGCCTCTCACAGCAATAAGCCTCACATATCAGTGGGTCCCGCATATTGTGAGAGGCTTGCTGCATGGAGTTGAAACTGATCAACCTCTTTGTATTCCTTTGGAGTCATGTCATTAAACAAGTTTTAAAACCAAAAGTGCAATTGGATACAAGTTGCCGAAAAAAATTGGTGGAGATTAGTTTGGCATTCTAATGCTCTCATATTTTAGGGTTGCACATTTATAATGCTCTCATGATTTCAGGTGAATAGTTATCTGTTAATTTGCTAATTTTTATACTAATTTAGGTTGCGTATAAGGTGGTTTTACCGAATCAACAATTTTTGTTCCACTCTTTATATTCCACTCTATGTACCATGAATCATAACTTGTCATCTGTCAATTAATACTTAATTTTTTGCCTTTTATTTCACTTGCCAAAAATAAGAGAAAAACAAAAATGTCACCCCCTTTAGCTCCACCACCACAAGCAAGAGACAACCACCACCATCCTTACTAGTACCAAATTGACCCTGCCACTGCCACCACCTCCACCTCCCTGTTTTCTTGCCATAAACACCAATCCCATCACCATTGTTGTCGAATCCGCTTCCTCTCGGACCACCACCACCACCACCACCTCTGCCTTGCTCCTCATCTTCTTGCCTAAGCATTGCAGCAATGGTGTCACAATCTCACTTGGGCTCAGATGTGCCCACCTTTATTGCAGTCACGAAGTTGCCGCTTGACTTCTGAAAGTTTAGGGGCTGATTCGATTGGCGACCCCTATGTAGCCATCAAATCGGTTCTCTTGGGTTGGAGAATGTCCAATGGAGTTCTTTTGGTGGTGTGGCTTGCTTGGGTTAGAGAACTAAAGATTGAGGGTGATTGTTGTTGTGGTTGTCTCTTGCTAGTGGTTTTGCAAGAGGTTGGCAATGTTGGGAATTCTTTGGGTATTTTTTATTTTTATTTTTATTTTTCTCTTATTTTTGGCAAGTAGAATAAAAGCCAGAAAATTAGGTATTAATTGACAGATGGTTGATTCTAAATCGTGGTACATGGAGTGGAAAAGAGAGAGTGGTACAGAAGATCTTGATTCAGTTTTACCTAAATGAGTGAAGTGGTCATCCTAACTTTCATGCTAAGCATTAGGATTACTTGGGATCAAAATTGAAAAAATTAAAATGGACACTTGGCACAAAATTAGACTACGATTAGAAGCTAGTTTGGAGTTGATTTGGATTCTAATTGTGCTTTGACTTTAATAAATTATATATGATACATGATTAGCATATTGGTTGCAAAAATTTGAAGTTTATGGTACTTATTCCAAAAATCCCTATAGTTTAGGTGTCTAATTGTAATTAACCCTTTATATTCTATCATCTACTAAGAAGGTAGGGTCATAGCGGGCATTAAGCAAGAAGCTTTATTTCACGCTGGGGTCGTTGGAAGCTAAAGTGAAGGCACTGGAGGAAGCTGTAGATTTTGCTTGGGATGTTGGTATTTGGGATGCACACTTTGAATGTGACTCACAAGTGGCCATTTGTAACATAGTATTTGTCATAGATTACAGGATATTTGATCTATACAAGTTTCACATGTTAAGCAAGACAGTAATAAACCAGCGCATATTTTGGTTCAATATGCCAAGGGGATTGGTAATTATGTAACTTGGATGGAGGAAAATCCAGGTATCATTGAGTTGGCTTTGGCTCAAGATATATTGAATTTCTCTTCAACTTAATAAAGTTACAAGTCTTTCATAAAAATAAAAAAAGCTTACGTAGTTGTCACAAGACTTAAAGAGCAGGGGCTAGAGAATGAGCAGATACAATGCAACTTCAACAATAATATCTTTCTGGTTTGCTTGTATGCCCCTCTCTACTGCTTTGGTTTCAATTTCAGGGAAGCACTGCAGAAATAGCCATATTTAACATTGGGTCCACTATAAAGATGAATATAGGGAGAGCAAAATAAAACAGACTGTGGACAGAAATATTTACCTATTGATGCAATAACGCTTTCCTGTGGGAGGTGGACCATCATCAAAGATATGGCCAAGATGAGCATCACAAATAGCACACAGAACTTCCTGGCGAGGCATGAAAATAATCGACAAATCTAACTTTGATTTTACATTGCTTCCTATAGGTTGGTAATAAGAAGGCCAGCCAGTTCCACTATCAAATTTAGTAGATGATCTGAGGGAGAGAATTCATATCACTCAGTTTAGGAGAAAGTTGAGTGAGCAAAACAAGTTAGTTCTACAAAGAAGTCTCATTGAGAATTGAAAACTTACTCAAATAGAGGAGTGTCACAGCATATGCAATTGTAAGTTCCAGGGGTTTTGGTGTTCCAGTATTCCCTGAACATGAAAAGGAAAAATAGAAGATGAATAAGACAAATGGTACATCAAAAGAAGCAGTTGTCTTGACAGCATTAGCTCCAGCTTTCCTTATGCATACAGCATAAGCAGTATCTCCTGTCAACCAAGTATGTAAGCCTCTCTCTGGAAACTGGCTGATTCACATGTAAGGCTCTCCTGATTTATAAAGAACATTGTGGGCTATGGATAGTGGCTTTCCAGAGTAGGATTAACCCATTTTAGTACATGCATGAATACCATCCTGTTGCAAGTATAGGCTTACATTCATGTGTGTCGCTGCAACTGCTCAATTCTAAGACCAGACATCATCTACAAAAGGGTGAATCAAGGCCCTTGACTAGTTCCTGTTTCTCTACAAACAAAACCTCCAGTAACTATTGTGGTAATCAAAGTGTTGCTAACTCCATATCTGTACTATAGGCCCAAACTACATGCCTCATAACTGAATGGATGAGCCACCTCCAGATTCTCTCCCAATAAACCATATGCAGAAGTACTCCAAGGGCTTGGAGGTTTTTCCTATTCTTATTCCTCAGCAATTCAATCATTTCCCAAAAGGGAGGACCCTTGGTGATTTGACAATCTTCTTTCCATTCTTCTTCCTCTCATCTACCCCTCAGAGTCATCAAAGAACTAATTGGAATTCCCATTATTGTCAACAGGTAACCACTAGTGCCTATAGCGTCTTATTTGACTTGCAAGATTTTTTTTTTAATGATGTCATAATTTGATATACAGTTATCCCAGAATTTTTATTTTTCACAATCAAGTCTGAGGCATTCACGGCATCCTATGTGGGCTTTTGGAAGCATCAAAAGAAGTCAAATTGTTCACATGTTTATTATAACAGCAATTATTTTGTCCAGAAAAAAGGTAAGAATATATAAATGCAGTGAGAAAAAAAGTTAACCAGTAGTCTGTACTGATCATACCCAGTGAAAGCTCTCTCGGTCCCCTTTTGACGAGTAATGTAAAATTGTTCCCCTGTGAGCCGCTTCTTCCATTCTTCATCACTTAGAGATTTATAGTCAATGCTTCCTGCCTCTGCACATGACATAGCAAATGACTCTTTAGTAGCCTTATGCCAACACAAGATTGAAGAACATCCTTAAGATCTAAACATATTTTTGTAGTCAGTACAGGACCAGTCACTCCAGGTGTCCCTTTAAAATTGATGTAGTACAGAGAGGAGTTGTTGTTTTGCATTTTTTTTTTTTTTTTTGGGAGGGGGGGGGATGGGGAGTTGGTCATTCTTGTCCAATTATCACTTGCAATGCTGTCATATTCTCAATTTAAATTATCTTTTCTATTAAAGATGAATTAACACGCAGAATGAGAATTTAGATAATGTGATCATGCTTCTTTTAGATTATATGCACTTTAAACTTTTATACTCTAAAGAGATAGAATACACGTTCTTCTGCCTAAAATAGGATGCTTATTTCAAATTCACAAGAATGATATTAATACAACCTGCATTGGTCTATTTTTAACTTCTGAGCTAAACTTTTGTTGGGAACAGAAAGGAGTTGGACCATAAAAGGCAGATAATTTTGTAACTGTTGTAAACTTATATCCTAGTAGCTACTCTCAACTGTGTTTATCTAAAGCTCAAAGCTACTCTTATCCACACAAAGGAACCAGGACTATACATTTCAATCAAAACACAGTTGTAAATAGTTTGAAATTAATATCTTAAAGAATAGATTTTCTTTATTAGAGACATCAGGAAGATCTATAGTCTTGTGGAATGAAATTATAAGGGCCAGCTGGTTCAACCACAATGATATGAACACATAGGAATGTCAGTATCAAATTATACAATAGACTGATTATCTATGATCTAGAAAAATAAATGAGCTAAAAAGAAAACCATTTGTAATCGACTTCAAGATCAAAGAAATACTGGGTATTTCTTTTCTCACTTCCTCAAGATAAATGAAAAGGCAAATTAGATCAGAAATTGATCATAACTTAGAACTGAAGTGCCATATACTTAACCCCACTCCAAGAACTCTCTATCCATAACATATTTAACAAATTAAAAATGTTATGCCCATATCTGTTGCAACAAAATCTTTGACAATAACTAATATTAACTGAAGAAAACTCTGGCCCTCCAAGTCTCCATTGAGTAGCATTCAAAATCATCTCCAATGTTCTTTGAGAATAACTACTATCACACTCTATACAATTTGACTTAAAAGGCAACCAAAACAACATAATACAGTATTAAATAATTAAACCCAAGAATCAGACATATCTGATCAGGCTAAAACAAAACAGTTAAAGATCTCATGTGTAGAATAGCCTATAAGCTGATATCACACCATAAGAAGCTAATTCCCATATGTTACAAAAGAAGCTGTAACAACTTCTTATGAACTTTTAGAACACTTCTACATATTAAAATAAAGCAAGTCCAGAGCTGAAATAAGCTTTGTTTATAAATTTCTGAGACAACAAGATTTGGGGTACAAATTAAGTACAAAGCCTAAATATATATCATTATTTGTATTCATTTTCCAAGTCTCCAGCTCAAAGACATCAGAATATTTTTTTTAATCAGTAAATAAAAACTTTATTGAAAAATGGAAAAAATACAAGAAGAAAAAAATTTCTTTGGTACACAGGGAGCGTACAAGGAAAGCAAAAGCCTACCAAAAATTACATAAATCTATGAAATTTAAAACAGAAGGTATGGCAAGACCAGTCAAAGCGGTCCTCCATTCAAATAAAGACTGAAGGAAAACGCGCTTCAACTCATAATAGAACGCTCCTCCCCTTCAAAGATTCTATTATTCTGTTCTCTCCATATGTTCCACATAATATACTGCAGAATAACACCCCAAACAGATGCTGACCTATATCGCCCAACACCACTATGCCAACAAGCAAGCAACTCAACCACTTGTTTAGGAATAACTCAGGATATGCCAAATAAAATAAATACAAAGGACCATAAATCACAGGCAAAAGGACAATGAATGAGCAGGCAGTCCACCGATTCCCAATCATTTTTACACATACAAGACCTGTTAACAACACAAATATGTCTCTTCCACAAACTATCCAAAGTTAGATATCTCCCCTTTGCTGCTGTCCAAGTGTAAAAAGCTATCTTAGGAGGAGCTTTCACCTTCCAAATATTTTTCCAAGGGAAGGAATGATTACCTCTGTTAGATAAGACAGAATAAAACGACTTCACTTCAAAAGAACCAATCCGAGTAGCAACCCACAAAACTTTATCTTCCTCATTCCAATCCACCTTAGTAGAATAAAGAAGAGCAAAGAAAGATTCCAAACTTGCCAATTCCCAATCTTGTATCAGTCTAATAAGAAGCATATCCCAATGCACAATCCCATTATGCCAGCACAAATACTCTGCTCCAAACACATCCTTTTTCCTTGCTATGTGTGACATCAGTTATGCTTCCTTGAGAGGTAATTCCCCACACCATAAATCGTCCCAAAAATGAATTCGAACACCCCTTCCCACCTCGAATCTGATAATTTGAGAAACTCTTCCCCAACCACCTCTAATACTTTTAATATCATTAGTTTCATTCCTTCTAATTCATTCAACTATGTTTTTTTTTTTTTTTTTTTTTTTTTTTTTTTTTGGGCACTTAACGTCAAAATCTGACAGCCAACAATTTGACAATGACACAATATGCTAAAGTGAACTGCGGTATTTATGACTAATCAATACTTAGTCGCGGTGAGATTGCCAACATATATGATGAGTTCTAGCTTCATATTTCAACTTCTAAGACCTTCAAAGAAAGTAGTCGTAGCAGTTACTTTCAAATTATACTCGACAATATTTTTCATGCACCTCTTCCTTTGGAGTGCTCCTTTCTCTATTCAACATAACCGGGTTTGCTTATACTATCTATTTCCTATACCCTATATAATTTTTCATTAAGATGATCCATTTGGAAATTTATTTCTCCCACTGGAGTGGGGCAGGAGGTACACCAATTCATTCTTAAACCAACTTCACTCAGTTGGTCACTCCCAGATCATATATAGAAGTTTTTACAATTTATAAATTCTCCCAATTGTCTAAAGATTAACTATCACACAAGCAACCCTCCTCAAAACCATGATCGTTAGTCGTTACACTGAAATCAAATTCTCCCTTCACCAAGTAAAATAAGGACAAGTGCATGGGTGCGTGTGAATTGAACACAATTTATCATCCAAATCAAGTTAAGATTAAATGAACCAAACTAAGAAATTTAAAATATATATATATATATATATGAAGAAAGTAAAATTGGTGACCATATATAATCAAGAACAATCAACACAAATGTATAAGAGAGACTAATAAGAGAAACAAACCTTGAATGCTGTCTGGTTTCTGGGAAGAAGCTGAGGAGCCCATTGCACGGATTGATAATGAAACCCTCTTGGGTTTTGTTGAACCCAATACAAAAAGCTTCGACTTGAAGCCAATTTGTAATTGGGTTTTTGAGGAAATGAAACAAGATATAGTTGGAGTTGGTAAGCAGCTTAAACTTAAACTATGATGAGAAGCCATTGCCGGGTGAGTTTAAATTCGTGTGTGACTATTCAGCAAAAAAATAAAATTCGTGTGTGACTGAGGGATTACAGGAGAGTTAGATTGGTTATATATATATTTTCACTTATCTCAATTTGAGTCTCACAAAAATTGCCATTTAGAACTAGTAATATGGTCAGAAATGGTTTCTCAAAAAAATATGGCCCAAAATGTCATAAGGCTAGATAAAATATTTATTAAAAAAAAAAAAAAAGAGATGAACCAGTACCGCAAAATTAAAAGAAAATAGATATTAAAGAGACTATAAATAAATAAATAAGAAGAGGTTGTTTGGTGAGAGGACATTACCAAGTACCAAAGTCAAGTAGATGAGTTGATTCGGAATGGCTCTAGAGTGGCGATAGAAAAGAAGAATGGCCAAGATTTGCTTTCTCTCCCCACTAGCCAAATCTCTTTTTGGCAGCCTCTTCTTCTTTCCACGTAAAAACAGAATAGTTACATGATAAAAAAGAGATGATAAGAAAGTGCAGTTCTTTTTTTTTTTCTTTTTTTTTTAATTTATTAGAGAATTTGGTTTAAAATTTGTTGTAAAATGAAAAAAAAAAAAGAAAAAAAAAAGAGTTCAGTAATTGTATAATGCTCTGTTTGTTTCAACATTATTGTTTTCTAAAAAATGGTTCATTTTTCGAAAAGCATTTTCTAGAAAACTATATCATTTTTCGATATTTGGTAACGACCTTGAAAATGAGCTTGAGATTATTTTCTGGTGTTTGGTATGCAATTTTTTTATTTATATTTCTTGTATAATTTAAAACAGGTACACACATTTTTTTTTTTTTGAGAAACACACACATATATATAAATTGACAGGGAAATACATCTTCAATAAGTACAAATAACAATAACTTTTAATTGTCTACTATTTTTACTAGTACACTAATTGTTTACTATGGTCAACTATAAGTTTTCAATATTACTCTAAATTATGTATTAATGTAATGTATCTATATAATATATCAACATTGCATAATATATTTGCCAACAAATGTAATTCCCCTAAAAAATTATCATTTATTATATAACAATATTAATAATTTATCGTAAATATTGTCCTATGTAAGAGCAATTTAGAGCCATAGAGGCACTATATTTAAAATTCTCGTCTTTTACTTCATTCATTCATTCTTCTTCTTCTTATTCTTCTTCTTCTTCTTCTTCTTCTTCCTTTTTTTATTTATTTATTTTTTTTTTTTGCACTTTTATATGCAAAAGAGAAGTAATTTCTGCCTGAAATCCATCAAACCGAAAATTTCTTAGAGAAAAAAAATAAAATCAAGCTTGAAATTCAAAGCAAAGAATTGAGATTTTGGTAGAGAGGAATGAAATAATAATTGTTGCAAATCTGTTCTCCTTTGCAAGTCGGAGCTATTGACCGATCAGTGAGGGAAAAAAAATATAATCAGAGAATTGTATTATAGAGGAGAAGAGAAACATAGGGAAAAGAGAGACGAGAGACAAATAGAGAGAGAGAAAGATCTATGGGAAGAGGGGAGACTAGAGTTAGTGACAATGAGAGTGTGAGGACAAAGGAGAGAAAAAGTAAAAGGAAGAGAGAAAAAGTAAGAGAGCTTACTATGAGAGAGAGAAGGCGCCAAAAAATTATGTTTTCCGTGACTACAGATAAATATAATATTTATAGGAGATGCAACACATGAGAGAGAGATTGCTTTCCAATTTTTTTTTTTTTGGAAAACAGCCTATAAAAAATAAGCTTTATTTTTATTAGTGTTTTCCGTTGACTAAAGATAGTTTTCTATTGACCAGTTTTTTTTTTTTTTTTTTTTTTTTTGGTGCTACCAAACACTGAAAAATGTGAAAAACTATCTTTACACAACGTTTTCCAATGAAACAAACAGAGCGTAAGTGGAAAACGTGGTTGGCAAATTAAAAGCAATTTTTTAGGAGTGAATCATGGTAAATCTAATCAGTTAAAAAAAAGGGGAAAAAATGATTTTGTTAATTAAAAAAGTTGAAAATCGTTCAATCAAAAAAAAAAAAAAAAGTGGAAAGTTATCAAAAAAAAAAAAAGTGGAAAACTAACGTGGGAGAGAAATGTGAAGGTGGGAGAAAAAAAGTGTTTTTCTCTTTTTAATTTAGCTAAAAATTAGGAATTTTTAAATTACTAATTTTACATGTCTAACCCTATGATTTAAGCCTTAGAAACAGATGAGTTTGAGGATATTTTGGGCATCTAAATTGAGGAATCCAAACAGGGGAAGCCCCTTAAATAGAAGTAGTAGTAGTAGTAGTAGTAGTAGTATATATTTATATATATATATATATATATATATAAAGGGTTAGGTTCAAGTTACACCTGGTGTAACTCTAAGTAATGTTATACCAATCAATATTTTTTAATTGGATGTGAATTTTAAAAAATCGATCATTAGATTACATTATCTTGTATATTCTCTATGCTAACAAAATTTCAAGGTGGTCAAAAATTAATAGTCATGCCATCTATCAATTGTATAAATTCAAGTTTTTGTAGTTTGAAATAATGCATAAAAGATGAGTTTATGAATCGAATGGTAAATAACATCCGATTGGTATGAAAATTGGCATGCATATTTAGAACATATAATACATGTAATCCGAATGTGGAATTTTCAAAATATAAATTCATTAACAAGTTATTTGATAGTGTAACATTACTTAGAGTTATACCAGGTGCAACTTGAACCCAACCCATATATATATATATATTTTATAAGAGTGGTACTATTTTGTAGTTAATGTCGTATGTGAGAGTTATAAATGTATTTTTATTGATTGTCCTTCAGTTTTGTCTCAACTTAAACATTGAGAGTAGGGGTATTTTTAAACCAACGAAAATGAGGATTCCAATCAAGAAAAGCCCCTTAAATAATAGTATAGAATTTTTTTGTGATTGAGAGAATATAAAAGAGTTAGAGTGGTTCTATTTTGTAGGTAATGTTGTATGTGAGAGTTATAATGAGTATTTTTAAACCAACAAAAATGAGAATCACAAATCGAAGAAGCTCCTTAAATAATACTATAGATAAGAAACTATTAAAATTAAAAATTAAAAAATAAAATAAGAATAAAAAATCTTCAATTTGATGTCTAAAGAATAGTACTCAAAATTTTGAACAATTATAATAAGACCATTTTTTTGGATGAAATTAAATTAAATTATAATAAGACCATATGCTTAAAAAAAATTTTAAAAAAAGATATGAAGAATTATTTGCAACTTACATAAATTTTGAATTAAAATAAGAAAATAAAGGGAAATAAACAAATGGAATGAAAACTACTTGTACAAAGGTGGAGAAATAAGCAAAATATAGCATGTTTGGTACAATGTAATGATGATTACAGTATAATAAGAACAAGTATTATAAGGAATAAAATATGATGGAATGGAATAATAATTCCTATTCAACCATTTGGTGATGACACATGAATAAGGTGGTGGAATGGTATCATAGTTAGTCAAATTTTCCAAAATACCCTTTTTACAAAATTACATATTTACACATTGGATTATGTTTTGAATTAATTTTCAATTTGTTGTGACATCAAAATTGATGATGTAAAGTTGTGATTTACAACTATATTTTATGTTGGCTTTATTCCATGACAAAAAGTGTTGTAATTGCATTAATTTTGTTCCTTGTATTTTGTGGGATTTTATTGTATTGGGTTTAGTATTAAGTGGGTGAAGAATCGAGCATAAAATGAAGAATCAGTGTAATTTCGCGACTAACTCACAAGAAGCTCGCAAGTAAAGGTTCCCGCAAAAAAGGGCACATGAGAAAACACATGCTGGAAGCTGAAGAGTCAAATGCCATCTGCATTTCGCGAGTGCTTCGCGAGACAGGCCATCTTGCGAGGTACCCACGAAACACTCTGCCTGGAGGATTTTAAGTGTGACTTTTTTACCCGTCACCCATAGTATATATACCCTCATTACCCAAAAAAGTAAGAGAGGCTATTCAGAGAGAAAAATCCTAGATAAGTTTCTACAACACAACACACTCATCGTTTAGAGAGTGAGCTACTTATCCTTAGAGAGAAATCATTTTAGCCTCTTCTCCTTCCCTCTCCCATTGTCATACCTTGAGAGGAGATTTGTACCCAAACATAACCCACACATTTTCAGAGTGTAGAAAATGTTTTGGAGCTTAGGAAGTTTTAGGGATTTGACAAAAGAAGCCAGTGAGGCTTGGCGGATGCAATCGGACAGTATTGCGAGATCTGGTGAGCTAGTGAAGACAAGACTCCGAGAAGTCCATTGGTAGCTTATAATGCCTTAAAATGTATACTTGTTATATATTTATGTGGGCGTTATCTCCTTATTACTATGCTTAATTTGTATAATTAAGCCATGATATGCATTAGTCCCTATTATTTATCTTTGCATAATTTCTTGAATAAGATGTCATTCATTGTGTGTAATTTTCTACTTTTAGGAAATTATGTGAGAAAGATGAATTTACAGGAATTTATGAGAGAATGGAGGCCAAACTAGGATTAAAGTGGAGCTAAAGGACCATGCTTAAGGGGCTGTTTGGATGGCTATTTTTCATCACTCAATTTTCGTCACTCAATTTCCGTCACTCAATTTCCATCACTCATCATTCATCACTCATCACTTATCACTCATCACTCATCACTTTAAAATAACCTACCCGTTTGGCACCATCACTCACTTGCCATCACTCAATATTTTTCAACTGTTTGTGGGACCCACACACTGACCCAATGTCAGTTGACTTTTCTCTCTCCTTTTTTTTTCCTTGCCTCTCCCTTTCGTTTCCCCCTGTTTTTCTCTACTTTTCTCTTCATCCATGTTAACACATATTTTAATCAAGCCCACCATGATCCTTATTTTCATGCTTTTCCCAGATTTACAATATAACCAAAAAAAACCCAGTGCTTTTCCCCTTTGTTTTCGCCTGACCCAATGCTTTTCATGCTTTTCCAAAAACCCAAAAAAAAAAAAAAAAAAAAAACCACCGCCGCTACAACCCACAGTGACAACAGCAACAACAGCAACATCAACAGCGGCGACAACTTCGACAACATCAACAGCGGCGACAACTTCGACATCAACAGCGGTGACAAATTCGACATTAACATCAACAGCGGCGACAACTTTGACGAACTCGAGAAGAAAAAAAAAAAGAATGGAAACCCAGTGAAAAGGAAAGAAAAGAAGAAAAAAGAAAAGAAAAAAAGAACCCAAGCCCAGAAACCAACGTGAAAAGAAAAGAAAAGAAGAAAAAAAAAGAAAAAGAAGAAGAAGAGGAGCAGGTGTGTCCCAGACCCGTGAAAGACAAAAAAAAAGAAAATAAGATAAAGAGAGAGCAAAAAGTTTGACCGTGGGACCCATGTGTAATTTTAATTACAAAAATGTCATTGAAAACAAAGTTATGGAAACTGAAAACAGCTAAAATGTGTTTTCAGTTTCCATAACTCATCACTCAAAAATCAAAGAATCGAGTGATGGAAACAGAGTTATGGTGGTGCCAAACGGACATCTAGCTATAGGTCCCACCATTTTTGAGTTATGAGTTATAGAAATAGAGTTATGAGTTATGAAAATTGATGATCCAAACACCCCCTAAATGTCTAAGGAGGTGCAGCTGGAGTACTTGGATCGTCTACCATGATTGGAAGCTTCAAATAAGGAAAGAAATCAAAGAGGCAGAAGCTGAAAAGGAAAAATCTGATTTGAGCACTGATCAGTATTTTGGGTGTATCTCTCTCCTCAAAAATTCAATTGACACAAGGCTAGATGGGTTGAAACTGTGACTTAAATATCTATAACTTTCCAGTTTTGAGTTTTTCGAAATTCTCAATTTTTGAAGGCAGAAATTAACTCACAAGTTACTGCTGTAATCTTGGACAGAAATTAAAATAGTAAAAGTTTTATTTTCTTTGGGACACTTTAGACATTAGGGTTTTGAAGGGAGGCTGGTAGAACGAATTTTGGCAAAGAAAACCTTGTATTTTTCTTTCTCTAATGACAGCCTAAACTCTTTGCTAGGGCTAGGGGTTATGTTTCTTCTATACAGTATGAATATTCAATGTGATTCTTTCTAGGATTTTATCAATAACATATTTGATTGTTCAATTAGATTTCTTTTGATGTATTAGTTCTTCCATGCTTTCAATAAGTTCAATCATGTTTTTCTTATTGTTTAGATGAATTTCTAATAGTTTCAAATAGAAATCAGGTTTTAAAGTGAATGGGTTTTTTTGAAAAACTTTTCTAACCGCATTATTAATCTAGGTTATCATGCGTTCTTGAATTGTCTCAGTTCAACCAAATCATAAGTATTTAATTGTATAAGAACAATCAATTATGAAATATATAATTTCTTAGATCACAAAGAATTTCATATCGATATAGGGAAATACCCTGATGCCCTAGTATTTACATTATTGATTTAAATAAGTTATCATTGTTATTCTTGTTTACAATTACCAGACAAAAATTATTCTTCATCTTCACCAAAAGTTTTTTTTTTTTTAATTACATTGTCTTTGAATTTACCTTACTCCTTGTGGTTCGACCTCGGTACTCCGAGAATTATATTGCTATAATCTCCTGCACTTGGGAGTGAGCAAGCAGTAGCAGGAGCTTGGAGGGCTCAAGTACATTGTGTAGACTAGGCTTGGAGGGTCTTTTGTTATTCGTGTACTCCAACTTATTCACTAGTGGATCGATTTCAACTTGGAGGATCATGGAGAGATTTTTCGCCGAGTTCTTCGGTTTCCTCTTCGATAACATGTCTTGGTGTTATCTTGTGGTTGCATCTCTCTTCCCTTACTCTTGAGTTACATTTATTGTTTGTTGTTCATGTTTATGCACTAGAGTAGTTATCGGTTTATTGCGCACATTTACTCTTGTTCCGCACTTTGATTAAGTAAGAGTAAAAGCAAGCTAGCCGTAATTTAAAATTTGGGGTCTAAACAAGCTCATGTGTTTTAGCACAAATCCGAGCCCTTTCATGTGGTATCAGAGCGGGTACACTTGTTTTGGTTTCATTACCTAAGTGTGATCCTTGACCCCTTGTTTGTTTTGCCATGGATAGTGCTTTGTATGCTTCTATGGATGTTTTGAATGTTGTTGAGTGTAACATGCCATGTGTTTGTAAAAATGCCTCTATGAGTGTTAATCCTCATAATTGTGATGACATGTTACATGAATCTATAGGTGTTGTTGAAATTCCAAATGTCAAACTCTTAAAGAAAAATGTTAAGAAGTTTCATAAGAATTTGAGCAAGTTCACTAGTAAAAAGGATGATTTGATTGCTAAGCTTAATGAATCCAATAAATTGGTTGAGAAATATAAGAAACTTGCTGAAAATTCTTTCGAAAAGATGAAAATGTTTGAATGTTTGAATGTGGACTTGGATGCTAAACTTGTTTTGTCTAACAAACTTGTTGATGATCTTAAATGTGAAAATGAATCTCTTAAGATGCATGCCAAGTGTTTGATTGCTGAACCTATTGCTAAAAAGGAAGAAAATCTGTGTTGCAATCATGTTGTGTTACCCGATTTTGTGTCAATTGTGAGTTCTACCTCTAAAGACAAATCGGTGTACATTCCTCCACACAAAAGAAACCAAAAAGTGGAAAGAAAGGCTCTTAAGCGTAAGCGTTCGTTTAGGTCTCATCCTAGGGATTTGAGTGGATCTAAGTTTGTTCCTACTTGCCACCATTGTGGTGTGATTGGTCACATAAGACCTTAATGTTCCATGTTGAAGAGAGAACAAAACCATATTGCTAGATCCCTCCCTAAAATGCCTAGTGGACCTAAACCCATTGTTTGTCACCATTGTGGTGCCTTTGGTCATCTTAGACCACATTGCTTTAAGTTTCAAGCTCTTAAAAGAATTAAAAGAAAAGAGAAACTTGAGCTTCTTGGAAGTTGTGCTTTGCAAGCTAAACCGGATTTGATCGAAAGTGGTAAGTTGTTAAAGCATGTGGTTAAAACTCTTGCCTCCTTGTCTATGTGCATTTCCGGTTCTCATTCTTCCAACCCTCGTCTCACTTCTCATGAGACAATCATTCCAAACAATTGTTCCGTTTGGATGAGGAAGGGTTCTTATGGTTGAGCTAATTCTTTTTTAATCCTTGATCTAATTATTTTGATCTTTGTAGGACCCGTCATGCATTAGATGCTTCATACTCATGCATTTGTGCATCTTGCATCTCTTTGTATGCATTGTTTTTAGTTGTTGATCTTACTTTATTGCATTTGTTTTGTGTGAGTAAAAATCCAAAAACACATTAAAAGTATTAAAAAAAAAATTCAAAAAAGTTTGATCGTATATGTTTGAGCACATATCACATGTGAGTTTGGCCGAGTACCTCCATATTAATGGCGTAGTGTATTTACAAGCTTAGCTTGTTATGTATGCACATTTTTTTAAGTGTGAGCGACATCTAGAAATCTACATTTGATTGTTGTAAATAGATCTTCAAGTTTGTCATGAATGATTGGTAAATAGTCTTGTTTGATCTTGATACATACATAGACTTGTGCCTATATATCTCCTCACAATTTTTTTTTTCTTTTTCAAAGAGCTCTATAGTGTCAATCTCTAAAAAGAGAAAGAGCTAAAAACACATTGCTTCGAAAACTAGTTTGACTAGGAAAAGGTGGAGCTTATATGTATTAAAATGTATGATGCCAAAGCCAAATGCTTACTTTGCCAAAGATATATCAAAAGTATGGCATCGTTTCTCAAAAATTTGAGTTGTTTTTGATCAAAAGTATGAAAAATGAAAGCCAAATGAAAAGCTTTCAATCAAATGTAAACACTTTAGTGGGGGGTCATATATGTTCATTTCTACAAGTGAGATAGGTCACTTGACTTCGTGCTAGTTGTGTATGACTTGATTGAATTAATCATTGAAGCTTCATACTAGACTATGGACTAGTTCATACTTGATTCACACACACAATACACAAGTTTAATGTTCAATGAATGCTTATTTCATTTATGTGATTGTACATGTTCAAATGTGATGTGTGTGTGCTCAACCATATATGGATCAAATCAAAAAGATTTTTGTTCTTTTTATTTGCTTTTGGAAGTGATTTGTATCACCCTTGTTTTTCAAAGTTTTTCAAGTTGATTTTGTATGAAAAACATGTTTTCTAGGTGTTTTCGCGACTTATTTCGCGAGTAAGCTCAGTTGCAAGTTTGGATAAAGAGTTTCATGAGTGTTTCGCGAGAAGGGCTTACCCGTGAAAATTCCCAGCTACCTACGAAAATTCCCAACTACCTGCGAAATTTTCCAGATCAGTTTTTTAAAGGGCATTTCGTGGGACATTTGTTTTAAACTTTTCCCATCTTCTCCCAAACCCCTATTTTAATGTTTCTGCATCAAAACCCAACTAAATTCAATTGTTTTTCATTTCATTAACATCTCTAAGGTAATCTTTAACTCTTTTCACTAATTTTGATCCTTAGATTATGTTTTTAGGGGTTTTATGTTCATATTTGAGATTTTCTCAAATGTGGGTTGGAAAACTTAATTTTTGTCAATCTTTTTGATTGGGTTTTGTTTTAAATGATGATTTTCTTTGGATGTTGGCCCCTTGTGGCGAAAATAACATGTATTTAGGCAAGTTTTCAACATGTTCATGCATTGTTTTACATGTTAGTGGTTTGTATGCACTCTAAGTGTTTGATAAAATGCTCAAATGACATTTTCTCATTGTTTTGGACTTTGATGAGTACCAATTTTTGGGGATCACCATAATTATTCATGTTTATCATATTTTGATCATTGGTTGTGTGGTTTACACACTTTTCCCCATAAGTGCTTGCTCATGCATTGGTCATGCATCTCACATGCACACTAGATGCACCATTGATGCACACACTCTATCACTTGACATATTTTGTATTCACTAATACTAGTTAATTCTTTTTAGACCTTTTAGCACATATAACATGTTCTTGTGTCTATGTTATGTCTTGGTCTATATCTTGTTCCATCATCCTTAGCATGTCATGTTTTCTTTATGCTTTGTAGTATTGTGTTTTAAGATGTTTTATCTTATGTTTGAGCTTCATTTTCTCATTCATCTTGCACCCCTCATGCATCTTATCCTTGTTCATATCTTCTTTTCTTTCCCACTTTCCTCTTGATTCATTTGTCTATTCGTGACAAAAAGGGGGAGAGTATACCGGAGTGTATACCGAAGTGTTTCGCCATTTCTATATGACTTATGTGCACATTCTCAGGAGGAGAAATTCTATCTCGTGCACATTTGTTGATACCGTATTTTGTTCGCCCTCGATTTGCGTGCCGAACCCCGAAAAATAAAAAAATATCATTTTCTCTCCATGGGGCCGCGAGAACATCCAAAACAGCGTGGCGCGACCCGTTCGGGCACCAGAGCACCCGAAGTGCCTTTTTCAGCTAAAATGACCAAAATGCCCTTGGTCAACCCTAGGTTTGACTGAAGGTCAAACAAGGTCCAAACTTTCACAAAACAACGTTTTTCACAGTTTTACACCAAACCCGAGCTTCTCGGAGATTTTTAACAAATTTGACCAAGTTTGACCCGAAGTCGATTCGAGCTGGGCCCAAAAACCCGAAGTCGATTCGATTTTGACCCATGAATAGTCATTGGAACGAGAATTCGATAATCTTCGCAATAGCATTGGTTTCAACCCGTTCTGACAGTCGGATCAAAATTAGGGTTTTTGGGCCCACCTCGGGTCAACTTCAAGTCAAACTTGGTCAAAGTTGTTAAAAATCTCCAAGAAGCTCGGGCTTGTTGTAAATCTAAGAAAAACATTGTTTTGTGGAAGTTTGGACCTCGTTTGACCTTCGGTTAAACCTAGGGCTGACCAGGGGCGTTTTAGTCATTTTAGCGAAAAAAGGCACTTTGGGTGCTCTGGTGCCCGAATGGGTTGCGCCACGTCATTGTAGATGTTCTCATGGCCCCGTAGAGAGAAAATAATATTTTTGGATTTTTGGGGGGTCCGACAAGCAAATCGAGGGCGAACAAAATACGGTATCAACAGCTGCTCCTTCTTTATCTGATATCTCGAGTGCAATGAGAGGTGTCGGATAAAGAACGTGATTTCGGATTTGGCTGCCCCCAAATTTGCGTGCGGAGACTGCTCATGGCTCAAGACCGAACTTTACCTGCTTGGCCCTATCTGCTGCAACTGCTATTGGAATATTTTCCGGACGCGCCTCTGAGCTCTAAGAGAGGAGGAGGGAGAGGTTTTTTTTTTGGGCTTGACCGATCAGCGTTGACCCGGTCAACGTTGACCTGGTCAACCTGTGCGGCGGTCCTAGAAGGGCCGCTGGGCAGCCCAGGGCCTATAAAAGGCCTTTGGGCCCCTTTTTGGCTCATTTCTCATTTCCTCTCTACTCCTCACTCTCCATAAAAATTTCCTAGAGCGCTTTGAGCTTTGCAGGTTTGTGCTTTCAGCTTCAGTCTGCCATTTCAGTCAGCTGTTTTTGTCTACTTTGTTGTGAGAGACCTCGAAAGTTGCCTCTCAGAAAAGAGAGATTTTTGGAGTGCTTTTTAGGGCACCTCTCTATTTGGGTAAGTGGTATGGAGTCGCCACTTATTTTTTATACCAAAAAAAAAGTAAAAAAAGTAAATACATGAGTGAATTATTCTTTCATTGATTGAATAAAAAAATTACATATTTGGAAAATTGAAAAATTACATGGCTTTGGGTCCTAGTTACAAACTACCAAATAATTACATGACTTTTTGTCCTAGTTACATTCTACCCAAAATAAAAAAGTAAAGACAAGGCTTAGATCTACTTAACCAAAGACCTAAATCCGGAGGCTAGGTTACGAAATGGGAAGGTGTTAGGCACCCATTCCGCCTAGACAGAGTCTGGTCTTCTAGACTCTTATGACCAATGTAACTTTTTATGCATGTCATGAATGATATGTTGAACATGTTAAATAAAGATTAAATCACATAAATTTATTTACGAATGAAGTCTCTTCTTTTGTTTAAAAAATTTAGATATGTTTTGATTGGTAAAAAAATTGATTTTGATTTGTCAAAATACCAGATCTGTTTTGTAAGATGTAGAAAAAGGTGGTTTTTGGAGATAGAAAATTCAGATCTGTGTTTATCACATGAAATAAAGTCTTTCGATTTGAAAAATATCAGATCTTTTTTTTAAGAACTAAAAAAATGGTTTTTAATAACAGAAAAATCAGATCTGTTTTTTATATGTTTTAAAATAATGAAAAAGATTTTTTAAGAAGAAAGTTTCACTCATAATTTAAATTGATGCAACATGAATTAAATAAAACAAACACAAACACAATCATGTTTAATATTTTTCTTTATTTCAAAAATCTGCATATGTTAAAGAAAAATCAGATCTGTATTTAAGAAAGATACAAATCAGTTTTTTATTTAAGAAAAATTCAGATCTACATCTAATGAAGATGCAAATCTGTTTTTGAAATAAGAAAAATTCAGATCTACAACTAAGAAAGATGCAGATCTGTTTTTGTTTTAAGAAAAATTCAGATTTACATCTAAAAAAGATGCAAATTTGTTTTTGTTTTAAGAAAAATTCAGATCTACATCTAAGAAAGATGCAGCTCTGTTTTTGATTATTAAGAAAAAACCATATCTACATCTAAGAAAGATACAGATCTTCTTTTGATTATTGAGAAAAATTCAGATCTACATCTAAGAAAGATGCATGCTTTTGTTTTAAGAAAAAGAATTATTCACATGCAGTTATTGGAATTATGATAAAGATCATAACAATTGTATAAAAATCAAGATCATGCTTTAACAAAACAATAAATAATAATTCATGGATAAAGAAAAACATTCATCATCATAAACAAGAAGCATAAAAAGAAAAGGTGATTGAAAACAACATCTTGCATGAGCACTCATTGTTCTTGAAATGATGTTTTAGGGTTCAAAGAAACTTATTTGGTTATCTTTGAAACCTAAAAACCCTAATTTTAGCAGCAAATCTCAGAGAGGATCAGCAAATATCAGCAATTTAAGAGCCTCAAAACGTATGCCTCTCAGAGCGTAGAAAAAAAAGGTGCTAAATTGTGAGACCCAGCCTCTATTTATAGAGGCCAGAAAACTCTAAAAAATAGCTCTGATGTGTAGAACGCGAATCGAGACTCATCCTTTTGCGAAAAGATCGAAAATGGTGTGTCTTATCGTCACCCAAAGGGTGTTGGGCCAAAGCCCAAAAGGGGGAAATTCGGCCCTTTTAAAGTGTTGTTCGTCCTCTAAAAGTGTCGAATGGGCTCTTGGACACCGAATGTTCTTCCGTGTTCGAGTGCGTTTTGGACTCTCCTTCTAGGGTTTTTTGATCTGATCCCCGCTTCTATACGTGTTTTCATCCTTAGTCTATGATTTTTTTATCTCTTTTTTGGATAATTCAAGCTTTTTCGGGAACAATTATCTTGTAGATAAATACCCTAAAATAAATCTTAATAAAGTTCAGATTATCCACAATTTTATTGTTATCCAATCATCCCTTCTATTCCTATGCATGCATCCCTATTTTAAACACTAATTATCAACCAATCACAAAATTATTTAATTCATTTTAATTGCTTAACCAATCAGAATTAATTTAAATTGATCATGTGTGGTCGACTCTACCTAGACACAATGCATGTTAACCGTGCAACTTGATCATGCGATATCTTTCGATCCGATGGTCCGATTTCGAAACCGAACACACCATTATAACCGTTAGAATCTCAAGATCATATTTTTATGATATGCAATAAATGAATTGATGCATGTAATTCAAAGACGAATTGATGCATGTAATACAAGAACAAATTGATGCATGTAATGCAGTCATGATTTTTGAGGTACATGGATGGTCATTCAAGTCATTCTCCTTAATTAAATCATGGGTGCAAAATTGAGTGTCTACAGAATACCCATCATTGACAGAGCTTGAGAAGCGAATGTCAATGTAAAACAAAGACACTGATTTTAGTGACACTGATTTTAGTGACCCTGATTTAATTGAGGTTGAATTTTCAAAAATTACCTAGCCCTTGAACCTAAAACCTTGGAACATAGAACTAGTGTCTTATCTATTGGAGAAAAAAATGAAAATACTTGATTGAGCTGGTAGTTGATGACTCTGGAAATGATTCTTGACAATTAGGATGACCAAGAGACTTTTCAATCCTGATCTTGATAATGGAGTTGTTTGTGACCCAAGGGCTTATCTACCTCGATCTTGACGAAAGGCAACTAAAGGGCAAAACGGCTTCTCTACCTTGAAATTGGAGCTGTCTGCGACCCAAGGGCTTCTCTACCTTGATCCGGAGTTAGTCGAAATGTCAATCAAAGGTCTTCTCTTCTTCAATCTGGAGTTGTTAAAATGGCGATCAAAGGTCTTCTCTACTTCAATCTGGAATTTTTGAAATGGCGATCAAAGGTCTTCTCTACTCCAATATGGAGTTGTTGTAATGGCAATCAAAGGTCTTCTTTACTTCAATCTGGACTATTGAAATGGTGTTCAAAGGTCTTCTCTACTCCAATCTAAACTATTGAAATGGTGATCGAAGGTCTTCTTTACTCCAATCTGGACTGTTGAAATGGCAATCAAAGGTCTTCTCTACTCCAATTTGGAATTGTTGAAATGGCAATCAAAGGTCTTCTCTACTTCAATCTGGACTGTTGAAATGGCGATCAAAGGTCTTCTCTACTTCGATCCGAACTGCTGAAATGTCAATCAAAGGTATTTTCTACTTCAATCTGGAGTGTTGCCTGCAAAAAGTCAAAATTTGGGGGCTAGACTTTTAAATTATGAGAGCTTTTTGATCCCACTGTTTTTTGAGATGTGTGATTTTCATTTGTTCCTTCTTGATTTGAATCTTTATCAAGAAAAGTTTGATTAACAAAAGATTCTATTTTTGAGAAACATTTGATTTTTTGAAACTTGGAAGTTTTGAAATTGACATTTAAAATTTTGAGACTTTGGAACTTGGAGATTTTGACTTGAAATTTGGAACTTGAAGTCTGAAATTTTGAAACTTAGAATTTTGAAAATCAAGGCTTGAAATTTTGATCATGAAATCTGAGGTTTGGATTTTTTGAAAACTGAAGATTTAAGTTCAAAATTTGGGCATTAAGAATGTGGAATTGAAAGTTTGGGAATGAAAATTTTGAATTGAAAATTTGGAGTTTGAAAGATACTTGAAAACTTTGAAAAAGATTTTTTTTTCTTTTGGGTTGACTGAGTTGACTCAGCTTTTGGTTGAGTTTTAAGTGTGGGGGCCGAAATTTTGGCCCCCCACTTCTTTGTTTCATCCTTTTTCCTTTTTGCTTCATCTTTTATCAACTTCTCTTCCTCCGTTGACACACTATTCACCTTCTTCTTCCCCTTGATTTTTCTTCTTCATCTCACCATTTCTTCTCACAAAAAACTCTTTTCTAAGCTTCTTAACCTTCCATCATCCATCTCTATCAATATTTCTTTAGATCCTTGTATTTTGAGCATTTTCATCACACACCCATTTTTGGTGAAACCCATTTTCTAAACCCATTTTCTTTGCATCAAGATGGCTTCTTCCTCCAAGGGATCTTCTTTTCTTACTTTTCATGATCCAACATTTGATTGGCATGATGATGATGGACTTCTTCAAGACCCTAGGACCCATGCTCCATATTATCATGTAGACACCAAGGTGAGTTTTTTTTCTTTGGTTTCCTTGCTTGGAAAAAATGTTGTTGCATATTTCATTGAAAGTTTTATGGTGAGATATTGTCATTTGGTTATTTTGAAATTTTTGGGGCATTGCATGATTGGCTATGTTGGAGAATGTTGGCTTTGGAGCATTCTTGAAGTGTTGTTTTTTCTTTGATCATGGTGCAATTTGGACAATGTTGGTGGCTTATGGAATTTTGACAATGTAGGTAGATGGTGATGTTGTTGGATGAATTTTGGTTTGGATTTTGGGAGTATTGGCATTATGAAAAATTTGTGTTAGGCTTATATGAATATGTTCATGATGTATGTGGGAAAAACTTGTTGGCATGTGTAACCTTTGTTTTATGGACATGGCAAAATTTTGTGGGTAAATTTATGGGTATGGAAAATTTTGATTTTGGTAAAATTTCGACTATGAAAAATTTTGTTGGCTACGTGATGTTGGTTCATGGAAATTTTTTGTGGTTATGATTTTGGCTATGTGAGAATTTATTTGTGCATGGGCATGAACTTGTGGGATTTTTTTTTTATCTTGGACATGTAGGAATTTTTTGCATGGCTATGGAAAAAATTTGGTAGTTGTGTGTGGAAAATTTTGATTGTGGAGAAATTTCGGTGGGGCATTGATTTTTTTTTTTTTTTTTTTTTTTTGTTGTGGTGGTGGGGCATTGGTTGTGAGAATATATATATATATTTTTTTTTGTATGGAAATTTTTGGTCATGTGGGTTTTGGTCATGGAAATTGATGAGCTAAACCTTTGTGTTGCAGAGCCTCAAGAGTCGAGGCAGTCTCCAAATGTTGAAAAGTGCATGGGCAACATTGTCTCCTAGTATCAAAAACATCTTCAATGAAGCAGGCTTTGGCACTTTCTTCGAAGTTTTGTTAAATCAAGAGACACATGAATACAAAGATCTTCAGTTATTTCTTGCCTTGGCAGAGCGCTTCTGGGACATTACCTGTACCTTCCATTTTCTAGGAATTGGGGAAGTAATGTTGACACCTTATGACTTCGCTATTATCACTAGTCTGAGGTTGGGTGGTGAAAGAATTCTTGTCAATGATTCCCTCATTTCAACTGAACTCAAGAAACTTCTAGGTGTAGTGCCTTCTAGAATGAGGAGTAACAATATTCCTTTGTCTTGGCTATGTGATAATATTCCCTAATGTGAGACTATGGCAAAGGGTGCTCGTATGTTCATACTTCTTTTTATTGGGACTTTCTTGTGTCCAGATTTAGGCAGTACTATGAATCTGCACTACTTACAGAGCTTGAGAAAAATTGGACAAATCCGGAATTATGACTGGGGCGGCATGGCTTATGTTACTCTGATGCATTTCATAACTCAACTCTCTAGGCGGAGTCTTTCAAGCTTGGGTGTGGCTCCATTTGTATGGTAGGTGAGTTTGGAATTGTTTGCTATGTGTAGGTTTTGGAAAATTATTTTGGTTATGTATGGGTTTTGGAACATTATTTTGGCTATGTGGTAATGGTATTGCGAATTTTTTTAGGTCTGGATGTATGAATATTTCGGAGTTGGTCCTGAAATCCGAGAGGAAGGTGTTGGCATTTTTCCTAGATTTCTGCGTTGGTTGCCCAAACATCATTTTTCTACACCTTCCAGGCGTTCTTTGGAAATTTGGTGCTTGGTGATTGATAATTTAACTGTTGATGATGTGAGTTCTTCCTCTTTCTTTTGAAATCTTTGGCACTTAGCTATGGTTCAATCTCTTCTCATTCTGAGTTCCTTTGGGACTTTTCAGATGGATTTAGACCCTTGGGCTTGATTTGAAGGGTATGCAAAGTGTAAGTGGGCTCTAGAACTGAATGGCTGCCAAATGTTGTTTGAGTGTGGGCATGGAAGGTATTAGTATCTTGGTGATCAGGTGTTGCCCCAAGTTGAACATGAGTATCCTCCTACCACAATTCCAACTCCTCCTTGTCATACTGTTCGGTTGGCTGACTTTTTGGCTGATGAAGAGATTGCTCGGGCCTGTAACGGCTATATTGTTGTAGGAGTAGAAGAGAATTATTCTGAATTATTTCAACTTCATCTGCAAGGTTGCTTGGTTGGCAGAACGGTACTTTTCCTCCCTTCTAAAGTCAAATTTATTATCTTGCAAATTCCTTTTCATATTTCTACTTGGTAACAATACTTGCATGTTGCATTTTCAGCCTCTATCTTTTGAAGAAGTGGAAGGGGGAGAGGAAGAGGAAGAGAATCCCCCTCCTCACCATGCTGGTGGCTCTTCTAGTTCCTTCACAGAGACTTATCCCCATTTTCCAGCATGGTAGTATGATGTGATGAATCCTGATGGAACGTATAGCTCCATGCCTTTGACTAGGCTAGCACATGTACCAAATGTTCGTTGGCCCAATCCGATATGTTCTTGAATTTTCAATTCTTTGTCCTTATTTCTTCTTAGCTTGATGAACGACTCTTAACCTGGTAGAGTTGTGCTTTAGGTTGATGTGGATGTAGTGGAAGAAAGCATGCAGATGATTGGAGGCTTACAGTCATTAGCTCGCACTCAATCCTCCCAATACGTGCTTAATGATTCGAACTGGGCATGCCATGTTTCTTTCTGAGCATCTCTTGCTTGAACTGTGCGTGATAGCAGAATTAAAACTTAATTTTCTTGACTCTTCAGGAACATAGAATGAAAACTGCTGATACTACCAGAAGAACTTTAGAGGAAAGGATCAGGAGCCTCAAACTTGAAAACTGTCAGTACGATCCTCACTTTTTCTCCAGTTAAGAAGGAAATACTGAAGGTAGCTCCTCTAGAGGTGGATCAAGGAAATCCTCACGCAGGTGGACTCGGAGTCCTAATGATGTATGACTTGTGTATTTCATTTTTCTAGCAAAAGAAAAGGAAGTGTTTCTTAGAAAATCTTGTATTATTTCCCATGTTCAGCTCTTTGTCCTTGGAATCGCCTTGGATCATGTAGAAACTTTAACTAAGACAAGTTTAGAATTCACCTGATGATGTCTTGTAATGCTAATTTAGACTTATTTGGTTTGGCTCTGTTGGAATCTGCATTTACTTGAATGAGGTGGAGCCGAATGCCCCTAATTTAAAATGAATGCATGATTTTTGGAAATCTTGGTTATAATGATTTTTTTTTTTTTGAACAGATGATGATGATTTTTTTTTTTTTTTAAATGAGTGAGCCATGGGCGAATGCCCCTAGTTTGGAACATGAATTCATGAGTCTTGAAAAAAACTTGATTTGATCAATTTTTGAAAACAATGATGCAAGTGATGATTTTTGAAGATAAGTTAGTTAGACACGTCAGAATGCCTTAGCTTGACCAAAAAAATATTTTTGAATGTTAAACGATCTTAACAAAAATGTCTGAGAGTGCGAAATTGCATGGAGTTGCATGAGTGTATGATGGAGGGGCTGCGTGCCACGTGGCACATGAGGAGTGCCATTTGGAACTTTTGGAGTGCCGTTCGGAACTTTGAAAGTGCCGATCGACACTTTTAGAGTGCCGAATGGCACCTGGCCACGTCGCGACGCTCACGCCATGGTAGGCCGACTCCTCACGCTTTTCCTATGCGTGTTTCGCGTTTTCGCGTTTTTTGAAAAAAATTTACTTCGTTTATGATCATGAAACACTCTCCTTGTCAGTTACAAAATCTCTGAAATCTATTTCAAACCTGATTAGGAATTGATGCAGCTTATTTAAATGAATTATCCTGCGACAAATCTCTGCTTAAAGGTTAGTAAAACACAATAATCACAAGCAAAGGTCATCCATGGCTAGCAATCATAATTTTTCTCATTCAACAATTCATGATATCAACAGATGGGTTCATAGCTTTGATTTCAGTACCAAAACCAATTTTACAACCTTCAAACTAGAGGGAATTAAGGCTCTGAGGAATGTCAAAATCTAGTGGGACTTCCTTCATGCTGCTGTGAAATTCTAGGATCCTGAAGATCATGTGTTTCGATTTAATACTGCTGAACTCTGTTCGACAATTGAAGAATTCTCTGCTATCTTGGGCTATGATCCCAGCAGAGAATCTGTAACGGTTTCTTGTGATCCTAGGCATACGGAATCTTTGTCTGATGCTCTCGGTCTTCCTACTTCCATTACTGATAGTATGATTGAAGGTCATATGGTGAATCTTCATGCCATTATCTCTCGGCTGATTGACAAACATGCCTATGGAGTGACCGACAATATGCAGAAAAACTTTAGTTTGGCTTTATGCATGGTGGGAAAGCTTTTGCTTTGTTTTGGAAGACACGGCTTTGTGGATGCCCGAGCCATAAGTGTTGTGAATCAAATTAAAGACGGTGATAACCCTGTTGCTTTGATTTTGGCAGAAACTCTTCTAGGACTAGATGCTGTATTTCATGGTGGGGAAACTCAAATCTTCTTAGAGAGTCCTTTGACTTTACAGATATGGCTAATGGAGCGACTGGATTTGATTGCTAAGCCTACAACCGGTAATTATAGGCCTAGCAGTTTTCTTAGCAAGGCTGTAATCAAAACTAAGTGCCAAACTAAGAGTGACTGGGTGAAATTCTTAAACAAGAAATCCAATGCCTCAATTCAATGGGACTGTTATTGGTGGAAGTGCCCACTCCCTTTACTGAGGTCTCTAGGATCAGACCACATCTTCCTTGTTGGTTGCGGAGGGCCACTTTCTACAAGGGAGATAGACTCTTAAGGCAATTCAAATATAAGCAAGGAATGCCTGGTGGCAAAAGAAGAAGATTATTCACTCCTGTGGACACAAATCCTACTTCTGTACAGAACATGCTATTGGGATTGGAGATGGCTGATCGAGTGGACCAATCTTTTGTCAAGGTTTACTTTCACAGGATGACTACAGAATACTCTAACTGGTTGATAAACAAGATTGTTGATAAGGAGGCTGAAAGGATTGCTATGAGAGAACAGTTTCTCAAAGACAACCAGGAAAGACCCGATGAAGATAACTATGAATTTAAAAGAAGGGACAGGAATGGTAAAGCACCTAACACAGAGGAAATCAATGATCAACTAAAAAAGAAAAGACTGAAGACAAAATGACCTTCTTATTTTTTTGGCTTTGAACATGTTTATTTAAAAGTTGATGTAAAAACTCTTATGTTTAGGAATTATTTAGGATTTGCAAGTTAGGGATTCTATTTAAAGTGTAGGCTTTTGGGGTTTGGAATTTTTTATGGTTTGGTTTAGGGTTTGGGTTCTTGAGGTTTAATTTGGTTTTGGGTTTGATTTAGGGTTTTGTGTAATGGCATGGTTTAATGGAATGGTTGAATTTTTTGAAAAATTTTGGTTAATGGCCAAATGGTGGTTTTGGGAAATTGTGACCGAACCAATGCATGGTTGCCTACATACCCCATTAGAAGAAGGATCAGGTCATCACCTAGTTCTTTGATTTTTTTTTATTTGAATTAACTTTTGCCTAGGTCGCCCTTTCGGGTTTTCAACCTAGCAAGCTCTCTCACTTTTTTTTTTTTAACTCTATTTTTACATAGATTGCCCTTTCGAGTTTTCAACCTACCCTTCTTTTTTTTTTTGCTATAACTTTTGCCTAGACCGTCCTTTCAGGTTTTCAGCCTAGTGAGCCTTTTTTTTTTTTTAAGTCAAACCTAGGAAGGGAAATAACATAATTTACAACCACTTCAGACGTGGTGTTTTCAGACTACCACTTTAGACGTGATATTTCTTCAATTGATCAATATTGGTTGGCTCAGTAAAAGGGTTTGCATCTAAGTCCATTAGCCTTACTGCTCCCCCAGAGTATATCTGCTTGATGATGTATGGGCCTGCCCAATTTTGCTTGAACTTCCTATTTGCATCTTGAACCGGGGCTCGGATTTCCTTCAACACTAAATCCCCCAACTTCAAATCTCTGGTTCTCACTTTCTTGTCAAAAGCTTTCCTAAGCCTTCTTTGGTAACCTTGAATATGATACAAGGCTTTGAGTCTTTTCTCATCTAGCATGCACAACTGATCGTATCTGCTTTGCAACCAATCTGCTTCAAGATTTTCACTTTCCAGTACTATCCTTAGTGAACGGACACTCATCTCAATGGGAAGGACTGCTTCCATCCCATATACCAATGAATAAGGAGTGGCTCATGTGGAAGATCGAATTGATGTTCTGTACCCCCAGAGTGCATAGGGCAATTGTAGGTGCCAGTCCTTGTAGTTCTTTGTGCTCTTTTTCAAGATTCGCCCTATATTTTTATTAGCAGCCTCAACTACTCTATTGGTTTGAGGACGGTAAGGTGAAGACTTGTGGTGTTGAATGTTGAACTGTCGTAGTAGCTTCTCTGTCTCTCCCTTAAAGTGTTGCCCATTATTAGAGATAATTTCATGTGGTACCCCGTATTTGCAGATGATATTGGTCTGGATGAATTAAGCAACTTTCTTTAAATTTAGAATCTTGTATGAGGTAGCTTCTACCCATTTAGTGAAGTAATCAATGGCTATGAGTATGAATTCATGACTATTAGATGCTGTAGGGTGAATCGCCCCAATAATATCTATCCCCCATGTGGAGAATGGCCAGGGTGATGTCATGGTATGTAATGGCATGGGTGGCATGTATTTTAGATCTCCATGGACTTGGCATTGATGTCATTTTCGGACATGAGCCGCACAGTCGGCTTCCATAGTAGTCCAGTAGTAACTTTGTCTCATTATCTTCCTTGATAGCATGTATGCATTTGTTTGTGACCAATATCTTGACTCGTGAACCTCTTCAATTATTTGATGTGCTTCATTGGCAGTTACGCAAAGAAGATGAATTCCATCATATAATCTTCTGTAAAGCCTTTCACCACAAATAATGTAATTAGTGGACAACCTCCGAATTGTTAATTGGTCGTTCTTGTCTGCAAACTTAAGGTAGGTTCCATCCTTGAGATATTGTAGGATGTCTGAATACCATTCACCTTCTCCATTCCTTTCCTCATCTTCTTCTATTGCCATGCAGTAGGCTGGTTCTTCTTTTTGTTCCTACACTATCGATCTAGTTTCATCTTCTTTTGGCCCATCCATCATGGATGCCATTGTTGCTAAAGCATCTGCAATCTGATTCTACATCCTCGGCACTTACTGATATTGAATCTTGCTAAATTTTGATGCCCATTTTTGAAGATATTCATGATAAGGCATTAACCTTTCTTCTTTGATCTTCCATTTATTCCGAATCTAAGAGATTATTAAGGTTGAGTCTCCATATACCTCCAACTCTTTTACTCCAAGGCCTAGGGCTACTTGTAACCCCATGATGCAAGCTTCATATTCAGTGGCATTGTTAGTGGCAAGAAAGTTGAGTTTGTTAGAAAATGAAATGTGTGTCCTTTTTGGAGAAATTAAGAGAACTCTAATTCCACTTCCATTTTGATTTATTACTCCATCAAAGTACATTTTCCATTATTCTACTTCAATCCCCATGATGTCTTTATCCGGAAAGTCTCCTTGGATCTCTTCAGCTTCTTCTGGTGAACAATGGGCTAGGTGATCAGCAATTGCTCTCCCCTTTACAGACTTTTGAGTCACATACTTAATATCAAATTCTGACAGAAGCAAAACCCATTTTGCAATCTGTCCATCTTGCACAGGTTTTTCCATTAAGTACTTCAGAGAATCCATTCTTGTAATCAACAAAACCTTGTAAGCAAGCATATAATGTCTGAGTTTACATGTTGCCCATACAAATGCTACACATGTCTTCTCTAATGGTGAATATTTCTCTTCATAAGGCAACATCTTCTTGTTGATGTAGTATATTGCATTCTCATTTCTAGTCTCCTCTAGGTATTGAGCAAGTAGAGCCCCCATTGTTGTATCTGTAGTGGTGAGATACAACAATAATGGTTTTTCAGGAACTGGTGGGACAAGTATTGGTGGCTTCGTCAGATACTTTTTGATCTTTTCAAAGGCTTCTTGGCATTGTTCATTCCACACTGTTGGAACTTCCTTCTTGAGCAATCGAAAGATTGGTTCACATGTCATAGTGAGTTGGGCTATGAACTTGCTGATGTACTGTATCCTCCCTAGAAATCCTCGGATCTCCTTTTCAGTTCTTGGAGGCTTCATCTCTACAATTGCCTTGATTTTCTCAGGATCAACTTCTATTCCCCTCTAGCTTACCATAAACCCTAGCAATTTTCCGGATGTGACTCCGAAAGTACACTTCTTTGGATTCAACCGCAGCTTGTAGAACCGGATTCTTTCAAAGAACTTCCTCAAAGCCGGTATATGCCTTTCACGGTCTTTGGACTTCACTATCATATCATCAACATAAACCTCTACTTCTTTTTGGATCAAATCATGCAACAAAGTGGTGGCTGCTCGTTGGTAAATAGCGCCAGTATTTTTAAGGCCAAATGGCATGACCTTGTAGCAGTATGTCCCCCATAGAGTAATAAATGAGGTTTTCTCCATATCTTCTAGTGCCATCTTAATCTGATTATATCTTGAAAATCCATCCATAAATGATAACAAAGCATGACTTGTTATGTTGTCAACCAGGATGTCAATGTGAGGCAATGGAAAGTCATCTTTCGGGCTGGCCTTTTTCAGATCTCAAAAATCTACACACATTCTGACCTTCCCATCCTTCTTCGGTACTGGAACCACATTAGCTAACCACTCTGGATAGTTGACCACTCTTAGGAATCCTGCATTGTACTGTTTCTCTACTTCTTCCTTGATCTTGAGAGTCCACTCTGGCTTCATTCTTCTCAACTTCTGCTTGACTAGCTTTATGGTTGGATTTGTTGGAATGCATTGCTGTACTATATCTGTATCAATCCCAGGCATGTCTTCATATAACCAGGCAAAGACCTCCTTGAACTTCGTCAGCAGTGTTACTAATGCATCCTTCTCTGAAGTGGTTAGGGTATTGCCCACTTGGATCATTTTGGGCTCATCATCAGTTCCCAGGTTAATGGGTTGGGTTTCTTCTTTTATAGGTTCAAGGTATCCATGTTTTAATTCCTTATTATTAAGAGTTTCTTTACCAATTTCAAAAATAAAAACATTCAAAACCAGCAAATAAGCAGAATCAGAAATCATATTAAAAAGGAAAGAGTTTTTAACAGACTCTACAAACTCAACTGGAAAACTATCACAATCAGACTTAACAGGAATAGAAACACTAGCAGAAATAGACTCAATAGGAATGGAAACAAAATTCTTGGCAAGAGTGACTGGCTCGGCGGTCTTGATCTTTTTGGCAAAAGTGACTGACTTGACTGTCTTGATCTTCCTCACAGAGTCCTCCATGGGGTGGGCAGCTCCTTCCCATGCCCAGTTCTTTAACTCTGTCATGGCTTCCACAATGGCAGGTGGCTCCCAGTAAGCTTCTTCTTCCCTCAACATCAGTACCGGGGGATCTACATCCATATAATTCGTATCTTCTTCTTCAACCTCCATGTCTGTAGGATTGTCGGTCACAAAAGCATCCAGGTGCTCTATGCTATCCATCCATTAATCAAATAGGTCGTGCTTGCCTCTATTACCCAAGTAGGTAGGTTGAGGGAGATGCTCTGACTCACTTTCTTCCATTTTCTCCTCATTACGTTCATCATTCTCAATTGTCATGATTTTGATGTTAGGACATATGTGATTCACTTGTTAGGAACATATGTCACTACTTTATGTAATTGGCTTATCCTTTGACAAAACGCACTTTACTTATAATTGGGTAAATCTAGGATGTGTTTAATACTTCAAGAAACTGTGTTTCAAGATCAAGTGTTAAAGTCATACGAGTTTGTCCAAGAAACAAGTGAAGAAGTGCTGATTCATTAAAGCTCGACGCCTGCTCGACACCTCCTCGATTGATCGAGCTTTACGAAATTCAAATTTCCAGATCTGATTTTTGGCCCATGCTTATGTATTTGTGTAGGGTTTCTTTTCTCACAACCCTAGACATATATAAGGCTTATTTTAGAGGCCGTCACAAAAGAGAATACAAGGAGAACATATGCAAAAGGTGACCGATGCCTTATTCTCTCTGAAAGAAGCTACTGCATCTTTGCGCCTTAGGATTTTGTAACCAAGTGCTTCTTGATCTTCATTGTTGATGAAGTGAAGAACTTTGCAGCCAACATCTTCTTCAATTTGGTGCTTAAGTCGCGTACTGGGATCCGCGCAATTGGTTAGTCACGTATTGGGATTCGTGCATCAAAAATGGTGGCGTTCATATATTGAAGAGTTCAGAGGTTCTGAAGCAGTGGAAGGTTTCTGCTGTAAGTTCATCTACGGGGATTGTAGAGTCTAGGGACAAAGGTTTTGTACTAGATCTGAAACTTCTCTTTACTATAGTGAATTGCTTTTTGGGAAGGTTTTCCCCCAGGTTTTTTACTGTGAAACTAGTTTGTTTTATTGGTTTTTCTGGGTCATCATATCTTGTCTTATTTATTTTTCCGCTGCATGATTTTGACATGATATTGATGTTTATTTTTTTTAACAAGTTTTATTCATAATAAATCTAATTAACAACTTGGGTTTAAAACTTGTTAATTCTATCAACCGAGGTCTAAATTTTCCAACATTTGAGACTGTGGACCATCAGTTTTTGGTCTAGAGCGGCCAACCTGGCATCTATGTCATCCTCCTCTTTAGTATGTGGGGTTGGTGAACTTGTTTCTGAATCATAATACTACCCAAATTCTAGAACCTCTCTTCCATGCTTGTCATACCTAAGGCCAAACCTTGAACTAACATTAATGATATCACTCCAATCTAAAAGATGCCCATAGGGATATTCATCGTGATACATTTGATTGGCTTGTGCATTCTCCTCCCTTACATTCTCTAACACATTTATCAGCCTGTATTGATCACTATCAGTGTCGCTCTACCTGTTAGCTTCAGCATCATCTTCAATATCTTGACCATAGTAGTCCACATCATTATCATATTCTTCATAGAATAGATCTACATCTTCGTCTTCTCTATCATTAAGGGGTTCACCCCAATCATCTCCACTATACGAGCTATCATAACTTCTATTGTTGTCGTCACTATTGGTGCTGCTGTCATCATCATCATGTCCACTATCATTGCTACTGCTGTCACTACTACTATCATTCTTGTCTTCACTTCCATCTTCATCATCACTAGGGGTTGTTCCCCCTTTCTCATCTCCATCATTGGCTTTTAGTTCATACGGGCTTTTCAACGTATGCTGGCAAGCCTCCCAATATTCCTCTTCTTCTATGTTGCAAATATGATTTCCAAGAAGTGTAGTCATGGCATCAGGGTCCATGTAATCAACCCAATCAGTAGGAAACCAAGTTGTGTCTTCCTCCTTCAATTCTAGAACCTTGTTGTTGCAATCAAGTAGTATCTCGAACCCAGGCACCATTGTCTTTGTTATAGGATCAAATCTCGGTTCAGGGAATCCCCAATAACGTTGACTTTCTCCAGTTTTTACGAACTTTCCATTCAATGTATGAGTGTAGGGTTTCAGAGGTTCTGGAGGACAAGGAAGTCCTTTTGCTTTGGCTTTGTCTTGAGCCATCTTTCTCACTTCCATCTTTAACAAGTCATCATCAATAGGCTCATAGCCTAGCCCAAAAGGTGGTGTGGCAGTAGGAATTACCAGGTCTTAAACAGTTGGCTTCTTCACAGCTCTCCCCAAATTCATCCCAGGAAGGTAATTCATTCTCCTCATCATTGCTACCACATTGTTGTTACCATAAAAAGCAAAGTCCATTGGAATCTTCTCAACTTCTTCTTCTCTCTTTTCAAAAAGTCAACGGCTCTTCCTCAGAATCAATACCGTAAATAGGCTTAGGCATAGTCAAAGTATCCCCATAGATGGTCACAATAGCCCCTTCATGTGGAAACTGAACCTTTTGATACAGAGATGAAGGTACGGCTTCTGCGTCATGGATCCATGGTCGCTCAAGGAGCATATTGAAGCATGAGGCTATATTAAGGACTTGAAAATCCACCTTCTTGACCATCGGTCCGATGGTAAGCTCTAAAGTTATGGTTCCCAAGACTTCTCTTCTACTATTGTCGTATGCCCTCACATGTTGATTAGTAGGCACAAAGTCTTCAATGCTTAGACCCAAGCAGCTAGCAGTCTTCAAAGGACACACATTCAAAGCACTTCCATCATCTATCAAAACCATCGGTATCCTCTTCCCTATGGAATCTACAGTGATATGCAACGGGTCGTTGTGGTGCTTCCCTTTCTTGATCAGATCCTTGTCAGAATAGGAAATAGTGAGCTCCCTATTTATGGACCTAATCATAGCATTCAGATCCTGGGAGGTTGTGGTTGTAGGGACTTGAATTTAGTTGAATGGTATACTAGATTTTGTTGGTGTTTATATGAGGCCATGAGTAAACCCCATAAGGATATGTTGACTTGTGTCTTCTGTAGTTGCTTGAGGACTTCATCTTCTTCGGCGGGCGTTTGCTAGGTGGATCTGTTCAAAGCTTCCACTGGGTTGTCAGTCTCTAAATGTGGGGGTTTAAAGTGTCTCCCCCCTTGTGATGTGGGCAATTTTGGTTGGATCATAGGGATCGATGTCTTGGGGTTTGAAATGTCTCTCCCCACTTGTGGGTGTTTGGCTATTTACTTGGGGTTTGAAGTGTCTCCCCCCATTTGTGGATGTTTGGTTATTCTCTTAGGGTTTGAAGTGTCTCCCTCCCATTTGTGGATGTTGGGTGATTTGGTCAGGGTTTGAAGTATCTTGTAGGTCAGATATGGGGTTGTGATGTTATAGTAGTGGAGTTTCTTCTATGCTTGAAGGCTTTAGTTTTGTGATGGGAGTGACGGGCTTGGAACTGGATCTACTGGCTTGAGTGTCGGGCTTAGGTTCTCTTTGTAGCCTTCCTTCAGATCCTGACCAATTTCTCCCATAATGACAAGCTTGGTCAGGTTAATCAAAGCTAAGACCCCATCCACATCAATTAATCAACCAAAACAAACACACACAACATACAATGCAATTTTAACCGAGACCAACCTAAGGGTAGGTTCTAAGTCATTATGTTGTAGGGTGGGTTTGTTGTTTCATTATTTCCCATAGTTAGGACGTTACACCTCCCAACTTGTAATGTAATGAACATTGCGTTGGTCCGAACGGCATGGTTTGTCCATTACAGTCAATAGGAAATGATCCAGTGACTTTGGGCTATGAGTTGGTGAGTTCGCCACTGGGTACCCGAATCTAATGAAAACCAGTGATCCATGGTTACTACCACCACAAGTTGTTGAAAGGGGTTCATACATATTGTTTGGATGACACACACTATGACAGTTAGGGAAAGATTTTAACAAACAATACAAACAACAAAATATCATACAACAAAAATATTATACAACATCCCATCAAACATAAATAAACAAACAAACAACTATATCATGCAAGACCATGCAAAACAAGGGTACACATTTGGTCACTTAAGTCTAATACGAAGCTTAGCCCTCGACATCCCCAGTGAAGTCGCCATTGTGAGAGATCTCAAAAGTTGCCTCTCAAAAAAGAGAGATTTTTGGAGTGCTTTTTAGGGCACCTCTCTTTTTGTGTAAGTGGTATGGAGTCGCCACTTATTTTTGTACAAAAAAAAAAAAAAAAACTAAATACATGACTGAATTATTCTTTTCATTGATTGAATAAAAAAAATTACATATTTGGAAAATTGAAAAATTACATAACTTTGGGTCCTAGTTACAAACTACCAAATAATTACATGACTTTTTGTCTTAGTTACATTTTACCCAAAATAAAAAGTAAAGACAAGGCTTAGATCTACTTAACCAAAGACCTAAATCTGAAGGCTAGGTTACGGAATGGGAAGGTGTTAGGCACCCATTCCGTCCAGACAGAATTTGGTCTTCTAGACTCTTATGACCAATGTACCTTTTTATGCATGTCATGAATGATATGTTGAACATGTTAAATAAAGATTAAATCACATAAATTTATTTATGAATGAAATCTCTTCTTTTGTTTATAAAATTCAGATATGTTTTGATTGGTAAAAAAATGATTTTGATTTGTCAAAATACCATATCTATTTTGTAAGATGTAGAAAAATGTGGTTTCTGGAGATAGAAAATTCAGATCTGTGTTTATCACATGAAATAAAGTCTTCGATTTGAAAAATATCAGATCTTTTTTTTTAGAACTAAAAAAAATGGTTTTTAATAACAAAAAAATCAGATCTATTTTTTATATGTTTTAAAAGAATGAAAAAGATTTTTTAAGAAGAAAGTTTCACTCATAATTTAAATTGATGCAACATGAATTAAATAAAACAAACACAAACACAATCATGTTTAATCTTTTTCTTTATTTCAAAAATCTGCATATGTTAAAGAAAAATCAGATATGTATCTAAGAAAGATACAAATTAGTTCTTTATTTAAGAAAAATTAAGATCTGCATCTAATGAAGATGCAGGCCTGTTTTTTAATTAAGAAAAATTCAGATCTACATCTAAGAAAGATGCAGATCTGTTTTTTAATTAAGAAAAATTTAGATCTACATCTAAGAAAGATGCAGATTTGCTTTTGATTATTGAGAAAAATTCAGATCTACATCTAAGAAAGATGCAGATCTGCTTTTGTTTTAAGAAAAAGAATTATTCACATGCAGATTATTGGAATTTAGAAAAAGATCATAACAATTGTATAAAAATCAAGATCATGCTTTAACAAAACAATAAATAATAATTCATGGATAAAGAAAAACATTCATCATCATAAACAAGAAGCATAAAAAGAAAAGGTGATTGAAAACAACCTCTTGCATAAGCACTCCTTGTTCTTAAGAGGATGTTTTAGGGTTCAAAGAAACTTATTCGGTTATCTTTTGTAAAGTTGTAATTTACAATTATGTGTTTTGTTGGCTTTAATTCCGTGCCAAATTTGATTGTAATTTTATTCAATCTTTTGTACCCTATATTTATTGTGGGATTTGATTGTAACGGTTGTGTGATAGAGAGAGAAAGTGTGAAGACTCAAGCAATTGAAGACTGAAGAGTTTTTGCGTGTATCTCGCAACTAAGTATCCCACGAAGTGACTCATGTGACTTGCACATGCTGGAATGCGAAGAGTCAGGACAGGATGGAGACAGCTGTGTCTTGCGAGTATCTCGCGGGTAAGGCCTTCTAGCGAGACACCCGCGAGACATTCTGTTCTGCCAGACTGTATTATCTGATACACACTTTATGTACCCACACTATATATATCCACATTACCCACAAATGTTGAGGAGTGCTTCTGAGAGAAAACCCTAGCCAAACACCTTGAGAGTTAGAGATTGTTATACCCACAATCCTCTACACAATTGCTTGTGGATTTTCCTCAACTCCTACCTCTCCATTTTATATCATTGAGAGGTTGATAGCCCAAACACTTACCACACCCTTTTAGAGTGTCAAGTGATAGTTTGGTGCTGCTAGGAAGTATTGGAAGAAGCCAAAGATGGCAGATGCAACATGGAGCTTGTTGCGGGATCCGGAGAGCTATACAAGACACAGTTTCGAGAAGCCTTATTGGAGTAGAAGCTTGAAGTGCTTAGGTACATCGGGTAGATTAGGCTTGGAGGGTCTCTTGCTAACCCATGTATCCCAACTGATTGTCTAGTGGATCGATTACTGCTTGGAGTGCGGCGGAGAGGTTTTTCGCCTAGTTCTTCGATTTCCTCTTCGATAACACATCGGTGTGTTATCTTGTGTTTGCATCCTTCTTCCCTACTCTTTTACATTCCATTTTACTGATGTGTTGTCTTGATTATGGATAAGAGTAGCTTGTTTGTTTATCCGCTCGCATTTATACTATTCCGCACTTAGTATTAAGTTAGTGTAAAATCTATCAAGCCGTAACTTTAATTTGGGGGTCTAAACAGCTCTTGTGTTTTCAACACATTTTTGAGTTTTCAATTAGTATCAGAGCGGGTACACTCCCTGTGGTTTAAATACCTGAGTGTGTTTCTTGACCCTTTGTGATGGACCGATCACAATCTCTTAATGCCCCACCATTCTTTGATGGAGGCAACTATGCCTTTTGGAAGGTCCGAATGAGGGCTTTCTTGTGTGCTATAGATGAGTCCGTTTAGGATTCCGTTAAGAATGGGTATGTTAAACCCACAACAGCCAAGTCTGAATGGGACAAGGTAGCTCTTGCATTAGCTAATGCGAATAGTAAGGCCATTAATGCAATTTTTTGTGGTGTGTCCCCTGATGAGTTTCACAGGATATCACATGTGGAGACAGCCAAGGAAGCTTGGACGATTCTTGAGACTACCTATAAGGGTACCAAGAAAGTCAAGGACACGAAGCTTGAAATGCTTACCACCAGATTTGAAGAACTTAAGATGGGAGATGATGAGACTTTCGATTCTTTCTATGGAAAGCTCAATGAGATTGTAATTGCCAAACTCAATCTCGAAAAGAAGATTGAAGATTCTAAGGTGGTGAGAAAGATTTTGAGGTCTTTACCGGAGAGTCTCCGAGCAAAAGTCACAGCTATAGAAGAGAGTAAAGACTTGGATGAGATCAAAATCCAAGAGCTAATTGGATCTCTCCAAACATATGAGGTGGGACTGCCTTCTCATAAATTGAGCAAATCTCTTGCTCTTAAAACCATCACCAAGAGAATGGACAACTCCTTCTAAGAGGATGATGTGGAGAAGGAAGTAGCATTCCTTGCAAAGAACTTCTGAAAATTTCTGTAGATGAACAACAGTGGGAAGCCTTTCAACAAAGGAAAGTTTTCATCTCCCAAGGGTGATAGGAAGGAATTTAGGAAGAAAGATGGGAAGGAGTCTCAATCTACTCAAGGAATCACTTGCTTCGAGTGCAATGGATATGGACATGTCAAGAAAGAATGTCCTAATTATTTGAGAATGAAGGGCAAGGCATATGCCACAACTCTCAGTGATTCGGACTCTTCCAATTCAGATTCGGAGGATAGCTGTGATGAAGAAGGGAACTTCTCAGCATTTATGACTATTGCTCATGTTGAATCTTCAGAGGACTTGAATTTGCTTGTGCAAGAACTTGGGGAGCATAGTGATGAGGAATCCATGGGAATTGTAGAAGAATCGGATGCTGAAGTAGATGAAGATACAGCCGGTCTTCAAGAGAATTACAACTTTTTCCTTGAGAAGTCGGGAGAGTATGCAAGGGTGGCCAAGGCGGCTGTGAAAAAGATGAAGAAAGCAGAGGAGGACTATAGAAGTCTCCTAGTAAGATATAAGGAGGCCAAGTGTGAGATTGAGACGCTAAATGGTGAGCTAACCAAAGCTTACACCAAGGTGAAATTCCTTGAGCTTGAGGTGGTTCAAGCAAATGCCAAGGTAGAGTGAGTATCCACAAAGAAGCTTGATGATGTCCTCTCTCATAAAAAACCCTTCTCTGACAAAACCGGATTAGGATACACCGGAGAAAGTAGTTCAGCTGTGAATATCTCCAAAGAAGTGAAGTTTGTGAAGGCCAAAAAGCCAATTGTAGTTGCCCCTACTGTGGAAAAGGCAAAGGTTGAGAAAAAGAAGAATGTGGCTGACCAATGGATGTTGAACAAGCCCCGTAACCTATCTGTGGCCAGGTCTAAAGCCAGAGGGAAATCACTCCCAAGATCACAAAGAGGTCCTAGAACAAACCATTTCTGCCATCACTGTGGACTTTCAGGACACACCAGACCAAACGCACGTGACATGTGGGTGAAGAAGGGTACTCATGCATGATCACCTCCTATGTCCATGCATTAATACTTCCTATGTTTAGGGACATTTGTTCATGCATCTTGACATGCGTAATTCTATTTGTGTCTACTGCTTCTAGTTATTGGCATTTTTTTTGGTTTTGGTTTATACCTGTGTTTGTTGATCTTACTTTTCCTGTTCTGTTTTTGAGTGTGTTCAAAAAAAAAAAATTTCAAAAACCCATAAAAATTGAAAAATCTTCAAGAAATTTGATCGCTTGTGTTGTGTATATCATATGTGAGTTTGGCCTAGTACCTTCATACTAATGGCGTAGTGCATTTACGAGCTTAGCTTGTTTTGTATGCACATATATCTTTGTGGGAGAAATCTTGAAAACTTTGTGTGATTGTTGTAAATAGATCTTCAAGTTTGTCATGAATGATTGGTCAATAGTCTTGATGGTTTTGATACTTACATAGACTTGTGCCTATATATCTTCCCACCTTTATTTTTATGTTTTTGCTATAGAGCTCACCAAATGTAAATCTCAAAATGAAAAGAGATAATGAGCTGCAAAAGCCTATCGCACATACTAGTATTTGACTAGGAAAAAGGGAAAGCGACACTTGTATTGAAATGTATGGTGCTCAAAAAGCCAAAGGCTAACTCTACATATTGAAATATCAAAAATTTCAAGCATCAATCTTAAAAAGGAGATTTATTATCCAAAAAGGATCAATTGTTATGATTTATGCAGAAGCCAAATGAAAAGCTTCTAAGTTTTGTAATCATTCTCTTGTAGGAGGTCATATATGTTCATTTCTATAATTGAGATAGTCCACTTGACTCAATATCAGTTGTATATGACTTGATTGAATTGATCATTGAAGCTTCACTCTGGTCTAAGGACTATTCCACATTTGATACTCACCCACAACACACAAGACTTCAATTCAATTAATGCTTATCTCATTTGTGTGATTGTACATGTTCAAATGTGATGTGTATGCTCAAGTACTTGCTGATCAAACCCAAAAAGATTTTTGAGTGTTTTATTTGTTTTTGAAAGTAATTTTATACTTTCGTGCTTTTAGTTTTTGTTCAAAAATGAATTTTTGTGTTTTTGTTCAAAAAACTGGTTCAGAGGTTTTTTTGCGAGAAGCTCGCGACTTAGAGCTTCCCGCGAAATGTGCTTAAAGGAAATTACAAAGTCACATTTTCATACAGAAAGTCTCGCTACTGCCTCGCGAATATTTCGCAACTAAACTCTTCTCGCAAAATGTTTTTAGGTAAAAACTGGAAATTTTTCAAGTTCATACAAAGGCTATCGCAATTGTTTCGCGACTAAGAGCTTCTCGCGAAAGCTTTAGTGTGTCTCACAACTAATCTCGCGACTTTCTAACCCTCAAAAAACGCGTGTTTTCAGTTTTATAAGGCAGACGTGACAGGTTTTCAAAACATTCTCATTTCCCTCGCTAAGCCTCTCTCGAACCCCCCCTTCAACCCAAAATCATTTTTCACTCAAACCCCATCATTTTCAAGCAAAAATCTCTACAAGATCACTTCAAGGTATGTTTTCCTAAACATTGTCTTCATTTTTGTCATAGATTATGCAGATTTTAGCTTAGGGTTTTGTAAATTGGGGATTTTCGAAAACTGGGTTGGGGTTCTTAATTTTGTGGAAAATTTTCAAAATCTTTGATTGGGCTGAGTCCCATTTGATGTTTGTGTATCTGTGTTGGCCCCATGTGGCAATTTGAGCATGTATTGAGGCAAATTTCATTATGTTCATGCATTTTTCATCATCTGTGTACTTTGTTGCATGTTAGGTGTTTGACAAAATGTCCTAGTGACATTCTTGTGCTGAATTGGACTCAAGTGATTTCCAATGATTGGATTTTGTCTTGACTGGTCATGTTTATCATGTTTTGGTCAGTGTTTGTGTGTTTTTCACACTTTGTCCATTTTGTGCCTCAATGCCATGCCATGCACACACTAGGCACACCTCTTGCATCTCATACTGCACACACATGCATCAGCACATGCACAACACATACACACACATGCACAGTGATTCACTTCATGCATTTTACTGTTGTTTACATGGTTAAACACTTATAGCATGTTGTTTTGTGTCTGCTTGCTCTGTTTTGAGTTGTTTTTGCTCTGTTTTTAGGTGGTTTTACCTTTGTTTTGAACTAACTTGAATCTAATCAAGTTTTGTGTTTTTTTGTGTCTATACACTTTTTTTTTTTTTTTTGCTTCTTGTTCTCTGTGATATTTGTGTAGATGTGTCCTACCAAACATTCTGCGACCAAGAAATCCACAAAACGTTCTCGCACTGATTCTGACAATTTCAAGTCTGCTGAAGTTGATATGAAATACAATGACTGCTACAAAAGAGCAACCATTATTATGGAGAGGGTGGTCCAACTAGAAACCTTTGAAGACACCTTCATCCCTGAGGTGTTCAAAGAAAGGACTTGGACTAAGCTGTTGAACCCGGTTGGGGTTATCTACTCCGAGATCATAAGAGAATTTTTCTCAAATGCTACTGTGGAGGAAGACCATATAGATACTGGGTGAGGCACAAAGAATTTGTGATTACAAAGGATAGCATTCAAGAATTTTTGGAGATTCGTCCTCCCTCTCAACCAATCTCAATTCAATATGAAGACAGATTGGGATCAACTGAGGAGATGGTGAAAATACTTGGTGGTACACCGAAGAAATCATCCATGAACACAATACCTTTTTCACCGGAGATGAGGACTTTGTCATATGTGATGATCCATAACTTATATCCGGTCACCAACCTTACCACTTTATCTGCTCCAAAGACAAAATTTATGTATGAGCTCTTTACACACAAAGAGATAGATATTTGTGGACATATCTTCCATTTGTTGAAAAAAAGCATTGAGAAGCAGAATTCAAGGACTGTAATGCCCTTTCCCTCACTGATTATGGGCCTAATTGCGAAGACAAGGCTCAAACTCCCAAGTGGTCTGACAGTAGTTCAAAGGGACTATCCCATTGGTGCACACACAGTCACTAGGAGCACAACTCACATCAAGAGCTCCAAAACAGGTATGCATACGATACCACAGGATCGTGTTGAGGATGAGGGTGGAGATACAAAGGAGGAGATTGATAGATTCACTTTTGCTCTAGAGACTTTAGCACAGCCATCCTCTTCTGCACCAGCACCAGGACCAGACAGACTTGATCGCCTCCTAGATAGAATGGACCAGATGTTCACCATGCTAGACTCTCATGTGAATCACACCGCGACCCAGTTTGCATACGTCCAGGGATAGATCACTGCATTGTCTTCACAGATCGAAGACTTATCCATGGCGCAGGGATCAGATTCAGAGTCTGATCAGTTCTAGCCTCTTTGGCCATTCCGGTCAAAAAATTGGAGAAAATTTTGAGGGAGAGCTTGCACATTTGAGGGGGAGCAGAGCATTGACATAGCTTAGGCTTAGAAACCTTGATTCATACAGGCGGTTTAGTTTTATTCATGTTATGGTTTAAACTGTTTCAGCATTTATAACTCTTGGATAATTGTTTTTGCTTATAGTGTTTACTGCTTTCATTTAAAGCTTTAGTACTCTGTCTTTTAAATTTCAGTTTATTCAGTATGTTGTGTTTATCTCAATGCTTTGTAGCATTTTTTTTGTACTTTTAAGATATTGCTAATATGTCTTAAGTACCTCACTCTTGTGCCCTTAGTAAGATTTTGTATCCTAGATGCAAATACTTCGTGTATTTTGCATTGATTGAGTGTTGGACATGCAATTGATCCGTAGAATTGATCTTAATTGCATTGCGTGTTCGGATGAGCATTTGCTTGCTAAGTGTTCATTGTAGTCATTCTTTAATGACTGATCCTGTTTGATCAAAATATGCTTACATGTTCTATTGTGTTTACTAACTTGATCGCATTTTACTTGCTCATATACGTACCATGTATTCAACTTGTCATAAGCTTAATGAAAATTTTGTTTGTGTGTAAGCGTTTCAGGGTACATACGTGCAAGTGCTTCACAGCTTCTAGATTAGGTGTGAGTGAGTTTTGCCACTGTTTCCAAACTCACGTTTAAGTCTAGAGTCTGTTTTAGGGGTTTTGTCATGGAATAGCCAAAGGGGGAGATTGTAAAGTTGTAATTTACAATTATGTGTTTTGTTGGCTTTAATTCCATGCCAAATTTTATTGTAATTTTATTCAATCTTTGGACCCTATATTTATTGTGGGATTTGATTGTAAGGGTTGTGTGATAAAGAGAGAGTGTGTGAAGACTCAAGCATTTGAAGAGTTTTCGCTGGTATCTCGCGACTAAGCATTCCGCGAAGTGACTCATGTGACTTGCACATGCTGGAATGTGAAGAGTCAGGACAGGATGGAGACAGCTATGTCTCGCGAGTATCTCGCGAGTAAGGCCTTCCAGCGAGACATCCGCGAGACATTCTGTTCTGCCATACTATACTATCTGATACACACTTTTTGTACCTACACTATATATACCCACATTACCCACAAATGTTGAGGAGTGCTTCTGAGAGAAAACCTAACCAAACACCTTGAGAGTTAGAGATTGTTATACCCAAAATCCTCTACACAATTACTTGTGGATTTTCCTCAACTCCTACCTCTCCATTTCATATCATTGAGAGGTTGATAGCCCAAACACTTACCACACCCTTCCAGAGTGTCAAGTGATAGTTTGGTGCTGCTAGGAAGCATTGGAAGAAGCCAAAGATGGCAGATGCCTTGTTGGAGTAGGAGCTTGGAGGGCTTAGGTACATTAGGTAGATTAGGCTTGAAGGGTCTTTTGCTAACTCATGTATCCCAACTGATTGTCTAGTGGATCAATTACCGCTTGGAGGGCGGCGGAGAGGTTTTTCGTCGAGTTCTTCGGTTGTCTCTTCGATAACACATCGGCGTGTTATCTTGTGTTTGCATCTTTCTTCCCTACTCTTTTACATTCCATTTTACTGTGGTGTTGTCTTGATTATGGATTAGAGTAGATTGTTTGTTTATCCGCTCCCATTTACATTATTCCGCACTTAGTATTAAGTTAGTGTAAAATCTATCGAGCGGTAACTTTAATTTGGGGGTCTAAACAGCTCTTGTGTTTTCAACACATTTTCGAGCTTTCATCTTTGAAACCTAAACCCTAATTTTAGCAGCAAATCTCAGAGAGGATCAGCAAATATCAGCAATTTGAAAGCCTCAAAACGTATGACTCTCAGAGCGTAGAAAAAAAAAGGTGCTGAATTATGAGACCCAGCATCTATTTATAGAGGCTAGAAGACTCTAAAAAATAGCTCCGATGTGTAGAACACGAATCGAGATTCATCCTTTTGTGAAAAGATCTAAAAAGGGTGTTCCTTATCGTCACCCGAAAGGCATTGGGCCAAAGCCTAAAATGGGGAAATTTGGCCCTTTTAAAGTGCCATTCGGCACTCCAAAAGTGCCAAATGGGCTCTTGGACACCGAACGTTCTTCCATGTTCGGGTGCGATTTGGACTCTCCTTCTAGGGTTTTTTGATCTAGTCCCCGCACCTAGACGTGTTTTCATCCTTAGTCTATGATTTTTTATCTCTTTTCTGGATAATTCAAACTTTTCAGGAACAATTATCTTGTAGATAAATACCTAAAATAAATATTGATAAAGTTCAGATTATCCACAATTTTATTGTTATCCAATCATCCCTTCTATTCCTATGCATGCATCCCTATTTTAAACACTAATTATCAACCAATCATAAAATTATATAATTAATTTTAATTGTTTAACCAATCAGAATTAATTTAAATTAATCATGTGTAGTCGACTCTACCTAGACACAATGCATGTTGACCGTGCAACTTAATCATGCGATATCTTTCGATCCAATTGTCCGATTTGGAAACCGAACACACCATTATGACCGTTAAAATCTCAAGATCATTTTTATGATATGTAATGAATGAATTAATGCATGTAATGCAAAGACAAATTGATGCATGTAATGCAAAGACAAATTGATGCATGTAATGCAATCATGATTTTTGGGGTATATGGATGGTCATTCAAGTCATTCTTTTTAATTAAATCATAGGTGCAAAATTGAGTGTCTACATCTGCACTTGAGGTCAGCGTCCATTTTTCTTCTTCTCTTATTTTTTTTTCTACAAAATGTTAGTAGCAGTACTACTAGAGATGCATGCTAGTGTTTATTTTTAGTTTTGGAATTTTCATAAGCATATATTTTGCCATGATTTATGCCATGTTATCTTAGGAAAAATGCACGTGTATATTTTTTTTTTTTTGCCTTTGCCATATGATTGCAAACATGCGAAAATTTAGATGCTAAAAATAAAGTGGGACATAGGTGAGGGGACTTACCTGATATAAAGTGTGAGCATACTGCATGGCTGCTATCACCCACAGTAGATTAGGAACTTGGAAACTTTTTAGGAACTTAAAAAATGTGTGATGCAAGGCGTATGACACGATCACTATTACCTCAAAGCGGGATGTGAGCATACGGCACGGCCGCTATCACCCACTCTAGATGTGAATTTGGCATTTCTTTGGGGACTGGTAATTGTGATGGCGTGAGGTGTATGACATGGTCGCTATTACCTCAAAAAGGAATGTGAGCCTACTGCATGGCCGCTATCACCTACTATAGATCAGGAACTCGGGACTTCTCTGGGAACTTGATAACTGTGAGGGCGTGAGGCGTACAACACGGTTGCTATTACCTCAAAAAGGGATGCGAACATACGGCACAGCTGCTATCACCCACTGTAGAAATGCGAGCGAACGGCACAGCCGCTATCACCCACTTTAGGCACGGCCACTATCACCCACTGTAGAAATGCGAGCGAACGGCACAGTCGCTATCACCCACTATAGGCACGGCCGCTATCACCCACCAGAAATGCGAGCATACAGCACGACCGCTATCACCCACTGTAGATTAGGAACTCGGGACTTCTTTGGGAACTTGATAACTGTGATAGCGTGAGGCGTACGACACGGTCGCTATTACCTCAAAAAGGGATGCGAGCATACGGCACGGCCGCTATCACCCACTGTAGAAATGCGAGCATACGGCACGACTGTTATCACCCACTGTAGAAATGCGAGCATACGGCACGGCCGCTATCACCCATTGTAGAAATGCGAGCATACGGCACGGCCGCTATCACCCACTGTAGCATGCGAGCATACTGCACGACCGCTATCACCCACTGTAGAAATGCAAGCATACAGCTCGGCCGCTATCGCCCACTATAGTCATGTATAAAAATCTGCCTTCTTTGTGAGAACATGTACTTGACATAGACCTGCATGATATGTTTAGGAAAAGTGTTAGTTCATCTACATTGCCATTTATTTATGGGCTTACCACTGATGTTTGAATTTCTTGCTGTTTTGTAGATTATGTCTCGGAGAGTGAGTTCCAGGGGAGATCGAGGGAAGGCCCCCATGTATGCCACGTCCCAGAGGGACGGTTCTTCTAATGATGAAACAGCTTCAGCTAATAAGCAGGCAGCTCGTGTTTTACAAAGTCATTTTGATTGCAGGGGTAACGACCCCAGGCCTACCAGTGGTATACCCATGGAGACCAGGTCTAAGAGACGACGTTCCGTTGAGAAGGCTAGTGCTTCATCTGAGTCCTGTACTGTTTCTAGCGGGGCAACTTCACGGCGCCGACCGGTTAGAAGGAGGGGGGCCTTCACAGGAGAGGTACGAGATGATGACATCCTCATAGACATAGATGGGGTTTTAACTGGGCCCGAGGTCATGCCGGAGTTTGGCGCTCAGAGGCGCAGTTTGAGACTGAGGTTTCCATCACACCAAGCCAAGGCCGATGCTCGCATTCGGACCATAGATAGAGGCATCCAGGACACTTACCTTCAACATGGGCTGAAGGATCATCCTTCCGCACCGGCAAAGAGGGGAGAGGTAAGTTGCATTTCCTTCTTGGTCATTCAGATTCCTGTTATATACATGTGCTAACGAATAGCTTCTAATTTCAAATGCAGGGGAGCGAGAGGCTCCGTGGTCAGGGTGCCTGGTCCACTTTCCTTCGGATATTGTTTGCTCCTAGGACCCATCTGCGATATGCTGCATTTTTTAGAGAGCAGGGATTTGAGGACTTCCTGCGGATTCCCCCGTTCACCATGAGGCATGGGATCGAGGAGGCTTTTGTTCGGCGGTTTTAAGCCGAGATAGGCACCTTTCACTTGAGTTACGGGGAGTATGCGATCCTCCCTCTTGACTGGACAGCCATTCTGGGTGTCAGGTTCGGTGGCCACCAGATTTCAACCGAGGAGATGAGTTTTTACATGGCTTGCGATCTCCTAGGCATCCCTCTTCCGTTAACTATAGAGACGAGGGGATATTTCGGGCCCATCGCATCGCCACAGATCCGTACTGAGTGGCTACAGCGTAGTATTCCCTAGGGCAAGGCCCCCACCGATGCTCATCTTCGTCGGTGCTTCCTGTGGTTCCTCGGTAGTTGCTTCTTGGGCAACAACCGATCTGTGTTGACTTGTCAACTGCTGTGGGCTTTGGGAGTAGTCTCCAGCATCAGGACGTACGACTGAGGGTCAGTGACCTATGGCTTCTTCATTTCTTTCTTGAGGTAGGCCTCCTAGCAAGACTTTAAGAGTTTAGAGGGATGTTGGCAAATACTGACATGGTGGGCATACGAGTACATCCTAGCCTTGCGACCGCATTATACAGGCCTGTCCTTGATAGTATACCCTCGAGCATATGCATGGGCTCATCATAGGATCACGAGGGTAGTAATAGTACAGCCAGTCACTATTTCTGTAACTCTGGATTACGTTATATAGGATGAGATCATAGTTCGTCCATATGATGGCACGTTACTGAGGAGGCCAGAGCTCACTATTGCTATGGGCCAGTCAAGGATCCGACGCTGGTTTTGGGCCCTGACAAGCTAGGAGTTCTTTCTGGCAGAGAGGACCTTCCATCAGGTTATGCCAATCTACGGAGTGCCCAGGGATCCACCTCCTCATAGTTTGTCATTCGAGGCCATGGTCCTGGACGACCCAGATTATGCGACAAGCGCCTTTAATGCTTATATGGATACAAGTAGAGACTATTCCACTTGGTTTGCAAAGTCTTCTTCAGGGCCCATCATTGGAGACGTCCCCGTGAGTGGGGGTAGAGTGCTAGAAGGCGCCGTACGCCCTTAGATGGCCACCGAGGCTAAGTAGAGAGCGCGTGCCGAGACTTCCGAGGCTAGAGTGACAGAGTTTGAGACCCTGTTTACTGCTAGAGAAGTGCCTATGTAGGAGGAGATTGCTCGGGCATTAACTCGAGAGCGGGAGGTCTAACAGAGAGATAGGGAGATGCGAGCTACCACAATGGACAGAGAGCGGAGTCAGTTCCAGACTGAGCTAGCCCTGCATCAGGGTTATTTTATGCTTTTGGCAAGAGAGTTATGAGCGGCTCGTCTTCCCGTTCCGGCTGCCCCCGAGATTCTAGGCCGAGGGCCCATCATTCCTCCGTTCGAGCAGAGGTACATGACAGTTCCATCAGGCCCATTGGGTGGTTGGGGTTCTTTTGCTCAAGCTCCGAGGCCTTCCTAGGGTCTCGGGTATGCTCCCGGCACTTCAGACGGTGTGGGTCCTTCTACCGGCCCTTTTGCAAGCGGCGATGATAGTGATGATGGTGATACCGACCAGTTTATTGGCGGTGAGGATTCTCAGTAGAGTCAGCTTTTTGTTGTAGCATGATGTAGCCCCTGCGTGGGCTTGTATCTTTTTCATGTATTCTGTAGACATTGCCCCTTAATGGGCCAGCCATGTATATATACTATGTATTGCCTCTTGGTAGGCCTGGACATGTAAGTATTGTATTGCCCCACATTGGGCTTTGATGTATTATATTATCTCTCTATAGCATGATGTATGTATGGAACAATGCCTCTGATTAGGACTTATATGTATGAATCCAGGGATGCGCATTTAAAAGGGCAGCTGATGTATGAAAAAAAATATCTCTAATTAGGACTTATATGTATGATCTGGATAAAACGCCTTTAGAAGGGCGGCTGATGTGTATGAAAGACAATGCCTCTGATCCTAACTCATATGTATCTCTGGATAAAACGCCTTTAGAAGGGCGGCTGACATGTATGAAAGATAATGCCTCTAATTAGGACTTACATGTATAGCTCTGTATACTGCCTTTCCTTATTCATGATGTTGTTTCAGAGATGACAACCAAATTCAACCAGGAGATGTACGCACATATGAAGGCCAAGAAAACCGAGCCTTTATCCAGTATTGGCCAGAAGAGGCCGAGGGCGAGTGGCAAGGAAGTCGTGGAGAAGACTTCGCCTCTACCAATTCTTCCCGAACCCAAGGCTACCTCCCTCGCCGTTTCCCTTGAAGAAATCACTCCTCATCTAAAGAGGGCTTGTGGTAGTGATAAAGGGAAAAGCAAGGCTGCCACATGCATCTGGGACAATGCCGCGACTACCCTGGGGAGAGCTCACAACGTCATTACTTCTAACGAACTCAAGGGCCTTTCTGCAGTTCCTTCTCATGAGTTGGTGAATCGCCATATTCATAAGATTGTTCAGGTATTCCTCTTCCACACATGTTCCTTCTCATGAGTTGTGTGTGCGTATGTGTGTATATATATATATATATATATATACACATTAAATAGCTTTCCCTTTTTCTTGTCAAGTGTTGGGGGAAACTATTCATATCACTACTGAGTATGTCACCAATGAGGAAAAGGTTGTTATAGCCAATTCCAAAGTTGATGTGCTCAAAGCTGAAGGTTCCAGGCTGAGGAAGGATCTCATAGCAGCTATGGAAGGTGGGAACAAATTAAAAGTGCAGGTTAAGGCCTTGACAGACGAGCTTCATGTAGAGAAGCTGTTGACAGCACAGAAGGATGAGCAAATTCAGACTGCTAGCCAGGAGGTCAAGTTGGCAAGAGCCAAAGCTATGCAAGCTTTCCAGCTTACCGAAGAGTACAACGATGCCTTGTTCAATTGGTACTTCAAGGGCTCTGAAATCTTAAGAAGGTACTTGACGAAGCACAACCCTGGGATTGACTTGGAAGGCCTGGATTTCGAGGAAGTGGATAAAGAGATGGAAGGTGATGAGGCTGTTGAGGCCGCTACTGCTGAAGGAAACATGCCTGATGCTGAGTGTGATGCCCCTGAGCCTGTGATTGGAGATGACGCCATTGCAACTTAAGTTATTTTCTGTTGTTTCATCTTATTTTGTTTCTCTACAAGTGCCCTACTTGTTTTGTGGCTTTTATTTTTCAGACATCTTATTTGCCCTGTTTTTGTGCATTTGCCTTGAACAACATTTTATTTATATGCTGAAGTAGATTTTCTTCTTCATTCTTTCCTTTGTTTGCTGGTCATATGTGTGGTTGCATGAATGCTATATTATCTGTGGATTGTAAGTTTACCTCTAAATGTCAAGTGATATGAGTTCTTCCTCAGACGAATTCCTACTGTCTTTGCATTATTTAGCTTCATGTGTATCTTCTTTTAAGGGGATTTGGCTTCATCCAGAGACTTATACTCTCCTTAATAGAATTTGTATAGCTTCATCATATGACTCGTATTCCCCTTAAGAGAATTTTGGGCTTGTTTATGTAGTTTCTACCTCTCTTTGGTGGGGATCTTATCACTAGCCTCGTCATGTGACTTATATCCTATCTGTTAAAGATTTTTATCATAGGCCTTGTCGTGTGATTTATATCCTTTTTGTTAAGGATTTTTATCACTAGCCTCGTCATGTGATTTATATCATTTTTGTTAAGGATTTTTATCACTAGGCTAGTCATGTGATTTATATCCTTTTTTGTTAAGAATTTTTATTACTATCTTCGTCATGTGATTTATATCCTTTTTTTTTAAGGATTTTTATCACTGGCCTTGTCATGTGATTTATATCCTTTTTGCTAAGGATTTTTATCACTGGCCTCATCATGTGATTTATATTCTTTTCGCTAAGGATTTTTATCACCGGCCTCGTCATGTGATTTATATCCTTTTTCTTTTTCTTTTCTTTTTTTTTTTCTTTTTTTTTTGTTAAGGATTTTTATCATTGGCCTCGTCATGTCATTTATATCCTTTTTATTAAGGATTTTTATCACTGGCCTTGTCGTGTGATTTATATCCTTTTCGTTAAGGATTTTTATCACTGACCTCATCATGTGATTTATATCCTTTTTTTGGTTAAGGATTTTTATCACTATCCTGATCATGTGATTTATATCCTTTTTGTTAAGGATTTTTATCACTGGTCTCGTCAAGTGATTTATATACTTTTTGTTAAGGATTTTTATCACTGACTTCGTCATGTGATTTATATCCTTTTTTGTTTAAGGATTTTTGTCACTAGCCTCGTCATGTGATTTATATCCTTTTAGTTAAGGATTTTTATCACTGGTTGGTTGATTCAGCATATTTGTGAAAGACTTGAATGAATACTTCTTTTATTGAATTGCTTTAAAGCACAAGTGAAAGATGTCAACAATTACAAAACTTTGATGTCTACTGATAATAGCTTTGAGGTGTTCAATATTCCATAGACGAGGTACTTTCTTCCTGTCCAAGGATTCTAAATGGTAACTTCCTTGTCTTGAGTAGTGGATGATCTTGTATGGGCCTTCCCAGGTTGGGCCCAATTTGCCTTGGATTGGATCTTTGGTTGCTGGTGTGACCTTCTGTAGGACGAGGTCTCCTATGTTGAATCTTTTAAGCTTCACCCTCTAGTTGTAGTAACCGGCCATCTTCTGTTGGTATTTTGATATCCTTTGGGACACTTCAGTTCTCACTTCATCTAGGCAATCTAAGTTCGTCCTTAGTTGATCATCATTACCTTCTTCTTCAAAAACTCCTTTCTTGTGCTGGTGACCCCAACTTCCACCGGGATTACTACTTCAGTGCCGTAAGTGAGATTGAACGGTATTTCTCTTGTTGGGGTTCTGGCTATGATTCAGTAGGCCCATTGGACATTCGACAGTTCTTCTGGCCAGGAAACTTTTGCCTCCTCTAGTCGAACCTTGATGACCTTCAACAATGTTCGATTCGTTACTTCTGTCAGTTCGTTGGCCTGAGGGTGACCTGGTGAAGAGAATCGGTTCTTGATACCAAGGCTCGAGCAGAATGACTTGAATCCTTGGCTAGCAAATTGACAACCATTATCTGAGATGATCACCCTTGGTATACCGAACATACAAACAATGTTCTTCAATACAAAATTTTGTATTCTTGCCTCTGTGATTGTTGCTATGGCTTCTGCTTCTACCCACTTTGTAAATTAGTCAATTGCTACAAGTAGGAATTTCACCTACTTTTTACCTTGGGCAGGGGTCCCACAATGTCTATTCCCCACTCCTCAAACGGCCATGGTGATGTTATGGTTGTCATCTTCTCACTAGGCACCCGTTGGACGTTCCCAATACCTTTGACATCTGTCACACTTCTTAACGAACTCCTTTGCTTCTTTCTGCATCATAGGCTAGAAATATCTAGCCCTGATAATCTTTCCTACTAGAGACCTTGCTCCCGAGTGATTTCCGCATATGCCCTCATGGACTTCATCCAAGCTATACTTAGCTTAATCCTGTTCAATGCACCTTAAGTAGGGCAGTGAGAAAACCCTTTTGTAGAGTACGTCATATAAGATTGTGAACCTGGTGGCTTGCTTCTTAATCGTTCTTGCCTTGCTTGAATCCGATGGCAATTGCCCGTCTTTGAGGTATGATAGGATCGGAGTCGTCTAACTAGCATTACCTTGTATTGAAAAGGTGTGGAATTCTTCAATGCTAGGGAACTTCTGTATTTCCAACTTCAGATCCGACAAACTTGTCCCATCTTCTGATGAAGTCGCCTCGTATTCTTCAATGCTACAGGTACCTTTGCATCATGCCTTTTTTTTTTTTTTTTTTGCATCGTATTCACCATTGATTTGCCCTATTACCAACTTTGAGTCACTTTCACGAGCACATTTTTGGCTCCTAAAGATTTTGTCACCCTGAGCCCTGTCAGTATCGCCTCATATTCTGCCTCATTATTGATGGTAGGGAATTGGAGCTGTACTCCATATTTCAGGATGTCTCCTTCTAAGGAAGTGATGATGTCTCCCACTCTGCACATCTTTTGTACTAACGATCCATCCGTGTGAATCTTCCATAGTGTTGATGTATCCTACATGTTCTCATCTTCTAGTAAGGTAAACTCAGCAATAAAATCGGCTAATACCTGGGCTTTTACTGTCGTTCGAGATTTGTACTCGATGTCGAACTAGCTTAATTCAATCGCCCACTGCACCATTCATCCTGCTGTTTTCGATTTGTTCATTGCCTTCTTGATTGGTTGGTCCGTCACGACTAGAATCGAATTCACCTGGAAGTATGGACGCAATTTTCGGGAAGTGACAATTAAGACAAAGGTGATATTCTACATGTGTGGGTATTTTGCCTTTGCCCCATAGAAAGCTTAGCTGACATAGTATACTGGGTGTTGAACTTTAGACGCCTCTCGCATTAATGTGGTGCTTGCAGACGTGGCTGACACTGCCAGATACAAGAATATGTCCTCTCCTTTTTTGGACGGACTCAAAAGTGGTGGGTTACTTAGATAATGTTTTAACTCTTGGAATATTGTTTCACAATCGTCTGTCCATGCGAAAGCTTACTTGAGAGTCTTGAAGAAGGGCAGACATTTGTCTGTAGCTTTAGAGACGAACCTATTGAGGGCCGCGACTCTTCCCATCAGTTTCTACACCTCCTTAATGGTTTTGGGTGATGACATCTCCAATATGGCCTTCACCTTCTATGGGTGGCTTCAGTTCCTCGTTGGGACACCATGTAGCCAAGGAATTTCCCGAAGAAAACTCCAAATGCACTCTTCGTCGGGTTTAACTTCACATTGTATTGCCTCAGTGTTTCGAAAGTTTCCTTAAGGTCGTCCAGATGACTTTTTTCATCTTTACTCTTGACGAGCATATCGTAAACATAAACTTCCATATTCCTTCCAATTTACTTGCTGAACATTTGGTTTACCAACCTCAGGTAAGTAGCTCTAGTTTTTTAGCCCAAATGGCATGACCTTATAGCAATAGACTCCTTGACTGGTGATGAATGTTGTCTTCTCTTGATTTTCCTCCGACATCTAGATTTGGTTGTATCCTGAGAATGCGCCATGAGCGTCAAGAGTTTGTGTCCAGCCGTTGAATCAATGAGCTGGTCAATTCTCGGCAATGGGAAGCTATCCTTTGAGCATGCACTGTTCAAGTCTGTGAAATTCACACATATTCTCCATTTTCCATTTGCCTTCTTCACCATGACGACGTTATCCAACCAATCTGGGTAATAGACTTCCCGAATGAAACTGGCTGCCAGCAATTTGTCTACTTCATCCATTATAGATCTATTTCGTTTGGGAGCAAAAACCCTTCTCCTTTGCTAGACTAGTTTTCTTTCAAGATTTACATTCAGGCGATGCTGAATAATATCTTTGGATATGCCGGGCATGTCTTCATGGCTCTAGGCGAAGACGTCTAGATTCTCCTTTAGGAACTTGACTATTTCTCCCTTCGTCGAGGGATCGAGATTTGTTCCTATTTTTGTTACCTTCGTCGGCCCCCCTTCTACCAGCTCAACTATTTCTAATGTCTCTACTGCTTTCGAGCTCCTCTCTTCGATCATCCATGTGTGGTACTCTTTTAAGGCCAGTACTGTCTGATAGCATTCATGAGCTAAAACTTGGCCCCCCTTTATTACTTCTACCCCGTGTTCTGTTGGGAATTTCACTTTCAGGCAGTATGTTAACGTTGCGACTTTCCAGCGGTTGAGTGTGGGTTGTCCTATGATCACATTATAGGATGAGGGACAGTCAACTACCAAAAAATTAAGTGGTTTGGTTACCTGGAAAAGATATGAGCCAGCTGTGAGCGTTAGTGTCACTATTCCCTTTGGATATACTTTATCTCCTCTGAAACTAACAAGGGGAGATTCAAATGGACGAAGCTTCTTTGGATCTATATATAGCTGTTGACAAGCAGACATGTAAATGATGTCGACGAAGCTCCCGTTGTCTACCAAAACTTATCTAGTGTTGAATCCTTCTATCATAAGCATGATAACTAGTGGATTGTCATGAGTTTGTTTCACTCCTCTAGCATCCTCCTCTAAAAAAACCATGTCCATGGTTTCTCTTCTTCTGTGTTTCAACAGTGGTGCTATGTGGATGCTGTTGACCTATCTTTGCTGTGACTTCTTGAAGGACTTGAAAGATCCCCCTGCCGTTGGGCCTCCATTAATCATCCTTATTTCTCTTATAGCACTCTTTGGATGATCCTGCTATTTTTCTCCTTCTTTAGGCTTATCTTCTGATCTCACCCGTTGTTAGTGCTTGAACCATCCTGGCGTATCTTTCTTCACGAATTTCTGTAACTTCTCTTTTTGAATTAGGCTTTCTATTTGTTCTTTTAAGTCCCTACATTCGTCCGTGTAGCATCCATGGTCCTGGTGGACACGACAATACTTCTTCTTATTGCAAGCGCTGGGTGAGGAGTTCAGTGGCTTCAACCATTTGAGCAGGTGGTCATTCTTAATCTGCATCAAGATTTTGTTAACATGCATTACCAAAGGTGTGAAATTTACCGTCTTTCTAGTCTTATCATTCTTTGACTTGATGATGTTGTGGTTGGACGAATAGTCTCTTCTTTTCCTCTTTTTTCCTTTCGGGTCTTCTTGAACGTTTCTCCTATCTTTCCATGTGTCCCCCGCTTCAATCGTGGCTAAAGCATCCTTCGCATTCATGTACTTCTGAGCTTTCAACAGCAATTCTGTCATTGACTCTTTAGGGCTTTTTGCAAGTGCGAATACAAATTCTTTGGACTTTAAACTGGCCTTGAAAGTAGTCAATTGCACCTTGTCCTCAGCTTCGTCCACTTCTAGCACTTCCCTATTGAATCGCTTCACTTATGATCTCAGCGATTCCCCTTTTTCTTATCTAATCGTGAACAGGTGATTTGCTAGTCTTTTATGCCATTGTCCACCAACAAAGTGGCGTATGAACAAACTACTCAATTGCTTAAAATCGTCTATGGACGATTGGGCTAATTTGCTGAACCATACTCGTGCTGCTCCCTTAACAGTTGCTCCCTTAATAGTTGTTGGAAAAGACTGGCACAGGATCTCATCCGGGGTTTGCTGCAAGCTCAAGGTCATCTTGAAAGTGGTTATGTGATCTAATGGATCCTTTAGACCATCATACGACTCAAGTTAAGGAAGGCGGAATTTCATTGGTAAAGGGCACTCTAGGACCTTTGTTGTGAAAGGAGTATCAGTTCTTTTCACCATCTTATCCAGAATCTTAGTTGTTTTTTCCTTCATTGCATTTCTTAATTCGTCCATCTCCTTTCTCATGCTTCTAAGGAGGTTGTCACTTGCCCCGTCGGACCATCCTGTCCTTCTTGAACCTTCTCTCCTGTGGCTGTTTTCTTCATTTCTGTTGATTTCGATCCTTCTTGGTGAACAATTTTCCTCTTGTTGCAACTGCTAACTCATTTCTTGATTCTGCTTGGTAAGTTCCTCTATACTAGTTGTGAGCGTTTGAACCTGCAAAGCCAAGGCTGCTAAATCATGCGGTACGTTGGATTCCATCTGGATATTGAGAATGGTAGAGCTATGTTTTCAAACTAGAGTTCGAAAGACGTCCCCACAGATGGCACCAAACTGATGAAGCCAAATTCATCAATTGATAGGTTTGTCCAGATGGAGTGTGACCAAGCGGCTCTGGATTCCTGCACAAGATCAACGAGTTGTGTTTCCCTCGGAAATGTCACTGGCGTGGTACCAGCCAATGAGCCTCCGATAATAAAGTCAAGCACTAAGAGAGAGAGAGAGAGAGAATGATAAAGAATTATTTGAGATACAAGAATATGTGTCAGTACCTTGAGGTCTAATGTAGTTTATATAGGACTTTGCCTTTCTAGCCGTTGGAGACTTTCAATGGTGGCTTAAATGCCTTGTTGTAACGCCTCTGGTGATTTAATGAGGTGATATAAAGATCCCTCCAGCGGTCATGTATCTGTGTTCGTCTATGTGTAACGGCTCATGCATTAAATGCTCTTTTATGGCGCTTTTATCGTCCAATGGGCTCCATGGACGATGGAATTTCCTGGTTCATCAGTAGATGTTCACCCTTACCTCTGCAATTTTGATGTCATGCGAGGTGGTTAACTTCGATTGTAGTAATTTTTCTGAGATCTTCATAACTGGATATTATAATACCATTTCTCCCTTTTTCTTCATTTTTTTGTTATCAACTTACCACACATTAGCAGAAACTGGCAACCCATTTATGCATTGCATTCCATGTAACAGTTTAGTAGGCACCACGATGAACACAAAATTGTGAGTTCCTAGGTTTCTTGCCATTCAATGTCGAAGGCTTATAATAGTTTAATCAACTTTCTGTATCAAGTCTAACTATATGTTACTAGTAAGTTGCTCGTGTGATGCACGGATAATTTTGTGATATTTTATGTAAAACAATTTTGAATAATGTTGTACATAAATTATAAAGAAAAAGTAAACTAAATTAGAGTAAAGAAACATATACATTTTGAGATATTAAAAATTGGTTTAGTAGTTTCATTGCATATTTGTAGCCTTCTTAAGGTAAGATTATTATGTTTTTAAATCATGAAACCAAAAATAAATGCAAAAGAGTAACGGGACCATGAAATAAACTAATTTGTGTTGTGTTCACATATTTCATACTATGAAATAAAAGTATACCCAACTCTCTGACTATCTTCCACTCATCGATAGTGCGACATTAAGACATGATGTGGGCAAGTGTGTATGCATGTGTCTTATAGATGATTTAAAATTAAACCATGGTAGAATATGACTTTACATTGCGCACCAAATATTCTCTCTACTTAAATACCCAAAACAAAAACTAACTAACCAAATTACCTAACCTAAATCATATTTAAGCCCCTAATTTAAAAAGAAAAAAAGATTACCCGTAGGGGTTTTGGTGCCTTGAAGGTGGTGGGAGGTCAGTATAACAGAGGTGGTGACCCCTTAGATTCCTCTTTCTCTCTCTTTCAAACGTTTTGTTAGTCTCAAATCTTTTATTTTGGTAATATATAGTGAAATAGTGCCTTTTATTTAACAATCCACAACATTTTTGTGTCTCTCTATCTCTCTCTAGAATCTTATCTCGTTAGTTATTACTATTAGCCCTTACTTATTTTTTTTTTTAAATACTAAAACAGTGGGTATGCTAAAAGACATGAAGAATAGTGAAAGGTGTGGTGTAAGCTTAGGTAATTAATGAGATATTAATGAGATAATAGTAAAATAAGATAATGTGAACTTTTGGGTAACAATAAAAAAAAAAATAAAAAAATAATAAACTTAATGAAAGAGGTAAAAGAAGGCTAAATGCAAAATTAGAGTGCCACTTGGCAGGACCTTATACACTCTCGCATGAGGTCTCTGAGAGAGAGACATTTTGTAACAACTTTTATTCTACAATATTCCTCCAAATTTTTTTTTTTTTTACTCATTCCTTGAACTGAATAATTATAATGGTTATGTGTGTGCAATTTATAACTATTGTTTCACTGCATATTTATAGCATTCTCAAGGTAAGATTAATTTTTCACCCTAAAAAAAAAAGGTAAGATTGATTTTTTTTTTTTTTTTAAATCATGAAACAAAAAATAAATGCAAAAGAGTAACAGGACAGTGAAAATCAAATAATTTGTGTTGTGTTCACATATTTAATACTATGAAATAAAAGTATATCCAACTCTCTCACTGTCTTCCACTCATTGATAGTGCGACATTAAAACATGGTGTGGGCAAATGTGTATGCACGTGTCTTATAGATGATTTAAAACCATGGTAGAATATGGCTTTACATTGCGTACCAAATATTCTCTCTAGTTATATACCCAAAACAAAAACTATCCAACCAAATTACCCAAACCTAAATCATATTTAATCCCTTAATTTAAAAAGAAAAAAAAAATACCCGTAGGGGTTTTGGCATCTTGATGGTGGTGGGAGGCCAATATGACGGAGGCGATGTCCCCTTATATTTCTCTTTCTCTCTCTTTCAAATGTTTTGTCAGTCTTAGGTTTTTTATAGTGAAACAATGCATTTTGATTTTGTAGTGAAACAATGCATTTTATTTAACAATCCATAACATTTATATGTCTCTCTATCTCTCTCCAAGGCCTTATCTGGTTAGTTATTACTATTAGTCCTTAATTATTATTTTTTTGCTTTTTTTAAAATATTAAAATGGTGGGTATTCTAAAATACATGAAAAAGAGAGAAATGTGTGATATAAGCTTAGGCAATTAATGAGAGACTAATGAGATAACAGTAAAATAAGTTAATGTAAACTTTTGGATAACAGTAAAAAAAAAACTTAATGAAAGAGGTAAAAAAAATGCTAAATGCAAAATTAGAGCGTCACTTGACAAGACCTCATGCACTCCTGCATGAGATCTCTGCTTATATATATTGATGATTATTCCTTTATAATTTCTAATCACTAATCAACATGAGTCTCAAAAAACTTTGTGATAGGACTTTATCATACATACAAAATAAGTACAGATTTTTTTATCTTTATTTATTTTATGTTTTTTAAAAAGGATATTGTTATTGTGTTCATCCTTATAAGAATTTAAGTATAGATTAAATTTTCATTATTTTTGACAATTTTTCTTTGATTCCTTTATAATTTATATATTGTGTTGGTTTAAATGAATTTTTTCTCAAGCTTTCAGAGGATGGACTTTAGATAAGATGTTCAACTTTTATACACCAAGCATTGACTATAAAGTCTTGTACATGGAACAAATAGAGATAAGAAATTAAGAATATGGTCCATTTTGGTCGGCCTTAGCTTGTTTTGTCTAGACATCAGTTTTCTCTTTTGCCAAAAGTCCGACTTATTTTAGGTGGAAGTTTCCTTGATTATTACTTGTATACAAAATTCCAGGATCATTAAATTGGAATAGGTCCCTTACTAACCTAACCAATTGGAATAGGATGAAATTTCTTCCCATCCACACTAAATGTTGTGTACACTCCAAATTTTTTCTGCATCTCATAATGATACGTTGTTGATAGGTTTCATCCAAGTCCAACATGATTGAGAGTTGTAATTGAGACTATGGCCTGGAAGCTTTACTATTCAATACTTTGCGAGAAAAATTAAACACACATTTGATGTAACAGGAGACTATGGAATTTGACATTGTATACACTGGCGTTTGTTCTTGATGTTGTGAAATTGCTGTAGGTACTAAAAACTCTAGTTTGATTAGTTGGCAAGTCATGTTCTTTAATCGTGAAAAGTCTACATTGGAAAACTTTTGTGTCCCTACAATAAATGTTTTCGAGAGAAAATTGTTAGCCCCCTCATCCCATTGGGACCCCCCTATTTATAAAAAGGAAAAATGGTCCAATATTCCTAAGTGTGACTTAGTTACATGGAATTTTTGTGCAAATGTGCCTAAATTTCTTTTAAAAATTTAATTATAATTTTAAACTCTAATTTGGTGATTTTTATATGATTTTTGTGGTTTGATTTTGATTCAGTAAAGACATATTAGCCAAAAGAAACGAAGGTAGAGCTATTAAAGAAATATGTACTTTCAGATTCGCAATTACAGATAGCTAATGCTGCATTGTCATTTGTGGTTATGGTATGAATAAGCGGTATGTTGTTTGGGCGACTGATATAGGCAAAGCAATTAACCATATTAAAAGGGATTAGCAACTTTTTCTTTCTCCTTTACCATTTGTGGTATGTATATGCCTTTTTCACATATGCTCAACTGAAGTATCCATTAGGATTTCCCTTAATTATGATAAACATATTAATTTTTTTTAAAAGAAGTTTTATATTATTAAATGAGATATATATATATATTTATATATATGTCGAGGGCCATTTAGCTGAATTGGAACCTCCTCATACACAAAGTGTCTGGGGTTTAAGGGAGAATAGATTCAAATTGCGGGAGTCAGAGAAAAAAGGTTCAAGTTGCGGGGTTAGCAGCATATTGTAACTATTTCTTAAAAAAAAAGAAAAAGATATAGAGATATATATTGTTTTCCTTGAGCTAAAGCAGTTGCGATGGAAGTTAGTCCTTGAGTATTTTGGATTGTTTCAAATGAGTAATGGCTCCTCTTAGGCTCCTAAATTTTTTGGTTTATTGATTTTGCTATCTATAACTTTGATTCTTCTTTACCTAATAAATTATGGAATTTTCTGTAAGTAAATTTTTTTTCAAGAAAATGAATAGAAATCTCCCTTCATGTTCATGCTCATGTTGATGTTCATATTTGTATCTTTTGCAATACACAATAAGTTGTTTACTCATTTTGTGAATTATCAATTGTAGTTAAGAAAAAAAGTATAAACACAATACTATTCAATTAAACCAACGTGAAAAATTAAATCTATTAGATTAAAAAATGGACATGAAAATGAAAATTTCACAAAAAAATTTCTTAAATAGAATTAAAATAATTTTTACTCAATATTGTTTATCAAGCAATCATGTACTAACTAACAACATTCCAATCATTATGTGTATAACGGGGTGATGAAATGGTTGTTCAGTTTATTTAAGAAATGTGATCTAGCTAATAGAAATTTAAAAAATACAATAACTTTCATGTGTAGTCATGAATTATACCTTTACGTATATCTTATGCATTTTATGAGTTTTATTTTTTATAAATGTATTTCATAAAATTAAAAAAATTTATCATAAAACCCTTCATTTTATTTTTTAAAATCACTACATAAAAATAAAAGAAGTTTTTTTCCCAAAAAAAATGTTCTCCAGTCATAATATTTACCAAAAAAGATTATACCAAAAAAAATCGTGGAACGCACAAGCCAATAACCAGTCTATATATATAATTATAGCCAAAACTGAGAGAAAATCCAATTAGATTCTAAATTAGATTCCAATTGTTGTCTAATTTTGTGTCATGTGTCCAATTTAAGGTATTTTAAAAAAAAAAAAAAATTGATTCCAAATACCGATGGACTCACCATTCCAAATACATTGCAATATACTAACTTTAAAAAAAAAAAAAAATTTATGAGATAGTGGCTCCTAAAAAAGGGCCATATATGGGACTGTGATTTCATGAACAACATGTAATTTTAAATAGACTGATGGTAGGTTGCTATACACACACACACACACACACACACATATATATAGCCAAAACTGAGATAAAATTTAATTAAATTCTAAATTGGAGTTTAATTATGCGCCACGTGTCTCATCTAATTTTTAAATTTGTGTGTCAAATGAATTATTAGGTGAAAAAATTAAAGAGTCTAAATTCAATTAGATTCTAAATTGAATTTTAATTGGAGTTCAATTTTACGCCATGTATCCCATCTAATATTTTAATTTTTGTAGCAAGTGAATTATTTTGTACAAAAACCGAAGAGTCTAGATCCAATTAAATTCTAAATCATATAAATATATATATATATATATATATTGTAAAGTTGTGATTTACAACTATGTTTTATGTTGGCTTTATTCCATGACAAAAAGTGTTGTAATTGCTTTAATTTTGTTCCTTGTATTTTTGTGGGATTTGATTGTATTGGGTTTAGTATTAAGTTGGTGAAGACTCAAGCTTAATTGAAGATCAAGTGGATTTCGCGAGAAGCTAACCCGCGAAGTAGTCACGTGAGAAGCACATGACTGGAAGCTGAAGAGTCGTGCCAGGCTGTCAGTTTCACGAGTGTCTCGCGGGTAAGGCCTTCCCGCGAGGTAGTCGCAAAACATTCTGCCTAGAGGATTTTTAAGTGTGACTTTCTTACCCTTTGTAAAGTTGTAATTTACAACTATGTGTTTTGTTGGCTTTTATTCCGTACCAAATTTGATTGTAATTATATTCAATCTTTTATACCCTGTATTTCATGTGGGATTTATTTGTAAGGGTTGTGTGAGAGAGAGAGAGAGTGTGAAGACTCAAGGCATTGAAGACTGAAGTGTTTTCGCGGGTAGCTCGTGACTTAGCATCCCGCGAAATGATGCATGTGCCCTGCACATGACTGGAATGCGAAGAGTTAGGACAGGATGGAGACAGTTGTGTTTTGTGAGTAGCTCGCGGGTAAGGCCTTCTCGCGAGACACCTGCGAAACATTCTGTTTTGCCAGATTGTCCTATCTGATACACACTTTTTGTACCCACACTATATATACCTACATTACCCACAAATGTTGAGGAGTGCTTCTGAGAGAAAACCCTAGCCACAAACCTTGAGAGTTAGAGATTGTTATACCCACAATTCTCTATACAATTGCTTATGGATTTTCCTCAACTCCTACCTCTTCATTTCCATACTATTGAGAGGTTGATAGCCCAAACACTTACCACACCCTTTCAGAGTGTTCAGTGAGATTTTGGTGCTGTTGGGAAGCATTGGAAGAAGCCAGGCTTTGGCGGATGCAATCGGGCGTATTGCGGGATCCGGATAGCTAGACAAGACACGGTTCCGAGAAGCCTTGTCGGAGTAGGAGCTCGGAGGGCTTAGGTACATCGGATAGATTAGACTTGGAGGATCTCTTGCTAACCCATGTATCCCAACTGATTGTCTAGTGGATCGATTACCGCTTGGAGGGCGGTGGAGAGGTTTTTCGCCGAGTTCTTCGGTTTCCTCTTCGATAACACATCGGCGTGTTATCTTATGTTTGCATCTTTCTTCCCTTACTCTTGTTATTCATGTTTATGCACTAGAGTAGTATTGGTTGATTGCGTTTCATTTAGTCTTGTTTCCGCACCTAGATAAGTTAGAGTAAAAGCAATTTAGCCGTAATTTTAATTGGGGGTCTAAACAAGCTCTTGTGTTTTAACACAATTTTGAGATTTCACCCTTCACCCATACTATATATAGCCTCATTAACCACAAATTGTAAAGAGGTCATTCAGAGAGAAAAAGACCCTAGATAGGTTTTCAATAACACACACACCCATCTTTTAGAGAGAGAGCTACTCATCCTTAGTGAGAAATCGTTCTAGCCACTTCTCCTTCCCTCTCCCATTATCATACCTTGAGAGGAGATTTGTACCCAAACATAACCCACACATTTTCAGAGTGTAGAGAGTGTTTTGGAGCTTGGGAAGCTTTGGGGATTTGCCAAAAGAAGCCGATGAGGCTTGACGAATGCAATCGGGCGTATTGCGGGATCCAAAAAGCTAGACAAGACATGGTTCCGAGAAGCCTTGTTGGAGTAGGAGCTTGGAAGACTTAGGTACATTGGGTAGATTAGGCTTGGAGGGTCTCTTGCTATTCGTGTATCTCAACTCATTGTCTAGTGGATCGATTTACCACTTGGAGGGCGGCGGAGAGGTATTTCGCCAAGTTCTTCGGTTTCCTCTTCGATAACACATCGCCGTGTTATCTTGTGTTTGCATCTCTCTTCCCTTACTCTTGTGCTTTACTTTTATTGTTTGTTGTTCATGTTTATGCACTAGAGTAGTATCGGTTGATTGCGCTTCATTTACTCTTATTTCCGCACTTGGATAAGTTAGAGTAAAAGTAATCTAGCCGTAATATTTTAATTTGGGGCCTAAATAGCTCTTGTGTTTTTAACACAAATCCGAGCTTTCAATTGGTATCAGAGCGGGTACACTTGTTTTGGTTTTATTACCTAAGTGTGATCCTTGACCCCTTGTGTGTTTTGCCATGGATAGTGTTTTGTATGCTTTTGTGGATGTTGTTGAGTGTAACATGCCATGTGTTTATGAAAATGCCTCTATGAGTGTTAATCCTCAAAATTGTGATGACATGTTACATAACTCTATGGTTGTTGTTGATATTCCAAATGTCAAACTTTTGAAGAAAAAGTTTAAGAAGTTTCATGAGAATTTGAGCAAGTTTCATTGTGAAAGTGATGATTTGATTACTAAGCTCAATGAATCCAATAAATTGGTTGAAAAGTATAAGAAGCTTGCTGAAAATTCTCTTGAAAAGTTGAAAGAGTTTGAATATGGACTTGGATGCTAAACTTGTTTTGTCTAACAAACTTGTTGATGATCTTAAATGTGAAAATGAATCTCTTAAGATGCATGCCAAGTGTTTGATTGCTGAACCTATTGCTAATAAGGATGAAAATATTTGTTGCAATCATGTTGTGGTACCCAATTTTGTGCCTATTGTGTGTTCTACCTCAAAGGACAAATCAGTGTACATTCCTCCACATAAAAGAAATCAAAAGGTGGAGAGAAAGGCTCTTAAGCCAAAGCCTCCGTTTAGGTCTCAATCTAAGGTTTTGGATGGATCTAAGTTTGTTCCAACTTGTCACCATTGTGGTGTGATTGGCTATATAAGACCTCAATGTCCAAAGTTGAGAGAGCAAAACCATGTTGCTGGATCCCTTCCCAAAAAGCCTAGTGGGCCTAAACACATTGTTTGTTACCATTGTGGTGACTTTGGTCATCTTAGACCTCATTGCTCTAAGTTTCAAGCTCTTAAAAGAATTAAAAGAAAAGAGAAACTTGAGCTTTTTGGAAGTTGTGCTATGAAAGCAAAACCGGTTTTGGGGGAAAATGGTAAGTTGTTGAAGAAAGTTTGTAATGTTCTTACCTCCTTGTCTATGTGCATCTCCAGTTCTCATTCTTCCAACCTTCATCTCACTTCTCATGAGACACTCATTCCAAACAATTGTTCCGTTTGGATGAGAAAGGGTTCCTATGGTTGAGCTTATGCTCTTTTGGTCCTTGATCTAATTCTTTCGATCTTTGTAGGACCCTTCATGCATTAGATGCTTCATTGTCATGAATTTGTGCATCATGCATCTCTTTATATGCATTGTTTTTGGTGTTTTTGCAGTTGATCTTACTTTTATGCTTTTGTTTTTGTGTGTGTAAAAAATCCAAAAACACATAAAAAATGGAAAATTCAAAAAGTTTGATCGTATATGTTTGAGCACAATCTCATGTGAGTTTGGCCTAGTACCTTCCTACTAATGGCGTATTGCATTTACGAGCTTAGCTTGTTTTGTATGCACATCTATCTTTGTGGGAAAACTCTTGAAATCTATGTGTGATTATTGTAAATCGATCTTCAAGCCTGTCATGAATGATTGGTCAATGGTCTTGATGATTTTGATACATGCATAGACTTGTGCCTATATATCTTCCCACATTTTTTTATGTTTTTGCTTAAAGAGCTCAACAAATGTAAATCTCAAAATGAAAAGAGATAATGAGCTGCAAAAGCCGTCGCACATACTAGTATTTGACCAGGAAAAAGAGAAAGCGACTTGTATTGAAATGTATAGTGCCCAAAAAGCCAAAGGCTTATTTTCAAAATTGAAATATCAAAAATTTCAAGCACCGATCTCAAAATGAGATGTATTGTTCAAAAATGATCAAATGTTATAAATTGAAAAGAAGCCAAATGAAAAGCTTCAAAGATATGTAATCATTTTGTGGGAGGTCATATATGTTCATTTCTATAATTGAGATAGATCTCTTGATTTAGTACTAGTTGTGTATGACTTGATTGAATTGATCATTGAAACTTCACTCTAGACTAAGGACTATTCCATGTTTGATTCGCACACACAACACACAAGTTTAATGTTCAATGAATGCCTATTTCATTTGTGTGTTTATACATGTTCAAATGTGATATGTGTGTGCTTAACCATATGTGGATCAAACCAAAAAGATTTTTGTTCTTTTTGTTTGCTTTTGGAAGTGATTTGTATCACCTATGTTTTTCAAGTTGTTTTTGTGTGAAAAACATGTTTTTTGGGTGTCTTCATGACCTATTTCATGTGTAAGCTCAATCGCGAGTTAAAGGGTCCAATTCTCAAGTTTTTCAACTTTGGACAGAGAGTTTCGCGGCTGTTTCACGAGTAAGGCTTACCCCGCGAAATTACCAGCGAAATTTTGCTAGTTAGGTACTAGTGAAAATTAATTTCGCTAGTTAGGTACCAGCGAAAATTCACAGCTTCCCACGAAAATTTCCAGATCAGCTTTTAAAGGGCATTTCATGGGTCATTTGTTTTAAACTTCTCTCATCTTCTCCCAAACCCCTATTTCAATGTTTTCTACATCAAAACCCAACTAAATTCAATTGTTTTTCATTCCATTAACATCTCTAAGGTAATCTTTAACTCTTTTCATTGATTTTGATCCTTAAATTATATTTTTGGGGGTTTTATGTTCATAGTTGGGATTTTCTCAAATGGGAGTTGGAAAACTTATTTTTTATCAATCTTTTTTATTGGATTTTGTTTTAAATGATGATTTTCTTTGGATGTTGGCCCCTTGTGGCAAAAATAACATGTATTTAGGCAAGATTTTCATATGTTCATGCATTGTTTAACATACATGTGTAGTGTGTGCACTCTATGTGTTTGATAAAATGCCCAAATGGCATTTTGTTGTTGTTTTGGACTCCGATGAGTTCCAAATTTTGGGGAGTACCATGATTATGCATGTTTATCATGTATTGATCATTGGTTGTGTGTTTTACACACTTTGCCCCGTGAGTGCTTACTCATGCGTTGGTCATGCATCTCATATGCACACTAGATGCACACTAGATGCACCTTTGCTGCACACACTCTAACACTTGACATGTTTTGCATTCACTCATGCTAGTTAAGTCTCTTTAGACCTTTTAGCATATATAACATGTTTTTGTGTCCTTGCCATGCCATTGGTCTACATCTTGTTCCATCATCCTTAGCATGTCATGTTTACTTTATGCTTTGTAGCATTTTTTTTGGATATTTTTGTATTTTATTTGAGCTTCATTTTCTCATTCATCTTGCACCCCTCGTGCATCATCTTTTACCCTTGTTCATATCTTCTTTTTCTTTCCCTCCTTGCTCTTGATTCATTTGTTTATTCGTGACAAAAAAGGGGAGAGTATATCGGTGTGTTTCGTTATTTTTATATGACTCTTGTGCACACTCTTAGGGGGAGAAAATTTACCTCGTGCACATTCGTAGGGGGAGAAAGTCATAGGGGAGATGCATATACCAAGGGGGAGAAGACGTCTTTTATGAGAAAACCTTGTTTTGTTTGCTTTACATTATGGTGCTTTGAGTTATGTTTAGTATCTATGCTTCGTTGCTCTCATTGCATCATTCTTATGTGTTGGACATGCATACATCCTTATGCTATTGTGCTTTATTGGTTACATGTTCGGATGATCATTTGCTTTGCTATATGATCATTGTAGTCATTTCCATATGACTGTTTGGTGTATAATCAAGTTGCTCATATGTTTCACAACATGTTTACTTGATCGTATGTTTACTTGTTACATTATACTTGTTCTTTCATCACTTTATTTACCTTGAGGGTCTAATGCGTTTTGTGCAAGTGTTTCAGGTTATAGGTATACATGTTTCAAGTTCATCACAGCTTCTAGAACTAGGTGTGAGTGAGTTTTGCCATTGTTCCCAAACTCACGTTTAAGACTAGAGTCTATTATAGGGTGTTTTGTCACGGAATAGCCAAAGAGGGAGATTGTAAAATTGTGATTTACAACTATGTTTTATGTTGGCTTTATTCCATGACAAAAAGTGTTGTAATTGCTTTAATTTTGTTCCTTGTATTTTTGTGGGATCTTATTGTATTGAGTTTAGTATTAAGTTGGTGAAAATTCAAGCTTAATTGAAGATCAAGTAGATTTTGCGAGAAGCTAACCCGCGAAGTAGCCACGTGAGAAGCACATGACTGGAAGCTAAAGAGTCATGCCAGGTTGTCAGTTTCGCTATTGTCTCGCGGGTAAGGCCTTCCCGCGAGGTAGTCGCGAAACATTCTGCCTGGAGAATTTTTAAGTGTAACTTTCTTACCCTTCACCCATACTATATATACCCTCATTACCCACAAATTGTAAGGAGGCCATTCAAAGAGAAAAAACCCTAGATAGGTTTTCAACAACACACACAGCCATCTTTTAAAGAGAGAGCTCCTCATCCTTAGTGATAAATCATTCTAGTCTCTTCTCCTTCCCTCTCCCATTATCATACCTTGAGAGGAGATTTGTACCCAAACATAACCCACACCTTTTCAGAGTGTAGAGTGTTTTGGAGCTTGGGAAGCTTTGGGGATTTGCCAAAAGAAGCTGGTGAGGCTTGGCGGATGCAATCGGGCGTATTGCGGGATCCGAAAAGCTAGACAAGATACAGTTTCGAGAAGCCTTGTTGGAGTAGGAGCTTGGAGGGCTTAGGTACATTAGGTAGATTAGGCTTGGAAAGTCTCTTGCTATTTGTGTATCCCAACTCATTGTCTAGTGGATCGATTTACCGCTTGGAGGGCGGCAGTGAGGTTTTTCGCCGAGTTCTTTGGTTTCCTCTTCGATAACACATCGCTGTGTTATCTTGTGTTTGCATCTCTCTTCCCTTACTCTTGTGCTTTACTTTTATTGTTTGCTATTCATGTTTATGCACTAGAGTAGTATCGGCTGATTACGCTTCATTTACTCTTGTTTCCGCACTTGGATAAGTTAGAGTAAAAGCAATCTAGCCATAATATTTTAATTTGGGGTCTAAACAGCTCTTGTGTTTTTAACACAAATTCGAGCTTTCATATATAATTGTGATTGGTTTTAAATGTACATGTGCATATGCACAGGGTTACACACTACTTTTATTAAATGAATGTATCAATTTTTAAACACAAAATAGAAAAATAATTAGGAAATTGATTTCTTACCTTGCTGACATGACACTAATTATATTCATTACCATGTTAGTTTACAAGATTTTTATAATATAATTGGTAATAACTTTAACTTCTTAAAAAAAAGATAATGTAAAAAATTGACATTTGGCTTTTGTTTTTTTTTAAATTTTCATTTTAAAATTAGGTAAATAGTATGTTTTTTAGATGATGTTCATGAGCACTTTAACTAAAAAGCCAAGACTTAGACCCCATTTGGTTGCCGAGAAAGCAAAGGAAAAGAAATAAAAGAAATTTTCAATTTCTACTAATAAAATGACATCTCATTTACTTATGGAGATGCAATTAATATATTTTCAAATATTTTATTTTATTTTCTAATTAAGGACACGTGATAATTCAAAGGATAGCTTAAGATGGCATAAAAATATTATTTTGATATTAATGTTAGATACATCAATTCTTTTCATGTACCGCTTAATAATAAGGATTATTTTGACACAATACCAAAAGTTCAGAAACAAAATTGACACGTTTAAGATGTTAAAAACCATTTTAATACATAGTACAAGTGTTAAAGACTAAAACGGTAATTAAACATGTTTTTTACATATTTTTATTAAAGATTAAATTCTATAAGGATATGGTTTAAAACCCAAGTTTTACACCCTCCAATTCTAACATGCCACATCATTTTATCACGTATTAAAGAATAAGAACAACCACACTCAATTAATTATAATGCCCATCTGAAAATTCAACCAAATTGAGAGTTTATTAAGATGTTATTAATTGTGGTATGATGTACTGAGTTTTAAGTAAAAAGTTGATGTAACATTTCTTATTGGATGGTGTAAAACATGAATTTTACACCCCATTCTTACCAAATTCAAACCCTTTTTATTAATATCCTCAAAACACTTTTTTTTTTATTAGCTGAATTGGGAAACTAATATCTTATTTGGTTGTTAGGGAGATGAAAAGGAAAGAAGGGAGGAAAAAGTAAGGGAAGGGAAAGGGAAGAAGAGAGAGTTGTACATAGAAGGATTGCATTAAATAATTTCTTCAAAAGAAAGGTCTTCTTTGAAAAAATAATGGGACCGTCTGAAGGATTGTGCTAAGAAAATTTCTAGAACACAAACTTTTCTCAAAATTATGGGTTGTGAGAAAAGTATGAAACTTCATCAAAAAAGAAAAAAAAAGTATGAAATATTGGTGAATCGATCAAATTGTGTATTCTCACTTTTTAATAAAAAGTTGAAAAGTGAAAATGCTTGGGACCATCACAGCACGTATTAATATAGAAAAACTTAATGAAAGAGGTAAAAAAAGGCTAAATGCAAAGTTAGAGAGCCACTTGACAAGACCTTATACACTCCCGCATGAGGTCTACTTTTATATATATATATTGATAAGAGTTAGATTCCAAAATTGGAGTATGCAAAGTTGCCAATAAACCAAATTCATGAGACATGCTGTTTCATGGACCGAGTTAGTATTGGAAGTCAACAAGCCACTAATGACAAAGACCTGGGAAAACGAGTAAGGTTTATCAAACAAACAGCTGCCACATAGGCAAAAACAAACTGACTAACAATAGAGACAGCAAATGTAAATGCAATTTCATGGTCCAAATCCAAACTTTGGCATCTATTTTCTATTTGGCAATAAAAATATTCTAGAAATCGGGTTGTGCGCAATAGTCACAGTACAACATTAGAAACCACTTCATCAATTGTAATCACAGTCCACACGTTGGGGGCTCGTTTGATAAGAGATTTTTAGTAACGTTGTTGTTATTTTGTGGAAGTACGTGTGGGTGAAAAAATGTGTGAAAATACGTGTAGTATTGTTTAAATACTGAAAACTGTTGTTTAAATAACAATAACAAACATCCCCTAGATTTGCGCGGATGCAATGTCAACGTACATGAAACTGTTTGTATAAAGACCCTTTCCATCCCAAAACAGAAAGTCAAAAAAATAGACCTTTCTCCTCTAGATATAATAGGTTCTAGCTTGACAATCAAGGAAAGCCCAACTTGAAAAGAAAGAACACCACCAAGAAGAAGAGGATGATTGAAAATGAAGCTAGTATATATAGATAGCAGAGCAGTCGAGCAGAAGAGAGGAGTTCAAACCACATAAACGAGACATCATAAAAAAGATATCATTACTATTTGGATATCACTTAAACATTTTTATATATAGTAAAAGAAGACTCAATTGAATCACAATATCTTTTACTTTGTTCAGAATTGTGTAAATATAAGCACTTGTTAAATCAAAAGAATGCATTTGGGTTTTGGGAATATGTTGGAGGTTCTATCATTTCTTGTGGCATTAATTGGCACGGGTTTCGAATTGTTAAAAAACATAGCGGAATCAACGTAATAATCTACTTCATTCATAAGAAATATGAAAGTTCAAATAACGTATAAAACACTATGAAAGTTTAGGCCCCCAATTTACAAATTACCAATTCAAGCTTATTATCAAACAATATATGTGAGGAACATGAACATAAACTAAAACAGAATTGATAAACAATCTTAACCAAATAAAATCACATCCATAGCAGAAATTAAATGACAAAGATTAAGGAAAGAGAGATGCAAACACAATGACAACATAGCGATGTGTTATCGAAGAGGAAACCGAAGTCCTCGATGTAAAACCTCTCTGCCGCCTTCCAAGCGGTCAATAATCCACTAAAAAATGTAGTTGGGATACATGAACAGTAGAAGACCCTCCAAGCCTAATCTACCCAGTGTACCTAAGCCCTCCAAGCTCCTACTCCAACGAGGTTACGCCGAACCTATTTCTTCTTTAACTTACCGGATTCCGCTATAGCCCATAGCATCAACCAATAACCATTGGTCCCTTCTTAACTACTTCCCAAAGCACCAAACAGCCTTCTCACAGATATGGGTATGGTGAGAAAAGGTTTTGGTAGTGTACCTCTCAAGGATGTAACAATGGAGAGGAAGAGAGTACGGGAATTTGAAGAGTCTCTATGTAAAGATTGGGGATGAGTCAATCTTGTTTTTCTCTAGGGTTTCTCTCTCAAAATTCTCTCTGGAACCTCTCTACATTTCGTGGGTATAAGGGGTATTTATACTAGGGTGAGAGTGGAATGCGAAGAGTCAGGTTTTTCAAAACAGAGCTGGCTGCTGGCTTGGCCTCGCGACTTGACTGAGTCACGAGTTCAAGCCGCGAGCTAACAGAACGGCCAGACTGGACTTTTTGTCCTGTAGTGCTCCAGTTGGCGTGACTGTTCATCTTCTCTGCACGCTTCACTCGTGTGCTGCAGTTCGCGGCTTGCCAGTCGCGAGTCACCTGTGAGTCCTAGCCGCGAGTCTCTGCATCCTTGCACAATCTTGAACATTTCTTCACACTCTCTCACTCACTACCTTTACATGATTCCCACCTAAATACAGGGTTACTAATTGCTAAATTACAAGCAAATTTGGCACGGAATAAAGCCAACAAGATGGTTGACTAAATTCAACCTTACAATCTCCCCCTTTGGCTATTCCGTGACAAAACCCTAAAACAAACTCTAGACTTAACATGTGAGTTGGGAATAGTTGAACATAACTCACTCACACCTAACTCTAGAATCTGTGTAGCTCTTGAACCATAAGAACAAGTAACTCCTGAAACACAACAACACAATATAATCATTGTATTTAGAAAACTTGTAATGCATATGGAGCAAGCACAATGCGATCAAGCAAAATGGAATATAAGCAATAGACCATGGCTTGACCAAAAAGGAACAATCACTATAAATAGTGACCACAGTGCTCATTCACACTTGGAATGAACATTCGGACATACAAGCTAATAAACTCAATGCAAATCACTTGCATGTCCAACACTCAACCAATGCACAATACATGAAGTATATGCATCTAGGAATAAAATCCTACTAGGGCATAAGAGTGAAAGTACTTAAAGAAAATGCATGACATTTAACAGCAAGTACTTAAGCTACAAAGCATGGATACAAAACATAAAGGCTGCATAAGCATGGTACAAACCATAAAAGCCTACAAATGCATGGAAACAAACCCTAAAAGCTTACAAAAGCAACATGGGTACAAAACAAAGGTACAACTACATGTACGGTAAATAAACTTAAATAACATAACATAAACACTAAAATATGCTAATATGAAGCAAAATATTAAACATAGGCCTGCTTGCTCAGTTCAATTCTCCCCCTTTGATCAAGCTCTTTTCTCCCCCTATCAACATCATCTCCCCCTTTTTGTCAGGGAATAGCTAGTCCTCATCTTCTTCTAGCTTTCTCTGAATTTGGTCCAATTGAGTTTGGAGAGAAGTGAACTTCATATCACTTCGGATGTTGTGATGGTGCAAGATAGATGCTAGTCCGGACATCTTAGTGCTCAATTCGTGAACAGATGCCATAATGTTGTCTAGCTTCTCGTCAAAGGAGGATGAGCTAGAGCGTGACCCACTGTGAGAAGCTTGAGTCTTTGATTTGATTCCCTTTTTGCTATGACTAATGCTCGCGTTGAATGTACGCATGTTGATTGGACTTGGTTTCGGGTAGGGAGACTCATCTTCAGATGGATGAATGCCTTTGAGCTTCAAAATCCTCGAAACAAGGCAGCAAAAAGGAATGCATGTCCCAGATTCAGTTCGTAGAACAGTTTTGCACAAAAAGTGAAATATATGAGCACAAATGTCAATCTCTACATCAAAGATCAGATCATGAAGGAACAAAGCACGCCCTAGATTCATGTATCCGGTGCTGGATAAATGATATAAATTGTGGAACATGATTATTGTAAGCACCCTTAGTTTCGGAGGAAGAGAGGAAACACTGACTGAATTCCCATTTGGTGAGAATTCCAAATCTTTTCCAAGAGCATCCCGAAGTAGGTCCTCATCTAGATATAAGTCATCATAAACCGATGGGTTCTTCAGCATTGGCCGGTTGATGTGAAGGATCTCTGCCAAATATACGAGAGATACTGAGAAACTTTTTCCTCTAACCCAGCACTTGAGTTCTTTGCCTTCAACAATTGCATTGGCATAAAACTCTTTTATCAAGTTCTCATATGTTTCATCAAGGTCGGAGAGAAGGTAGTTCCAATCCTTGTGAGCAAACCATGTAGGGATGTCTATGTCAAAAAGAGACGGTTGATCAACAACCCTTTCAACCAGCGGTGTTGCACCTCTAAAATAATCCTTATAGGTCTGAAAAGCAACATAGGATCTGAACTTGTTGGGATCGAACACTTCTGACGGTGAGCGGTACCTCTTTGGCCTAGGTGAGAGGTCATCAACATCGATTACAGGCTCTTTCCCTTTGTTGTTGCCCCCTTTCACAACTGCTCTCTTGAATGGAGACATTTTCACATTGCATCATGTTTCAAAAAGAAAACCACACAAGATAACAGACATTATTAGCATTGGGTTAGTCCCAAAACATGGATGATGTAGAAAATCCTAAAAACTTGAGATATAGCCCTCAATCATGACAATGAGTGTGTATGTGCCACACATAACACAATGTTCATACAAGACAGAGTATACCACTACATATCCATAAAAAATCACACACCAATTTCACCGGAAGATCAGATACCCATATTCAAGCAACAATAAATCTCAAATCCCAATAATAACTCACAAAACCAAGAAATCAAGACAAGGAATATGACATACTGAGAGAAAGTGAGAAAACCCATACCTTTTTCTTGAAGATTGAAGGTGAAGAGATGATGAAAATGGTGGTTTTTGTGTGAAACACAATGGGTTTGTGAGAGAGAAGACAATGAATAGTCAAAATGTTCGAGGGAAACCCAAAAGGATTTAAAAACCAAACCTGTTTTTGCAAAAACACGCGATTTTCACGACTGAGTCAAGTCGCGTGCAAGTCGCCAGGGCCAGCCGCGAAACACTTTGAAAACAAGATTCTTGAAAATTTTTCTAAGTGTTTTTCGCGACTGGAAAGTCTACCCGCGAGAGAGTCGCGAGGTGAGCCGCGAAAATCTCTGTGTACCCCTCGTGACTGGACCTTCCACCCGCGAACAAGTCGCCATACTGAGCCGCGAGAAACATAAAAACCCAAATTTTGAAAAATATTCTAAGTATTTTTCGCGATTGGGACATTGACCCGCCAGTGAGCCCGAAATATCTTTGAGTGGGCTCGCGACTGGGCCAACCCGCAACTGAGTAGCCAAAACAGGGCAACACTGTTTTGAAAATTTTGACAATTTTTGTAAAAACAAAGTACTTTCCAAAAACAACTAAAACACTCAAAAATCTTTTTGTGTTTGATCAACATAGATTGAGCATGTGAAAACACATTTAATCAAGTACAATCACACGAATGAATATAGCATTCATTGAACATAGACATGTGTGTTGTGTGTGAATATCAAAAATGAGATAGTCCTTAGTCTAATGTGAAGCTTCAATGATCAATTCAACCAAGACATACACAATTAACACTAGATAATGAGACCTATCTCAATTATAGAAATATGCATATATGACCTCCCACATAAACTTGATAACATTTCTTTGAAGCTTTTCATTTGGCTCCACATTCAACATATCATTTAATCTTTTCATTATGGAAAAGAGAAAAATTATTTTACAACATTTTCACAACAATTTTATAATAAAATCTAAATAACAGGTTGTTATTGGTTGTTATGGATGAGCAAAAAAGTAATTTAAGTGATAAGTTCAAATTAAAACCAACTTACCACATAGGATTTATTGTGAAAATGTTGTGAACGTAACACTTCTTGAAAAGAGAAATGCTAAAGCCAAATATTTTTTTACAAAATTTTTTATTAAAAGAGTCAATTATTATTAATGTTTTTTTTTTTTTTTTTTTGAAACTGGAATAAAACTTTCATTTAAATCAAAGAAGCATCAGAGTTTACAAAATCAAACGCAACTAATAGAACCTCTTCCATCCAAAATAAATCAAAATTAACATATTGGGCATATCTAGCAAGCACATGTGCCACCCTATTACCATTTCTCTTAGTGCAACTCACAGAAATCCACTCCAAAGCTCCCATCAGATGCCTAATGTCACCAACAACGTGCCCAAGAGCTGACTGGTTGTCCTTGCCTGAAGCAATTCACCTTGTAGCGTTGACACTATCACCTTCCACTATGAGCACCGTGAAGCTAGCGTCTATTGCAAATTCCAACACCTTCCTGGGATGTGACACAGAACGGATATGACTCATCCAACAAAACCCGTTTCTTCTTGAGGTTCCTTCTGGTTGGGAGAATATCATGACATGCCCTCCACCCAAACACCTTTATCTTGTTGGGGATCCGTAGCTTCCATATAGCAGCCCACACCTTAGTAACTCCATTTCTTGATGATGGTTCAGCCCAATCATCCTTCTTCAAGAAAGCCCTTGCAACCTTGTAAGCCGACTTTACTGTGAAGATGCCATCCTTACTATGCTTCCAATAAACAGAGTCAGGGACTTGCTTTCGACTTAGAGGAATATCACATATAGCTTCCCCCTCTTCCCTATTGAAGTTAGCCATAATAAAATCTCTTCGCCACACATGGAGGTCTTGGTTAATCAAACTTGACACCCATACTTCCTCTTCATCATCCCTCACCGACAAGAAAGGCTTATTTGTAGGGTACTTTGGAATCCACCTATCCCGATAGACATTAATAGAAAGTCCATCACCCACACTCCAACAATGTCTAGATCTTAAAATAGGTAAGGCCGCCACTAAACTCCTCCACACAAATGAACAATTAGGTGATTCTGTAGCCTCAAGTATTGAAGTTCTAGGGAAATACCTTGCTTTAAAGCACTGATAGAGAAGAGAATTTGTATCTTTTAACAGCCTCCACCCTTGCTTGGCCAACATGGCTAAATTAAATGATCTAAGGTCCCGAAATCCCATTCCACCATCCTTCTTTGACATGTCAGTTTATCCCAACTTTTCCAATGATTTTTCCTTTCATTCCCAACTTGGCCCCACCAAAACCTAGCACTTAAACCATCCAACTCCTCACATAATTTCGATGGGAGCTGAAAAAAACTCATTGTATACGTTGGTATAGACTAAGCAACCGCCTTGATGAGAACTTCTTTCCCAGCTCTAGAAAGCATCATCCCCTTCCACCCTTGTAATTTTTTCCACACCCTATCTTTAATGAAAGAAAAAGTATGGTATTTTTCCCTTCCAATTAAAGTAGGCAAACCCAAATATGATTCAAACCAAGACACTTCCTTCACTCCAAGAATCCCCAAAGCCTCTTGCTTCTTGCGGTCAGTGGTGTTATTACTGAAATACACTGAAGACTTTTCCAAATTTATGCACTGCCCAGAGGCTTTAGCATAAACTTGAAGGATCTCAACAATAGCATGAATTTCAGCTAGTGAAGCCCTGCTAAAAATCAATGAATCATCTGCAAAGAGAAGATTAGTAATCTTTGGTGCATTTCTACAAATAGACACCCCATGCAAAGTCCCTCCTATCTCTGCCCAGTCCAGTAACGAAGTAAACCCTTCTGTGCATAATAGAAAAAAGTATGGTGAAAGAGGATCTCCCTGACGAATTCCCCTAGAAGGCAATACATTACCATACGGTCTCCCATTCACAAGAATAGAGAATGAAGTCGTAGTGACACAACTCATCACCCTTTCTATCCATGTTTCAGGAAAACCCAACCGCTGCATAACCTCCTGAAGGAAAGGCCACTCCACCCTATCATATGTTTTACTAACATCGAGTTTCAAAGCCATATACCTTTTCTTCCCTTTCTTCCTGCAGTGCATAGTGTGCAATGTTTCATATGTTAGCAACACATTATCAGTAATAAGACACCCAGGAACAAAAGCACTCTGAGTGGGAGATATGATATTAGGTAACACCTGCTTCAGTCTATTGGCTAACACTTTAGAAATTATTTTGTAAATCACATTACACAGGCTTATGGGCCTAAAATCAGACATTTTCTCCGAGTTCTTCACTTTAGGAATTAGCATAATGTAAGGCAACATATGATTAATATCAGGCAACATATGCCAATATGCCAACTACAGTATCACCAACAATATGCCAAAATCTTTGGTAAAATAGAGCATTCATACCATCAGGTCCAGGTGCCTTTGTTGGTCTCATTTGGAACAACGCCACTTTAACCTCTTCAGCACTAAACTCACTGGATAGGGTATCATGCATCTTAGGTGTCACCTTCCTTGGGACTACATTGAGACATTCCTCCATCTGATCACATGTACCTGTACAAAACAAATTGTCAAAATAACCAGAAGCCACATTAGCTATATCTTCCACCTCCTCCACCCAATTCCTTTGTGCACATTGAATCCCCTTAATATAGTTCCGCCTTCTTCTTTGGGAGGCTTTTGAGTGAAAGTATTTAGTGTTCTTATCACCATGTTTAAGCCACGGGATCCGAGACCGTTGTGCCCAGTAAATTTCTTGCTTTAAAAGCAAGTCATCTAATTGTTTGTTGACACTCAAATATTCGGCCTTAAAGTCTTCAGTCACCACTTCAGCACTGTTTAGTACCTCAAGCCGGTTTTGAAGAGTTTTTATGGCTGCTTCATTCGGCTCTGATTTGGAAGAACCCTATGCTTGCAATTCCTCACCACAAAACTTAATCTTCTCCTTGATTAAAGCCAAACCCGACTCCCCCCTTCCTACCATATCCCAAGCATCTTTAACCACTACATCACAATCCTCCCATAATAACCAAGCTTCTTCAAATTTAAGCCCCTTTTTAAATTTCTGCTAAAACCTCTGAACACTCTTCACATGCACCAAAATTGGCAAGTGATCCAAAGCATGGGGTGGAAGATGAGAAACTGTAGTTATTTGAAATTTAGCCCGCCACTCCATAGTTGCCACAGCCCTATCAAGTCTCAATTTAGTATTAGCATCACTAGGCCTCTTATTAGACCACGTGTAGGTATACCCTCTGTACCCCAAAGCCTCAAAATTACAAGAGTCTAACACACTTCTGAAGGCATCAATCTCTGCTGAATTAGGTGGCTTGAAACTTAATTTCTTTGCACTATTTAGAATTGCATTGAAATCTCCTGCACAAAGCCATGCCCCATTAACAAAGCTTCTCAGATGTTCTAGCAATTGCCAAGACTTTTCTTTATGCTGAGACTCAGGCCAACCATAAAATCTAGTAAAAAACTAGACAAAACCATCCTTTTCAGTCACCTTCATCAAAATGTGATTAGGCAAATAATTAATCAAGTCCATCACCACATCATTCTTCCATAATAAAGCCAAACCACCCCCTACATTTGGCTGTTTAACTATAATTTTATTCTGAAACTGCAAATCTCCATACAATCTATCAAATCCTTCTTTATCCAGACGTGTTTCCATAAGAAAACACACAGTGGGAGCTTATTCCCTCACAAGTTTGCGAAGGCTTCGACCTGTCCAAGGGTTCCCAAGCCCTTGGCAGTTCCAACATAATAACCTCATTGCTCTCGGCAAGGGTGGTCATCCACCCCCACCGCTCTCTAAAAAATAGTAGCTTCCTCATTCTCTAATTTCCCCCTTTTAATTCTTCCCTCCTCTCCCTTACTATTCTGGTTGCCTTCAAATTCTGATGGAAGTTGCCTTTTTCCTATGGACGGCAACAACACCTTTTGCAATCCCCCCAGCCCAAAATCCATCCTATTGAATCTAGTCCAAGATGACTTGGGCTTTATAGCATTCTGCCCAGCTGTATGTACTTCTGTAATAGCATCAGAGACACATAAACCCATCACGTGGCTCACATTTGCCTTACCATCCAGCCCACTATGTAGCCTGTCCTCATTTTGTACCAAAATTTCCTTCAACTCAGATACTGACTTGTGCACGTCAGTAGTACAGCTCACCACGTAATCTGCATGGACGAGATCCTCCCTATCACGTTCCTGAACATGTGGCGTGGTTCCTGAAGATTCGGACTGTCCTTCTTCGTCATTCCTAGGGTTTCTACACTGCCCACCCTCCGCCGTCACAGCCTTATTCTATTGCAGCAACGCTTCAGACCTGATCAGAACCCCCTCAGACCTGTAAAAATCAGCATCAGACTTTTCACCACCACCCTCAGAACTATATTCCGACCTCCTTTGTTTCCCTACAAACGGATCCACTCTTGGTCGTCCCCCCATAGCTTTAAGGAAGTCTCCATATTGGTAATCCACCGTACCTCCATTATTAGTCACAGCAAAGTGTTCAGCACAGTTCTTGACATCATGGCCAAGCATACCACAAAAATGGCAAAACAACGGCAACTGTTCTTATTTAAACTTCACCCAGTGTCTTTCTCCATTAGACCCCGCAATAAAACTTCCCCTGCGAACGGGCTTCGAGATAAGTAAAGCAACCTTAACCCTCATGAAATAGTGTAACTCATTCTGCCCTCTTCTCTGCTCTACTTCCTCAACAGCCCCAAGTTTACTCCCCACTTCCTTAGCAACCTGTGAAGTAAATATGTCCAACGGCGCCCCCCAGATCTGAACTCAAAGAGTGGTCGTCTCCATTCTAATATTCTCAACAGTCATACCTTTCCTCCAACGCTTAAGCAATAATAATTGATTATCAAAGGTCCACGGACCTCCTCGTAAAATTCTGTTCAGATCAAATTCAAATGTGAATTTAAAATGAAAAAGATTCAGCCCTACCTCTGTGATACGTAGGCTGTCCTCCAAACCCCAAGCCCATCTCATAGTATTCTTTGCTGCTCTCTTGTTAAAAGATTTGCACGTCAAAAACATACCCATCAAACTTAGAGTGCAATCCTCAATGACTTCCAATCTTCCTTCATCAGAGATGGTAATCACTTCCTCATCTTCCGTAGTCAACTTCATGTTCTCCATACTATTAACGACATCATCAACCATGGTAAACTGGTAACACTCACTCGACTAAGCACTGAAAAAGAAAAGATGCCCTAGACCTAAGTCAAGGGAGGAAGAAAACTCGTATGCACGAGAGAGAGAACTCCACGAGGGAGAATAATATAATAATTATTATTAATATTATTCCTATTGTTATTATTAATAAGAACTTTATACTAAGTATAAAATAAACTCCTTTATATATACATTTTGTTATTTTTGATAATTTACAATTCAAATCACCACTTTTATAAGTATTAGCTAAACACTCAGCTTTTTCAAAAAACAATTTTTAACAATTTTTACCAAATATTCTACTTTTAAAAAAATCTAAATTTTATACTACACTTTTTAAAACCACCACTCTTTTAAAAGCACAACATCAAAAAGTTAAACCAAACTCCGTAAAAACAAGAGGTGGGTGTTTTTTATTTCAACGATCAAATGGGAATGCAAAAGATGTGGTCCCCAATGTAAGGGGCAAGTAGGCCACCAATAGTCATGGCGTAGTTTCTAAGGTGGGAACGCGTTGAACAATTTTGCCCTTTATACCGTGTTCTTGCAATTTGACTTTTCCCAACAAGTTAAAAATAATGACCCAGTCCTCAAAAAAAAAAAAAAAATTATCCATATTTTAGAAATAATTAATTAATTAATTCCTGCTTCTGGGTCCAGAAGAGACTAGAGATATATATCCTATTGCCAAGGCCAGCAAAGCCATGACCTCACTTCTCTCTCTATATCAATAAATAATTGTATTCTTGTCCTCCAATAGTATTGGTCCAATACTAAAAGCTCCAACTGAATATCAATTGCACATTGTTTTTATATTGTTTTGCACATTTTCATACGCATCTACGATAATCGAAAGAAAGGCCAGAGAGAAGTAGTTTTGATAAAATATCTGTTGAAGCAGACAATGGAGTTGATGTTCATTCCATCCCCGAGTATTAGTCACCTCATACCAATGGTAGAGCTTGCAAAGCTATTAACAGAACGAGACGACAGGCTCATGATCAAGGTCTTCATAATGAAGCAACCATCTGACTCTAAGGTTAGTGCCTTCATTGACTCACTTAATTCCTCCTCCATCAGCAATCGTATCCAATTCATTGACCTCCCTTCTGAAGACGAACCCACCACTTCTTTCGATTTCTTTTCATTTATAGAAAGCAAAAAACCCCAACTCAAAGATGTTCTTTCCAAGCTTACTCTTGTCGAGTCAAGCTCTAATACATCTCGAGTAGCTGCAGTTGTCTTGGACATGTTCTGTACACCGATGATAGATGTGGCTAATGAATTTGGTATCCCTACATACATATACTACACCTCGGGTGCTAATTTTCTTGGTCTCATTTTTCATATTCAAACCCTTCATGATGAACACAACCAGGACATTGTTGCTTACAAAGACTCGGACACTGAGCTGGTTGTGCCAAGTTTTGTCAACAAAGTCCCAGCTAAGGTCTTCCCTTATGGACTTTTTGATAACTCCATTTTCTTTATTAACCAAGTGAGACGGTTCAAAGAAACAAAGGGTATTATTATAAATACATTCATGGAACTTGAACCCTTCGCAATAAACTCCTATTTTAATGCTAAAACACCACTAGTTTACCCTGTGGGACCTATAATGAACCTGAAGGGCGAAACCCATGAGACCCAAGAGCCCCAAAATGGTTTTGATGTCATGAAGTGGCTTGACGATCAGCCTCTATCATCAGTGGTGTTCTTATGCTTTGGTAGCATGGGAAGTTTTGAAAAAGACCAAGTTAAAGAGATAGCATATGCATTAGAGCATAGTGGCTGTCGTTTCCTATGGTCCCTGCGTAAGCCACCACCAAGTGCTGGGATTGCAAGTCCAAGTGATTACACGAACCTTGAGGAAATTCTGCCACAAGGGTTCATCGAACGAACACAAGGTATTGGTAAGGTTATTGGGTGGGCTCCACAAGTGGCAATCTTGGGCCACTTAGCAATCGGAGGGTTTGTGTCGCATTGTGGGTGGAATTCTATGTTGGAGAGCCTTTGGTTTGGTGTGCCTATTGCCGCTTGGCCAATGTATGCTGAACAACAAATTAATGCTTTCGAGATGGTGAAAGAATTGGGATTAGCTGTTGAGGTTAAAATGGATTACGATAATAGTAAACAAATTATTGTAACAGCTAAGGAGATAGAGAGAGGTATAAGGGAAGTAATGGACCCCGATAATGAGATAAGGAAGAACGTGAAGGAAATTAAAGAAAAAAGTAGGAATGCTTTGAGGGATGGTGGATCTTCGCACTCTTCATTGGATCGTCTGATTGCTGATTTGATGGGTAACATAGCTCATTGAGATCAATTTTCATGAAGTAAAGAAGACGATTATCTTTTTATTTTTGTGACAATGCAATGTTTATGGAGAATAAAAGAGCCTTTCCATATGATTTGTATACTATTTTTGTAAGAATTCTCATTTTTATTTATTTATAAATATAGTCTATTTATCACTATTGTTAAGGACAATTGCTAGAAAGTCAATTGCAGCCTTAGAGAAAGAATCCATCTACTATTGGCCCTGCCCAGTGTTGACCTCTTTAGTCTTGACATTCATGCTTAGAAATATCGAATGACTTAAACAATATGCTAAGATCTCAAGAAGAAAAAATAAGAAAAAAATAAAAAAATAAAAAAACTTTATGTAAAATAAAACTAGCATATAACCTTATGTTTATACATATGATGCATTTACAAATAAACATAACTAAATTGGTATAAAAATTCTACTTTGTTTATATATAATGTTTGTACATTTGAAAATATAAAATAGCTAATTATAAAATAAATATAAGTTCATTTGAAACAAATGTAAATGATGACGCATAAAATCGTCAGTGAGTTGATCGTCCACACACGCATCGAATGAGGTACCTGAAGAACAAAGAAGATGAAGAACTTACAAAGAGCACAAGTGGGGTGCCAGTCAAAGACCCTCCGAAGGTTAAGTCAGTGATAAAAGAATCTCCTATAACACAAAAGTGTAAGAGCTAGGAAATTGCACATTCCTTGAAGAAGAGGTGGTTTGGTGCTTATATAGTGGTATAGAGCTAACCAAGATCCCTTAAACGTAGGAGCTTTCCTTGTAAAGAAGATTTGGGGTTAAGGCTCTGGGATCTTAGGGATTTCTTTCCCATATAGGGAAGATGTGAACGTGTAGTGGGGTCTTTGGATATGATGTGCAAGTTATTTCCATGTTAGAATTCATGAGTGGAGAAAACGCAAAAGCTTGTGGGACCCAGCATACTCAATCATCGATATGGTCCTTCATTCATCAGTATGTGAGTGAAGGGTTTGGTGTAAGGCAATCGTCAAGCACATACACGAGCTACCCGACGGGTCTTCAAGAAGAATGGGACATCGAACCATCGGGACTTTACGGAGTGTGTCACATGGTGCCACACTCCCTTTGTGACCGATGAGGCTTTTGGTTATCAAAAACTCTTTTGGTGAGCCCAAGATGCTTTTGATGACCGAAGATTCTAGGGTGTTAGAGAAATTTTTTGGATGATGAAAATATTCCCTATCAATAAAAGAAATAAAATAAATAAATTCATTTAAATGATTTGTTTGTCTAACCACTATTTGTATAATAATAATAATACTATATAAGAAAAAAAATATTCATAACAAATGTTATTAATTTTCTATTATTTTTAGTGTACGTTGATTTAATGGTCTAGATGGGAATGAAACCTAAGATTTTTTTTTTTTTGAAGAAAATGAAACCTAAGTTGAAGCCAAAGTCCGATATAAATAAGTTTCTAAAAAAAAAAAAGGTCCAATATAAATATAAATTCTATTTTTGTTATTTATTTGCTTATTTAATTTTCTCCAAACCTTTCTTTTCCCTTGTCAAAGTCAAACCAAACCTTTCTTTTTCCTTTTTATTTTATTTTTGACTCCTCGACTTTTGCACTAATAACTCTTTTAGCCCAAAAATTAAAAAAATATATGGACATGTAACACAAAATTATACTCTAATTGAAAATCTAATTTGATTTTTTCTCAGTTTTGTCCTCAAATATATACTAGTGTGTAGTATTGTGCATATGCATGGGTACAATTAAAAACAATCACAATTATATGGTTCAAATTATACAATTTTTTAGATGAGGTTTAAATTATACATGATTTTAACTTACACTTTTTTTAAACTATACATATTTAAAATATGTAATGTCTTCTCATAATATATATATATATATATATGATTTAGAATTTAATTGATTTTAGACTCTTTGGTTTTTGCACCCAGTAATTCATTTGCCACAAAAATTAAAAACTTAGATGGACTCGTGGTGAAAAAATTGGGCACCAATTGAAATCCAGTTTAGAATCTAATTGGATTTGGACTCTTCGATTTTTGCACTCAATAATTCACTTGGAAAAAAAAAATTAATGGGACATGTGGCACAAAATTGAGAATCTAATTAAAATTAAATTGGATTTTCTCTAAGTTTTGGCTACACACGCACACACACACAAAAGCTTATAACTTGTTCTTATGCATAGGAACATTAAAGAACAGTGATAAAAAGGACTTAAAGTCAATAAAAATTAAATTTTTGAAGTTGCAAAATTCCTAAAGTGACACAAATCCATCAGTATACCAAATAAGAGAATCAAAACTAAATGGGAAATTTGTAGAGAGAGAGAGAGAGAGAGAGAGAGATAAACCTTAGTGAGAATGATTAAAAAAAAAGGAAACAAACAAACAAACAAATCTAGAGATAATAATTGAACATAAAGAACTATTTACTTAGAGAGAGAGAGGAAGGGCTTACCTGATAAACCTTAGTTAATCAGATAAATTTTCATGGACCAAACGATTTTTACAATAGGGCTTACCTGTTGTGTATTAAATCTGAAAGTATGACGAGTATGTTGGGATTTTGTGGAATTTACTTGAAACCTTCGTTGAATGGGTTGGCTTGTGAAATTCCTGCATTTTCATCGACATGTGTTTTACTTAGTTAATTTTAATAATGGTTTGGTTTAATCACTTGCAATAGTGTATTAAAATGCTTTGGTTGTGTTATGGTCCTTTGGATCACTTGTATGCTTGTTTGATGTCCCTTGGGAATTGGTGCCTTGGGATAGTCAAGTTAGGCTTTAGACCCTCAATTTGATTTTAGGGGACCATTTTTGATCTATAGAGACAAGTTTAAAGGTACTTTGTGATACGCCCTGTTATTGATAGGCCTGATCATTCTGTTTCTAGGTTTCGAGATTCTTGGTGATGAACCTAGTAATTGGATTGCTTGCTTAGGTGGTGGTGCCCGATTGAGGTAAACTTGGTTGGCCTTCTGAGGTAAGTAGCTTTTTAATGGGATTTTTGGAAAATAATCATGTTGAATAAACGTTATTTTTGGGTCAAACACATTTTGAAAAATTATTTCAGGAACTATGTTTTTCTAAAAAGTGTTGTGTTGTGATATTATATATGATTCTATATGAAAGTGCATCATATTTCTTATTACATATAGGGAAATGCATGATTTGTTAGCATGGAAAAGACTAGCATCTTTAATTAAATTCTTGAGAGTGGATTTATTGCACTATTTGCAAAATTGAGTTTGGGTTGAGAGAGGTTCGAGAGAGGCTTAACGAGGGAAATGTCTAAGTGTTTGAAAAAATGTCACATCTGCTACATTAAGTCTGAAAACACGCGTTTTTCGCGGGTTAGGCAGTAGCGAGAAAGTCGCGAAACAGCTGCGAAAAGAGCCACTGGAGCACAAATGCTTTCGCAAGAAGCTGTTAGCCGCGAATTGGGCGCGAGACAGTCGCGAAAGGTTCTGTGTGATTTTGTGAAAAAACTAGGTTTTGCCTAAAAACCATTTCACGAGAAGAGGTTAGTCGCAAAATACCCGCGAGGCAGTGGCGAAAGTTTATGTATGAAAAATATGACTTTTGATTTCCCTCAAGCACATTTCACGGGAAGCTCTAAGTCGCGAGCTTCTCGCGAAACAACCTCTAAACCAGTTTTTGAAGAAAAAAACACAAAAATGCATTTTGAACAAAGACTAAAGGCACAAAAGTATAAAATCACTTTCAAAAACATATAAAACACTTAAAAATCTTTTTGGATTTGATCAACAAGTATTTGAGCATACACATCACATTTGAACATGTACAATCACATAAATGAGATAGACATTATTTGAACACAGTCATGTGTGTTGTGTGTGAGTATCAAATGTGGAATAGTCCATAGTCCAGCGTGAAGCTTCAATGATCAATTCAATCAAGTCATACACAACTGGTACGAAATCAAGTGGACTATCTCTATTATAGAAATGAGCATATATGACCTCCCACAAGAGAATGATTACAAAACTTTGAAGCTTTTCATTTGGCTTCTGCATAAAATATAACATTTGATCCTTTTTGGATAATACATCTCTTTTTGAGATCAGTGCTTGAAATTTTTGATATTTCAACATGTAGAGTTAGCCTTTGGCTTTTTGAGCACCATACATTTCAATACAGAAAGTCGTTTTCCCTTTTTCCTAGTCAAATACTAGTATGTTCGACAGGTTTTTGCAGCTCATAATCTCTTTTTCATTTTGAAATATACATTTGGTGAGCTCTAATGCAAAAACATAAAATAAAGTGGGAAGAGATATAGGCACAAGTCTATGCAAGTATCAAGACCATCAAGACTATTGACCAATCATTCATGACAAGCTTGAAGATCTATTTACAACAATCACACATAGATTTCAAGTTTTCTCCCACAAATATTTATGTGCATACAGAACAAGTTAAGCTCGTAAATGCATTACGCCAAACTCACATGTGATACACACAAACTAAGTGATCAAACTTTTTGAAAATTTTTCAATTTTTTATGAGTTTTTGAATTTTGAACACACTCAAAAATAGAACAAAAAAAGTAAGATCAACAAGCACAAGTATAATACAAAATTTGTAAAAGAAGTACAATAAACATAAAGCAATGCATGATATGATGCATGAACCTATGATCCTAAACATTGGAAGTATAGATGCATGGACATAGGAGGTGATCATGCATGAGTACCTTTCTTCACCCACACGTCACGTGCGTTTGGGGTGATATCCTTATAGGATTGGGTATGAGTGTTAGGACTTTCAAACCTTCTAATGAAGCTTTCCAAGTAGTTGGTAAATGCACCAATCATCTTCATCACGTCCATCATTCCGGGATCACCATTTCAACCTCCTGATGACTCAACAGCCTAAGTCCTCTTGTCATTTCTTGGTCCTCTTGACCTTTGATCACTGGCATTCCTCAATGCTTTCAACTTATGAAAATTGGGTCGGGTGTGCCCTTGAAGTCCACAGTGATGACACACATGGTTCGTTCTAGGACCTCTTTGCAATCGTGGATGAAATTTTACTCTGGCATCAGACCTGGCCACAGATTGATTAAGGGGCTTGTTCAACACCCGCTGGTCAGCCACATTCTTCTTCTTCTCAACCTTTGCCTTCTCCACAGTAGGAGCAACTACAACTGGCTCTTTGGCCTTCACAAACTTCACTTCATTGGAGATATTCACAGCTGAACTACTTTCTCTGGTGTATCCTAATCCAGTTTTATCGGAGAACGATTTTTTATGAGAGAGGACATCATCAAGCTTCTTTGTGGATACTCGCTCTACCTTGGCATTTGCTTGAGCCACCTCAAGCTCAAGGAATTTCACCTTGGTGTAAGCTTCGGTTAGCTCACTATTTAATGTCTCAATCTCACACTTGGCCTCCTTATATCTTACTAGGAGACTTCTATAGTCCTCCTCTGCTTTCTTCATCTTTTTCACAGCCGCCTTGGCCACCCTTGTATATTCTCCCGACTTCTCAAGAAGAGAGCTGTAATTTTCTTGAAGACCGGTTATATCTACATCTACCTCAGCATCCGATTCTTCTACAATTCCCATGGATTCCTCATCACTATGCTCCCCAAGTTCTTGCACAAGCAAATTCAAATCCTCTGAAGATTCAACATGAGCGATAGTCATAAATGCTGAGAAGTTCCCTTCTTCATCACAGCTGTCCTCCGAATCTGAGTTGGAAGACTCTGAATCACTGAGAGTTGTGGCATATGCCTTGCCCTTTATTCTCAAATAATTAGAACATTCTCTCTTGACATGTCCATGTCCATTGCACTCGAAACTAGCGATTCTTTGAGTAGATTGAGAATCCTTCCCATCTTTCTTCCTAAATTCCTTCCTATCACCCTTGGGAGATGAAAACTTTCCTCTGTTGAAAGGCTTCCCACTATTGTTCATTTTCAGAAATTTTTGGAAGTTCTTTGCAAGGAAAACTACTTCCTTCTCCACATCATCCTCTTCGGAGGGGTTGTCCATTCTCTCGGTGATGGTTTTTAAGAGCAAGGGATTTGCTCGATTTATGAGAAGGCAGTCCTAGCTCATATGTTTGAAGAGATCCAATTAGCTCTTGGATTTTGATCTCATCCAAGTCTTTACTCTCTTCTATAGCTGTAACTTTTGCTCAGAAGCTCTTCGACAATGATCGGAGGATTTTCCTCACTACCTTTGAGTCCTCTGTTTTCTCACCTAAGTTGAACTTGCCAATAGCCACTTCATTCAGCTTACTGTAGAAAGAGTCAAATGACTTGTCCTCACTCATTTTCAGCTCCTCAAATCTGGTGGTTAGCATCTGCAACTTTGTATCCTTTACTTTCTTTGTTCCTTCATATGTGGTCTCCAAAATCTCCTAAGCTTCCTTAGCTATTGTTATATGAAAAATCCTGTGAAATTCATCTGGAGAAACACCACAAAAAATTGCATTCAAAGCTTTATTGTTGGCGTTAGCTGCCGCAAGTGTTGCCTTATCCCAAGTGGATTTAGCTGCCTCCAGCCTAGTCCATCCTACCTCTACCGCATCCCAATCAGTATCATCAATAGAACACAAGAATGCCCTCATTCGGACTTTCCAAAAGGCATAGTTATTACCATCAAAATATGGTGGAACATTCATAGATTGAGACCGATCCATCTCAATACAGGGTCAAGGATCGTACTAAGGTGTTTAAACCACAATGAGTGCACCCGCTCTGATACCAATTGAAAGCTCGAAAATGTGTTAAAAACACAAGAGCTTGTTTAGACCCCCAATTCAAAGTTATGGCTTGGTTGATTTTACACTAACTTAATACTAAGTGCGGAATAGCGTAAACACAAGCATACAAGCAAGAGACCTACTCTAATCCATATTTAAAGCAACACAGCAGTAAAATGAAATAAACAAGAGTAGGGAAGGGAGATGCAAACACAGATAACACGCCGATGTGTTATCGAAGAGGAAACCGAAGAACTTGGTGAAAAACCTCTCCGCCGCCCTCCAAGCGATAATTGATCCACTAGACAATCAATTGGGATACATGGGTTAGCAAGAGACCCTCCAAGCCTAATCTACCCGCTGTACCTAAGCCCTCCAAGCTCCTACTCCAATAAGGTTTCTCGGAATCGTGTCTTGTCTAGCTCTTCGGATCCCGCAACAAGCTCCATGTTGCATCTACCATCCTTGGCTTTTTCCAATACTTCCCAGCCGCACCAAAGCCTCACTTGACACTCTCAAAAGGTGTGGTAAGTGTTTGGGCTATTAACCTCTCAATGGTATGGAAATGGAGAGGTAGGAGATGAGGAAATTCCACAACCAAATGTGTAGAGAATTGTTGGTATAACAATTTCTAACTCTCAAGTGTTTTAGCTAGGGTTTTCTCTTAGAAGCTCTCCTTTACATTTGTGGGTAATATGGGTAGATATAGTGTGGGTACAGAAAGTGTGTATTAGATAGTACAGACTGGCAAAACAGAATGTCTCGCGGGTATCTCGCGGGAAAGCCTTACTCGCGAGACACAGCTGTCTCCATCTGTACTGACTCTTCGCATTCCAGTCATGTGCAAGGCACATGCCTCACTTCGCGGGAAGCTTAGTCGCGAGACACCCGCAAGAAGTCTTCTGGCTTCACTTGCTTGAGTCTGCACACTTTCTCTCTCTCTAACACATAGCCCTTACAAACAAATCCCACAATAAATACAGGGTACAAAAGATTGAATATAATTACAATCAAATTTGGCATGGAATAAAAGCCAACAAAAATCATATTTGTAAATCACAACTTTACATACATAGTACATGCATCTATTGCGAATGAAGTAGATCCGTTAATTTTTCGCTGCGTATGTTTTGTATGCGTTACAAACATGCATTTTTCCAACAATCTATTTATATGGCTTGATATTTATTAATAAAGTAAGCTGAAAAATATTATTATTGAGTGTGAAAGCTCAAATAGTGTGAAACATAATAGCTTGTTTAGACCCTCAATATTAAAAACACGGCTTAATTGCTTTTACTCTAACTTATCTAAGTGCGGAACTAGAGTAAATGATACGCAAAAACAAGAACTACAATTTAAGCCATAACCACAAGCAAGCAACAATAAATATAAAGCTTAACGAGTAAGGGAAGAGAGATGCAAACACAAGATAATACCGAGATGTGTTATCGAAGAGGAAACTGAAGAACTCGGTGAAAAACCTCTCCGCAATCCTCCAAGTTGAAATTGATCCACTAGTGAATAAGTTGGAGTACATGAATATCAAAAAGACCCTCCAAGACTAATCTACCCAATGTACTTGAGCCCTCCAAGCTCTAGCTACCAACGGACTTCTCGGAGTCTTGTCTTCACTAGTTATCCAGATCCAGCAATACCGCCCGATTGCATCCGCCAAGCCTCACCAGCTTTTTTTGGCAAATCCCAAATGCTTCCCAAGCTCCAAAACACTCTCTACACTCTGAATAGGTGTGGGTTGTGTTTGGATACAAATCTTCTCTCAAGGTATAACAATGGGAGAGGGAAGGAGAAGAGACTACAAGGATTTCTCACTTAAGGATGGGTAGCTCTCTCTCTAAAAGGTAGGTATGTTGTAGAAACCTCTCTAGGGTTTTCTTTTGAATAACCTCCTTACAATTTTGTAGGTAATGAGGGTATATATAATATGGGTGAAGAGTATAAGAGTCACACTTAAAATCTCAGCTGTTAGTGCATTTCACAAGTCATCTCGCGAGTTGGCCAAGTCACGAGATGAGTCGCGAAACTCATTAACTTTTCAACTTCCAGCATGTGCTCCTCATGTGACTTTCGCGGGTTGCACCACTTGCGAGCCAAGTTGCGAGATCAACTTCTTAAGCAAACTTCACCAACTTAATACTAAACCTATTACAAATAAATCCCACAAAATACAAGAAAATAAATTAATGAAATTACAACACTTTTTGTTATGGAATAAAGTCAACACAAATGTTATGTGAAAAATCATAACTTAACAATCTTCTCCTTTGGCTATTCCATGACAAAAACACTCTATAGCAAACTTTAGACTTAAACGTGAGTTTGGGAACAACAGCAAAACTCACTCACACCTAGGGTTTCAAAAAGAAAACCTTCTAAAGCTCTTTGGGTTAGGTTTTTCTTTTTCCACCTCCTTGTTTAAATGGGAGCTCAATGGGCTCTCCTATTCCAAATAGGTATACACAAATATTGGACTTTCCTAGTCCAATAAGGATTATACAAACCCATAAACAAGTAGCCTTTTAGAATAAAAACGTTTCTAGCTATAGTCTGAGTCCTGTAAGCTCGATAGATCAAGACATGTGTCGAGCTTTAATGAATTTCGGCAGATCGAGCTTCTGTTGAGGAGGTATCGAGACCTATAGATTGCACTTTTCTTAAGCAGTTCTTGAGTAATCTTCATGTCTTCAATGTAACCACTTATAATGATCATCTTGAACCTACTTAGATTTACCCAAATACAAGTAAAGTGCAATTTGTTAAATGATATGCCAATTACATAAAAATATGTCCCTTACAAGTACCTTCCCTTTACCACTCACCGGCAAGGACCTATTGTCCCCAACATAGACACATTTAGTGCCTTCCGTCATAGGAGTCTAGGAACTAAACTCCTCTTTGAATGCACCAATATGCCTTGTGCAAGCCAAGTCAACTACCCATCCTTTCACTTTTGTCACCAAGTGTGCCTCACGCACCACCGCCACAATAATCTCTTCGGTTTGCACCACATTTGCCTTATTTGATGTTAAGCCTTTGTTGTTGTTCTTATTGTTGTTGAAGTTGCCTCTTGCCCTACATGTTGCCGCATAATGACCTACCTTGCCACAAATAAAAAAAATGACTTTTCTTTTGGATTTCAAGATTTGGGCCATTTTTATTATGAAATTTTCATTTTCCCTTGAAAATCATGTTTCTTATTATGTTGTGGAGGTCTAGAGGGTCCTCACAACATTAGCCTTGGAAGTAAATTCCTTAGCTCTAGAAACTTTTTCCAACATCCTATTTGTTTTTTCAATTTGAATATCAATGATAGTTTGTTGAAGATTCAAACAGGTTCTATGGTGGCTATACTGGTGTTTATACTCTTTCCAAGAGTCCAACAACTTAAACACAAGGCCATCGACCACAAACCTTTCCGATAAAACATCACTCTCTTTAGCTAGGTTGGATACTAATTTTTAAAAATCTTCAATTTGGCTAGAGATACATTTTTCCTCAACCATTTGAAAGGGCATAAATTTAGCCATAGCAAACTTTTTAGCACCCTCTTCCTCAAATCCATAACGGCCATCAAGTTCATCTCTTAAATCTTTAGTACAAGTAAAATGACAATGATTTTCAAACAACTTGTTAGATAAACCACACTTAATAGTATAAACACATAATTTATTGGTTCTTTCCCACTTTGCTATATTTTTAGGAACATCTTTGGGTTTAGGCTCATAAAGAACCCGGTCAATTTCAGTAAATTTCAAGATGGGCAAAACTCTTTCTTTCCAACATTTAAAATTATTTCCATCAAAAGCCTTAAGCCTTGTAATTTCTGAAATGACCTAAAGAGAATCAACAACTTGTTTCTTCTTTTTTGAAAAAACAAAACTCAACATTTAAGATTGTTGGAAAATATGGCTAAATAAACAAGTTTTGATTCAACAATATATACCCTAAAATATTAGCAATGACAAAAATAAATAGATAGAGTTAGAAAGATCTCACAAACTATAGAATCACGCAAATTGCGTTGTCCTTAAAGGTCAATGGGTGCCACCCAGAGTAGAACTTGGTGCGTTAGGCTCTCTTGGCCGAACAACCCCTCAGGATTAGACTATGCTGTTCTTAAAAACAATAATTAATAAATAAATTGAATTTCATTACATTCAACATGTCATATAAATGATAAAATTCACATAAATTAGAAAATACCATAAAATTAGAGAACAGTGGAGATATTACCTCAATGATGCTTCAAATTAACCTCATAACATTAGAAGCAAATTACCATCAATTCATATATGTTTTAAAATGGCGGGGTTGAGGAATGGACCAAGTCACTGTCTTGAGACGATACACGCGTCTACAGGGTTTCTAGTGTAGTGGACTAAAACATTGTGCGTGTTGCCCTCGGGATACAATAACCTAGCCACCTTCGCTAATTATTCTTACAAGCCTACATCGCTTGTAGGATAGGAAGCTTTCAATAGTACTTTCTTTACCCATATTAAAATATATAAAAATATTAATGTATATAAATATATTTTAACAACAAATGTTTGAAGAGGGAGTAATAATCTGTTGGAGTGTAAAAACTACTGATCAAATAATTGTATTCATCTAACAAAAAAAACCATAGCTATTAAACCAAAGGAACATATATCTATATATATTCAAATCTTTTTTTTTTTTTTTCAGTCTTTTTATTTATTATTTTTTTTTTATCAGTTTTTCTGTCTCTTCATATATGGCCGGACAAGATAGCCTATAATTAAAGTAAAAATATATTGCATTTAACATCATTTTTTTTTTTAATGAGGATAAATTCTCTTTTATTGCTATTGACTAATAGTAAATTCTCTTCTTCTTTTTTTTAAACGTCCTATAGCCGCGTTTTCAGCCGTGGCCTAAAACCTGTAACTATAGGCTGAGGGGTCTATAGCCGCGTTTTTACAAATGCGGCAATAGGCTAGGACCAATGGCCGCATTTTTAGAAACGCAGCTATAGGACGTACTCTAGCCACATTAACAAAAAGTGGCTATAGACCTTTTGTATTTTTGAATTTGGCTATAGCCGCATTTTTAAAAACACGGCTATATATATATATATATATATATATATATATATATTTTTTTTTTTTTCCTGGCTTGATGGCAAATGCCTGTCTACAAACGCTGCTACAACTGAGATGCATTCTAATCAAACACATGCGGTGAATACAAGCACAAAGCCTCAGAGTAATTAGCATTTTAATATGTTTGTAGTATCTCCATGTAGCACTACCAATGTAATAGAACAGATAAAAATTATCACACCACATGGTACCGTTATAGAGTAATAACCTCAGCTACTAGGAGCCACATTACATTTTATTCCTCCAAATATTAGCTTTATTCACCACCAATCCCCATTACATTTTACACAAGAAGAGCCTCAAAACCCTAGAATCAAATTGATACCATCTAAAAGAAACCCAAATCTATACAAAAACAAATTGATACCCATATTAATATTTATTAAAAAAGCATAGACAAATTACAGAAATTAAAATAAATTGACCCATAAAATGCATGAATGAAACAAGGATTTGCTCCATCAAAGACACCAAATAAAATGAACTTCACAACTTCTACCTTAATGTTCCACTATGACGGAGAGAAGATTGCAAGGCACGCCTAGAATTTTGTATCCAAGGATGAGAAAGCAGTGTTTTCGCATCAGGCCTTTGCCTAGCATCCTGAAATATGTAACTAAATGTCAGAAAACATATTTACCAATAAATCACACATCATCTAGTCATTCAGTCTAATCAACTAATTGTATTCCGGTTTGCACATATATATCTCAGCAATCCATAGACCTCAACAAAAATTAACAAAAGAAATTGATTCCGCAACCTTCAAGAAAAAACAAAGGGGGTGTTAGAAAAGATCCTTGAGTTATACAAGAAACACGCTAGTTGTGGCTATCATTTAAGGCCAGAGGACATATAATTTGTATATAAACAAAAAGGTTAAATGGATCCACCCTTCGAAAGGTGTCAACCATGTGTTTTTGGCATTCTTTAAACCCACCATATATATTTAAACTAACAACTTTATGCCAGGAACTTATAGATGAACAGTAGTGTATACCTCAACCCTTCTGTATAAAGATTAAGACTTCTTACAATACTAAATTTTGTTAAACGTATCAAGTAAAACCAATGACCAGCCAATTAACAAGCAAATGCTTTACCAGTGAGCTACTGAGGAACAATGAGAGATTAGATATCATAGATTTCGATTCTTGTTCTCAACCCATGAACAATATGAGCTTGAAGTTCCCGAAGTTACAGGTATTGTGTTGGATAACAGACTGATATTGAGGGTTCAAAAGTCTTTTATTTCTTAAATTGATAACGGGCATTACGATGTTTTTCATAGTAATAAAGATTCAAGTGTAACATAACCCTGCATGATGTAATTTTACAAACATAAATTTCAAATATGGCAGCACTGTCAGAACCTAGTAAAACATGTCTTCATGAGGAACAAAATGAATGCAACCCACAAATTTTATATAGTTTAATATTGTATTAGGAAATTCCAAATCACTAAATTCAAGCAGAACCATTGTCCCTTAGGTTTCAGATAAAAAACAAATCAATTGACGGGACCAACTTCTTTGTTTTATTGTCTTGTATCTTTACTTTATTGCCCGAGGCATAATGAACTTGAGCTTTCTCAGGTAATTGGTTTAGGGAATGTATAATAATTTAACTAATGTGTCTAAATGATTGCTTACTCATTACTTTTATCTCTATTTATGGAGTGGAAATGATCCTATCCTATTCAAATTTTATAAATTTAAAGATGTATAATTTACCATGTTATTCAAAATTTAAAATGATATGGTTATCCGTTTATTATTAGATCCAAAATATAAAATTTGAACCATAAAATAGACAACATAGTGGACAAGATTAGAGAAGATCCCGTTAGGTATAGGCCTTGCTTTACAATGATATACCAATAGTACTAGACCATGTAACTTGTTTATTTTTTTAGAGGGACTAGAATATGTACCTTAATAAGCCTCGTTCTTGAAGATCTATACTTAATCCAATGTACAGAGCTAAATGGGAATTCTAATGCTATTAAATCAAGCAGGTAATAGAAAAATGTAATGGATAAAATATATAACTAACAAATATATTTTTAGTCTCTTGACCAGCATTATGACACAATAAAAAAAAAATCATGTGTAAATAGAAAAAAACAACAATAACAAAATACACTTTGAAACAAAAGAACAAAAATTGCTATGAATTACATGACGAAGGCATATCATCATATAAGATCAAGTTTCTATAATAATAAAAATAGATTATAAAATAATTTAAATTAAGGCTGTATTTGTTTCGGGTGTAAAAAGAATTCGGAAAATATTTTCCACCACCAGGGGTGTTTGGTTTGGCCGGAAAACTAAGTCAAACGGAAAATCATTTCCGTTGACTGTAAAATATGAAGGCCTAAAGTGTAAAATAGATTACACATCTATTTTACATTCAAACCATTTCCAGAAAAAAAGAACCGAACCAAGAGTGAGAGAGAGCCGCCCACCGTCAGAGAGAGAGGCCGGTCACCTGAACTTGAGATCAACTCCATCGCCGTCTGGGTTGTGCCTCTCACCGCCGATCAAGCAAAGCTCAACCCCACCGCCGATCTGCCCTGTTTCTCTCTTCCTCCCTCTGCCACCCATGTCACCGATCTACCATTTTTCTCTCTACCCATGTCGAGCAAACCACCGCAAGACGAGCGACCCACCGTGACCCAGTTGCCTCCGCCGCCTCTAGGTCGAACCCAATCACCTCTCTCTCTTCCTTCTTCTCTCAATTTGACAGGATTTGATGAATTTTTTTGTTTGGTTTTGTTTCTTTTGTGTTTATCTATTGAGAAATGATATTATATATTTGTTTGGAAGATGAGAAAATATGAGCATCAAGTAGAAAATGTGTTTTCTATAGTATTTTCAAGAACACAACCAAACACTAAAAAATATTTTTCAAAGTATTTTTTAAAATGCCACCAAACACCTGAAAATATTTTCTTTTCCAAAAAATATTTTCACCTGAAAGTATTTTACACTTGGAAAACATTTTACATAGAACCAAACACAGCATAAATAATGCAACTTATTTTAAATTTTGTGAAACTTTTGTTATTGAATTTTAATTGGAGTAATACTTCAATTTTTCTAAAACTTTAGTGATAAAGTGTTGTTTAAAGAAAAATATGTAAGTACATATATAGTTTTAATGTACTTATAAAGAGTTATATGACAAAATTATGTCATAGATTTTTATTTAAAAAATAATGAAAAAATTATGTCATATAAATAACTTTGTAACACTTACATTGAGTGATTAGCCATATAGAGCAACCATAGCATGCAAGACCTAAATTTAAGGTAGATTATTAAAATAAATAATAAAACTTCTTTTCCTAGAAACTCTTGATAGTAAAATTTTGATCATAGTAGTATTTTTCAAACTTTTTGAAACTTTTACTATAGAGTTTCGCATATATCAATTATGTTGACTATTTTAATGTACTTCATGTGTGTCACATTACATAAGAAGAAAAAAATGAGAAGAATAATTATTAAAAAAATGAGAAGAATAATTATTAAAAAAATGAGAAGACATCCATTTGGTACCATCACAATTTTAAAACATATTTTTATCATGGCAATTTCCTGGCATCTTCCTTCATCCAAAAAGTCAAAGTCAAGTAAAAGGCAATTTCCTGGCACATTTCTAGACTAAATTCAAACATAAAAGACCCGAATTTTAAAAAATTCTATACAAAAGTAAAAGGCAAGCAAGGTATATTTAATTATTTATACTACTATTTAAGAGGCTGCTTTTGTTTAGACCAGATTTTTTTTATTTTTTATTTTGTTCCAAAATACCCCTATTTTCTAGGTTTAAGTAGGAACAAAATTAAAGGATAGTCCGGTAAAAAATACACTTCTAACTTTTACTAAAACATTGCCTACAAAATAGGATCACAATTTTTTATTTTTTATTTTTTTACAATTTCAAGCAAAATAAATCCTAAATTTTAGGATTTTAGAATCCTCTACTAATAGCCTACTGACCAACACGGTTTTACATTTAAAAAAAAAAAATGTTTTAGGTATTTTTATTCCTGAAAGTTTGCCTATTATTTAGAAGTTTCCTCCACAATTTTATAATTTTATCTTTAAAGATAACTTTCCCAGTATCATTTTTCTCTTTCAAACTTTACGTATATAGCAATCGCTTACAGATTCATCATTTGCAATTATATTCTAACACAATTGATTCTCTATTTTCTGTGTAGTGATGAGATGGTAAAATTGAAGTAAATGCAAAGGAATTTAAGAAACTTTAAGAATCAGAAAATTCATTGACAAAATCCTCACATGAGCAGTTGGTACATTTTTTTTTTCTTTCTCATTTAACTTTGCATTTTGCAACTATTTTCTAACAAAGTTGATTCTCTATTTTCTGTATAGGAAAGAAAGGGTGGAGTTGAAGTAAATGCAAAGGAATTTAAGACCCAAACATTTCATTGAAGGTATGTTCTTATCTATACTACTATTTAAGGGGCTACTCATGTTTGGGTAAGAGTGTAAAATTTTACTTTCTTGGATAAAGACTCTGTTGAAGGTGTCTTTGTGTAGATCATTGAACCCCGCCGTGTAAACGAACTGCTAGCTTTCCGATCCTAACCAATCCCATTTTTCCAAAAATATTCAAAAACACAAACAAATGCTCCAACGTTACTGCTAAAGAAACTCCAAATTCTGAATTCTTGAAATTCCCAATATTTTAAAACCCATGAAACTAAAAATAGAAAAAACATATATATACCACTAATACAGAAATAAAAAATAAACAAATAATCCACACCCACACACACCAATAATTACCTTTGCTTAAAAAATGGACGTATTTCCATTTTTTTGGGTTCAAAGTCGTTGTCACCTGAAAGCCATGACTTTGGGTCTCCAAAATTCGGATTGTCTTGCAAATCTATCAAACGCTGCGCCTCAAACATTCTTTGGATTTCTTTGGGCTTTGTTTGTGGATCAGTTTTTGTTTAGAGAAGTTTGAAGAAGAACATGTGAATTTTTTTGAACAAAAGTGAACAGTTAGAAGGCTGCGTTTTGAGAAAGAATGGGGCTGAAATGAGAAATGTAGAGATTAGGGTTTTTTTTTTTTTTTTTTTGACAAAAATGCAAAATTGACCCTCTAACTTTCACTCTTTTTCATTTCAGTCCTCTAATTTTTAGTTTTGTCAATTCAGATCTCTAACTTTCAATTTTTGTCAAAGCAGGATTTCGTTAAATCCTAGTTATGGGCTGCCGTTAACTTTCAGTTTTTTTTTTTTTTTTTTTTTTTTTCGGAATTAAAAAAAAAAAAGTCTTTAAAAAGAAAAAAGAAAAGAAAAGAAAGAACATTTAAGGCCCTTACCTAAAACCAAAACCGAGGAATCACAACATATTGCAAGTGAATGGCACCACCACGTGATCCTAAAAGCTTTCAATCTCTCTGTTGCTACAATCTGGTGGGATCTACAATTTGATGAACCCACCTCCCCAACAGCAAAAGTAATAAATATGCTAAAAAAAATTCAAAAACGTGTTCCCCTTAAATGTGTTCCCCTTCTGAAAACCGAGTGATTCCTCGGTTTTGATTTCAGGTAAGGGGCAAGCATCGTTTAGAGCTTTGTAAGTGAGCGTGAAGTCTTCGGAAGTGGTTTGAACCATAGTCATGCTTTTCTCTGCTTGTACTGACAGTCTGCTATATAGTGCTTCAGAGAAGTAATAGCCCACTCACTCGGTTGGATATTCGTGTTTTGAAACAGATTTTTGAGTGCAATCAGTGTTTTCACGGCTCGATCGGGTTTGGATTCTGCTAAACGAGCACAATCGAGAAGCTTTCTAAGAAGCAGTGGTGCAGACTCGATTTCACGTGAGCTAGATGAGACTCCAGCGACTTCGTTTTTGTGTAGGCTTGGTTGTCCTAGGTTAGCTGGCTTGGCGTCTTTAGCTACTGCCGGTGGAGATGGAGGTTGTGGTTGTGGTGGTGGTGGTGGGGTCCATGATGGGACTTGAGGAAGGTTGGGACTCTTCTGAGAATCAGAGAAGATGACTCGGTTAAGATCAGACGGTGGAGAGCAACGGACACTGAGTCAACTCAGGCAAGTGGTGAACAGATCAGCACCGTAGATTCCAAAATTAGCACTGTTCTGCCACCGTAGATTCCAAACTCAAAAACGTGTTCCCCTAAAGAGATTTGCCTTAAGCCCTTTGAAATATAAGACATCCTTCAATAGAGGTAGCCCCGGTATCTCAACACTCCCTTTGCTAAGTACTTGAGCATGGCTTCCATCGCCAAATGTCACATAGTCACCGACCTTCTCTTTGAGTGACTTAAACAATGATTTATCTCCTGTCATATGGCGAGAGCAACAACTATCAAGATACCATAAACACGAATTAAATACCTTTAAAGAGGTGTGCACAAATAAACAAGCATGGGACAAGCACTCTTGACCTTTAAACAGAAAATTATCTTCATTTTCCACTCTCTTGTTAGATTGAATTTTCTTTTCAAGATCATCAACCTTCTCACACAATATTTTATTCCTTCTTTTATACTTCTTATTCAAAGAATTTGACTCACATAGACTATTGTGTAGGATATGGTTCTCATTTTCAAAATATTTCAGCATGTGAACAAACATTCTAGCATGTTTCTTTGTTTTTAATAACTCTAGGAGTTCATTGTTAGGACAATCTTCAAACATACTCATAGAGTCATTATCACAAACATTTAAACCACAATTCAATATAGCCTTTTCCATAGCTTCATCTATAGCTAAGGGGTCTAGGATCACACTTAGGTAATGAAACTACAGCAAGTGCACCCGTTCTGATACCAATTGAAAATTCAATTAGTGTGTAAGACACTAATGAATGTTTAGACTCCCAATTCCAAAATTACCAACACAAACTTATATTCAAACAATATATGTGCGGAATATGAAATATAAGCAATACCCAATTTGGCAAACTACTTTAACACATAATTAATCACAAACACAGCAGCAATTAATGGTTAAAGATTAAGGGAAGAGAGATGCAAACACAAGGATAACACCGGCACGTGTTAGCGAAGAGAAAATCGAAAAACTCAACAAAAAACCTCTCCGTTGCCCTCCAAGTGGTAAAATGATCCACTAAAGAATAAAGTTGGGATACATGAATAGCAGAAGACCCTCAAAGCCTAATCTACCCAATGCACCTAAGCCCTCCAAGCTTCTTACTCCAACATGGTTAAGCTTAAACGTCTTCTTTAGCTTCCCGGATCCCGCAACAAGCCCATTGCATCAATAAAGTAAATTGGTCATCTCCGAATTGCTTCCTAAGCACCAAAATACCTCCTCACTGATATGGGTATGGTGAGATAAGGATTTGGCAAATGTACCTCTCAAGGATATGTCAATGGAAAGGGTGAGAGTAGAGGAATTTGGAGAATGAAATATCAAAGATTGTGGATGAGTCAATCTTGGTTTTCTCTAGGGTTTCTCTCTCAAAATTCTCTCTAGAAGCTCTCTACATTTCATGGGTATAAGAGTATTTATAGTAGGGTACGTGAGAAATGTGAAAAGTTAGTTTTCATCCAAACAGGGGATTCTGGCGACTTGGCCTCGCGGCTGGAACTAGTCGCAAGTTTGAGTCACGAGATAATTTTCAGGCCAGACTATATTTTTTTGTCCTGTAGTGCTTCAGCTGTCATGACCCTTCAGTTCCCTGCATGTTTCACACGTGTGCCACTTTGGCGACTTGCCAATCGCGAGTTAGTCACAAGATCCAGTTGCGAGACTCCTTTGAATGCACACAACTTGAGTTTTCTTCACACTCTCTCACACACAAGCCTTACATAATTCCCACCTAAATATAGGGTATCTAATTGCTGAAATTATAAGCAAATTTGGCACGGAATAAAGCCAACACATGATTGAATAAATTCAACCTTACACTTTGGTTCTCAGAACGAAGACAACAATTTTAAGGTGATTGCTAAGGCCTAGCACCATCGAGAGCAATGAGTTGCCTAAGCTGAAACTGTCATGGGCTTGGGAACCCACAGACAAAAGATGAACTTGTTGCCTTGGTGACAAATAAAGATCCCAAAATGGTTTTTTTAATGGAAACCAAAGTTGAAAAATTTGTTATGGAGAGGGTTGGTAGGAAGATACAGTATCTTTGTTGTTCCACGTATCAACACGGGAGGTGGTTTAGCATTGTATTGGAAAAGTGGTTTTGATGTGGATGTTCAGTCTTTTTCGGCTAACCATATTGATGCCATTATTAACCATGGAGTTGATGATGCCTGGCGTTTCACGGGTTTCTACGGAGAACCTGAAACAGCCAACCGGGAAAACTCATGGTCTTTGTTACGAGTCTTATGTCAGCGGTTTTCTTTGCCTTGGGTCTATCTGGGAGATTTTAATGAAATATTGTTTGCGGAAAAGAAGCAAGGCTGGTTAGATCGACCAGAAAGACAAATGCAGGGGTTTAGGGATGCATTGGATGTTGCCGTCTTAAGGATCTTGGTTTCAGTGGGTTTCCCTTCACTTGGTGTAATCGTCGACCAGGTGATCAAAATGTTTGGGTTCGATTGGATAGAGCAGTAGCATCTATTGAGTGGATTCTCCGATTTCTGGTCATTCGTATTCACCATCTTAATGCTTTCCATTCAGACCATAAGCCGCTTATACTTGCTGCAGATTCTGAGCTCAAACGTTTTTATAGGAAGGGTCGGCCATTTTGCTTCGAGTCCATGTGGTTGAAAGAAAGCTCCTGCGAAGAGGTGGTGCAAAATTCTTGGGGAATGCCTACTGGTACTGATTCGGTCTAGAAGCTTAATGGAAAAATTCTGACCTACCAAGATAATTTGAAGGTGTGGAATAAAAAGACTTTTGGTCATGTCAGGATTTCTTTAACCTAAAAACTTCAAGAACTTAAGGTGGCTGAGGAGAATGGAAGCTACAGAACCAACTCATAATTGATATATAAACTGAGGGGAGACATTCAAAGCCTCAAAAACAAAGAGGAGGCAATGTGGAAACAGAGATCACGCAATGCCTGGCTCAAGGAAGGTGACAGTAACACTAGATTTTTTCACTGTCGTGCTACCCAACAAAACCGATGCAACTTCAATAAGGGATTGGAAAATGATGCAGGGATGTGAGTGGATGATGAATCTCGGATGGGTAGTGTGCTTAAGTGGTACTTTAACTCTTTATTCACTTCCTTTGATCCATCGGGCTTTGAAGAGATTTTGAACGGTATCTAACCTACCATGTCCGAGGAGGCAACAAGCTTGTTAGTCCGAGACTTTTAGATAGAGGAGGTTCGGCTTGCACTTAAACAAATGGCACCACTTACTGCCCCAGGCCCCGACAGTATGTCTCCCCTATTTTATAAATATTTTTGGCATATTGTGGGTAATGATGTAACTGCTGTTGTTCTTAAGGCCCTTAAAACAGGTGTTGTGCATGAATCCCTTAATACCACTTTCATTACGCTGATCCCAAAAGTCCAACATCCAAAAAAGGTGGTTGATTTTCGGCCAATAAGCTTATGCAACGTCATTTATAAACTCATTTCAAAAGTTATGGTGAATCGGTTGAAGAAATTCCTAGCTCAAGCTATTCTTGAATCCTAAAGTGCTTTCTTGTCGGGGAGACTAATTTCTAATAATATCCTTGTGGCATTTGAAACATTGCATTATCTAAAGAGAAAAACCTAAGGGAAGTTGGGATATATGGCATTCAAACTGGATATGAGTAAAGCGTATGACTAGATGGAGTGGGTTTTCTTGGAAAAAATCATAAGACATTTGGGACTTGGGGAGAGGATGGTAAGTCTTATCATGTCTTGTTTAAATTCTGTCTCTTATTCTGTTCTTCTTAATGGGCAACCTGTAGGAAATATCAAACCGAGTTGGGGATTGCGACAGGGCGACCCATTATCTCCATATCTATTCCTAATGTGTGCAATGGGACTCCAAAGCTTGATTCACAAAGCTGAAGTTGAGGGGCTTATTCAAGGGGTGTCAATTTGCAGAAATGGCCTAAGAGTCTCACATTTATTTTTTGCAGATGATAGTATGCTATTTTGTCGAGCAAAAGAGGATGAATGTCAAAAAATCCTTGATATCCTAGCAGTTTATGATAGAGGTTCGGGGCAAAAAATTAATCGGGACAAGACAAATATTTTTTTCAGTTCCAATACCCTTCATGATACTCAGGTTCAGATCCAACAACTTCTGGGTGTCCCAACTATTAGACAATATGAAAAATATTTGGTCTACCCGCACTTGTAGGCCGAGCAAAGAGGCAAAGCTCTTTTTATTTGAAGGAAAGGGTGTGGAAAAAACTCCAAGAATGGAAGGAAAAGCTTTTATTCCAAGCTAGGAGGGAAGTTCTAATCAAATCAGTCATTCAGGCAATTCCGACACACACGATGAGTTGCTTTAAGCTCCCAAGGGGTCTTATAAAAGAATTGGAGGTCTTAGTCCGTAAGTTTTGGTGGGGTTATAGTGGTGATAGTAGGAAGGTGCATTGGGTGAAGTGGGAGAGACTATGTGAGGCCAAAGAAGTAGGGGGCTTGGGCTTCAAAGAAATTGAGAAGTTCAATGAAGCCCTAATAGATAAGCAAGTTTGGAGGATGATTAATAACCCGGACTCCTTATGCCATCGAGTTTTCAAAGCCATATTTTTCCCGAATTGCTCGATTTTAGAGGCAAAAGACTCAAGGGTCCTATGCATGGAAGAGCATCCTTAGCACAAGAGATGTGATCCGAAAAGGGATGGTATGGCACATTGGAAATGGAGAATCAATGCATATAAAACAGGAGAAGTGGCTGCCTTCACAGTCGAGCAAGTCTGTTGTTTCCCCAATCCCTCAGATGCCACCTGATGCTAAGGTGAGTGAGCTTATAGACCAAGACAGTGCAGTATGGAAAGCTGATGTGGTGCAACAACTGTTTCTGCCCCATGAAGCCTCGGCAATTCTAGGCATTCCATTGAGTGAAAGGCTCCCCCCGACCGAATAATTTGGGCTTGTACTCCCTCGGGTATGTTCACTACTAGTAGCGCTTACAAATTGATTATATCATGTGATTCCGCTTCTAGTACAGGTACTTCAAATCTAGAAGCTCAGAGGCAGTTCTGGAATGGCATTTGGCATCTCTGTGCTCTAAACAAAAACAAGCATTTCATTTGGAAGGCTTGTAATAATGCTCTACCCACTATAGCGAATCTCCATCATCGTCACATTGTCACAACAGCAACCTGTGAGGGTTGCAAAGAACAACCTGAGGATACTCTGCATGCTCTCTGGTTTTGCAAAGAAATAGCGTGTGTGTGGCACTCAATGGATTGGTTCCACCAAGAAGTATCATCCCAGACTGTGTCTTTCAGCGATATCCTTTCCAGGTTCATGCATTCTCAGGATGAATTCAGACTGGAACTTTTCTCAATCACGACTTGACTCCTATGGAATAGGCGTAATGCTAGGCACTTTGGGCAACCAGTTCATCCACTCTCCAATATTTGTAGTATGGCAGGTACACTTCTCTAAGAATTCCTTGCAGTTCAAAACGAGACCCTAGCACCCCCTGGTCCAGTCATTATGCAGCAATGGAGATCCACTGACCATGACATTTATAAGGTGAACTTCGATGCGGCTACATTCAGCTCATCCAATTTAGCAGGCATTGGAGTGATTGTGCGTGATTATGCTGGGGAAGTAATAGGTGCTCTTTCGATGCCCATTTCGCTGCCTCAATCAGTAGCAGCTGTGGAGGCTCTAGCGTATCGCCAAGCTGTGCATTTTGTGGCAGAAATTGGCTTGCCTCATTGAAAGGGACTCAGCTGTGATCATAAATGTGCTTACCAAGGACAACGACAATCTGGCTAGCTATGGAAATATTATAGAGGACATTCGTGCACTAGTTTCAGGTTTTCAATTGATAGAATTTAATCATGTACCCCATACTTGTAATTCAGTCATTGATGCTCTAGCAAAGAAAGCGAGCACAGTGACAGGTCTTCAGGTCTGGTTGGAAGACACTCCATCAGACATTGCCCCTCTTGTTTTAAGGGATGATCTTATTGTAAGGGATGTTCACTAAGTTTTTCAGTTTTGAATAAAGTCTCAGACATAATGGTCTGGTTTCTCAAAAAAAGAAAAAGAAAAAGAACAACCTTCTTATTTTGCCTTTCCTTACACCCAAAACAAGTGTATAAAGTTTTGTGGGAGAAGAGAAGAAAACAGAGGAGTAGAGAAGCTGTGGAATGCGGCTGGAAAAGGAAAATACAAGAAAAAGAAATGAGGGCTGAAGGGTTTTATAAGCCAAAGGAAATGAGAGAATAGTGGGCTGGCTCCAACGGTCATTGTGCATCACTGTGCATGCCCAACGGGATGCTTGGGTAAAGACCAATGGGCTAAGCTAAAAAGGCTAAAAGGAAAAGAAAGGAAAATGATACAGCCCAATAGAGGTAGAGTCAAGCATAAACCCAAGCCAAGCCCAACTCTAGCACCTAGCTTATTATCTTTCAAGTTACCACTTAAGGTGGAAAGTGGCTTATAAACACATAACATGCATGGTTCACTCCTAACCAATGTGGGACACAAAGCACAATGCTAAGTTCTTGAAACACAACCCACTCCAACACTTGTGTCCCCTGGTGTGTAAACAATAAATAAAATAAAATTCCTAGAGCCTCAAGCTATAGGCTCAAATCACCGCCACACACCAATCACAACGCGGTTGATAAATTTTCCTGGAAATAACAACTCAACAGCCCGAAACAATAGTTAGTCAAATGTTCTTAGACATTATTGCTCTCCCCATTGAACCATTTCTATCTATAGGTAATACTTATACAGAATTTAAAAGATATTTAATCTTTCTTGGTTCCGCCACTTATCTTTTTTTTTCTTTTAATATATATAGATAGCGGAGCAGAAGTTCAAACCACATAAATAGTACACCATAAAAAAGATGTCATTACTACTTGGATATCTCATAAACCCCAATTCCGCCACTAACTAGAACAAACCACGAAGACAATTTGCAATACAATACAGACATTGGATCGATTCTCTTTAATTTTATTACAACAAAACTGTGGACGTAACAAATTTAATAAGAAATTTCAAAATTATTGAGGTGACAAATTATGATTAGTACAATATTATTTTTATTTTAAGATAAACAGTGACATCATTTTTATTGTACTTTTATAACCTATCATCTTATTATTCTTCTCCAAACAATAAATAAATAAATAAATAAAATCTTAACCGTTGTTATGCCTTTAGGTTTTACTGATTTTATTAACAGATATGCTGACAAGAATTTCGCCCTTATTGAAGCCCCGAAGAGACTAGAAATATATATATTCCATAGCCACGGCCAGCAAAGCCATGACATCACTTCTGTATGAGATATTATATAACCAATACTACAGGCACCAACTGAATATCAATTGCACCTTGTATATGAATTGTTTTATACATTTTTATATATAGTACAAGGAGACAATTGAATCACAATATCTTTTTCTTTGTTCGGAATCTTGTAAAAAATAAGCACTTTGTTAAATCAAAAAATGCATTTGGGGTTTGAGAATATGTCGGTGGCTCTATCACTTCTTGTGGCGTTTTGGCACCTGTTCGAATTGTTGGAAAACATAGTTTTATATCTTATACAAAACAAGTAGCGGAATCAACACAATAATTTACTTCATTCACAAGAGATAACACACAATCTTGAATTCTAGAATTAATAAAGAATAGAAAGCGTACCTTTATATAGTGAAATACAAAAACAAGAACTAGATAGTTCAATTTTCATCCAAATTCCACATGGTGCTCGAGATGTGTGGTCTTTCAATAATTTTTTACATACGTTCTCTTTCTTTTTGGAAAAGTTTGTTCTTGAGATGATATAAAGAAAATTGTTTTCTTTTCTTAGTCGAACGTACTTTTTAATTGCTTATGCAGTTATTTTATTTAATAACTTTTTATTAAATAAATAACTGATTATCTAATTGGCTTAGCCTTTTGAGTTAGCCCAATTAGGCTTTAGTGTGAGTCTTGGGATGGAACCAAAGGGACAAATAAGGCTCTAGCTCTAATGGACTTCGGGCTTCCATCAATTCTTGACTAGCCCAAAGTTACCATTAATTATATAACAAGTACCACTATGGAAATATAATTGCATTTTAGGTCTTATTAATAAATTATATCCTAAGGCTCTAATATAATATCATTTGATCCCTCCATAAAACATCCATAGTGAATAAAGTCATAATAAACCGTCACTTTGTAAATCATTCTTTTATTCGTTGAGTCCTCTGTTTAGTCTTTTAGTTATTCATATATTTAATACTAATTTCATTATATATAAACTTTAGTAACTCTTTACTAAAGTGGCTGATGTAGAATAAACAGTTCCAATTAAACTTATCTCAAGGGGATATTTTGTATCTCTATAGTAAGAGATTATGAATTCCATCTTGAGAATATGTGTACCATCAACACTACGCGCAATTACCCAACATACTGAAGTTTTGACCTGTGAGAGACCTCGACGAAAAGCGTCCCTCAAATAAGAGATTCGGGTACCTTTTAAGGCACCTCTCTTTTTGGGTAAGCGGTATGGAGTTGCCACTTATTTTTCTTTATACAAAAAAATAAGAAAAAATAATAATTACAAAATACATGACTAAATAGTTCCATTCATTGATTGAATAAAAATTACATATCTTGAAAAACTTGAAAATTACATAGCTTTGGGTCCTAGTTACAATCTACCAAATAATACATGGCCTATTGTCCTAGTTACATTCTACCCAAAATAAATAAAGACAAGACTAGATCTACTAAACCAAAAACCTAAATCCGGAGGCTAGGTTACGGAATGGGAAGGTGTTAGGCACTCATTCCGCCCAGACAAAGTCTGGTCTTCTAGACTCTTGTGACCAATGTACTTTCTTATGCATGTCAAGAATGATATGTTGAACATGTGAGACAAAACTTAAATCACACAAATTTATTTATGAATGAAATCTCTTCTTTTGTTTAAAAAAATCATATCTGTTTTTATTGTTAAAAAAAGTTGATTTTAGTTTGTCAAAATATAGATCTGTTTTGTGGGATGTAAAAAAAGAAGGGTTTTTTATGATAAAAATTCAGAACTATTTTCTTATATTTAAAAGAATGATTTTTTGATGACAAAAATTCAGATCTGTTTTGCTATATATTTAAAAAAAAGATTTTCTAATAAGAGAATTCCACTCATAATCTAAATTTATGCAATCATGAATTAAAATAAACACAAACACAGTAATACATAATCTCTTTCTTTATTTCAACAATTTGCATGTATTATGAAAATCATATTTGCATCTTAAGAAAGATGTAAATCAGTTTTGATTTGAGAAGAATTTAGATTTGCATCTCATAAAGATGCAGATCTCTTTTTGTTTGAGAAAACTCAGATCTACATCTAAGGGAGATGTAGATCTATTTTTATATTGAGAAAAACTCAGATCTACATCTTATAAAGATGCATATCTGTTTTTTGTATTGAGAAAAATTCAGATCTACATCTTATAAAGATGCAGATCTGTTTTGTTTTAAGAAAAATAATTGTTAACATGCAAATTTATTGACATTGAAGAAAAAGATTATAACAATCACATAAAAAACAATCATGCTTTAACAAAACAACAATTGACAATTCATGTTATGGATATTTGAAAAAAAGAAAGAGATATAACATGCATCATCACACACAAGAAAAAAAGGGTGAAAGAAGCAACCTCTTGCATGAGCACGCTTTATTATTGAGAGGATGTTTTAGGGTTCAAAGAAATTTGTTCAATTCCCTTTGAAACCTAAAAACCCTAATTTAAGCAGCAATACTCAGAGAGGGGATCAGAAAATATGGGTGGTTTGAGAGTAAAAACGTATGCCTCTAAGAGCGTAAAAAAAAAGGTGCTGAATTATGAGGTTCAGTCTCTATTTATAGAGGACAAAAGACTCTAAAAAATAGGTACGGATGATTAGGGTTTGAATCTGGACGCATCCTTTTGCGAAAAGATCGAAAAGGGTATGCATAATCGTCACCTGAAGGCCGTTGGGCCAAACCCCACATCAGGGAAATTCGGCCCTTTTAGAGTGCCGTTCAGCACTCCAAAAGTGCCGAATTGGCCCTATGGCTCCGAATGCACTTTCGTGTTCAGTGCCGTTTGGACTCCTCTTTTAGGGTTTTTTGGCTGGTCCTTATACCTAGACGCGTTTTCATCCTCCGCCTATGATTTTTCATCTTTTTTTTGGATAATTCAAGATATTTAAGAACAATTATCTTGTAGATAAATATCCTAAAATAAATCTTGATAAAGTTCAAATTATCCACAATTTTATGGTTATCCAATCATCCATTTTATTCCCGTGCATGCATCCCTATTTTAAACACTAATTATCAACCAATCACAAAATTATTTAATTAATTTAATTGTTTAACCAATCAGAATTAATTTAAATTGATCATGTGTGGTCGATTCTACCTAGACACAATGCATGTTGACCATGCAAACTTGATCATGTGATATTTTTTGATCCGATAGTCCGATTTGATAACCGAAAATACCGCTGCGACCGTTAGAATTTCAAGATCATTTTTATGATATGCAATGAATGAATTAATGCATGCAATGCAAAGACAAAATGATGCATGTAATGCAAGAACAAATTGATGCGTGTAATGCAATTATGATTTTTGGGGTACATGGATTGGTCATTCAAGTCATTCTCCTTAATTAAATTATGGGTGCAAAATTGGGTGTCTACAGAATTTCCCTCATTGACAGAGCTTGAAAAGCAAATGTTAATGTAAAACAAAGACATTGATTTTAGCGACCATGTTTTAATTGAGGTTGAATCTTCAAAGATTACCTAGCCCTCGAACCTAAAACCTTAGAACATAGAACTAGCTTTATCTTTTGACTCAAAAAAATGAAAATACTAGACTTAGCTGGTGAATGATTCTTAGCAATTGGGGTGACCAGGAAATTTTCCTGTCTTAATCTTGAAAATGGAGTTGTCTGGGATGACGATCAAAGGGATCTCCTCTACTTTGATCTTGATCTGGCTTTGGAATGATGATCAAGGGGATCTCCTCTACTTTGATAATCTGGAACTGAAATGATGATCAAGGGGGTCTCCTTTACCACGATCTGAATTTGGAATGATGATCAAAGGGATCTCCTCTACTTTGATAATCTGGAACTGAGATGATAATCAAGGGAGTCTCATCTACCTCGATAATTTGGAACTGAAATGATGATCAAGGGGATCTCCTCTACCTCGATTTGGCTTCGGAATTATGATCAAAGGGATCTCCTCTACTTTGATAATCTGGAACTAAAATGATGATCAAGGGGGTCTCCTCTACCTCGATTTGGCTTTAGAATGATGATCAAAAGGATCTCCTCTACTTTGATAATCTGGAACTGAACTGATGATCAAGGGGATCTCCTCTATCTCGACCTGTCTTTGGGATGATGATCAAAGGGATCTCCTCTACTTTGATAATCTGGAACTGAAATGATGATCAAGTGGATCTCCTTTACCTCGACCTGTCTTTGGGATGATGATTAAATTGATCTCCTCTACTTTGATAATCTGGAACTGAGATGATGATTAAGGGGGTCTCCTCTACTTTGATCTGGAATGGAATGTTGATCAAAGGGATCTCCTCTACTTTGATAATTTGGAACTGAAATGATAATCAAGGGGGTCTCCTCTACCTCAATCTGGCTTTGGAATGATGATCAAAGGGATCTCCTCTACTTTGATAATCTAGAACTGAACTGATGATCAAAGGGGTCTCTTCTACCTCGATCTGGATTTGCTTTCTGCAAAAAGTCAAAATTTTAAATTAAACTTTAACTGACAGGTGCTTCATGGTCGCACTGTTTCTGAGATGTGTGATTTTCATTTGCTCACTCTTGATTTGAATTTTGTCAAAAAAAGTTTAATTAACAAAATATTTTTCTTTTGAGAAACATTTGATCTTTGAAACTTGGAAGTTTTGAAATTCTTATTTCAAATTCTAAGACTTTGGAACTTAGAAATTTTTTATTTGAAATCTGAAATTTAGAGCCTTAGAATTTTGAAAATTAAGGCTTGGAATTTTGATCATGAAATCTAAAGTTTGATTTTTTTTTTTTTTTGGTTAACTGAGTCAACTCAGCTTTTGCTGAGTTAAAGAGTGTGGGGGCCGAAATTTTGGCCCCCCAGTTCATTGTTTCTCTATTTTTGCTTTTTATCTTCATCTTCCATCAACTTCTCTTCCTCTATTGACACTATTCACCTTCTTCTTCCTCTTGATTTTTCTTCTTCATCTTACCATTTCTTCTCATAAAAAGCACTTTTCTAAGCTTCTCAACTCTCCCTCTTCCATCTCTATCAATATTTCTTTAGATCTTTGTGTTTTGAGCATTTTCATCCCACACCCATTTTTGATGAAACCCATTTTCTTTGAATTAAAATGGCTTCTTCCTCCAAGGGATCTTCTTTTTTAGCTTCTCATGGTAAGAAATATGATCCAACATTTGACTGAAATGATGATGATGGACTTCTTCAAGACCCTAGGACCCATGCTCTATATTGTCATGTGGACACCAAGGTGAGTTTTTCTTTGGTTTCTTTGCTTGGAAAAATGTTGTTGCATGTTTCATTGAAAGTTTCATGGTGAGATATTGTCACTTTTGAAATTTTGGGGGCATTGTGGGATTGATCATGTTTGGAATGTTGGCTTTGGAGCATTCTTGAAGTGTGTTTTTTTCTTTGATCATGGTGCAATTTGGGCAATGATGGTGGCTTTTGGAATTTTGACAATGTAGGTACTTTGTGATGTTGTTGGATGAACTTTGGTTTGGATTTTGGGAGTATTGGCATTGTGAAAACTTTGTGTTTGACTTGTATGAATGTGTTCATGATGTATGTGGGAAAACTTGTGGGCATGTGTAACTTTGTTTTATGAACATGGCAAAATTTTGTGGGTATGTGCATGGATATATTTATGGGTATTGGCAAATTTTGTGGGTATTGTGGAAAAATTTTGTTGGGTATGTGAGAATTTATTTGTGCATGAAGTTGTGGGAATTTTTTCTTGGACATGTAGAAATTTTCTTTTTGCATGGCTATGGCAAAATTTGGTGGTTGTATGGATATGTGATAAATTTGGTAGTGGTGACATTTTGGTGGGGCATTGATTTGATTTTGTGGTGGTGGGGTATTGATATATATATTTGTTTTTGGGTATGGAAATTTTTGGTTATATGTTTTGGGTTATGGAAATTGCTGAGTTGAATTTTTATGTTGCAGAGCCTTAAAAGTCGAGGGAGTCTCCAAATGTTGAAAAGTGCATGGGCAGCATTGTCTCCTAGCATAAAAAATGTCATCAATGAAGCGGGCTTTGGCACCTTCTTTGAAGTTTTGTCAAATCATGAGACACATGAGTATAAAGATCTTCAGTTACTTCTTGCCTTGGCAGAGCACTTCTGGGACAATACTTGTACATTCCATTTTCCAAACATTGGGGAGGTGATGTTGACACCTTATGACTTTTCTGTCATCACTAGTCTGAGGTTGGGTGGTAAAAGAATTCTTGTCAATGATTCCCTTACTTCAACTGAGCTCAAGAAACTTCTAGGTGTAATGCCTTCTAGAATGAGGAATAACAATGTTCCTTTGTCTTGGTTATGTGAGAGTATTCCCCAATGTGAGATTGTGGCAAAGGGTGCTCGTATGTTCATGCTTCTTTTTATTGGGAATTTTTTGCGTCTGGATTTAGGCAATACTGTGAATATGCGCTACTTGGGGAGCTTAAGAAAAATTGAACAAATCCGGAATTATGAGTGGGGTGGCATGGCCTATGCTACTCTGATACATTTCATGACCCAACTCTCTAGGCGGAGTCTTTCAAGCTTGGGTGGGGCTCCATTTGTTTGGCATGTGAGGTTTGGTATTTATTGTGGCTATGTGTAGGTTGGGGAAATTATTTTGGCTATGTGGTAATGGTATTGTGAATTTTTTAAGTTTGGATGTATGAGTATTTCGGGGTTGGTCCCGAAATCCGGGAGAAGGTTACTGGCATTTTTCCTAGATTTCTTTGTTGGTTGCCCAAACATCACTTGTCTCCACCCTCTAGGCGTTCTTTGGAGATTTGGCGCTTGGTGATTGACAATTGATTATGTGAGTTCTTTCTTTCTCCTTTTTAAATCCTTGGCACTTGGTTATGATCCAGTCTCTTCTCTTTCTGAGTTTCTTTGTGACTTTTTAGATGAACTTAAATCCTTGGGCTGGATGTGAGGGGTATACTGAGTGTGAGCGAGCTCTAGAACTGAATAGCTGCCAAGTATTGTTTGAATGTGGGCATGGAAAGTACTGGTATCTTGCTAATCGGGTGCTACCCCAAGTTGAACATGTGCATCCTCCTGCCATAATTCTAGCTCATCCTTGTCACACTATTCGGTTGGCTGGCCTTTTGGCTGATGAAGAAATTGCTCGAGCCCGTGATGGCTACATTGTTGCTATAGGAGTAAAAGGGGATTATTTCGAATTTGTTCGGGATCATCTGCAAGGCTGCCTGGTTGGCAGAACGGTATTTTCCTTCCTTGCTAAGATCAAAGTTTTGCCAATTCCTTTTCCATATTTTTGCTTGGTAACAATATTTGCATGTTGGATTTTCAGCCTCCATCTTCTGAAGGAGAGGAAGAGGAAGAGGAAGAGGAAGAGGAAGAGGAAGAGATTCCCTCTCCTCACCATGTTGGTGGTTCTTCTAGTTCTTTCACAGAGACTTATCCTCATTTTCTGGCATGGTAGTATAATGTGATGAATCCAGATGGAACGTATAGTTCCATGCCTTTGACTAGGCCAAAGCATGTGCCAAATGCTCCTTGGCCCGATCCGGTGTGTTCTTGAATGTTCAGTTCTTTGTCCTTATTTCTTGAATGGATTCTAACTCGGTAGAGTTATGCTTCAGGTTGATGTGGATCTTGTGGAAGAAAGCATGCGGATGATTAGAGGCTTACAGTCATTGGCTCATACTTAGTCCTCCCAATATGTGATCAATGATTCTAACTGGGTATACCATGTGCCTTTTTGAGCATCTTTGGCTTGAGCTTTGCTTGATAGTGTCTTTAACACTTGATTTTGCTAACTTTTTAGACACATCGAATGGAAACTGCTGACTCTACCAGGAGAGCTTTAGAGTAAAGGATCAGGAGCCTCGAACTTGAAAATCGTCAGTACGATCCTCGGTTTTTCGCAAGTCAGGAAGGAAATACTAAAGGTGGCTCCTCTAGAGGTGGATCAAGGAGATCCTCCCGCAGGCTGACTCGGAGTCCTAATGATGCATGACTTGAATGTTTATTTTTCCTGCAAAACAAAAGGAAGTGTTTCTTAGACAATCTTGTATTATTTTCCATGTTTAGCTCTTTGTCCTTGGTATCACCTTGGATTATGTAGAAACTTTAACTAAGACAAGTTTAGAATTCACCTGATGAGATCTTGTAGTACTAATTTAAACTTATCTTTCTTGGATCTGTTGGAATCTGCACTTACTTGCATGAGGTGGAGTCGAATGCCCCTAGTTTAAAATGAATGCATGATTTTTGAAAATCTTGATTTTTTTTTTTGAAAAAAAAAATGATGGTTGTTTTTTTGAAAAATGAGCCATGGGTGAATGCCCCTAGTATACAAAAGGATGCATGATTCTTGGAAATCTTTATGATGATTTTTTCTTCTCTTCTTTTTTTTTTTTAAAAAAAATGATGGTGGTTTTTTTTTTTGAAAATGCATGAGGCGTGGGCGAATGCCCCTAGTTTGGGGCATAAATCCATGAGTCTTAAGAAAACTTGAGTTGATCAGTTTTTGAGAACAATGATGCAGGTGATGATTTTTTGAAAACAAGTGTGTTAGACTTGTTAGAATGTCTCAGCTTGATTATAAAAAAATCTTTTTGAGTGTCAAACGATCTTAAAAAATTACACGAGAACATGAAACTGCATGGAATTGCATAAGTGTAAGACTAAAGGGCTGTGTGCCACTTGGTAACTGAAGAGTGCCATTCGGCACTTTTGGAGTGCTGTTCGGCACTTTTGGAGTGCCGTTCGACACTTCTAGAGTGCCAAATTGCACTGAGCCACACCATGACGCTTACGCCATGGTGGGCCGACTTCTCATGGTCTCCTAATGCGCGCTTTGCGTTTTCGTGTTTTTTGAAAAACATTTACTTCGTTTGTGATCATGAAACTCTCTCCTAGTCAGCTACAAACTCTCTGAAACCTATTTCAAACCTAATTAGGAATTGATGTAGCTTATTTATACGATTCTCCTGCGACAAATCTCTGCATAAAGGTTAGCCAAACACAATAATTACAAGCAAAAGTCATCCATGGCTAGCAATCATAATTTTTCTCATTCAACAATTCATGACATCAATAGATGGGTTCGTAGCTTTGATTTTAGTACCAAAACCAATTTTACAGCCTTTAAATTAGAGGGAATCAAGGCTCTGAGGAATGTCAAAATCAAGTGGGACTTCCTTCATGCTGCTATGAAATTCTGGGATCTCGAAGATCATGTGTTCCGGTTTAACATTGCTGAACTCTGTCCAAAAATTGAAGAATTCTCTACTATCTTGGGCTACGATTCGGGTAAAAAATCTATAGCAGTTTCATGTGACCCCAGGCATAAGGAATCTTTGTTTGATGCTCTTGGTCTTCCTACTTCCATTCTCTTGGTCTTCCTACTTCCATTACTGATAGTATGATTGAAGGTCATATGGTGAATCTTTGTGCCATTATCTCTCGGCTGATTTACAAATGCACCCATGGAGTGACCGACAACATGCAAAAAAACTTCGGTTTGGCTTTATGCTTTGTGGGAGAACTTTTGCTTTGCTCTGGAAGACACAGCTTTGTGGATGCTCGAGCTATAAGTGTTGTGAATCAAATTAAAGATGGTGATAACCCTGTTTCTTTGATCTTGGCAGAAACTCTTCTAGGATTGGATGTTGTATTTCATGGTGGAGAAACTCAAAACTTTTTAGGGAGTCCTTTGACTTTGTAGATATGGCTAATGGAACGACTGGACATGATTGCCAAGCCTACAACCGGTAATTACGGGCCTAGCAGTTTTCTTACCAGGGCTGTAATCAAGACTTAATGCCAAACTGAGAGTGACTGTGTTGGGAAATTTAGACCCCGGTTGACAGAATTAACAAGTTATTAACCCAAGTTGTTAATTAGATTAATTATGAATAAACCTTGTTAAAACAAACAAACATCAATATCATGTCAATAATGAATGTAGCGGAAAAGTAAATAAGACAAGATATGATGACCCAGGAAAACCAATGAAACAAACTAGTTTCATAGTAAAAAACCTGGGGGAAATCTTCCCGAAAAGCAATTCACTATAGTAAAGAGAAGTTTCAGATCTAGTACAAAAGTTTTGTCCCTAGACTCTACAATCCCCGTAGATGAACTCACAGCAGAAATCTTTTACCGCTTCAAAACCTCTGAACTCTTTAATATATGAACGCCACCCTTTTTGTTACACAAATCCCAGTACGTGACTAACCAATTGTGCGGATCCCAGTACGCAACTTCAATCACCAACTAGAAGAAGATGTTGGCTGCAAAGTTCTTCACTTCATCAATAATGAAGATCAAGAAGCACTTGGTTACAAAACCCTAAGGCGCAAAGACGCAGTAACTTCTTTCATAGAGAATAAGGCATTGATCACCTTTTGCATATGTTCTCCTTGTATATCTCTTATATAACGGCCTCTAAAATAAGCCTTATATAGGTTTAGGGTTGTGAGAAAAGAAACCCTACACATACATGTCAGCATGGGCTGAAAATCAGATCTGAAAATCTGAATTCTCGTAACCTCGATCAATCGGGAGGTGTCGAGGAGGTGTTGAGTTTTAAATTTCGACAGATACAGCTATCGAGAAGGTATCGAGGAGCTGTCGAGGAGACAAGAGCTTTCTCGATCAATCCACCAGCTACCGAGAGGTGTCGAGATTACAATAACAATCAACTGAAGAGCTCGATAGATAGCCTAGCTGTCGAGAGGTGTCGAGCAGCTGTCGAGATATTTGTCCGCAGGTGTCGAGCTATATGTCCAGCTTTAGTGAACAACTTTTCTTCACTTGTTTCTTGGTCCAATCTTCATGGTTTTAATACTAGACTTGAACAACATGTTTCTTGAAGTATTAAACACATCCTAGATCTACCAAATACAAGTAAAGTGCGTTTTGTCAAAGGATTAGCCAATTACATAAAAGAATGACATATGTTCTTAACAAGTGAAACACATATGTCTTAAGAATCTCCCCCTTTGGCAATCCGTGACAAAACCACAACAAACAAATGAGCATATGAGAGAAGTCATAAATCACTCAACTCATATTCACTTGTTGAATACAATAAAATCTATCATAACACAAACTCTTGAAAAACTTTGCAGGAAGAGAGTTATGGCAAGTAGACTTTGACAACCTGTATTTCTGAAACACTTTAAACAAAACTCATCTAGGCATCTTAGTGTGAAACATAAATAATAGATTGCATATAAGATATAAGAAACATGTGTATAGAGATAGAAAAGAAACAACACATGTAAGGATAGGTGAAGAAGACATACATCATCAAAGATAAGCACAATGTATGTAATTATGGTCACAAGATCGGTGTACAAGAAGAAGGAAGTAAGCACTCCTCCTAACAAGATGAAACACATCTCCCCCTTACAGAGGCATGTATTTCTCCCCCTAACATGTAGAATCTTTAAAAAGAAACCACAAAGTCTCCACATTTTCTCCCCCTTTTTGTCATGATTGACAAAGGGTCCAAGAAGCTAGAAAGCTTCACCCAAGAAATATAAAGATGATCAAAGATGATCAAAGGGGTACAAAGAATCCATATAAATGCATGAATGTAATGAAACAAGATGCTATGGATGACAAGATAATAGAAGGATGCAAAACATGTGAAAAACAAATCTCTCAACAAGAAAAATGTGAAGCACATAGATCCCAAAACACACACACACACTAAACAAGTCTAACCAATTTTATATTTCAAAAACAAGTCAAGACAGTTTAGTGAGTATACATTAACACATGTAAAACCTTGTGATGGCCAAATCACATTGTACCTGCACATGTATCAAGAGTAGCAAAGAATATTGCGTGTTGTGTGTGAAAAGCATCACAAGATTGCATAAGTGTATACATGTTATGACGATTTGAGATATGAGAAAATCACTCTAACTCACACACAATCATAACTGTTTGATGGGGACTATCACCTTCGAGGTACATCCTATAACTCCCACATTTCCTAGAATACACGCTTGCAATCATATTTAAAGCATATTTGATCTTTTTGCTTTTCATTTTCTTTGCATATATTTATTTTAGCAAATCATGCATGGGCATATAAGAGAGAGAAAAGAAAATGCCCAACGATGGTAAGCATTTGACATTCGAATTTTGCTATGCCGAAGCACACAAATGTCATTGACACTACACTTTTGCTATGCCGAAGCATATAGGTGTCAAATTATGATTGGCGGGTAATAGTGGTGAGATAGTTATTTATGCCTTTCTCTTAGAATTTTCTAATCCTTCCCGTCAAAAAGAGTGATACGAGTGTTAATTACAAGAGATAACTTAATCTTACTCATCACAAACACAAGCCACAAAACTCACTTGCTTAGTTATGCATAGAAATACTCATCTAAGTTACAAGAGATACAAAGTTTAGAAAATTTTGTTTCAATGGCCATCCAAGGTACACAAGTACCAATGTACACAAAACACACACTGAAAGCATGAAAGAAAGATGCATATGCATGAAGGCATGATAGAAAGATGCAGATGCATGAAAGCATGATTCCAAAAGCAGATAAGAAATCAAGCAAAAAGAGTCCTGCTTTAGATAGAAAGAATTAAAGGAGAGGACAAACAGAAAAGACAATTAAGTCTTAGGCTCCTTTCTTACCCACACAGCACGAGACTTTGGCCGTGAAGATGAAAAGGCACGTGTCCTAGTATGTCTACTAAAGGACATAGAAGAATTAAAATTCTCCTGAAATTGAGTTAAAAAGCTCAAAGCTTTTAATAACTCTCCAAACAAAAGTATAGGTCCTTGAGAGGAAACCTGTGACCGTTTGGACAATTACTTATGAGGATACAACTTAAAGCAATTAGGACAAATGTGTCCAGAAACACCATAATGGTGACAAACATGAGTAGTTTTCAAACTACTATGCTTCCCAGAAGGAGGTCTAACCTTAGAGGTTGACAGAGACCTCAACTTAGGACAATTTGGCCTAATATGACCAACAATATGACAATGATGACAAATGGGGACAAAAACAGATTTTTCATTCAACCTAGGAGGAGTTTTAGACATAGGTTTAGAAACTTCAGCGTTAACATCAGATATTTTACCTTAGTCTATCCTAGTAGAATTAGCCTTCAACTCTTCATTATTCCTTTTAAATGGAGGAATATAAACACATTTTTCCTTTGAGTTAGGCTCAACAAGAAGTTTGGCACTAGTTAAATTTTCAACTTCAATTTTAGATTCAACTAGTTGCTCTTCCAAACTCTTAATTTTGTCCTCTTGAGATGAAATTTGATTTTTAAATTTCTCATTCAAATTATTGGCTTCATCCAATTTTGCAATCAAATCATCCTTTTCAAGCTTGACCTTTTTAAATTTAGCTTTTAATTTTGTTGAACATTCAAGAGATTTCATACAAAAATTATAAAGCTTGCAATAGGCATCTTGAACATCATCATCATCATTCAACACAAGATCATGCAAATCAAAGCAATCAAGAGCTTCCATGACAACAGGGGTCAATGGATCACACATCAAAGATTAACCCTAATCAGAGTGTGCTTGCTTTGATACCACTTGTTAGGAAATTTAAACCCCGATTGATAGAATTAACAAGTTACTAACCCAAGTTGTTAATTAGATTAATTATGAATAAACCTTGTTAAAACAAACAAACATCAATATCATATCAATAATGAATGCAGCGGAAAAGTAAATAAGACAAGATATGATGACCCAGGAAAACCAATGAAATAAACTAGTTTCACAGTAAAAAAACCGGAGGGGAAACCTTCTCGAAAAGCAATCCACTATAGTAAAGAGAAGTTTCAGATCTAGTACAAAACTTTTGTCCCTAGACTCTACAATCCCAGTAGATGAACTCACAGCAGAAACCTTCTACCGGTTCAAAACCTCTGAACTCTTTAATATATGAACGCCACCGTTTTTGTTGCATGAATCCCAGTACGTGACTAACCAATTGCGTGGATCCCAGTACGCGACTTCAATCACCAACTAGAAGAAGATGTTGGCTACAAAGTTCTTCACTTCATCAATAATGAAGATCAAGAAGCACTTGATTACAAAACTCTAAGGCGCAAAGACGCAGTAGCTTCTTTCAGAGAGAATAAGGCATCGGTCACCTTTTGCATATGTTCTCCTTGTATATCTCTTATGTAACGGCCTCTAAAATAAGCCTTATATAGGTCTAGGGTTGTGAGAAAAGAAACCCTACACATACATGTCAGCATAGGCCGAAAATCAGATCTAAAAATCTGAATTCCTGTAACCTCGATCGATCGGGAGGTGTCGAGCTTTAAACTTCGACAGATATAGCTCTCGAGAAGCTATCGAGGAGCTGTCAGGGAGACAGGAGCTTTCTCGATCGATCCACCAGCTATCGAGAGGTGTCAAGATTGTCATAACAATCAATTGAAGAGCTCGATAGATAGCCTAGCTATCGAAAGGTGTCGAGCTATCTGTCCAGCTTTAGTGAACAGCTTTTCTTCACTTGTTTCTTGGTCCAATCTTCATGACTTTAATACTAGACTTAAACAACATGTTTCTTGAAGTATTAAACACATCCTAGATCTACCAAATACAAGTAAAGTGCGTTTTGTCAAAGGATTAGCCAATTACATAAAAGAATGACATATGTTCTTAACAAGTGAAACACATATGTCCTAACAGACTGCGTGAAATTCTTAGACAAGAAATCTAGTACCTCAATTCAATGGGACTGTTATTGGTGGAAGTGCCCACCCCTTTTACTGAGGTCTCCAGGATCAGATCATATTTTCCTTGTTGGATTGCGGAGAGCAACTTTCTACAAGGGAGACAGACTCTTGATGCAATTCAAATATAAGTAAGGAATACCTGGTGGCAAAAGAAGAAGACCTTTTCTCTCCTGTGGATACAAATCCTACTTCTATACAGAACATGCTATTGGGTTTAGAAATGGCTGACCGAGTGGACCAATCTTTTGTCAAGGTTCACTTCCACAAGATGACTACAGAATACTCTAACTGGTTGATAGACAAGATTGTTGACAAGGAAGCTGAAAGGATTGCTATGAGAGAACAATTTCTCAGAGACAACTGGGAAAGACCCGATGAAGACAACTATGAACTCAAAAGAAAGGACAATGTTGACAAAGTACCTATCACAGAGGGAATTGATGATCAATAGAAAAAGAAAAGATTGAAGACAAAGTGGCCTTATTATTTTTATTTTTTTGCTTTGAATCATGTTTATTTTAGAAGTTGATGTAAAAAAACTCTTATGTTTAGGAATTATTTAGGATTTGCAGGTTAGGGATTCTGTTTAAGGTGTAGGCTTTTGGGGTTTTGGAATTTTTATGGTTTGGTTTAGGGTTTGGGCTTTTGGATTTTGTGTAATGGAATGGTTGAATTTTTGGTAATTTTGGTTAATGGGAAAATGGTGGGTTTTGGGAAATTGTGACCGAACCAATGCATGGTTGCCTACGTACCCCCTTGATAGAAGGATTAGGTCATCACGTACTTCATGGATGATGATGGTTTTTTGTTTGTTTTTTTTTTTTTTGCCTTAACTTTTGCCTAGGTCACCCTTTCGGGTTTTCAATCTAGCAAGCTCTCTCACCACTCTCACTTTTTACTTTTTTTTTTTTTTTTTTTTTTTTTTTTTTTTAACTCTCCTTTTGCGTAGACTGCCCTTTCAGATTTTCAACCTACCTTTTCTGTTTTTTTTCGTTGCTCTAACTTTTGCCTAGACCGCCTTTTCGGGTTTTCAGCCTAGCGAGCTCTTTTTTTTTTTTCAAGTCAAACCTAGGAAAGGAAATAACTTAATTTACAACCACCTCAGACGTGATATTTCTTCAATTGATCCATGTTGGTTGGCTCAGTGAAAGGGTTTGCATCCATGTCCATCAATCTTACTGCTCCCCCAGAATATATCTGCTTGATAAGGTATGGGCCTACCCAATTTTGCTTGAACTTCCCATTTGCATCTTGAACCGGGGCTCGAATTTCTTTCAACATTAAGTCCCCCAACTTCAAATCTCTGGTTCTCACTTTCTTGTCGAAAGCTTTCCTAAGCCTCCTCTGATATCCTTGAATGTGATACAAGGCTTTGAGTCTTTTCTCATTTAGCATGCACAATTGGTTATATCTGCTCTGCAACCAATCTGCTTTAGAGATTTCACTTTCCAGTACTGTCCTTAGTGAACGGACACCCATTTCAATGGGAAGGACTGCTTCCATCCCATACATCAATGAATAAGGAGTGGCTCCTGTGGAAGATCGGATTGATGTTCTATACCCCCAGAGTGCATAGGGCAACTGTAAGTGCCAGTCCTTGTAGTTCTTTGTGTTCTTCTTCAAGATTCATCCAATGTTTTTATTAGCAGCCTTAACTGCTCCATTAGTCTGAGGACGATAAGGTGAAGACTTATGGTGCTGAATATTAAATTGTCATAGCAACTTTTCTGTTTCTCCCTTGAAATGCTGCCCATTGTTGGAGATAGTTTCATGCGGTACCTCGTATCTGCAGATGATATTGGTCTGAATAAACTGAGCAACTTTCTATGAATTCAAAACCTTGAATGAGGCAGCTTCTACCCATTTAGTAAAGTAATCAATGGCTACAAGTATAAATTCATGGCCAATGGATGCTGTAGGGTGGATCTTCCCAATAATGTCTATTCCCCATGTAGAGAATGGCCAAGGTGATGTCATGGTATGTAATGGCATGGGTGGTATGTGCTTCAAATCTCCATGGACTTGGCATTGATGGCATCTTCGAACATAAGCCACATAGTCGGCTTCCATAGTGGTCCATTAGTAACCCTGTCTCATTATCTTCCTTGATAGCATATGTGCATTCATATGTGGCCCATAACTTGACTCATGAACCTCTTCAATTATCTGTTGTGCTTCCTTGGCAGTTACACAAAGGAGATGAATTCCATCATATGATCTTTGGTAAAGCCTTTCACCACAAATGATTAATTAGTAGACAACCTCTGGATGGTTAACTAATCATTCTTGTCTGCAGACTCCAAGTATGTTCCATTCTTGAGGTATTGTAGGATGTTTGAGTACTATTCGCCTTCCCCATTCTTTTCCTCATCTTCTTCTATTGTCATGCAGTAGGCTGGTTCTTCTTTTCATTCCAACACTATCGGTCTAGCTTCATCTTCTTTTGGCCCATCCATCATAGATGCCATGGTTGCTAAAGCATCTGCAATTTGATTATGCATTCTCGGCACATACTGATATTGGATCTTGCTGAATTTTGATGACCACTTCTGGAGACATTGATGATAAGGCATAAGCCTTTCTTCTTTAATCTTTCATTTATTCCGTGCCTGAGAGATTATTAGAGCCGAGTCTCCATACACCTCCAACTCTTTCACTCCTAGGCCTAAGGCTGCTTGTAGGCCCATAATGCAAGCTTCATATTCTGTGGCATTGTTGGTAGCAGGAAAGTTGAGTCTGCCGAAAAATGGAATGTATGCCCCTTTTTGAGAAATTAAGAGAACTCCAATTCTACTTCCGTTTTGATTTGTTGCTACATCAAAATACATCTTCCATGATTCTACTTCAATCCCCATGATGTCTTCATCCGGAAAGTCTCCTTGGATCTCTTCAGCTTCTTTTGGTAAACAATAGGCTAAGTGTTCGGCAATTACTCTTCCTTTCACAGATTTCTGAGTCACATACTTAATATCAAATTCTGACAAAAGCAAAACCCATTTAGTAGTCTTTCCATCTTGCACAGGTTTTTCCATTAAGTACTTCAAAGGATCCATTCTTGCAATCAACAAAACCTTGTAAGCAAGCATGTAATGTCTGAGTTTATGGGCTGCCCATACAAGTGCTACACATGTCTTCTCTAATGGTGAATACTTCTCTTCATAAGGCAACATCTTCTTGCTGATGTAGTAAATCACATTCTCCTTTCTAGTCTCCTCTAGGTATTGAGCAAGTAAAGCCCTCATTGCTGTATCTGTAGTGGTGAGATACAACAACAATGGCTTTTCAGGAACTGGTGGGACAAGTATTGGTGGTTTCATCAGATAACTCTTGATCTTCTCGAAGGCTTCTTGGCATTGTTCATTCCACACTGTAGGGACTTCTTTCTTGAGTAGTCTGAAGATTGGTTCAAACGTCATAGTGAGTTGGGTTACGAACCTGCGGTTGTACTGTATCCTCCCTAGAAATCCTCGGATCTCCTTTTCAGTCCTTGGAGGCTTCATCTCTACAATTGCCTTGATTTTTTCAGGATCAACTTCTATTCCCTTCTGGCTTACCATAAACCCTAACAATTTTCCGGATGTGACTCCGAAAGTACACTTCTTTGGATTCAACCGCAACTTGTAAAACCAGATTCTCTCAAAGAACTTCCTCAAAGCCGGTATGTGCCTTTCACGGTCTTTGGACTTTACTATCATGTCATCAACATAAACTTCTACTTCTTTGTGGATCAAATCTTGCAGCAAAGTGGTGGCTGCTCGTTGGTAAGTAGCACCAGCATTCTTAAGGCCAAATAGCATGACCTGGTAGTAGTATGTCCCCCTTGGAATGATAAAGGAGGTTTTCTCCATATCTTCTGGAGCTATCTTAATCTGATTGTATCTTGAAAATCCATCCATAAACGAGAGCAAAGCATGCCCTGCTGTGTTGTCCATCAGGACGTCAATGTGAGGCAAAGGAAAATCATCTTTTAGTCTGGCCTTATTCAGATCTCGAAAATCTACACACATTTGGACCTTCCCATCCTTCTTTGGTACCGGAACTACATTAGCTAACCATTCTAGATAGTTGACCACTCTTAGAAATCCTGCATTGTACTGTTTTTCTACTTCTTCTTTGATCTTGAGAGTCCATTTTGGCTTCATTCTGCTTAACTTCTGCTTGACCGGCTTCATGGTTGGATCTGTTGGAATGCAGTGTTGTACTATATCTGTATCAATCCCAGGCATGTCTTCATATGACCAGGCAAAGATCTCTTTGAACTCTGTCAGCAGTGCCACTAATGCATCTTTCTCTGAGGCAATTAGGGTATTGCCTACTTGGATCATTTTGGGCTCATCATCAGTTCCTGGGTTAATGGTGTAAAGTTGTAATTTATAACTATGTGTTTTGTTGGATTTTATTCTGTGCCAAATTTGATTGTAATTTTATTCAATCTTTTGTACCCTATATTTATTGTGAGATTTAATTATAAGGGTTGTGTGTGTGAGAGAGAGAGTGTGAAGACTTAAGCAAATTGAAGACTGAAGAGTTTTCGCGAGTAGCTCGCGACTAAGCATCCTGCGAAATGATGCATGTGCCCTACACATGACTGGAATGCGAAGAGTCAGGACAGGATGGAGACAGTTGTGTTTCGCGAGTAGCTCGCGGGTAAGGCCTTCCCGCGAGACACTCGCGAAACATTCTGTTTTGCCAGATTATCCTATCTGATACACACTTTCTGTACCCACACTATATATACCCACATTACCCACAAATGTTGATGAGTGCTTCTAAGAGAAAACCCTAACTACAAACCTTGAGAGTTAGAGATTGTTATACCAACAATTCTTTACACATTTGGTTGTAGAATTTCCTCATCTCCTACCTTTCCATTTCCATACCATTGAGAGGTTGATAGCCCAAACACTTACCACACCCTTTGCGAGTGTCAAGTGAGGCTTTGGTGTGGCTGGGAAGTATTGGAAGAAGCCAAGGATGGCGGATGCAACATGGAGCTTGTTGCGGGATCCGGAAAGCTAGAAAGGACACGGTTCCGAGAAGTCTTGTTGTAGTAGGAGGTTGGAGGGAGGGCTTAGGTACAGCGGGTAGATTAGGCTTGGAGGGTCTCTTACTAACCCATGTATCCCAACTGATTTTCTAGTGGATCGATTACTGCTTGGAGGGTAGCGGAGAGGTTTTTCGCCGAATTTTTCGGTTTCCTCTTCGATAACACATCGGCGTGTTATCTTATGTTTACATCTTTCTTCCCTACTCTTTTACCTTTCATTTTACTGCTATGTTATTATGAATATGGATTAGAGTAGCTTGTTTGTTTATCCGCTCGCATTTACTCTATTCCGCACTTAGTATTAAGTTAGAGTAAAATCAATTGAGCCGTAACTTTAATTTGGGGGTCTAAATAGCTCTTGTGTTTTTGTACATTTTCAAGCATTCAAATGGGTTGGGTTTCTTCTTTTATAGGTTCTAGGTATCCATGTTTTAATTCCTTATTATTAAAATTTTCTTTACCAATTTCAGAAATAAAAACATTCAAAGCCAGCAAATAAGCAGAGTCAGAAATCATATTAAAAGGAAAATAGACTCTACAGACTTAATTGGAAAACAATCACAAACAGATTTAATAGGAATAGAGACACTAGCAGAAATAGACTCAATAGGAACGGAAACAATGCTCTTGGTAGGAGTGACTGGCTCGGCGGTCTTGATCTTCTTGGCGAAAGTGACTGACTTGACGGTCTTGATTTTCCTCACAGAGTCCTCTATGGGGTGGGCAGCTCCCTCCCATGCCCAGTTCCTTAACTCGGTCGTGGCTTCCACAATGGCAGGTGGCTCCCAGTAAGCTCTTTCTTCCCTCAGCATCAGTACTGTGGGGTCTACATCCATATAATCCGTAGCTTCTTTTTCAACCTCCATATCTGTGGGCTTGTCGGTCACAAAAGCATCTAGGCGCTCCATGCTATCCATCCATTCATCAAATAGCTCATACTTGCCTCTATTGCCTAAATTAGTGGGTTGAGGGAGATGCTTTGGTTCACTTCCTTCCATTCTCCCCTCATTATGTTCAGCATTCTTAAGTGTCATGATTCTGAGACTATGGACCATCAGTTTTTGGTCTAGAGCGGCCAACCTGGCATCTATGTCATCATCCTCTACAATATGTAGGGTTAGTGTACTTGGTTCTGAATCATAATACGACCCCAATTCAGGAACCTCTCTTCCATGCTTGTCATACCTAGGGCCAGACCTTGAGCTAACATTAGTGATATCGTCCAATCTGAAAGATGCCCATAAGGATATTCTTTATGATACATTTGATTGTCTTGTGCATTCTCCTCTCTTACATTCTCTAACACATTTATCAGCCTGTATTGATTACTATCAGTATTGCTTCACCTGTTAGCTTCAGTATCATCTTTAATATCTTGATCATAGTAGTCCACATCACTGTCATATTCCTCATAGAATAGGTCTGCATCTTCATCTTCTCTTTCACTAGGGGGTTCACCCCAATCATCTCCGCTATACGGGTTATCATAACTTCTATTGCTGTTGTCATCACTGTTGGTGCTGCTGTTATTATCATCATGTCCACTGTCACTGCTGCTGTTGTCACTACTACTATCATTCTTGTCTTCACTTCCATCTTCATCATCACTAAGGGCTGTTCCTCCTTCCTCATCTCTATCATTGGCTCCTAGTTCATATGGGCTCTTCAATGTATGCTGGCAGGCCTCCCAATATTCTTATTCTTCTATTTTGTAAATATGATCTCCAATGAGTGTAGTCATGGCGTCAGGATCCATATGATCAGCCCAATCAGTAAGAACCCGGGTGGTATCTTTTTTCTTCAATTTTAGAACCTTATTGTTGCAATCAAGTAGTATCTCGAAACCGGGCACCATTATCTTTGTTATAGGATCGAATCTCGATTCTAGGAATCCCCAATAATGTTGACTTTCTCCAGCTTTTACAAACTTCCCATTCAGTGTAGAAGTGTAGGGCTTCAGAGGTTTTGGAGGACAAGGAAGTCCTTTTGCTTTGGCCTTGGCTCGGGCCATCCTTCTTACTTCCATTTCCAACAAATCATTGTGGGCTTATAGCCTAGCCCAAAAACTGGTGTTGTAGTAGGAATTGCCAAGTCTTGAATGGTTGGTTTCTTCACAACTCTCCTCAAATTCATCCTAGTAAGGTAGTTCATTCTCCTCATCATTGGTACCACATTGTTGTTACCATAAGGGGCAAAGTCCATTGGGATCTTTTCAACTTCTTCTCCTTTCTTTTCAAAGCTAGGCTTCTCAATCTCAAAGCCATCCAAGGTCAATGGCTCTTTCTCAAAATCAATACCATAAACGAGTTTAGGCACAGTCAAAGTATCTCCATAGATGGTCACAATAGCCCCTTCATGTGGAAACCGAACCTTTTGATATAGGGAAGAAGGTACGGCTTCTGTGTCATGGATCCATGGTTGCCCAAGGAGCATATTGAAGCATGAGGCTATATTAAGGACTTGGAAATCCACCTTCTTGACCATCGGTCCTATGATAAGCTCTAATGTTATGGTTCCCAAGACTTCTCTTCTACTGTTGTCGTATGCCCTCACATGTTGATCGATAGGCACAAAGTCTTCAATGCTTAGGCCAAGGCAGCTTGCAGTCTTCAAAGGACAGACATTCAAGGCACTACCATCATCCACCAAAACCATCGGTATTCTCTTCCCCATGGAATCTACAGTGATATGCAACGGAACGTTATGGTACTTCCCTTTCTTGGTCAGATCCTTGTCGGGATAGGAAATAGTGAGTTCACTATTTATGGACCCAATCATAGCATTCAGATCTTGGGAGGTTGTGGTTGTTGGGACTTGGATTTGGTTGAGCAAGTCTACTAGGTTTTGTCAATGTTTGTATGAGGCCATGAGTAAACCCCATAGGGATATGTTGGCTTGTGTCTTCTGTAGTTGCTTGAGGACTTCATCTTCTTCGGCGGGTGTTTGTTGAGTGGATCTGTTCAGAGCTTCCACTGAGTTGTAGGTCTTTAAATGTGGGGGTTTGAAGTGTCTCCCCCTCTTGTGATGTGGGCAATTTTGGTTGAATCATGGGGATCAGTGTCTCAGGGTTTGAAGTGTCTCCCCCCATTTATGAGTGTTTGGTTATTCTCTTGGGGTTTGAAGTGTCTCCCCCCATTTGTGGATGTTTAGCTATTCTCTTGGGGTTTGAAGTGTCTTCCCTCATTTGTGGATGTTTGGTTGTTTTCCTGTTCTGGTACTTCATTCCATATGTTAGATCATGTGGTGGTAATAGAGGTTCTATCCATTAATTCTTCCCATGTCATCATGAAACACTCGGGTTGGTCATAGATCAAGTCAGACGGGTCTTCCTTATTCTCTTTTTCGATCATCAAGAAATTAACCCTTGGTGCTTTCCCAAAATTGTGATTGGGCAAGAGATTGTTAGTGATGCTAGGCCTTGTAGGCAGCGCAATCACTTTATTGTCTATTAGGTCTTGAATTGCATGACGAAGGGTGAAATAACGGTCAGTGTCATGACCAAGGATTTGATGGTAAGCACATCTTTTATTCATATCAAACTTTGAGGGCAAGGGGTTTGGAATTGGTCTTGGGTCTAAGGGCTTCAGTACCCTTTTGCTTTTAGCTTGTCAAACACTTGACTCATGGGCATGTACAACTCATGAAATTCTTTCTTGGGTCTAGGCCCTTGGGGTACTTGCACAGGTGCAATGGGTGCAATCAATTGATAAGGATCATTTTTATGAATATTGGAAATTTCTGCAGCCTTAGAATTAGACCCTACATTCTTTCTAAATCTTGGAAGGTCATCAGTCTTTATAGTGCCATTGTTTATAGCATCCTCTATTTGAGTTCCGGCAGCAATTAAAGCTTTAAAATTGGGAAAATATTGTGCAAACAAATATTTATGGTATACAAGCAATAAGTTCTTTACAACCATGGCTAACTGTTCTTCTTCATTCGACCTACTCATCATCTGTGTAGCCTTGGCTCTCCCCTTGGTAATGAAAGCAGAGAAGGATTCTTTCGGCTCTTGCTTGGTAGTCTCAAGGTCTCTTCTTGTGATGTCCACTTCTATATTGTACTTGTATTGCTTGTGAAACTCTTGGCAGATGTCCTCCCAACTTCTTGCTCTTGCATTATCCAGGTTGAGGAACCACCTAATAGCTGCTCCAGTTAGTGTGTTTTGGAACATATGGGCAAGTACCTCTTCAGTTGCGCCTAGGGGCTGCATAGCCCTTATATACATCTTCAGATGGGACTTTGGGTAGTTGATCCCATCAAACTTGTCTAGGGTTGGCATCTTGAACTTGGGTGGCAGCCTTGCATTAGGGAACAGGGAGAGTGAATCGTAGTTCATAAGTTCCTCCATCTTGCGGGCTCTTCTAATCATCTCCTCTATTTTATTCATCCTCTCGTTGATCTTCTTCTCATTTTCTAGGGTTGGTGGATCATGATCAGCCTTGTCCCCCTCTTGATTACTCTTCAAATTCTGAAACTGTTGTATCATACGGTTCATGTCTTCCCTCAGCTGAATCTGACTAGCTACCATAGTGTTGAGTAGCTGTTAGGATTGAAATCTATGGTTTGATTGTATAGCTGGATTTGAGGTTAGCTGGGTCTTTAAGGAAGGAAAGAGAGAGAGAAGTTTTAGAGAATTAGAGAGATAGAGAGAAACTGAAATGAGTTCATTCTTATTGCCCCTTAATACAACAGCAATGCCCCATTTTATACCTTCCTCAATCAATCCTACTCTATCTAATAACCAACTGCCATAACCACCTACAGTTGGTAGGTATCTGCACTAACTGCTAGTAACTAATTTCTAGCTTGCATCAGCAATACAATACAATCTATGATCCTAACAATACCTCCCCCATTAAAGCACCTTGCCCACAAGGTGAGGGAATTGTTTCCAAAGCAAATATAGATTTTCCCAAGTAGTATCTACCTGACTTCCTCCTTGCCATTTGACTAAAACTTGCGTGATGGTCCGACTCCTTAGCTGATGAGTTCTGTCCTGCAGAATAGCTATGGGTTCTGGATTAAGAGTGCCATCTAAATCCGTAGGTGGGAAGGATTTAGGCCTTGAGTCATGGAAGGTGGGATGAAGTCTTGAGTCTGGAATGGGCAATGGCTGGAGTAAACCAACTGGACCCTGTAAAATGTCTTGTATCTCCTAACCATGGACATTACTAGCCTTAAGATCATCCAACCAAGCTGGAGTTGGAAAATAAATCTTACATAAAACGGAATCACCTAAACCACCCTTAGCTAGAAAATCTTCTAAAACGTTATCAGTTGGAGAATCTCCTAAACCACCATCAGCTGAAGGATCTTTTGAAACACCATCAACTAGAAAATCTCCTAAGCCACCATTAGCTGGAGGATCTTCTGCATGAAAATCAACAACAGTCCCACTAGTCTCAACTTTTATGGATGGTGCATCATCAACCACTAGATTTTCTTTTCCTTTCTTGTACTCCACCAAAAATGCATACCCCAGCAGCACCACAAATGCATACACCCATTTCTGCTAGGTTGGTGTCCCAATCTTCAGTTCCAGTAGATAATTAAGGCTCCACTGATCAGTCTTCACCACAAATGGCCTTCCCACCAAATATTCTCTCCATTTCTTCACAGCAGCTCCATCGCAATGAATCACAACCCATGAAATAGGAGCATAACCCAAAGCAATCATATTGAAATTAATCCATAAACCATAATCATCAACTCCAATAGTTGATAGCCTTGACTCCATGTACACTAGATATACTAGTAATTTCCTTTTCACATCCCTACCCACAGTAACCTTAATAGTGAAAGGTCTTGCACACTTCAAAAGATCAGCAACACCATATTTCTTCCCTGTACAATCAAAAGCAGAACTACCAATCTTGCTTCCCACCAAGTAATCTTGCTTCCTAGTACGTAAAGCCCTTGAATCAAGATTTGATTTCTTATAAAAGTTATGATCACCTTGGCTATAGAACTTGGCAAGTAACGCACTACTGCTACCAACACCATAAGTCGATGTAGAACTTATTTTCTTATAAAAATTGTGATCATTTCGGCTATGGAATCCGTCATTTACCCCACAGCTATCACCAAGAAAAGAAACATCTTGTTCCTTGGCTTTATGACAGCCACTAAGTAACGAGATTTGGCCCTCAATGAGAATGTGTGGTAAGTCTACGTCTTCATTCTTGATTACATGAACTGACCCATTTGGTGAAACATAAGCATGAGTGTGTGGTAAGTCTGCATCTTCATTCTTGATTACATGAACAAACCCATTTGGTGGAACATGAGTTTGGTTAATGCCAATGAACATTGGATTACTCATAAGAATAGGTGTTTCTTGAATAGTAGCCTTCATTGGATTGTCACAAGCGGTAGATCCAAATTTGACTTGTAGTTCTTGAACAAAGGCATCCCAACTATCAAATAGCCCAATATCTTCAGCATTTTTGAACCACACTAATGCTTCCCCATCCATGTGAAAATAGGCCATCGAAAGCTTTTCATGATCTGGGGTCTTGTAATAGTTGAAGTATCGGTTTGCTTTACAAACCCAAGCCACATGTTCTTCACCCTTGAACCTAGGAAAATCATTCTTGATTGATTTTTGCAAAGCAATGGCTAGAGCATTGCTTGATATATGATTCTCATTGGACAAAGCTTCAAATTCTGCCTTATACATACCCATTGTTGAAATATGTCTCAGCCGAACGAAGGCCTCCATAGGATCATCATATGGTGTGGAACCAAACCTTACATGTAGTGCTTGTACCAATGTTTCCCAATCTGAGAACACCCCAGCTTCTTGATACCAGACCAGAGCTTCTTGATCTATGTGAAAAGAAGCAACCAACAACTTTTCTGCAACTAGTGTTTGATAATAGCCAAAGTATTGATTGGCTTTATAAACCCAACTAGCAGGATCTTCCCCTGAAAAATGAGAAAATTCAAGCTTAATGGGTTTCATGAAGGATATAGCTAAAGAATTTCTGACTGGGGTTACAGGTTCTTGGGAAGAATGTGGTCTAGCTTCCTTGGAATTTAGCTTTTGCAGAATGACATTGATATTCTGAGTCATGGCCTTGATGTTCTAATTCATCTCATTCAAGAACTTGGTCTGAATGGCAAAACAAGTTTCAGCCATTGTTGTCACAGGATTGATGCTCTGATACCAATTGTTAGGATTGAAATCTCTGGTTTGATTGTATAGCTGGATTCGAGGTCAGCTGGGCCTCCAAGGAAGGAAAGAGAAAGAAAGAAGTTTTAGAGAATTAGAGAGATAAAGAGAAACTGAAATGAGTTCATTTTTATTTCCCCTCAATACAACAGTAATGCCCTTTTTTATACCTTCCTCAATCAATCCTACTCTATCTAATAACCAATTGCCATAACCACCTACAGTTGGTAGGTATCTGCACTACTGCTAGTAACTAATTTCTAGCTTGCATCAGCAATACAATACAATCTATGATCCTAACAGTAGCTCTTGGGTGTTTATGGGTTCCTTTGTGTTTGGGTGTTCTCCCTCTTCTACCATGTTACTAGGAGCTTTAAACTTCATGTGACTTGAACTGTCTTGGAGGTCGAGGATGGGGTTGTGGTGTTGCAGCAGTGGAGTCTCTTCTATGCTTGAAGGCTTCAGTATTGTGATAGGAGTGGCAGGCTTGGAGCCAGAGCTATTGGCTTGAGTATCGGGCTTTGGTTCTCTTTGTAGCCTTCCTTCAGATCTTGACCAAATTCTCCCCTAATGACAGGCTTGGTCAGGTTAATCAAAGCTAAGACCTTATCCACATCCATCAGTCAATCAAAACAAACACACACAACATGCAATGCAATTTTAACTGGGACCGACCTAAGGGTACGTTCTAAGTCATTATGTTGTAGGGTAGGTTTGTTGTTTCATTGTTTCCCATAGCCAGGACGTTACACCTCCCAACTTGTAATGTAATGAACATTGCGTTGGTCCAAACGACATGATTTGTCCTTTACAGTCAGCAAGAAATAATCTAGTGACTTTGGGCTATGAGTTGGTGAGTTCGCCACTAGGTACCCGAATCTAATGAAGACCGGTGATCCATGGTTACTACTACCACAAATTGTTGAAAGGGGTACATACATTGTTGTTTGGATGGCACACACTATGAAAGTTTAGGAAAGATTTTAACAACCAAAACAAACAACAAAATATCATACACCACAATATTATGCAACATCCCATCAAACATAAATAAATAAACAAACAACTATATCATGCAAGACCATGCAAAACAAAGGTACATATTTGGTCACATAAGCCTAATACGAAGCTTAGCCCTTGACATCCCCAGTGGAGTCACCACTGTGAGAGACCTCGACGAAAAGCGTCCCTCAAAAAAGAGATTCGGGTACCTTTTAAGGCACCTCTCATTTTGAGTAAGTGGTATGGAGTTGCCTCTTATTTTTCTTTATACAAAAAATAAGAAAAAATACTAATTACAAAATACATGACTGAATAGTTCCATTCATTGATTGAATAAAAATTACATATCTTGAAAAACTTGAAAATTACATAGCTTTGAGTCCTAGTTACAATCTACCAAATAATTACATGGCCTATTGTCCTAGTTACATTCTACCCAAAATAAATAAAGACAAGGCTAGATCTACTAAACCAAAAACCTAAATCCGGAGGCTAGGTTACGGAATGGGAAGGTGTTATGCATGTCAAGAATGATATGTTGAACATGTGAGACAAAACTTAAATCACACAAATTTATTTATGAATGAAATCTCTTCTTTTGTTTAAAAAAATCAGATCTGTTTTTATTGTTAAAAAAAATTGATTTTAGTTTGTCAAAATATAGATCTGTTTTGTGGGATGTAAAAAAAGAAGGGTTTTTTTATGATAAAAATTCAAATCTATTTTGTCATATTTAAAAGAATTTTTTTTTTTTTGAAAATTCAGATCTGTTTTGCTATATATTTTAAAAAAAGATTTTCTAAGAAGAGAATTCCACTCATAATCTAAATTTATGCAATCATGAATTAAAATAAACACAAACGCAGTAATACATAATCTCTTTCTTTATTTCATCAATTTGCATGTATTAAGAAAATTAGATTTGCATCTTAAGAAAGATGTAAATCAGTTTTGATTTGAGAAAAATTTAGATCTGCATCTCATAAAGATGCAGATCTCTTTTTGTTTAAGAAAACTCAGATCTACATCTAAGGAAGATGTAGATCTATTTTTATATTGAGAAAAACTCAGATCTACATCTTATCAAGATGCAGATATGTTTTTTGTATTGAGAAAAATTCAGATCTACATCTTATAAAGATGCAGATCTGTTTTGTTTTAAGAAAAATAATTGTTCACATGCAAATTTATTGACATTCAATAAAAAGAAATAACAATCACATAAAAAACAATCATGCTTTAACAAAACTACAATTAACAATTCATGTTATGGATATTTGAAAAGAAGAAAGAGATATAACATGCATCATCACATTACAAAAAAAAAATGGTGAAGGAAACAACCTCTTGCATGACCACACTTTGTTCTTGAGAGGATGTTTTAGGGTTCAAAGAAATTTGTTCAATTCTCTTTGAAACCTAAAAACCCTAATTTAAGCAGTAACATTCAGAGAAAGGATCAGAAAATATGGGTGGTTTGAGAGTCAAAAACGTATGCCTCTCAGAGTGTAAAAAGAAATGTGCTGAATTATGAGGTTCAATCTCTATTTATAGAGGCCAGAAGACTCTAAAAAATAAGTACGGACGATTAGGGTTTGAATTCGGACGCATCCTTTTGCAAAAAGATTGAAAAGGGTATGCATAATTGTCACCCGAAGGCCGTTGGGCCAAAGCCTACATCAAGGAAATTCGGTCCTTTTAGAGTGCCGTTCGGCACTCCAAAAGTGCCGAATTGGCCCTATGGCTCCAAATGCATTTTCGTGTTCGGGTGCCGGTTGGACTCCTCTTCTAGGGTTTTTTGGCCGGTCCTTGTACCTAGACGCATTTTCATCCTCCGCCTATGATTTTTCATCTCTTTTTTTGGATAATTCAGGATATTTAAGAACAATTATCTTGTAGATAAATACCCTAAAATAAATCTTGATAAAGTTCAGATTATCCACAATTTTATTGTTATCCAATCATTCCTTTTATTCCCATGCATGCATCCCTATTTTAAACACTAATTATCAACCAATCACAAAATTATTTAATTAATTTAATTGTTTAACCAATCAAAATTAATTTAAATTGATCATGTGTTCTACCTAGACACAATGCATGTTGACCATGCAAACTTGATCATGCGATATCTTTCGATCCGATAGTCTGATTTGATAATCGGAAACACCACTGCGACCATTAGAATCTCAAGATTATTTTTATGATATGCAATGAATGAATTAATGCATGTAATGCAAAGACAAAATGATGCATGTAATGCAAGAACAAATTGATGCATGTAATGCAATTATGATTTTTGGGGTACATGGATTGGTCATTCAAGTCATCCTCCTTAATTAAATTATGGGTGCACGGGTTATTCTATCACTCATCTAGATATGGTTTTCTCGGATCATAAGCCTTTAAGTATTCATATGGAGGGGCTACCTATCTGAAACCAAAGACCTTGGAGGTTTGAACAAGTATGGTTGAATGAAGAATCATGTCATACCACTGTGGCAGCAGCTTGGGAAAGTTCCTTTTCCTCATCTAATCCTATGTCAGTGGTTGAGGCTAACGTGAAACACTGTCAGAGGAAATTGAAAGAATGGAGTAATGCTTCCTTTGTAAATATATCTTGGGCATTAGTTGAGAAGAAGCAGCAGGTTAAGGCGACGGAAGGGGAAGCGGTGTGAAGTGGTAATGCTAACAGCAACGCTCCAAGCTGCATTGGCTTAAAGAAGGGGACCAAAACACACATTACTTTCATGGTAAAGCTTCTTAGAGGTGTAGGAAAAATGGCATCAAACGCCTAAGAAATTCTAATGGCGTGTGGGTTGAAGGGGATGACCAAGTTGCACAGTTGTTTATTGATTATTATAGTGAGCTCTTCTCAACCTCAAACTTGAATCAGTTGGAGGAAGTGTTGGCCACTATATCTTGGGTTGTACCAGATTCAATGAATGCAGATTTGGTGAAACCTTTCTTGAAGCAAGAGGTGGATATGGCGTTAAAACAAATGGTGCCTTCGAAAGCGTCGGGCTCGGATGGCATGCCCCCTATCCTCTATCAACATTATTGGGATTCCATTGGTGATGATGTGTCTTGTGCAGTACTCTCTTGTCTTAACTTAGGTATTATTTCCGCCAGTCTAAACCATACTTTTATCACCCTTATCTCAAAATTAAAAAACTCGAAAAGAGTTTCTGATTTTAGGCCCATATCTTTATGTAACATTTTGTATAAGCTAATTTCTAAAGTGTTAGCTAATCGTATGAAAAGTCTTTTGCCTTATGTTGTATCAGAATCCCAGAGTGCTTTTCAATTTGATAAAGCTATCTCAGATAACATCTTGGTGGCTTTTGAAACGCTGCACCACATGAAGATAAAAAAAAGGGGTAAGGAGGGTTACATGGCAATGAAATTGGATATGAGCAAGGCCTACGATAGGGTGGAGTGGATTTTTTTGGAGAGCTTAATACAGAAGATGGGTTTCCATGGTAGATGGGTAGAGTTGGTGATGGCAACAATCAAATCCGTCTCATATTCCATTTTAATCAATGGAGTACCTTGAGGTTTCATCAAGCCAACAAGGGGGATTCGCCAAGGTGATCCTCTATCTCCCTACCTATTTTTGTTGTGCTCGGAGGGTTTAAATAGGCTGCTTAAAAAAGCCATGGCAGCGGGTGACCTTAGGGGCTTCTCCCTTTGTAAGAATGGGCCACAAATTTTGCATCTATTCTTTGCCGATGATAGTTTGATTTTTTGTCGTGCGAACATGGGTGACGTGCAAGCAATTCAATCTGCCTTAGCCCAATATGAGAGAGCATTCGGGCAAAAAATAAATGGCGCCAAGACAAACCTCTTCTTTGGAAAATCTGTCCTTGATAGCACCAAAATAGATTTGAAGAACTTCCTAGGTGTACTGGAAATTAAGGAGTATGAAAAGTATCTTGGGTTGCCGGCAATGGTGGGAAGAAAAAAGAAGGAAAGATTTATCTATATAAAGGAGAGGATTTGGGGGAAACTCCAAGGGTGGAAGGAGAAGCTCTTGTCACAAGCCGGAAGGGAGGTGTTATTGAAAGCTATTGTTCAAGCAATTCCCACCCTTGCTATAAGTTGCTTCCAACTACCTATGAGTCTTTGTCATGAGATTGAGGTTATGATAAATAATTTCTTTTAGGGTCAACGTGGTGAGAGGCGGAAGATTCATTGGAAAAATTAGGAGTCTTTGTGCTTGCCAAAAATTGAAGGTGGGATGGGTTTTAAAGAGCTTAGGAAATTCAATGATGCCATGTTAGCCAAACAAGTGTGGCGGCTGGTCCATGATAAAGAGTCCCTATTCTACCAGGTTTTCAAGGCTAAGTTCTTCCCTTCGGGTGATATTTTTTCAGCTCAAGTCAAATCCGGGTCCTATGCTTGGCAGAGTATCCTTAAGGCTCGATATTTAATTGCTGAAGGTGCTAGATACAGAGTGGGTAATGGCCAAACAGCCCAGATTTATCAGGATTGCTGGCTGCCAAGGGAAGGGTCAGGCAAGGTCATCTCACCTCCATCTTTGCTATCTGCTGATGCGAAGGTAGTAGACCTCATTGATGCTGATTCGGGTTGGTGGAATGTGTATCCGTTGGAAAGAGTTTTTCTGCCATTTGAGGCACAAAAAATAAAGTCCATTCCCCTCTGTTTGACACCTTAGGAAGACACCTTGATTTGGCCAAAATCTAAGGATGGTCAATACTCTGTGAAGCTTGGATATCAACTGTTGTGTGCAAAGGAAAATAGTGGTTCCGCTTCGGGGTCAACTAATGAGGTGAACCAGAAATTGTGGTCAGGCCTTTGGAGGTTAAAAGTGCCAAATAAAATCAAGACATTTTCGTGGCGGGCTTGTCTCGAGTCACTTCCTACTTTGGTGAATTTGGCTAGGAGAAAGGTGGTGCTCTCAAACAGCTGCACAAGCTGTAACAGAGAGCCTGAGACTATGATTCATGCATTATGGGGCTGTGAGAAGGTTAAGGTGGCCTGGGGTACTAACTTTGATGAGTTGCGTATTGCAACAAATCAAGCTTTATCTTTTGTTGATCTTTTCAGGTTGGTGTTGCAGAATCCCCGTGGAGCTGAAGGTTTTATTATGGTTTGCTGGTTCATCTAGAATCGGCGCAACAAAATCAGATTAAATGAGGCAGTCGCATCTCTTGAAAAGACCTCAGATCTGGCATAGAAGTACCTGGCGGACTTTCAGTAGCATCGTGCGAAACCTACATCAAAGAAGCTACCGAGGAAAGTCATTTGGAAGCCACCCGATGCAGGTCTGTTGAAAACGAATTTTGATGGCGCAGTTTTTGAAGACTTGGGAGCAGCAGGAATTGGAGCCGTGGTTCGTAATTCCTCTAGTGAAGTCCTGGTAGCCTTGTCCGAGATTATTCCCCTGCCTTCATCCACTGTAGCCCTGGAAACAATTGCAGCTAGACGGGCTGTTCTGTTTGTCCATGAGCTTGGCTTCAGTGGTTCAATTCTGGAAGGGGATTCTGAAGAGGCTATTTTAGCTATCAAAAATCAGAGTTTTCAGCACCCGTTGGTGGGTCATTTAGTTAAAGACGTTGTGTCTTCAATTAGTACATTGCAGTACTCTTCTTTCTCTCATACACGTCGGCAAGGCAATGTTTTAGCACATGCTCTAGCATGACGAGCGAGATTGTCTTTTCCTGCTTTAGTTTGGATGAACTTCGTTCCTTCGGATATTTATAGGTTTTTTGTATCTGATATTCCAGTAATAAAATGATTTTTTCGGCCTGGTCTGTCAGGCCTGATTCTCAAAAAAAAAAAAATTTATGGGTGCAAAATTGGGTGTCTACATGACCGTTAGATTAGATCACACTACTGATATATCAAAGCAGTCTACATTTCATAATTGGCTTCACAATTCTCTCAGAATTGAGATTCTATGAAAATAGAAGATGTGAGATTTATTATTCAAGTGACAGTTGCTAATTGAATACTTAATCTTATAGTAATCCCGTTCAATGTGTCTTACACACTTAAAACATGTCAACACATAAACTAGAAGTCTCTACTGCCATAATTAAGACAAACCATCTTAGTTGATATATTATAAACTTATAGTCTTCACAGATAAAACGTTCAATTTCATCACCGAGTACGAACTACATTTTTTAGTTTACAAGGAACTTTTAATTTATATTTTATGTAATTACATCACATAAATCACATAAAATGCATCTCAAAAACTATATGATAATGTCCAATTAGTTCATACAAATAATCTCATATAAGTAAACAATTTATTTATTTATAACATGCCAATAAATTAGGTTTTAGGACACAAAATAATGTTATATATTTCGTTTCATTCTGGTCGAAATGATCGGAATATCTTGTATCGGCTTGCAATCTGGTACGGTAATACCACCTGTTCCACCTCAAATCAAATTTTGACTACTTTCGGGAAGTTTTGGCTATCCCGTTAAATTCCAGCCGAAATGAAAATTTCAACTAGTATCTGGTTTTGACTTAAAAAAAAAAAATTACAAACCCATCAATAATAGGTCGCCACCATGTCACCGGCTGCCACTTGCCTGAATGAACCCAGCCCATTTCTTCTTCTTCTTCTTCTTCTTTTTCTGTTTCGCATTCATTGGTAGTGGAGATTGGTCTTTTTTACTCTTTTAATTTCTACTTTCTTTTAAAGTCTTGTACTCCTATCCTCTTTTATTGATTAGGTTTCAAAAAGCCCACTTGATTAGCTTCGGAAATGAAAAAGGAAAGTTAAAAAAAAAAAAAAAAAAAAAAAAAATCCAAGTGTCACACTAGGTATTATTTTATTTTTCCCCTATTGTCCAGGTACAATGGCATATAATATATATTAATGTTTATTTATGCTAAAAAAAGTATTATTATAATTATTATTATTAAAAGTGCTACATTTATAATATTTTTAGAACAATCATAGGTTGAAAATTGTTATTAATTCTAATCCGCTATGTGACCGCTGCCATGAAGCCCAGGAGTCTCCGCTGCATGCTCTGTGGCTTTGCAAGGAGCTAGACACAGCATGGGAGAGATCTGCTCACTGCCAAATGCACCGAGAATTAAGCTTCCTGAATTTCAAAGAATTACTCTCATGGATACTCACACAGCCAAGTGAAGTGGAACTCTTTGCGATGGTAGCGTGGGGGATATGGAATCAACGTAATAAGGTTTGACTCAACCAGGTTGCTGCTCCACTACACCAGATTTTCCAGATTTCTTCAGTGAAACTTGCTGATTTCTTGGCCAGTCAACCATCTGCAACTCCGGTGATGGGTGGGCGGGTCAATCACAGAACTAGATGGCAACCTCCTCCGGCGGATTTAATGAAAATTAATTTCGACGGAGCTGTCTTTTCTAGTGCTAACGCAGCAGGCATTGGTGTGGTTATTAGAAACAACTCGGGTAAGGTTATTGCTTCTTGCTCCCAACGGTTGTCTCAAGCCTACAGCAGCAATGAAATCGAGGCTTTGGTAGCAGCTAAGGCGGTGTCTTTCGCAGCAGAGATTGGCATAACCAAGGCTGTACTGGAAGGTGACTCACTCACAATCATGAAAGCTTTATCAAGCGACCACAATTCACTAGCTCTGTTTGGATTGTTGATTGATGACGTTAAGTTTAGTGCAAAAAATTTCGATCAATTGCTTTACTCTCATGTAAAGAGAGAATGTAATACTGTTGCTCATTGTTTAGCAAGACATGCTTTTAATATTTCGGATTTTTTAGTGTGGTTGAAGGATGTTCCATCACAATTTTCAGTTGTAGTTCAGGCTGATTTAGCCGACTCTTTTTAATCAAAGTTCAATCCGGTTTCTCAAAAAAAAAAAAAAAAAAAAAAAAAAAAAAAAAACTTACCACTTAAATTAATTTTTTGCCTACTAATATCAACCCGTAATAACCTGCCACTTTAGATTCATTATTTTATATAATAGTAAAGATGTGTGTGTGTGTGTGTGTGTGTGTTTTATAAAATCTTGAAACAACTTAAAACTGTATGCCAAAATATGCCAGTACTGAAATATTCTATTCCACTAAACAAACTAAAACGGGCTCGAAATGAAATTAATAACATATACAATAGACTTTAGTGAATTTATTAACAGATATGCTGATGTCACGGAAGTTTGGAGAAAGCACACATGGTGCTTTTTTTGATGGACAGAAACTAAACTATTAGATTCTAGGTAGTAAACCTCGAATCCACAAGGAGATAAACCGAAATTCACTAGAGAAAGAATTCAACAAAAGTCTGTATTTTATCAATAATAGTCTGAAAATTGAATTGCCTTTGGAGGCTACAATGCATTTAAATAGTAACGAAAACCTAAGGCGGTTAGGAAACCCTAAGGCAGCTACGAAAGTATATAAAACCATAATTTGACTAAACAGCATTAAAAGCACCTAAAACAAGGAAATAAATCACATAAACCTAAAATAACAAAAAATTACATAAAATACTAAAATTAAATATAAAATCGTGTCTTGTATTAGGCCCCTCCACTTGAAACAAACTCGTCCTTGAGTTGATGGCCAAAATCTGAAATTTTTCGCTCCAAATAAAAAAATACTTTAAATGCTTTAATAACTTGAATTCTTCATGAAGTGTAGCATAAAATTTCTTCTCATCTACTTTCAATTTATTTGTGACACCAATCAACAAAGGGTTGACAATAAAATTAAAATTTTCTACTCCAAGAAAATCAACATATTGTGTAGTCATCTTTAACAAATCAACCGGAACTTGGGGGTTGTGGATGATGGACTCATCATCATATTTAACCTCAATTGGATCTTCCAAAATATTCTTAGTAATTACCATCTCTTGATTTTTGTCACTATCCACAAAATACTCAACCTTCTTTTCTTTGACATCTTATCAACTTTTGACAAGTGGTATCTTCAATCTTCAATTCAATAACTTGTTACAAGTCTTGATCTTTTTTAACTACTTCAACTTTTTCTTTAGAAATAGGTTGCTTCTTGTCAACTTTTATACCCTTTCCTTTACTTGACACATGGATTTGGCTGTGATAATTTTGGTTTTGTGATTGACCTTTCATGTTTTGAACATATTGCTTTTCATATGAATATATAGATTTATAATTAACACTTGTATAATCTAGTATATCATAATAGTCATTAGGAAACCATAAATCAATTAATACTTTTTTCATTCTTTGCAAAGAGCGAATTGGATACCTACCTCGTCGCTTTCAATCGATTTGAATATCTTCCCACCTTCCTCTACTTCATCATCTAATTTATTAGATGCAAGCTGAACGCTTTCTTCATCACAAATCTTTCAAAAATTAAAATACTCTTCCAAATCAAGATGCCAGTCAATAAAATCCAACTTACACATATCTCCATCCCCAAAAATGGAATTTTCTTGTAGGTAGAAGTGCGTCTTTGAATATATTAATCATTGTTGTTTTGAGATGATTTCCTACCAAGAAGAGTAGCAATCTTTTGCATTTCGCCTGTAATTTTCTGACTCTTTTCAAGAAATTTTTTTTATTCTTATTACAATCATCTTTATGAAACTCGAGGAACTCAACCCTAGTAAGGACTGTGTTGTCGACGTCGTTGTCGTCGTTGTTGTTGTGGTGGTCACCGTCTCGCCGATTAGCCATCAAACCAGGGTAAGTGAAGGCTCTAATACCAACTGATGTCGCGGAAGCTTGAAGAAAGAACACACGGTGCTCTTTTGATGGACAGAAACTAAACTGTTAGCTTCTGGGTAGTAAACCTCAAATCCACGAAGGGTTCCTTGAATTAAGTGAGTTAATACTGTACCGGAGATCATTTCGGTTTGATTAGGAGAATGAAATATTTTGGTACTCGTTAATACCGATGTACCGTTTTAGGTTTATCGCTAAGTATTAAATATATATATTAGTTGTACATCCATTAGTCAAAGCCTAAATAATTTGTTAACAATATTTAAAATTATCGACTCATATCTTATTTAATAATTTAAACTCTAGCTAAAATGTTAATTCATTATACTAATTATATAAAATATATAGTATTCTCAGGAATATATATATATATATATATGGACAAAATTTAGGTACAGTACTTTAAGTGCTGTTTCTTAGGTTCCATTCTTAAGATTAAGCCATATGGCTATTTAATTAAAAAATACACTTCCATCCCATGAGAAAAATTCACATGGCAGAATCTTAAAAAAGAAACCTAAGGAACAGCACCTAAGTACTGTACCTAAATCTTGCCCTATATATATATATATATATATATATATATATATATATATATCTATTTGAAAGTTCAATATGTGTATAAAACACTATGAACGTTTAGACCCCCAATTTCCAAATTATCAATTCAAGCTTATTATCAAACAATTAATGCGCAGAATATGAACATAAGCATATAACAGAATTGATAAACAATCTAAACCAAATAAAATCACATCCATAGTAGAAATTAAATGGCAACGATTAAGGGAAGAGAGATGCAAACACAAGGACAACATAACGATGTGTTATCGAAGAGGAAACCGAAGCCCTCGGCGTAAAACCTCTCCGCCGCCCTCCAAGCAGTAAATAATCCACTAGAGAATCAAGTTGGGATACATGAACAGCAGAAGACCCTCCAAGTCTAATCTACCCAATGTACCTAAGCCCTCCAAGCTCCTACTCCAACGAGGTTACGCCGAACCTATTTCTTCTTTAGCTTACCGGATTCCGCTATAGCCCATAGCATCAACCAATGTGAATTGGTCCCTTCCTAACTGCTTCCCAAATCACCAAAAAGCCTTCTCACAGATGTGGGTATGGTGAGAAAATGATTTGGCTAAGAACTTCTCAAGGATGTAACAATGGAGAGGGTGAGAGTAGAGGAATTTGAAGAGTCTCTATGTAAAGATTGTGGATGAGTCAATCTTGTTTTTCTCTAGGGTTTCTCTCGAAACTCTCTACATTTCGTGGGTATAAGGGGTATTTATACTAGTGTGAGAATAGAATGTGAAGAGTCAGTTTTTCCCAAACAGGATGTCTTGACGACTTGGCCTCGCGATTTGACTAAGTCATGAGTTCAAGCCGCGAGCTAACTACCTGGCCAGCCTCGGACTTTTGTCCTGTAGTGCAATAGCTGACGTGACTCTTCAGCTCCCCTGCATGTTTCACTCGTGTGCATCATCTAGCAGCTTGCTAGTTGCGAGCCACCTGCGAGATCCAGTCGTGAGTCCTTGCTTCAGTGCACAATCTTGAGCATTTCTTCACACTTTCTTATACACTACCCTTACATGATTTCCACCTAAATACAGGATTTCTAAGTGCTGAATTACAAGCAAATTGACACAGAATAAAACCAACAGAATGGTTGATTAAATTCAACCTTACACTATTAAATAATAATACTAAAATAGGGTACAAATAAATTGTCATGGTCATTGTAGTGTTCTGATGTGTGGGCAATGCACACAAAACGAATAAGTATTAAATAATTATAATATTATATTTAAAAAAAAAAGAAAAAGAAAAAAGAGGTAAAGTTTGAATATTAAATGATGTTGACGTTCTTCTCAAAAAAAAAAAAAAAAAAAGGATGTTGATGTGGGCTGTCAGTGACTTGTCACAATGTGCCGTTGTCGCCACCACGTTGCCTGTAGCGACCCATTTGGCCGACTTTGCTTCAGCTTCTGTTGCTGATTTTTCTTCTTTGTCTGCTCAGACCATACATTTCTTCATCTTCTTCTGCCTTTTATGTTTCTTTTTATTTTAATCTTAATTTTTTGTTGTTTTGTGTGCTTGACAAGTAGTGACAAGTCACTGACAACCCACGTCAACATCTTTTTTTTTTTTTTTTTTGAGAAGAACGTCAACATCATTTAATATTCAAACTCTACCTCTTTTTTCTATTTATATATATATATATATATATATATAGATCTATTAAATAATAATACTTAAATAGGGTACAAATAAATAGTCATGGTCATTGTAGTGTTCTGATGTGTGGGCAATACACCCAAAACGAATAAGTATTAAATAGTTATAATATTATATTTTTTTTAAAAAAAAAACAGAAAAAAGAGGTAGAGTTTGAATATTAATGGCCTGTTTGGATAGAGGGGGAAGGAGGGAGAGTGGAGGAGAGTAGAGTAGAGTTGGCTAAAAATAAATTAATTTTGTGCTAAATCTACTCTACTCTACTCTTGCTCCTTCCTCCTCAATCTAAACGAACCATAAATAATATTGACGTTCTTCTTAAAAAAAAGATGTTGACGTGGGTTGTCAGTGACTTGTCACTATGTGCCGTTGTCGCCACCACTTGCCTGTGGCGACCCATTTGGCCGACTTCTCTTCAGCTTCTGCTGCTGCTTTTTCTTCTTTCTTTGCTCAGACCATACGTTTCTTCATCTTCTTATGCCTTTTATGTTTCTTTTTATTTTACTCTTAACTTTTTGTTGTTTTGTGAGCTTGACTAGTGACAAGTCACTGACAACCCACGTCAACATTTTTTTTTTAGAAGAACGTCAACATCATTTAATATTCAAACTCTACCTCTTTTTTCTGTTTTTTTTTTACTATATATATATATATATATAGATATAGATCTATTAAATAATAATACTAAAATAGGGTACAATTAAATAGTCATGGTCATTGTAGTGGTCTGATGTATGGGCAATGCACACAAAACAAATAAGTATTAAATATTAAAAAAAAAAAAACAGAAAAAAGAGGTGGAGTTTGAATATTAAATGATGTCGACGTTCTTAAAAAAAAAGAAAAAGAAAAAAGATGTTGACGTTGGTTCTCAGTGACTTGTCACAACTTGTCAAGCACACAAAGCAACAAAAAGTTAAGATTAAAATAAAAAGAAACATAAAAGGCAGAAGAAGATGAAGAAACGTATGGTCTGAGCAGACAAAGAAGAAAAAACAGCAGCAGAAGCTGAAGAGAAGTCAGCCAAATGGGTCGCTACAGGCAACGTGGTGGCGACAACGGCACAGTGTTAACGATGGCGGTGACCCAAGCAAGTGCAAGTTAGTAAGTTATTGAGAAAGGAGAGAGATTAATAATATTATATCTAAAACTTTTTTGTTTGCTGTTTCGTCCGGTATGATATTTTCGGCCGAAATTCGATTCTCAGTATGGCTGGAACGACCCGGTACAGTCCGATATTTAAATCAGTACAAAACAAACACATTTCTATACCATCTCAGGTGTCGGTGCAAAATATTCTAGTTGTACCGGCCGGTACAATACATGATTGACTCCCTTGCCTTGAATCAACAAGGAAATAAACTAGAATCCACTAGAAAAAGAATTCGACAAAAAATTTGTATTTTATTAATAATAGTCTAAAAATTGAATTGCTTTTGGAGGTTACAATGCATTTAAATAGTAAAAAGAAAACTTAGAGTGGCTAGAAACTCTAAGCATCCACATCAGTATGTGCAAAAATTTTTCTATTTTGCACATCTAAAACCTACTTTTTTTATTTTACACACTTATTTTTACAAAACGCCCACATCAGTTTGTTTATTATACACATTTATTCAAATAAAATATTCATTTTTTTAACACTGTGAACAGTAACCGTGAGAGGAGAGAGAAAGGAAAAGAGAGTGAGGTGAAGAGAGGAGAGAGAAAAAAGAATAAAAAAATCATTTACACGGTGAATAGTAACTATGTATATATACACGGTTACTGTTCATTTGCAAGGCCATTGTGCATATTTAGACATTTTTACAAAGATTGATGTGGGGTTTTTGAGTTAAAATGTGTAAAATTGAGCATTTTTTGTAAAAAAATAAAAATAAAATAAAAGCATCTAAAACAAGAAAATAAATCACCTAAACCTAAAATAACAAAAAAATTCATAAAAATACTAAAATTACAAAAACTAAATATTAAATGGTATCCTATGCAATTTGGCTTTTCCAACAAGTTAAAAATATTAATGGTCCTCTTCGTCTCTTCATTAGATTATCCTTATTTAAAAAATAATAATAATAATTAATGCCTGCTTCTGAGGTCCAGAAGAGACTAGAAATATATATATCCCATTGCCAAGGCCAGCAAAGCCATGACCTCACTTCTCTCTCTATCCAAGATATGAGACATTATAGTACCAATGCTAAAAGCTACAACTGAATATCAATTGCACATTGTATTTCTATTGTTTTGCACATTTTCATACGCATCTACGATAATCGAAAGAAAGGCCAGAGAGAAGAAGTTTTGATAAAATATCTGGTGAAGCAGACAGTGGAGTTGATGTTCATTCCATCCCCGAGTATTAGTCACCTCATACCAATGGTAGAGCTTGCAAAGCTATTAACAGAACGAGACGACAGGCTCATGATAAAGATCTTCATAATGAAGCAACCATCTGACTCAAAGGTTAGTGCCTACATTGAATCACTTAATTCCTCCTCCATCAGCAATCGTATCAAATTCATTGACCTCCCTGCTGAAGACGAACCCACCACTTCTTTCAATTCCTTTTCATTTATAGAAAGCCGAAAACCCCTACTCAAAGATGTTCTTTCCAAGCTTACTCTATTTGTCTTGGACATGTTCTGTACACCGATGATAGATGTAGCTAATGAATTTGGTATTCCTACATACATATACTACACCTCGAGTGCTAATGCTCTTGGTTTCACTTTTTATTTTCAAACCCTTCATGATGAACACAACCAAGACATTTTGGCTTACAAAGACTCGGACACTGAGCTGGTTGTGCCAAGTTTTGTCAACAAAGTCCCAGCTAAGGTCTTGCCTTCTAGACTTCTAGATAACCCTCTTTTTTTTATTAACCATGCAAGACGGTTCAAAGAAACAAAGGGTATTATTATAAATACATTCATGGAACTTGAACCCTTCGCAATAAACTCCTTTTTTAATGCCGAAACACCACTAGTTTACCCTGTGGGACCTATAATGAACCTGAAGGGCGAAACCCATGAGACCCAAAAGCCCCAAAATGGTTTTGATGTCATGAAGTGGCTTGATGATCAGCCTCTATCATCAGTGGTGTTCTTATGCTTCGGTAGCATGGGAAGTTTTGAAAAAGACCAAGTTAAAGAGATAGCATATGCATTAGAGCATAGTAGCTGTCGTTTCCTATGGTCCTTACGCAAGCCACCACCAAGTGGTGGGATTGCAAGTCCAAGTGATTACACAAACCTTGAGGAAATTCTGCCACAAGGGTTCATCAATCGAACACAAGGTATTGGTAAGGTTATTGGTTGGGCTCCACAAGTGGCGATCTTGGCTCACTCAGCAATCGGAGGGTTCGTGTCACATTGTGGGTGGAATTCTACGTTGGAGAGCCTTTGGTTTGGTGTGCCTATTGCCGCTTGGCCAATTTAAGCTGAACAACAAATTAATGCTTTTGAGATGGTGAAAGAGTTGAGATTAGCTGTTGAAATTAAAATGGATTACAGTAAAAGTAAGCAAATTATTGTAACGGATATGGAGATAGAGAGAGGAATAAGGGAAGTAATGGAGCCCAATAGTGAGATAAGGAAGAACGTGAAGGAAATTAAAGAAAAAGGTAGGAAAGCTTTGATGGATGGTGGATCTTCGCACTCTTCATTGGATCATTTGATTGCTGATTTGATGGGCAACATAGCTCATTGAGATCAATTTTCATGAAGCAAAGAAGAAGATTATCTTTTTTATCTTTGTGACAATGCAATGTTTATTGAGAATAAAAGAGCCTTTCCATATGATTTGTATACTATTTTTGTAAGAATTCTCCTTTTTTATTTATTTATAAATATAGTCTATTTATCACTTTTATTAAGGGCAATTGCTAAAGAGTCAATTGCAGCCTTAGAAAAAAGAATCCATCTACTTTCGGCTGAAACCCAGCCATGCCCAGTGTTGACCTCTTTAGTCTTGACATTCATACTTAAAAATTTGTAAATGAATGGAAATATCGAATGACTTAAACAATATGCTAAGATCTCAAGAAAAATAAGAAAAACAAATTATATGTAAAATAAAACTAGCTTATAACCTATGTTTATACATATGATGCATTTACAAATAAACATAACTAAATGGGTATTAAAATTTTACTAAGTTTATATATAATATTTGTACATTTGAAAATATAAAAATAGCTACATATAAAATAAATATAAGTTTATTTGAAACAAATGTAAATTTTTTTTTTAAATTGTTTAAATGATTAATTATATATTAAAATTCTCAATTTTAGTTTGTCCAACCACTATTTGTATAATAATAATAATAATAATAATAATAATAATAATAATAATATATAAGAAAAAATATATTCATAACAAATAATATTAATTTTCTATTATTTGTAGTGTACGTGATTTAATGGTCTAGATGGGAATGAAACCTAAGTTTTTTTTTTTTTTTTTTTTTTTTTTTTTTTTTTTTTTTTAAGAAGAAAATGAGTCCTAAGTTGAAGCCTAAGTCCTTCTCAACAAAAAAAAGAGGTTGAAGCCTAAGTCCAATATAAATATAAATTCTATTTTTGTTATTTATATACTTATTTAATTTTCTCCAAACCTTTCTTTTTCCTTGTCAAAGTCAAACCAGACCTTTCCTTTTCTTTTTATTTTATTTTTGACTCTTCGGCTTTTGCGCTATTAACTTACTTGGCCCAAAAATTAAAAAATTATATGGACATGTGGCACAAAATTATACTCTAATTGAAAATCTAATTTGATTTTCTCTCAGTTTTGACTTTAAATATATACTAGCTTGTAACTTGTTCTTATGCATAGGAACATTAAACAACGGTGATAAAAAGGACTGAAAATCAATAAAATTAAACTGTTGAAGTTGCAAAATTCCTAAAGTGACAAAAATCCATCTGTATTCCAAATAAGAGAAACAAAACTAAATGGAAAATTTGTAGAGAGAGAGAGAGAGAGATGAACCTTCGTGAGAATGATAAAAAAAAGATAAAGAAGGAAACAAACAAACAAATCTAGAGATAATTATTGAAAATAAAGAACTATTTACTTAGAGATAGAAGGAAGGGACCTAAGGTAGAGAATGGTGGTGTAGTGAAGACAACGAGCTTCTCTAAAACCTTTAGGTAATAACAAAGTTACTTGCTTTGATTTTTTGCTCTAAAACTTCATCAACAATTTCATGGTTTCCATTAAAGAGAGAGAATTCAAAGATTTTAGCTTTTATGACAATCCAATTTCTACATTGCAGCATTTATATAATTTTTTATATAAACTCTTCGGGTTCATAGAATTTGTATAGTGTTTTTTTTTATATATAACCTCTTCGAGTTTTACACTATAACTTATTTGGCACAAAAATTAAAAATTTTAAATAAGACACATGGCGCAAAATTGAGAATTCAATTGAAATCTATTTTGGTTTTAGACCCTAGTTATCACCAAATTAACCAACTTTTAACCAAGTAATTAATTAATTAATTATGATCTTGATTAAAATAATTAAAATATCAAACAAGCACAAATCACATGAACACCAAGAATGATGACCTAGGAACACTTTTGAAATTGTGGTTTCAAAGTAAAAAAACGTAGGGAGAATTTAACCTAAAAAATCCTCAAGGCAACATTTTACAAATAGAATTGAGGATTTTACAATGGACTTAACCCTAAATCTACTATTACCTCATGTAGTACTTATTGATGTGACCACACATAACTCCGAATCCATGGACTCTTCTACTGCGAATCTGTTGCACACAAACTCTTCAGCTTGTCACTCTGAGATCTCCACTCAAAGATTTAGATCAGCAACTGTGGTTGCCTAGATGTAGTAACTTTGCTTTTATAACTGGATCTGTTGTTTGCACAAAGTCCAATTGTTGCTCCAGAAGGGAATGTAAAATTTCCAGATCTATGTACAGAACAATGCCCTCTTGAATATATAAAAATGCTCTAGTTTTTGCATTTAAATAAACTTAAATTCCATCAAAACTTTAGATCAAATTGCTGAGAAGAAAAATCAGATTTGTAATCTATAAAAGAAAGGAGGGAAAAAATAAAACTCCAAAAACCCACGCGCAGGAGACCCAAGAAACGAATTCAGCACGTCCAGGCAATCGCAGAATGACATGCATCATGAAAGGACCCACAACGTCTTTCACAATAAATGCAACGAACATGGAAGTTAAAGTGATTTGACCTTTCATATTCCCACTATGTCCATAAGTGTGATGGAAGAAATAGAGGGGCAACTGAAGAGGAGAAAAATCATCATCGTCCATGGTATGGACGACTACAATGAACATTAAATGAGATCGTCATAAATGATAGGAGTGACAGTTAACATGCCTGACATGCAAAAGCTTAACCGACAAACCAATGGGCAAAAGATCATTAAAGTTTATAACGCCCCAACATTCATTACCAACAGATCCAAAATCATAAAGATTAGCAATTACTCTCATCCTAAGGAGCAAAGACCTATAAAAAGGCACAAAGAATCAAAGAAAGGTATGTAACATATACACAAAAACGTTCTAGCCAAATAGTGATTATCTATACGACTGAGCTTTCATTTTATTGACTAGCCCATTGGAGACTCTTTGGTACACTCCACACTGGTGTATTCCAAATCTACTTATCCTTTTTTGTAGGATTCCATAGTTGCTGTCTTATCATCGTCCATCGATATTTATGAGGAGTTCAACTAACTAATGTTGAAATATATATATATATATATATATATATTTATATATTTAAACTGTTGAATATATTTTTTACACAAGAATTTAGAATGAGATTAGTCAATGGTTGGAATTTGTGAAAAGTTTTTTTTTTTTTTTGAGAGAAAAAGACTGAAATTCTTATTAAAGCAAAGGTAAATCTGCTTGATAAACATTAAAGGTGTGCAATGGGACATCTTCAATCTACACAGAAAAACCAATGACATGTCGTACATGCCTAGATAGGTTGTGAGTTAAAGAATTACCCTTTCTACCAACATTTGAAAAACTAATACATTGAAATTGTTCCGCATAAGTTTTTACATCCCGAATTAGAAGGCCAAAAGAAGCCAAAGAGGGCGAATCATCCATCAAAACTTTCATAACTATCTCTGAATCTCCATCTAAAATAGCCGAAACAAATCCTAGGTCTATGGAAAATTCTAGAGCCTTAGCTACTGTCAATGTTTCGAGTTCCACTACTGATATGGGAAGAGGAATATTATAAGAAATAGAGGCCATAACCATACATTGACTATCTTGAATAATAACCCCAATCCCAGCTCTATCTTCATTTGTAAACACTGTCCCATTAAAGTTTATTTTATAAATCTCACCTAGAGGCGCTGTCCACCTTGCTCTTGGTCTAACCATTTGGGACTGCCTCTTTGGTTGTGTTGCCCGAAACTCCATGAGAGAAGTAATTGCTCGCTGTGAAACTTGATCAAGAGGAAAGCTTGGTGGAGAAAATCTGACCTTGTTGCGCCTAAACCATATGGTCCATGTGAGCTTTGAAAAAATATTCTGGGCTGCATTCTAAATCTAGAACAAAGGATAGCAGCTGTGGAAAGTCCGAGAAACTCATATTTCTCCTAAAATTCCGTTGAGGCTCTTCGTCCCAAATTGAAGATACGCTTGGACAATACCAAAGCGCATGCAACACATCTTCATGTTGATTTGTGCAGTGGAGACATGTTGGATCATCAATGACACAGAGGCAAACCAAATTTGACATGGTAGGAAGTGCATTACGGCTTGCTCTCCATATAAAATTTTTAATTTTACTAGCCAGCAATAATTTCCATATGCGTTTCTAAATTGTTTTTGTGTGAGCAAGTTGTACATGATTTGGAACAGCATGGTAGCTAGTTTTAGACTTGAGAAAGAAATATCCCGACTTGACTGAGTATTGACTCGATTGCACATTGGGCCAATACAAAACATCTTCTGAAAAGCCACGGCTTAGTGAGATTTTCTGTATAAGGTCAACTTTTGTGGGGCTAAACATAGTAGACAATAAAGTCAAGTCTCATTGGCTTCTAAATGGATTGATTAGAGTACTTACAGTAGCATCATGGATTTCAACTATCAAAGGGCCCTAGATTCAGGGAGATTTTAGTGAGGGCAGCCAATTCTCACCCCAAATCTTGATAGAATCCCCCTTTCCAACTCTCCATTTTGCTCCTTGCCTGATAAGTTCTCAACTCTTCAAGATGCTCTTCCATTAATAAGATCCTCCATGGCCCTCTTTTGCTTCCATAATAGAACAATTTGGAAAGAAACTTGATTTAAAAACTTTGTAAAACAAAGATTTTTTATTATGCAGCAACCTCCAAGTTAGTTTTGCTAAAAGGATCTCATTAAATAGTGTCAACTCCTTGAAACCCATTCCACCCTCCGACTTGGAATCACACATATCTTCCCATTTAACCCAATGAATTTTCCGACGATCACCCTGCTGCCCCACCAAAATTTGCAGATAAGACCTTCAATTTCATGACAAAGACCTAATGGAAGCTCAAAACAACTCATTGTGTAAGTTACAATGGCTTGAACCACGGCTTTGATCAAGATTTCTCTTCCAACTTGTGACAACAACTTCTCTTTCCAACCTGTAATTTCCTCCAAACTCTTTCTTTGATGTAATCAAAACTCGCTTTTTTGTGTCTTCCAATAAGTGATGGCAAACCCAATTACTTGTCATAGTGCATAATTTTAGTAACCCCAAGTAATTTCTTAATTTCCATTCTTGTTGCTTCTGTGGTGGACTTGCTAAAAGATAGAGAAGTTTTTCTTCGATTTCTTTGTTGTCCAGAAACACTTTGATAGGTCGCCAATATTTACAACACCTTTTGACAGTCATGTCTATTAGCCCTGTAAAAAAGCAAACTATCATCTGCAAAGAGCAGATGGGTTAGTCTTGGACCCCTCCTACAAAGGGAGAAACCCCAAATAGAATCATCACTGTCCGCCTTGGATATAATACTATGTAAGCCTTTAGTGCACAAGAGAAAAAGGAATGGGGATAAGGGATCGCCTTGACGAATCCCCCTAGTAGGATGAATAAGATCTTTTGGTTTGCCATTCACTAAAATCGAATAGGAGACTGAATTAACACATATCATCATAAGATTTATCCACCTCTCATTAAACCCCAATTTTCTCATTACTTCCTCCAAAAAAGGCCACTCCACTCTATCATAAGCTTTACTCATATCCAATTTGAGAGCCATATAGCTAGTTTTGCCAGATTTATGACTTTTCATACTATGGAGAGTTTCAAAAGCTACAAGGATATTATTAGAGATCAGGCGATTTTTTTGTGAATGCACTTTGGTGTTCTGTAATTATGGAAGGAATTTTTTTTTTCAATCTATTTGCTAGCATCTTGGAAATTTTTTTGCAAATGACATTAAAAAGGCTTATGGGACGATATTCAAAAATAGATTGTGGGTTTTTTATTTTTGGGATTAGGGTGATGAAAGTATGATTAATGGGGTGGGGAAGAGTGGTTGTATTTAGGTATGACGGAATGGTTTTTGTAATATCACAACCTACCAAATTCCAATAATTTTGATAAAAGAAAGGAGGCATACCATCAGGACTTGGAGCTTTAAGTGGAGCCATCTGTTTCAAAGCCACTTGTACTTCCCATTCTATAAATCCTGCAATAGTTGAGCATTCATATCATCCGTGAGTAACTTTGGAATTGGATTCATTGCTTCCTCATTCATGACCGAATTTGTGGATGTAAAAAGTCCCTGATAATAATCTGTGAAGGTTTCTGCAATAGCTTCCTGATTGGAAATCCACTCTTCGCCTGAATTATAGATGCCTGTGATCTTATTACGCCTATGTCTTTGAGCTGCCCGGCTATGAAAATATTTTGAATTTTATCTCCCCTAACTAGCCAAAAATATTTAACCCGCTGTCTCCGCATCTTGGTTTCCTTAATCATCAAGTCATTCACCTGTTTATTTAATTCTCTAACCCAAAGATTACAACCTGAATGAATAACCAATTTCTCGCCCCTTGCTAGCAATTTTCTCTTCTCAACAAACTCCCACCTAACATTCCCCAAATTTCGTCTACTCCACTGTGTTAATTTAGTACCACACTTCTCCACACTGCCTCAATCGTGTGGCCACAACCCTTATCCGAGAGCCAGATCTCTTCAAATCTAAATGGTCTAGAAAGGGTGGAGCTTCTAAACCATTTGGGACAATCCAGAGAGGAATATGATTAGAAGTATTGCTGCTGAGATGAAAAACCTTAGTCGCTGTAGACACAGCATTTTGTACCCCTTACGACTCGAGCCTCGTTCCCCAATTATGTTAGAACTCTAAAGCCCAAGGTTTATTTAGGGCACAATCAAATGAAACTTGACTTGAGGAAAGTGTTTGTGGAAAATATAACTTATTTTTAGAAGAATAAAACTATTTTTGGAAAAGAAAGGCCACGGAAACCCTGGAGTGTGCAAACGCATACATGTGTATGTGTACACACACTCAAGCTATGTGCACGCATGCTTACTGCATGTGCACGCATACATGGGCATGCATACGCATGCTAGGGTTCCAGAAACTATGTAAGGAAAGTTTTCTTCATTTAAACTTGGTTTGGAACGAATCCCACATCATCTGAGAGCCGTACCAGACCCCTATTTTTCGAATATATAAAGCCATAAAATGTATTTTTTCAAAGATGACAAAATTCAATGGTAAAACACACAAGATTTACTAGAAAATAGTGAATCAAAGAGAGATTTTTCACAAAACATCCTCAAGTCAAATTTTATTTGATTGAAACCTTTTCTGGTCTAGATGTTCGAGTTCTAAGTTTACTAACTTGTTTCTGAATTAGTTGTGAATAGATTGACTGAAGGGAACGGTCAAAATCAAGCTCTAGAGAGTTATAATGTTAAGGTAAAGGTTCTAACTTTGGCTCTTCACTTTTTTTTTTTTCTGTTTTTTTTTTTTTTTTTTACTTTGTGTGTGTGTGTGTGTGTATGTGTGTATATATGCTTAAGTGTTTATAATATGTTTATTTAGTTTAGGTTTATTTTGTGTTTGTGTTGGAAGCATGTTTGGGTGTTAGATTTTCTGTTTTCTGAGTTTTTGTTCTGCTTTTTTCTAGGTTAGGGTTTTTGGGTGTGTATGTATGCACATACTTCTTACATGCGTACGCATACTCGAAGTATGTGTACGCATACAGTTAGGATGCATACGCATACCCTATGTAAGCGCGCATATACTTTTGCCCAAAAACCCTAATTCGTTCCTATTGTTTTTCCCTTTGTTTTATTTACTTGTTATAGCCTCTGTTTAACCTAGTTTACCTATGTTTAAGCCTCTGTCTCTCTGTTTTATTTTGTTTTGTTTTGTTTTATCTCTTTGAAGTTTGCTAGGGTTTTAGATGGTTTTAATGCCATGAACATGATCATGCATTGATGCATAGGTGTTGTGATGCAGTGAGGTAAGCAAGGTAAGTCATGCATAATCACATGATCATGCATTCTTTTGCTTGATGAGTATGATATGGGTAATGAACACAATATGCTTGATTGAATACCATGTTTTTGATATTTAGATGTTATAACATGTTTGTTTGAATCTGGTTTGTGATGTTGCTGCTCTTAATGATATATGCTTAATGCCATGATAGATGAATGCTAGGCTTGGGGATGATTATGCCATGTTGTTTGCTTTAGATGCATGTTAGAAGTGTGTGTGAGTTAGAATAACATGTTAGATATGCCTTTAATGAGATTAAGACTTGGAACACAATGAGTGGAAGCCGACCCATAGGTCGGGTGGGGTTGGGTGCCTAACACCTTCCCATCCCCATACCTAAACTTTGGACACGTACTCTGATAAAGATTAGTCATTCCATGAAGGGCGCTATATTTATGGTTCATAAACCAAAACTAGGTGGTGACTCCATTTACACCATCTGCCATGGTTCACCCTAGGCCAAGGCATACTCTCCCACGAGGACCGTCGCTAGCACTTGCGCCCACTATCACCCTAAACTGTTGTAGCCAATCATTTGTGCAAAAAGCTCTATCTAATCTCTCCCAAATTGATTGATCACTGGCAAAGTGCTTCCTCCAAGTGAACTTTGAACCCAAATAGCCAAGATCAATAAATCTACATTCGTCTATTGCATCTCGAAATAGCTACATCTGATTATGGCTTCTCTTATTACTGCCTAATTTTTCATCGCTTCTAATCAATTCATTGAAATCTCCCGCACATAACCACAAAATTTGAAATGTTCGGTCTAGACTTCTGAGTAAATCTCATGATTCAAACCTTTTTTAAGTCTTCGGTTCGCCATAAAATCCGATAAATCACCATTCATTCTCCTTATTCTTGTTGATGATAGCATCAATGTAATTTTTGCTAAAACCCTCCACAGTTACATCTATTATCGATCTCCAAAACAAAACTAATCCACCCTCCCCCCCTGTTGTTCTTGGGGCAATGAACATATTCTCAAACTTTATTCTTCGTAACACATCTTTTAGTCTTGTTTCACCTGCTTATGTTTCAGCTAAAAGCACGATAAAGAGATCTTTTGCCCGCATAGTTAGGGAATCCCAATATTAAAATTCAAATTTTCATTAAAAGAATATATATATATATATATATATATATATACACACACACACATATACATATACATAAAACTATTTTTAGGGGAAAAGAAAAAGAAAACTAAAAACTAAAAATTGTTTGTATGTTCGTTCTAAAATTAGCTTTAACAATGTTCAAGTGTATTTTTCATAAGTAAATAAAATGGCCAAAAATATTATTTACGTAGCTATGAAATAATTATATACTTGATTATTTCAAACCATCAAATTATATATTTCTAAATTAGTTGTCACAAAGATGATACAAAATTTAAAGTCTAAACACATTTTTATTATAGTCAGGGATGTTGGGGTTTATGTCCTAAAATCCAATTTATTGGCATGTCATAAATAATTAAATTGTTTAATTATGTGAGACTATCTATAAATGAACTAATGGGACATTATCTTAGTCCATGAGATGCATAGTATGTGATTTATGTGAAAAGTCACAGAAAGATATAAATCACAAGTTTTTTGTAAACTCAAAATTTTAGTTCGTAGTCGATGATGAAATTGGGCATTTCATCTGCGAAGACTATAACATATCAAATACGATGATTTGTCTTGATCATGAAAGTGGAGACTTCTAGTTGGTATGTTGATATGTTTTAAGAGTTAAGACATATTGAACTGGACCGCTGTGAGATTTATTATTCTCCTAACGACTGTCAAATGAATAATAAATCTCACGACTTCTATTTACATGAACTCTAAATCCTAAAAGAATAATAGACTTGATCATGAGATGTAAGTTGCTTTGATATATTAGGAGTGAGATCTATAAGTCACGGTCAAAACCTCAGTACGTTGGGCAGCCGCATTTAGTATTGATGGAACATATATTCTCAAGATGGAATTCATAATCTCTTAACGGAGACATAAAATATTCCATTGAGATAAGTTTAATGAGTTTGGTTATTCAAGAGAGTTGGGCCCAACCACTTTAGTAAGGAGTTACTAAAGTATATATTTATGAAATTGGATTTCATAAATATATGATGAATAACGTAAAGGATTAAACCAGGTACTCAAGGATTAAGATGTAGTAATCTTCAAAGTAGCAGTCTACATTCATGACTTTGTATTACTACTAATATTTTAATGAAGGGGTTGGCATGTATAATAAAGTCTTGGGATATAATTTATTAATAAGGCCTAGAGTGCAATTATATTCTTATAGTGGTATTGAATATAATTAATGGTAACTTTGGACTTGTCAAGAGTTGACAGAAAAGCCCAAGGCCCATTGGAGCTAGAGTCTTATTTGTTCCCTTTTGGTCCCACTCCAAGCCACATACTAGAGCCCAATTGGAATGGCCCAAAAGGCTAGCCCAATTAGATAATCAGTTGTATATAAGGAGAGAAACATACAGAATTTCATTAAGGCTTTTTCATGAGACTTTTCATTAAGTCTTTTCATGAGAGTTCTCATAAGGAATGAAATGGTTTTTATGTGAGTGTTGGACACTCTTCTATTCTGTCATTGGAAACTGATTGAGAGACCACACATCTTGGGTATCAAGTGGAATTGGAGTGAAGATTAAAAGTCTTCCCAAGAACTTCTGATCTTCGGTTTTGAATTTCACTGCACCAAGGTACGCATTCTTGTTCTCAAATTCTGAAACTTACATAGTACATGTTATCAATTGCGAATGAAGTAGATCCGTTAATTTTTCCGCTGCATGTGTTTTGTATTCGATACAAAACTAGATTTTCCAACAAGGGACGGAGCCAAGACTTGGAGAGATAGGTGGGGGTGACTATTCTGTTGGCTACATGCGATGACTTCAGCTTTTAGCTTTGCTGCTTAGCCGGTAAGGGTTTTCTTTTATTATTATTATTTTTTATATGTGTGTAGAGTTTGTCTTTTGCTAGTAGGGACAAAATTATTTTGTTTAAAATTTTTTCAAGGGCCAAATTGTTTTTTTTTTGGTAAAATTAGTTGATTGCTCTTAATTTTTTATTTTGTTTAGCTTTGCTATTGTTCGGGGGCCTTTTTCGGTTGCCCAGCAACGTGTGGTCCGTTGGAGGGAAGACCTTACTAGGCCCGGGTTCTTTTTGGGGAGTTGCGTCTGGAACTCAACATTGGGCCACGTGGTCCAAAGGCTACCGGCGTATTTTTAAGCCTATAAAATCATTAAAGCCAAATTCTAAGAATCATGATAATAGTCGAATAAATATGTAATGTGCGCTTGATATGATAGCTTTGATTAGTAGTTGAAATAAAATAGTATTTATTTAGAGGTAAAGTAATCATATACTCAATGATGTAAATTTAAAGATAAGGAAGCAAAGTCACTTATCTTTGTATGGTTTATAGCTCCAGATATGGTTTATAGCTCCAGTTGTATAGCATCAGTGAGCTGATAGGATTCCAGCAGAATGCCAGTGGTAGAAGCTAGTTAAGCTTGCCCCTCTTATCATGCATTTAAATGAGTTTAAGCCTTCGTTAATAGTTGTAATAGTAGTTGAAATAAAGTAATATGTATTTAAATGTGAAGTAATCATATACTCAATGATGTAAATTTAAAGATAAAGAAGCAAAGTCACTTATCTTTGTATAGTTTGTAGCCCCAGCTGTACAGCTTCTGTGAGTTGATAATATCCCAGCAGAGTGACTCCAGCAGTAGAGGGGCAGTTTTCCATGATAATTTCAAGATTGGAGGGGAAAAATGGGTGCAACTGGAGGGAGAGAGAGTATGCCCAGCTGTGTGTAGGGGTTGGTTAAGCTTACCCCTCTTGTCATGCACTTAAATGAGGTTTCCCCTTGACAATGTTCTTTTAGTTGTTGTGAAGTCATGAATAGTGTTGCCTTCCATGAGAAGGGCTTTTGTATGGAGTACTTGTTCCTTCTAAGAGAAGGGCTTTATGTAAGATGGATTTGTGCCTTCCATGAGAAGGGCTTTGATATGAGATCTTGGTGCTTTCTAGGAGAAGGGCTTTAATATTAGAAGTTCATGCCTTCCATGAGAAGGGCTTTTATAAGATAGGTGGAGAAGAGTATTGAGATGTGTTTCTGGGCAGCAAAATAGTAGAATTTCAGAGTGAGAGAGTAATAGTGTTGTAGTGTGTTTAGCAAAGCTGCTGGGATTTTCTGCTGGGGAATGTATGAAGGCTTATGAAGGGCATTTATGAACTAAGGGCTGAAGAGTTTAGTTCCTCATTTAGAAACTAAAAAAATCAGAAGCTCAGAACTTCATTGAGAGCTTAAGAAGATCATTAGAGGGAGAGAGAATAGAGAAGTTTTTATGAGAGAGTTGTTCTCCATTGGTGTCCCCCTTTGAGGTGTTGATGAAGGGTCCCCTTTAGAGCTGAGTTTAAGGGGGTATTTTAGCAAAGAATATCAGCCAAAATCTGTCCCAAATAGCAATGAATCTTCAAAAAATTCATCTTAAGGTTTGGCCAAAAATGGTATGTTTAGCTTTAAGGTATTCTTGCTATTTCGGGTAAGAGCTGCTAGGGAAAGAGTAGCAAAAAAGGAAAGTATTTTGGCAAGAAAAAGGAAAGTATTTTGGCAAGAAAAAGGTAGCCAAATGTGGAAAAATCAGTAATGCTTAGGTTGCTGGGTCAGCTGTGACAGCTGTTCTGAAAAAGCTGTCCCAGCTGTCAGGGAAAAGCTGTGACAGTTATCTTGAGACAGCTATCACAGCTGTCATAAGACAGCTGTTTGCTTTGGGCAGAAGCAAATGAGGTCAATTAGGTGATTTCAGACTGCTGGAGAGGACATTCAGCATTTATTGCATGGATTTGGCTGAAAATGGTAAGATCTCTTTCAAGGGTATCTTATTATTTTGGGTATAGCAGCTGGTTGCTGGGATTTCAGTATTAAATGGCTGATGATATCACTTCCAGTCAGGTGTCAAGTGCTGGGTACACTGCTGGGGTTCAGCTGGAAATGTTTCCTTTTCGGGCGTTTGCATTTTTGGTGCAAGGTTCCATTACAACACATTTCTAGTAAGTAATAGAAGGATTGATTGAAAGTTAAAGAAGCTTTAGAGATTTAGTCAAGGTCTCACTGTATTGTGACATAATCTTGGTGAGCAAGAAGAGTATTTAATGCTCTGCTCTGGTAGCTGGCAGAGAAATATATGGTCTGATTGTGGCAGATAGTAGCTGGGTATCAAAGATATCATGAATATTTTGTATATAGTTAGAGATTAAAGATAGCCAATCAGATTAGGCTATGTGTTTGAGTTGGATTTTAGCTGAAAGTAGTAATAAGATTTATGTAGAATAATATAATGAAGTTTCTAAATTTGCATAGTAACAGCTGGGGATTGAATGAACAGTTACCCAGCAGTTAGATGGTTAGAGATATTGAGTATTTGTCATATGATGAAAGTTAAGTTTTAGAAAAAGAGCAATGGGGAATTTTATCATCTAAAGTGCTATGTGATAAGAGATGTTTACCATATGTTACCCGCTACACATGGATTCATTAGAGTTTAGGGAGTTGGAGAAGACATGCCAAGCAACATGTCTCTTTTATCAACTTTAAACCGCTGGAGCTTTACTAAACATACCTCTTGGCCCTCCAAACCACGACTCCCAAAGTTTCCCCAAAGAGACTTATGAGCTTGGATCATAAGCCGAAGATGAGATGACATACCTCGGGTTTTGTTGTCATTTTATGTAAATATGGGCTCTTGTTGAAGAAGCTGTTTGCCATGAGTGTAAGAGAGGTAATATGAGCCGTGAGCTTTGATTCATTGCTTAAGCCCGATCCATATGTTGATGTTGATAATGTCGTGGGGTTATGATCCCAATTGATGAAGAGGAAATGTGGACCATGAATCCACCTCTTGAAGTAAGGATCTCACGGGCCATGTGAGCCCAATCCATGTAGTTGAATGAGATATGAGCTTATTTTGGGGTTTAAATAGATTTACCCAAAAAATCAATAATATGTTGATGTGGCATAGGTTGCCAATGAAGTAATGCCACGTGGGCCGAAAAGATGGTCCTCAACAGCTATCGGTAATTTTTATTGTTGGGATAATTTTTTGGGATTGTATATTTTGTTTTAAATTTTAGATTTATAAATTTTTTTATAACCTTTAAAAAGAGGAAAATACTAGATTTACAAACTTTTTTACAAATTGTTGTTGTGATGAATGGATATTAGTAAGTAAAAAGGTTATGTAAGTGGTGAGCCTAGATGTAAAGCAATAAGAATTTGCTACCTCAATAGTTTATTAAAATGTTGTAAAAAAATTTATAGCCATAGCATTTCTCCTATATTGATCAATGGTATTATTAAGGGAAGCAAAATGTAATTTTATTGAATAAAGTTGCTAAAATTAGTACCTATATATATACTTCAATTCTTTTTAAAAAATATTGGGGGGGCAACATGAATTAATGGCTCCGTACATGGTTACAGTGTTACTTAGAATTCAAATTTGTTTTGTATGTTTACACTCTAAAAAAAACTATTAATTTTCAAATTTGAACCTCCTAATACTTGAAGAAATATCTAGTATGTATGAAGGGAAACTAGGGAGAAAGACTAACGGAGAAAGGAATAGATTAAGTTTGGAAAAGGAGCAGCTGGTAATTTTTACCTCAACAGTTCATAAAAAAAAAAAAAAAAAATTTACCTCAACAGACTTATCGCATGGTGCTAGAACTTTGGTGTGCTTTGAATGCCGTGAAGAAGTTTATCCAAGTTGTACTTAGCAGAAGGTTCGTATAATTAATTAGACAGCGTAAGAGCAATTGTGACACGGAAGTGAAATCCCCTATGCAATAGTAATCCACGGCATATCCATATCAGAGAAATTCTTCAAGATTGGGAGCATTGATTTTCAATGATCCACCGCTAGAAGATATGGGATGCCAAAATATCCCAAGTAGTTTTGAGTTTCTCTTTTAAGATACTAATATCCGTGTGGTCATTACAAGTTATAATTTGTAACATGTCAAGAGAGTTGACGATAAACATACTCTTTATCCCACTTATTCTGGTAAGATTCAATATCTTAAGGACCTTGAAACATGAAAGCCATTATCCAAAATAGTTGTCTTGAACTTCTACGGAATCTAAAGCTAATATTTGGAGCGTATTAGTAATAGCACAACCTGCAGTTGATAATGCAAGCAGTAATTTGAGAATCCCATTGGTGGTGTCGAGATTGAGGCAACTCAGGGATTTACAACCACGAACACATAATGGCAAGGCAAAGCTCTCACTAGTGCGTTTAAGTTCGAGATCTTCTAATCCTGAATTCACTGAATGGTACAACCACGTGTAGATATGTTTCGTTTTTAGGGCTTTTTCCATTGATAGACCAATGGAGTGTCCTTACCCTAGACAAGCTGCATTGAGCCATGAGCCTATCCGCAAAGTTAATTGTGATGCCCCAATTTGATTGATTGTGTGATGTGTGTGAGTGAGTGATGAATCCTACATCGGGCGTATACTAGGTTGAATTGAGTTTTATTAACAACCACAAAGAGTTTCAATAGTGACTATTCCTTTTGAGATATGGCGCAGATATAGCTAGCGTTTTTCCTTGAGTCATTATATATGATACTAGAGTTGGCCCAGTAATCCCATGTGAGCTCAAAGACAATATCCCACAAAATCAAAGACGCCTCAATTGTCCTAATGAGTTTACTAGTTTTCCTTTTTCGAAAAACAAATAGTTTTCCTTTTCCACTTCTTCCTCTAATTTCTTATATGAATCGAAAAAACAAAACAAAAATTTTTGTGGTTGTTGTCCCGAGTTTACAACTTTCTCGGACTAAAATTTAATTTGTCATAGCATATTTACAAAGTGGTTCTTGTCAACCTCTAAGCTGATTACCCTAAAAAAAAAAAATAGTAGAATGTTGCATCAACTTAATCTTGATTGGTTTAAAGAATACAAAAATTAGTTGGAACTGTAGACGACTAAATTTCTAGTTCGAAATAAGTCAAACAAGTAAAATAGTTTCACAAATGCGAATTTGTATTGATAAATATGTGGTACAATTCTCTGAAATTACAAAAGAGTGATCCTCTGATTCGATCTCCTTGCAAGACTTATTGATTGAAATTGTGGTAATGTAATTTTGGTTTGAACACAAAATATCCTTCAATTTGGCTGAGGAATGGATCGAAGATCTTTGAAAAGGAATTACAATGAATCTCTGGCTATGAGCTTGTTAGAAATTCTTTGTTCTTCACATTCTTCGTTTTCTTTGTGTGTTCTTCTTTTAAGGTTTGTGGTGGAAGCTCTTCGGTGCTTTAGAGGCTTGAATCTGTAAAGTTTCATTGATTTTTGGATTATTAAAGTTTTTGGAGGCTTTTGGGCTTGATTCCAGCAAACTTTAGGATCTAGGCAGATAGTTTGGATGATTCTGCTTCGAATATTCTTGGATTTTAAGGTTGAAGTTCTTAAAGGCTTTGAGGCTTGATTCCTGCAAAGCTTCTATACTTCTGAGTGCTTCTGAATCTTCTCTGATGCTGCTTGTGCTCTAGATGGCTTGGTCTGTTGAAATGCCTTAGGAAGCCTTCTATTTATAGGAGTTTGGGGGTGGGTGAGCGACACGTGGCAGAGTCTGATTGGTGACACATGTCACAGCCTGATTGGTCCGTTTATGTCATCGCTTACACGCGCTGGATTGCATATGTCATCACTTACACATGGTGGACTACCCATGTCATTGCTTACACATGCTGATGCGTGATTGGTTTTTGCATGCATTTTATGCCCCTATTTCAACGACACTTGTCAAATTTTTGTTGGTTTCTGAGTAGTGATAGCAAAACCTAGCAATAGTACGTGACGCTTTGTAATTGGCTGTATTTTGTGGACTTGGTAGTATGATGTGTCAGCTTGTGATAGGTCGGGAATTTTCCCTCTCTACAAATGACCCTTTGAGACTCGTTCACGCACACAGTTTCGAAGTGTGGTGCGGGAATGAGTTTCGAAAACGGATTTTTACACTTGACTCTTCAAGTGAAGTAGTTGAAGGTTGCGAAGCTTTCAGCAGGATGAGATAATTTCTGAAGAGTAAACCCACCCATATGAAAGGCTTTGATGAGACCGAAAAGGGGTCTGTAAGTATTTGAATGTACTTGCATGACCGAGCCTTCTCAACAGAGGTTAAGTTGAAGTAATTTCAAAAGAGTGTTCCATGGTACTTGGAGTGGGTTGGTGGGGCTGAAAGTTATTTGCAAGTAGTTGGATGTACTTGCGAGATTGAATCATTTCAGCAGAGGTTAAGCTGAGGTAATTTCAGAAGAGTATTTTGGATCATTGGCGGCGATCACAGGGTGTAGAAGATGGGGAAGAGGCGAGGATGTTGGCTGGGTACAACATGTAGAGTCATGGTGTTGGCCTCGTGTTTTTAATAACTCCTAGTTAAGTTATCTTGGAAGAGTATACTTTGGATTACGGAGAGGACATGTGGGAAAGTGGTTGAGTGCGCATGTGTTATTGTATCACTCAGGTTAAGTTGAGGTAATAATGCCTCTAATTAGGACTTACATGTATAGCTCTGTATACTGCCTTTCAAAGGGCTGCCGATGTATGCGTAAAACAATGCTTCTGATTAGGACTTATATGTATAACTCTGGAAAAATCACCTTTAGAAGGGCTACTAATGTATGTAAAAGACAATGCCTCTGATTAGAACTTATGTGTATAACCATGTATAATCTCGAAAAATGCCTCTGAGAGGACTGTTGAGACGTACGCACGCACTATTGCATTTTCGTTGCAGATGGTGGTATTGAACCAGCTTGTATCACATTCACCTGTTTTGCACCGCAATTTCACGGATTTGCCAGTGGCTTTTTAACAATGATCATCCCGTTAAGGGAGAAAGGAAGGAGAGATCACGTGAAATAAACTGCCCCAGTTTAGGGTTTCATGTGACTCTCGACATGAAAGATATATCCTCAGCAGGACGGACCCATTCTTGTATATTGGATAAAAGGGGGAAGGAACCACGCAAAATAAACTGCCCCAGTTTAGGGGTTTGAGGGGTTCTGAGCCTGTAGACTGGCTGCAAATGGCCTCGGTTTTGCAGGCCATGCCATAATGCTAATGGCAAGTACAGACACTCCGAATGGGATAATTTTAGACACGCCACGAGGCGGTATGCACTGATTGCTCCTGTTATTACCCGAGCAAGCTAGAAATCTGAGAACGGGACTCTTAAGGTACTGCTATGGGAAATGACTGCCCCCGCCCTCCAAATAAGCCGAAAAAGCCATCGAGCGGCTGAGATCGGGCTCTAGCATTTTTATGTCGCAGATTCTGATTACTGGGGCTGAACCTACCCCTGAACCAGGCGAACCAGGTTTTGAAAATGAAGTTCAAGACATCTGAAGGTGCTGAATGAAACGCACAAATATAAACTGCCCCAGTGTAGGATTTGTGTGGCCTCGGATGCGCGAGTGAGAGTTTCTGAAAATTGGTTTACTGTTGGGTCGATCACGCATTACGGTGAGCACTAAAATGAGGGAATCTTCGCTCCAAAGTGCAAAAAAACATGTCAAATAGGAGGGGGAGTGTCAGCACATGTCTGGGTTTGTGCCTGGGGGGCAAAAAAGCCCTGGCACACTTCCCGAGGTCAAGGGCCGTTGCCTCGGGATGTGTGTATAAAAGTTGGGCATCAGCCCAACCCCAGCTCATTCGGTTCCGCGATTTTTTCTGGGTCTTCTCCTACCCTTTCTTCACTCAAAACACTTAGAAAACACCATTCTTCATCGTTTTTTGCGCGGATCTTCATCAAACTATCAGATCGAGTAGGGCTTGTTCATGGAGGTTCTTGGCGCTCATTTTTATGACACCTTGGTTGAGCTTGAGAGAGAGGAGTACCATGAGAGGAAGCTTAAGAAGTGGTGGGGCTCTTTTTCTCGTGGTGACCAGGCACTCATCTATCGGCTTATTGGCGACGCCACTGCTTTGCTTTACACCACACTAGATTGGCACTTGTTAGAGGTCATCACTTCTTGTTGGGACCTTGCTCTAAGATGCGTCACTATTGGAGAAGTTAACTTGGTGCCTACTTTGGAGGAGTTTGATCATTTCCTCTCTCTTTCTACTCCTGTGAGCACTATTTTCATTCCACCAGTGCCGACACGCTACTGCAAGCGGCTTGCTGATCTAATGGGCTTCAAGAGGCCCGTTTTAGATGATGGAAAAATATATGTTTGTATCGCATACAAAACATACGCAGTGGAAAATTTAACGAATCTACTTCATTCGCAATTGATAACATGTACTAAGTAAATTTCAGAATTAAAGGATAAGATAGTGTACCTTGGTGCGGTGAAATTCAAAACCAAAGATCAGAAGTTCTTGAGAACACTTTTAATCTTCACTCCAATTCCACTTGTGCCCAAGAAGTGTGGTCTCTCAATCAGTTATATGTGTATGTTCAAGAGAGAATGAAAGAGTTTCTAACACTCACACACAAACCATTTCGTGTAACCTCTAAAATTCTGTATGTTTATCTCTTTATAACTGATTATCTAATTGGGCTAGCCTTTGGGCCTTTCAAATTGGGCTTTAGTATGTGACTTAGAGTGAGACCAAAAGGGAACAAATAAGACACTAGCTCCAATAGGCCTTGGGCTTTACTATCAACTCTTGACAAGTCCAAAGTTACCATTAATTATATTTAATACCACTATATAAATATAATTGCACTCTAGGCCTTATTAATAAATTATATCCCAAGACTTTATTATACATGCAACCCCTTCATAAAATATTCGTAGTAATACAAAGTCATGAATGTAGACTGCCACTTTGTAAATTACTACATCTTAATCCTTGAGTACCCAGTTTAATCCTTTTAAATTATTCATCATATATTTATGAAATCCAATTTCATAAATATATATTTTAGTAATTCCTTATTAAAATGGTTAGGCCTAATTCTCTGAATAACTTAACCCATTAAACTTATCTTAAGGGAATATTTTATATCTCTGTTAAGAGATTATGAATTCCATCTTGAGAATATATGTTCCATCAACACTAAATGTGGCTGCTCAACATACTGAGGTTTTGACCGTTACATTAGATCTCACTCCTGATATATCAAAGCAACCTACACTTCATGATCAGGTCCATTATTCTCTCAGGATTAAGAGTTCATGTAAATAGAAGTCGTGAGATTTATTATTCATTTGATAGTCGTTAGGAGAATAATAAATCTCACAACGGTCCAGTTCAATATGTCTTAACTCTTAAAACATATCAACACATCGACTAGAAATCTCCACTTCCATGATCAAGACAAATCATCTTAGTTGATATGTTATAGTCTTCGCAGATGAAATGTCCAATTTCATCACCGACTACGAACTAAAATTCTGAGTTTACAAAGAACTTGTGACTTATATCTTCTATGACTAAATCACATAAATCACACACTATGCATCTCATGGACTATATGATAATGTCTGAATATTCATGTTACTATTATTTCAGATAATAATAAAACAACTTTATTAATCACAACATTAAGTCAAACATTAAGTCATACATTAAGTCATACATAATGTCATACAATAGGATTTAAGGGCACTATTCCTAACAGTAAAGGCGTTGACTTGGCATGACAGCGGGGTAGGAGGGAGCATGTCCTTTGAGTTCCTACATGATCGGTTCCAGTTACTAAAGTGTCGGCTGGCTACCGAGACGATTTTGCGAATTTGGAGGGCATCCTATCGGTGTTAGGCCTTTTTGGTGGCCTTCTTTGGCGCGGTGCTATTCCCTTCAACATCAGAAGCTATCAGTTTTTCCGTTCTTCCACTGGTGAGTATTCTACCTCATGGTTATTCTTTCATTCCCGCTTTACTTTTCGAGACTATTAGGTCTTTGTCATTGTGTCGGGAAACTGGTAGGGGTAGACTAGGCTGTTACGTCCATATGTTACAATTGTGGTTCTGTAGTCACTTGAGCATCATCGTTAGGGATCAGCCTATGGGCTTTGTCGATAGGAATAGGATCCGGGCTACTGTGTCTCTCGATCTTCCTTTTTTGAGGGATGCTGATGGTTGGCTGAGATATTTGTGTAGCCTGAGCCCCACTGACTGGACCTAAAGGGTTAAGTGGGGTATTACTAGGTGGCAGGGGCAGACCCATTGTGTCGGCTTGCTCGGTATTCTCTTGGTGGGCATCTGCGGGTGCACAGGGTATTTCCCCAGTATGCCCATGAGGCAGTTTGGGGGTACTCAGCATATCCCCCGACTTAGTGATCTTTCTGCTGTCACCTGTGAGTATAGGCTAGTGGACATTGACATAGCAGTGGTAGGGCGTGCCATAGAGTTTTGGAAGGCGCACAGATCGAGTATAGACTTCCCCCTATGCTCTAGGGACGACTAGGAGTGGTTCTCCGCTGAGTTTAGGATATGGCAAGACACACGGGATCTCGTCTTTATGCTTGACTTGTCATCGCCGGTTTCAACTAATATGCCACTTCCGGTGGACATCTTAAGAGATTATACCCTAGCGTTTGAGATTAAAGTTGAGAAGGCCCTTGCAGACCTGAGGGAGTGCTTGAGAGAGGTTGTTAGGGACAAAGATTGCTACAGGGAGATAGCTGATATACTCATGGAGGACATCGAGGAGATGAGCAGCGTGCAGGAAAGTGAGCTTGCGGCTCTTAGGGCAGAGCTCAATCGGAGGGGGCCAGCCCCTCCAAGCACAGAGGTAGAGCATGCCTAGTTGAGATCCCGGGTCGCGAGTTTGGAGGATGAGCTTGAGGCCCTTACTCGGAGATTTACTACTCTGGATCATACTTGGGATAAGGAAAGAGCCACATTGGAGGCTTGCAGGGTCGCGGCTAGCAGCCGAGCTGATGATTTAGCATTGGAGCTATTGCAGGTGAAGTCTTATATTCATTCCACAGCGGGCTTTTTGTCGCCTTCAGACTAAGCTGGCCGAGAGAGAGGAGGCCCTGAGGGTCGCTACTGTAGAGGTGAGCACCTTGCAGGCTTTGCTAGAGACAAAGAGGCAGAGCTCTACTTCTGATCCCATGATGGAGCGGGAGTTAGTTCATCTTTGACACTTGCACGACAGACTTAGAGAGGTAGCCAGAGATTTAGGCTTCGATGCAGCCGGACTGCTTCGCACTCATGCTCAAGATGACCCGATTCTTCACACTGGTTTTGGGAGGCTGTGTCGGCCCGTGTTTGATCGTCTGGGCCATGTTTGATCTGTTGATATTCTTTTCTATTTACTTTATTTTTGCACATGAGCTATGTAGTTAGTATTCCACCATGTATGGAAAGGTCCTTCGTAAATTGCTAGGCAATTGCGTAAGGCCTTCCACTTTTGTTTTAAGTTCTTAGAGCATAGTCTAGTCTATTAGGCATGCTTAGAAACTGAGAGATGGTGTAGAGAGATGCTTATGATGATATTCAGAAAAGATATATTTATGAGATGATATTTCATATTTTGATACTAGAATGTATGAAAGGATAGAATGGCACAATACAGGCATGTTAATGAATATGCAGGCAAATGCTTTGAAAATGCAGGATTATACAAATAAGTAATAAATGTAAAATCCGTGCATATCAATATCTTATTTTTCCAAGGATATATCTTGTTCTAGATAGATCTTTTCCTTTTCCCATCGAGGTACATTTCCCATTGACATAAGTCAGAACATCGTGAGCAGACCACTGGGTCGTGGCAGTATTGTAGACAGAGAGCAATCTCAAAGGCGTCTTCATATCTTGACTTGGATGTTGGATCCCTTTAATCTTCTGGTCTTGAGCAAAAATTCAAGCGGGTGCAACTGACTAATTTTTCTTTTAAGATGTGACCGAACCAAGATGGCTACCTACGTACCTCTACGAGGAATGATTAGGTCATCACGTAGTTCAACTAACTTTTGATTGCCTTAATTTTTTCTTAGATACCGCCCTTTTGGCTTTTCAATCTACCTTTTGCATTTTCTCACACTCTCTTTCTTTTGGCTTTCCTTTTGCATAGACCGCCCTTTCGAGTTTTCAATCTACTTTTTTACATATTTTCTTTGTTTGTTTTTTCTTTTTTCTTTTTTCTTTTTTGTTTTTTGTTTTTTTCTTTTTTGGACATAAAAATGAGGTGCACTGCGAGGCTCCTTCATGCAAAGTACCATATGACGGCATTAGAATTGGTGGGTATATTGAAGTCATGCCCATCCATGTCAGCTAGAATCAAGGCTCCTCTGGAAAAGGCCTTCTTTACCACGTACGGGCCCTCGTAGGTTGGGGCAAACTTTCCTCTGTGATCAAGCAGGGCCTGGTTGCGTTTCTTTAAGACTAGATCACCTACTTCAAAGACTCTGGGTCTGACTTTCATGTTGAATGCTCGCTCGGCGCGGTGTTAATATAACTGTCCATGGCACATTGTGGTCATGCACTTCTCATCTATCATGTTTAGTTGTTCATATTGGGAATGGGCCCATTCAGCTTCTGACAGTTCTGTCTGAGATAAAATCCTAAGAGATGGGATCTCTACCTCTGCGGGGAGGATGGCCTCCATGCCATATACCAGCGAATACGAGGTCGCACTCGTGGAAGTATGAACAGAAGTGCGACATGCGCACAAAGCAAATGGCATGTACTCGTGCCAATCCTTGTATGTGTCTGTCATCTTCACCAAGATTTTCTTTATGTTCTTATTAGCGGCTTCCACTGCACCATTCATCTGAGGGCGATAAGGAACCGAATTTCGGTGCTCGATCTTGAACTGTTGGCAGAGTTGCTGGATCATTTTCCCGTTTAGGTTTGTCCCATTATCTGTAATGAGCTCTCCTGGCACGCCGTAGCGGCAAATAATGTTGTGTTTTAGGAACCGGGCTACCACTGCTTGAGTGACGCTTTTGTACGAAGCGGCTTCCACCCACTTTGTGAAATAATCAATGGCCACCAAAATGTATTCATGACCGTTTGAAGCTTTCATAATCATGGGTCTGATGACATCCATATCCCAGGCTAAGAAGGGTCATAATGCCGCCAAAGAATGCAAAGGCTGAGGAGGGGCGTTCTTCCTGTCTTGATAGGCTTGGCAATGGTGGCATGTCCTCATATATTTAATGCAATCATTCTCTATGGTGAGCCAGTAGTATCCGGCTCTCATGATCTTAAGGGCCTACAGGGGTCCACTAGCATGAGCTCTAAGTAGGCCTTCATGCATCTCTTCCACTAGATGATTAGCCTCAAAGGCATCTACACATCGGAGCAAGGTAGAATCATGGTTCCTTTTGTACAAGACTTCTCCACTCAGGAAAAATTAGCAGGCCATGCGCCGAATAAGCTTCTTTTCACTATCCATTGCACCGGGCGGGTATTCACTACTCTTGATATAAGCCTTGATATCATGGTACCATGGCTTTCCATCGACTTTGACTTCGACACTTATGCATTCTTCGATGTTCATGCAATAGGCTGGAACGCCACGGACTTCTATGCGCAATTGCCGCATATCGTCTCCTTCTAATAACTTATGCTCTTGATATAAGCCTTGATGTCATGGTACCATGGCTTTCCGTCAGCTTCGACTTCGACACTTATGCATTCTTCGATGTTCATGCAATAGGCATGAACGCCACAGACTTCTATGCGCAATTGCTGCATATCGTCTCCTTCTGATAACTTAACCATGCTAGCCAGGGCATTTGCAAACTGGTTGTGTGCTCGGGGCAAATAGGCAAATGTGATTTTTCTGAATTTCGAAATCAAGCGGTTAACGCATTTCTGATACGGAATCAACTTGGGGTCTTGGGCTTGCCATTTTCCTTCGATTTGGGAGATGATCAACAGGGAATCTCCAAAGACGCTCAAGTAGTGACATGGGATATACAATTGAATACAAAATGGTGAAGAATGATGTTAAGATTACAAATAGATGAAAAACATATGAAAAAGAAGTTTAAATGCCCAAACTAGGGTTTCTGCCTGGCGCCATGCGTGCGCAGGAAAGAAGCTGCGTATGCAAAATTCTGCACATGTGCGCAGGTTAGAACTTGCACGCGCATGAACTGAAGAACATACCTAAACCTACGCATGCAGGAACAAACACAGAAGGGTGTTCTTTGACATTTTCAAGGTTTTCTCAATCAAAACTCAACCTAAACATATTCCTACCCCTCCTAAAGTTTCAGGTTTTCATCTAAACTCATCTCACAGCAAAACCCAAGCATTTACAAGCCTAAAAACATATCAAAACAGAAAATCAAAGGAAAAGCTTGAAAATGGAAAAAAATGAAAAAAAAAAAAAAAAAAAAAAAAACTCACTGATCCGGCCCTTGCGCAATTAGAAAGATGTTGTTGCGATTTGTAGGTCAAGGGAAGAGCCTCAGCCAGCCTTACCACTCCATTCCAATGAGTGAAATGAAATGCACCAGTGGAGAGGATGTAGGAACTCTTCTTGGACTTGGGTGCCATTGAAGGAGATGAGAGAGTTTGAGAGAGAAGTTAAGATTGAAGAAGAAGATGAGGGTCAGATTGTGAGGGAATGAGAGGGAGGCAAAAGGTTTTTGTAGAGGGAGTTAGAGAATATGAAGAGGTGAGGGAGATGAAGAGAATGAAAAAATAGTAATAAAAACGGTTGGTAGCCATCGGAGAAAAAAAAGATGAAGATGTGGGAACATACCTGGTGGCTAAACTACATGTAGTTTAGGCCTCCACGCTAAACTACGTGTAGTTTAGCAAAAAAAAAAAAAAAAATCAAATATCCCCAAGTGGCCCCTAGGAAGCTAGAAGTGCAAAGGAAAATTCAAAAGTACGTCCAAAAATGATAGAAATGCCCTTAGTAGAGAAAGAATACAAAGATCCTAAAAAGGCATTTCCAATGGATCGAAAGCATCCAAAGCATCCCCAGTGGATCAAAAGCATCAAAAGTATCCCCAGTGGATCAAAAGCATCGAAAACATCCCCCAGTGGATCAAAAATCATCATGAAAACTCCTCTGTGAGTCAAGATCATCAACCAAATCCTAAGTAAAATTCAGTAGGACTCCCCTGTGGGTCCAAGACACAAAGGCAGCCCCCTCAAGAGTTGCAAGATGAAATTTCCCCAATGGAGTTAATAAAACCCCCTCGAGGGTGGAGTCAACATCAATCCCCAGTGAGTCATAAGAAAGAAGAAGATAATTTTTCCCCAATGGAGGAAAGTTTTCCTAGTGAGCAACACACCATCAAGAAATCCCCAATGGACGGTACACTATCAAGACTTCATGGAAGGTCAGAATCATCACCAAAACACTTCTCAGTGGAATTATACTCCCCAGTGAGTCCTCCAGCATCCTCAGTGGATCTGTCATCCAAAAAGTAGTCAAGCAAGTCAGAAAGTCAGAACTCGTATGCATATCCTACAAGAATTGAACATGCAGGCACGAAATCCCATGCAAATTAGAAAGGAATACCATTAAACTTATGCACATATCCTCTGGGAATTGAACATGCAGGCACATCATACAGAACTTGTGCACTTATCCTCTAGGAATTGAATATTCAGGCATAGTGGAAAAGATAGAGGTAGAAATAGAGACCAAGGTCACCCTGAGGCAAGAGCCTTATCAGAACAGGTAGAGATGTAGATGAAAGACAAGTACCACCCTGATACTGGATTCATAAGGGGCAACTCAAACTTAATTGATATAATAAATGGAAATAGGCTGGATGAATATATTTTGTATTTTCTGGTTTAATGGGATAAGAAAAAAAACACTCAATAATTTAAAGGATAGATAAGCTCACCCAAAGGGATACAGATAGCACCACCCCAAGGAATTTAGCTAAGGATACAAAACTATTTTGGCTCACCACTCTATGGGATATAGATTAACACCACCCAAGAGATATGAAAACCGATACTCGCCACCCAAAGGAATCCACCCAAGGGATAAGAGATAATTTAGAAGAAATCCATCTTCTGAAAAACACAAGGTTTTTAATTCTGAAAATACACTCTACTTTTTATTAGATTCAACCAAAAGCTTTAATAGAGCTTGGAACAGCCCCCCAAGCATAGAAAAATGAAAAATAATAATAAATACATTCACTTAATCTGACCGAAGTCAGATATGACTCTTAAGAACTTAGAAACACAATAAATTACTTGTCGGCCTTGGAGACACTAAATAAAAACAAATTGACTTAATTTATAAAAAAACGTTTTAAAATAATAGGTTGTTATTCTGGTCTTCAAGGAAAGCTTTTGGGCCTGGACTAACATCAGCTTGGGCTTGCAGGATCTTAGGACACTCTGATGTCATACTCCCCTTCTTGAAAAGGACTTGCCCCAAGTCGGTCTTCTTAATCTTTATAGTAAGGAGAAAGATCAGAAACATTGAAGGTTGCTAAAACACTATAATCTCCAGGTAGATCAATCTTGTAAGCATTCTCACCAATCCGTTGCAACACTTTAAAAGGTCCATCAGCTCTAGGTTTCAACTTAGAAGATCTTTTGGAGGGAAATCTTTCCTTCCTAAGATGAATCCAAACCGAGTCACCTTCCTTGAAAACTACTAGTTTTCGATGCTTATTTGCTTGCTTGCAGTACTTCTCATTCTACTTCCCAATCTTATTTTGGACCTGTTCATGCAATTTCTTTATTTCCTTCGCCCTTTCTTCAGCATCACCACTGAAATTCTTGGTAACAGAAAGTGGTGTCAATTCAAGTGGTCTAGTAGGATTAAGGCCATAAACTACTTCAAAAGGACTATGACCAGTAGTTTAGCTAGTGGATCGATTATAAGCAAACTCATCTTGGGCCAAAAGAAGATCCCACTGTCTAATGTTTTTCCCCACAAAAGTTTTTAAAAGATTTCCCAAACTTTGATTCACAACTTCAGTTTGTCCATCTATTTGTGGATGGTAAGAAGAGCTGAATTACAGTGTAGTCCCAAGCTTCCTTTAAAGAGTATGCCAAAAATGACTTACAAACTTTGAATCACGATCAGAAGTGATAGTTTTTGGAACACCATGAAGCTTGACTATTTCTCTGAAATACAAATCAGCAATAAAGGATGCATCTGCAGTTTTGTTACAAGGAACAAAATGAGCCATCTTTGAAAATCGATCAACCACCATTAGGACAGAATCCTTGTTTCTTTGAGTTCGAGGCAAACCCAAAACAAAGTCTAAGCTGACATCTTCCCATGGAGCCTTGGGAACTGGTAATGGTGTGTACAACCCGGTGTTCTGGTTGTGACTCTTAGCAATTTGGTAGGTTTTGCAACTTCTCACAAGAGACATAACATTATGAGTCAACTTGGGCCAGTAGAAATTTTCTTGAACAAGAGCCAGAGTTTTGTCTCTTCCAAAGTGTCCACCAAGACCTTCCCCATAAGCTTCTTGGATAATTGCTCTTCGTAAAGAACATTGATGAATGCACAGTCTGTTGTCTTTGAATAAAAAACATTCTTACTTCAAGAAATGATTAGCAGAACCCTTGGAAAAATCTTTCCACACATTACCAAAGTCTAGATCATCATTATACAGCTCTTTGAGAACTTCAAAATCTAACACTTGCACCTCTATAGTGTTTAGCAAGGAATGTCTTCTACTTAAGATATCTGCCACTTGGTCAGCTTTCCAAACTTGTGTTTGATAGAAAAATAATAGGATTGAAGAAATTCAACCCATCTGGCATGTCAACTGTTGAGTTACTACCGACTATTTAAATACTTCAAAGCTTCATGATCAGAATGAAGGAGAAACTCATTTGGAAGGAGATAATGACTCCAATGATCCAAGGCACGAATAATGGCATAGAATTCTTTATCATAAGTAGAATACTTTTTCTTGCATTCATTTAGTTTCTCACTAAAGAAAGCAATAGGCTTACCCTCTTGACTTAGCACAGCACTAATTCCCATACCTGAAGCATCACAATCCACTTCAAATAATTTGTTGAAATTTGGAAGCACCAAAATCGGAGCTTCCGTCACCTTCTTCTTGAGCAGTTCAAAACACTTTTGGGCTTATTCATTCCACTAAAACTACCCCCTTCAAACATTCAATAACAGAGGTAATAAGACTGCTGAAATTCTTATTAAAACGCCGATAAAAGGAAGCAAGCCCATGAAAACTTCTAACATCATGGAGAGACTTTGGCATGAGCCAACTGAGTATAACCTCAATTTTGCTTGGATCCATTTTGATTCCATCACCTGGAACAACATAGCCTAAAAACAGAAGGCTGTCAGTTAGGAAATGACACTTCTTCAGATTTGCATAAAGCTTCTGCTCTTGAAGAGTTCGAAACACCTCATGAAGATGTTCCATATGCTCCTACTAAGACTTGTTGTACACTAAGATGTCATCAAAATACACAACAACAAAGTGACAAATGAATGGCTTAAAGATATGATTCATTAAGCGCATAAAAGTACTAGGAGCATTAGAGAGTCCGAAGGGCATCACCGTCCACTCATACAACCCTTCTCTAGTTTTGAAAGCTGTTTTCCATTCATCACCTGGGCTCATTCAAATTTGATGATAACCGCTACGTAGATCCATAAAGCTAGTCAAAAAGATCATCTAACCGCGGAATAGGAAAGCGGTATCGAATGGTGATCTTGTTTGCTACTCTACTGTCAATACACATACGCCATGAGCCATCCTTTTTGGGAACAAGAAGGGCTGGAACAGCACAAGGACTCATACTCTCCCTTACAAGGCCTTTTGCTATCAACTTTTCAACCTGCCACTGCAACTCTTCATGCTCTTTCAGATTCATTCTATAAGCTGGTTTATTAGGCAAAACAGAACCAGGCACAAGATCGATGCAGTGCTGCATATCTCTTATAGGTAGAAGACCGAAAGGAATTTCATCAGGAATGACATCACCAAACTCCTTAAGAAAATGTATCAACAAAGGAGGAATATTCGCTCGATCCTTATTTTCTCTAACTACAATAGCAAACCCCTCACCACATTCTGTCAAGGCTCTCTCCACCTCAGTTCTAGTCAATAAATTGCTTCCCTCCCTAAGTGAAGATTTGAGAACATGGATCATTCTTAATGGAACCAAAGTTATTTTAACCCCATCCAGTTCAAAAGAATAAGTATTTTAAACCATAATGACTAGTCTTTCTATCATACTGCCACGCTCTCCCAAGTAATAGATGACATGCATCCATGGGTACAACATCACAAATTACTGCATCTTTATAATTCTTGCCAATAGAAAACTGAATTAAGCACCTCTTATTTACCTTCACCTCATTGCCTTTGCAAAGCCACTAGAGTTTGTATGGCTGAGGATGATTTTCAGTTTCTAGCTTCAACTTTTCCACCATGGTTGCTGCAACAACATTCTCACAACTTCCTCCGTCAATGATAACATCACAAACTTTTCCATGAGAAGTACATTTGGTATGGAAAATATTTTTCCGAAGTCATTCATCTTCTGCATAGGCTACCTTGAGACTTCTTTGAATAACAAGCGCCTCTCCTTGGTTAGCAAAGACCACCTCCTCATCGTAAACAGCTTGTTCATGAACAACCAATGCTGAATCATCCTCATCTTCTATCTCCACATCTCCCTCCACTAGAGAAACTATCTTGCGGTTTGGACAATCAAAAGCAATATGTCCAAAGCCTTGACATTTGAAACATCTACGGCCTGTACCAGTGGTGTTGGGATGATTAGAACCTGATGCTGATTCATTCTTTGATGGTTACAAGACAGTAGCTGTCTTGGGTAGTGCAATAGCCTTAGAAGTGGAACCACTCCCTTGGTTAGAAATACCTTCTTGATTATAGGATCGAAAGTTACTGCCACGCCTCTCCTTCAGTTGCTTCTCCACTTTCATAGCAAGCTTGCAAACATCATTGTAGGTCCAATAGGTTTGTAGTTGGACCACATCACTAAGTTCAACACGTAAACCTCCAAGATAGCGAGCTATCATTTGCTCCCTGGTTCTACAATATCACATCGAGTCATAAGATGATTAAACTCTGTTGTAAACTCCTCCATAAGAAGCTGCTTCTGTTTGAAATTATGAAATCTCAAAAAAGCCTCTTGCTTGAAGTGATCAAGCAAGTATTTTCTCTTAAGCTCTCTTTTCATCTTTTCCTAGGTCACAATACGATCTCTTCCTTCCTGTTGTCGCTGCCTCTTGAGATGCTCCCACCAAATTGAAGCATGTTTTCTTAGTTTGATTGCAACAATCTTCACCTTGCAATTATCTCGAATATCTTTGAAATCAAAGATTCGCTCCATAATAGTTAGCCAATCAATGAAATCATCAGGTTGCATTTTCCCCTCAAATTCTGGAATGTCCACCTTCATATCATAACCTCGTTGTAAGTTTCTAAGATGACAAGGATGGGGTGGGGTGGAGTGCTCCCACCAGAGAAATGACTAGGGGCACGATAAAATGGATTCTCCTCTTCATCATTGCTAACAGCTTCAGATTCTGAATTATGATATCTGAGACCTCGCCCTTCATTCTTGTAAAACCCTGGAGTTGCTGAAGTTGTCTCCTTAAATCGTCCATTTCAAAATCTCGATGATCCCTTTCAAGTATCTCACCATTGTTTCCAAGTCGATGATGTCCAACCATTGAACCAAAACTCTGATACCAGCTGATACCGAATTTGTAAGAGGCAACCCAAACTTAACCGATATAATAAATGGAAATAGGCTAGATGAATATATTTTGTATTTTCTGGTTTTATGGGATAAGAAAAAAACACTCAATAATTTAAAGGATAGATAAGCTCACTACCTAAGTAAACCCAAAAGGATACAGATAGCATCACCCCAAGGAATTTAGCTAAGGATATAGAACTATTTTGGCTCACCACTCTATGGGATGCAAATTAACACCACCCAAGAGATACAAAAACCAATACTCGCTACCCAAAGGAATCCACCCAAGGGATAAGAGATAATTTAGAAGAAATCCATCTTCTGAAAAACACAAGGTTTTTAATTCTGAAAATACACTCTATTAGATTCAGCCAAAGGCTTAAATAGAGCTTGGAATAGCCCCTCAAGCATAGGAAAACGAAAAATAATAATAAAAAATACATTCACTTAATCTAACCAAAGTCAGATATGACTCTTAGGAACTTAGAAACACAATAAACTACTTGTCGGCCTAGGAGACACTAAATAAAGACAAATTGACTTGATTAATAAAAAACGTTTTAAAATAATGGGCTATTATTCTGGTCTTCAAGGAAAGCTTTTGGGCCTGGACTGACATTAGGTTGGGCTTGCTGGATCTTGGGACACTCTGGTGTCACACCCGGAGAAGTTTGAGGCAAGAAATCCAGATGGACACCACAGATATATATCCTTTTAAGTTGGTAAGAGCACCCTTGTTTGGTTGTTTGAGCTCGTAAGAGCACCTTTGTTTTTTTTTTTTTTAAGTGACTCCAGGATAGTAAGTCACTCGCCTTTTGCTTGCAATTGGCAAAACAGGTTCTGGGATAGTGAACCTGTCGTTGCTAGTTTCTTAAGCAACAAAGATGGGAATTCTGACATACGAATCCCACGCAACTCTTTGGAGTTGCACCCCGCCCCATGTATGGTGATGTATGTTGTGTGCATGGGTTAGGCCCGAGCTGTACGTCGAAACAAAATGTTTTGTCTCTTATTCTTTTAGTTCTCTTAGCAAAGCCTATAAATAAAAAGAGGGGCATTTGTAGAAACCGCATTTTGTACCCTTTACAACTCGGGCCCCCGTTCCCTAATGATGCTGAAATTCTAAAACTCAAGGTTGGTTTAGGGCCCAATCAGATGTTAAATTGATTTGAGAAATGTTGAAATGAAAAATATAACTTTTAATGAGCATATAAATCTATTTTTGAAAAAGTTAAGCAAAGGAAGCCTTCAGCATGCGCATGCAGGCCCGATCTTGCGCGCGCATGTAGGGTTCTAGAAACATAAAAAATGCAAGTTTTCTGCATTAATGCTAAGGTTTAGAACGAATCCCACATCGTTTGGGAGCCGTTCCAAACCTCTATTTTCACATTATAAATAGCCATACATGGTACATTTTCAAAACACACAGATATCCTAAGGGAAAACACTAAGATTCACTAGAAATAGTGAATCAAAGAAGGAGTTTTTCACAAAACATCCTTAGGTCAATTTTCTTTTGATTAGAGCATTTTCTAGCCTTGATCTTTGAGTTTAAGATTACTAACCACGTTTCTTATTTATTGTGAATAAATTTGACTAAGGGGAACAGTAAAAAATCAAACTTGAAGAGCTTTTATTTTAAGGTATTAAGTTCTAAGCTTTTCTTTTTATTTCTTGCTTTTAATTATGTTTTAATCTTGTTTTTTTGCTTGTTTTATATTTATATGTGTTTATGTAGTTTAGGTTTATGCAGTTGTTATGTTTTAAAGCATGTTAGGATGTTAGATTTATTGTTTTGAAGTCATGTTTGTTTTATGTGTTGCTAGGGTTTCTGGGGTGGATTCCACATGCGCATAATCCTGCCGATGCATGCAAGCTAGATTATGCACACGCAGGCTTGTTCATGCATGCGCATGTTCTTGCCTAGAAACCCTAACCCTAGTTTATCTGATCCTGTTTCCCATTTCCTTGCATAAATATGCTTCTATTCTAGTCTTCCTTTGTATGTTTAAATCTCTATTTCATTGTTTGATCATTCTTTTGCTCTTCACATGTTAAAATTAGGGTTTATCTTTCGTTTCTTTGTTTCGATGCCCTGAACACGCACTCACATGTTCATGCATTAATGCCATATGTGCTGAGATGCATCAAGGTAAATAAGGTAAGTCATGCATTCACATATACATGCATTTTGTTTGTAATCTTGTTTAGGATTGATGAACGTGATATGATGAATAAGCATGTTGTGTTCTTAATGTTTTCAATGATCTCTTGATGATACCATGATTTGTTTATTGCCCATGCTTCTGCCTTGAATATGATATGATGACATGGTGTTAGATGAATGATAGGTGGATGATATGTATGTTAGAGATGCCATGATAGATGTATGTTAGGAGATACCATGATAGATGTATGTTAAGATATGCCATGATAGATGAATGATTAGGTCTTTTTGGGATGATTAATGCCATGTTGTATACTTAGATGTATGATAGTGTGTGTGTGTAAGTTAGAATACAATATTGAGTATGCATTTAATAGGGTTAAGACATAAGACACAATAAGAGGAAACCAACCTTAGGATTGGGCAGTTTTGGGTGTCTAACTCCTTCCCAAAATCGTACCTAAACTTTGAACCCATATTTCTGGTAGTAAGATAAAAAAGGTCTTTCCTCGAGAGGACGATATATATACGGTTATTAGACCATTTCAAAAACTAGGTAGAGACTCCCCTGTTGTGTCCACAGTTGGGTAAAAGACACAAGGACCCTCAAAACATCCCTAATGGATTGAAAGCATCAAGAACATCCCTCAGCAGATCAGAAATCACTAAGGAAACTCCCCCGTGAGTTAAGATCATCAACCAAATCCCCAGTAAAGTACAATATCTTGGAAAGACTTCCCCGTGGGTTCAAGGCACAAAGGCAACCCCCTCGAGGATTGTGAAGGAAATTCCCCTTGGAGTTGATGAAACCCTTTTGTGGGTGGAGTCAGCACAAGTTCCCTAGTGAGTCATAAAGAAGAAGAAGAAAATTTTCCCAGTGAATTACACACCATCAAAGACTTCCTCGTAGGTCAAAATCACCACCAACACATCCATTGGCAAAGTTATTTTCCCAAGTAGGTCACACACCAAAGACTTCCTCATGAGTCAGAAATAACAAGAACTTGTGCACATATCCTCCGAGGATTGAATATGTAGGCACAGACCCCATATCAATCATAAGGAAGAATACAACACTTGTGTAGATATCCTCCGGGAATTGAATATGCAGGTAAAGACCTTATACAAGCCAAAATTTGTGCACATATCCCTAGGAAATTGAATATATAGGCACAACAGGAGAGGTAGAGACAGAGATAGAGACCAAAGTCACCTTGAGGCAAGAGCCTCACCAGAACAGGTAGAGATAAAGATGGAGAAGACGAGTATTATCCAGAGGCGCAAGCCACCTGAAGAAGTTTGAGGCAAGAGCCCCAAATGGACACCACAAATATGTATCCTTTTAAGCTCGTATGAGCACCTTGTTTGTTTGATTAATGGTTGCGGTCGTTGGCCATGTTTGTTTTTCTTTTTTAGTGACTCTAAGATAGTGAGTCACTCGCATTTTGCTTGCAATTGGCAAAATAGGTTCTGGGATAGTGAACTTGTCGTTGCTCATTTCAAAAGTAACAAAGGTGGAAATTCGGACAAACGAATCCCACGTAACTCTGCGGAGTTGTACCTCGCCCCATGTTTGTGTGTCGTGTGTCGTGTGCATAGGTTGGGCCTGAGCCATATGTCGAAACAAAATGTTTTGTCTCTTATTCTTTTGATTCCATTAGCGAAGCTCACGAATCAAAAGAGGGGGCATCTATAAACATTGCAATTTGTACCCCTTACGACTCAAACTCCCGTTCCCCAATGATGGTAAAATTCTAAAGACCAAGGTTGGTTTAGGGCCTGATCAGATTATAAATTGACATGAGGAATGTTTTTATGAAAAATATAACTCTTTTATGAATAAAATAAAGTAATTTTTGGAAACTAAATGCCATGGAAACCCTAAGGCTACGTACGCATACGCACGTATGCATACGCAGGTTTGATGTATGTGTTGGAGTTTATGCCCTAAAATCCAATTTATTGGCATGTCATAAATAATTAAATTGTTTAATTATGTGAGACTATCTATAAATGAACTAATGAGATATTATCTTAGTTCTTGAGATGCATAGTATGTGATTTATGTGAAAAGTCACAGAAGATATAAATCACAAGTTCTTTGTAAACTCAGAATTTCAGTTCGTAGTCGGTGATGAAATTGAGCATTTCATCTGCGCAGACTATAACATATCAACTAAGATGATTTGTCTTGATCATGAAAGTGGAGACTTCTAGTTGGTATGTTGATATGTTTTAAAAGTTAAGACATATTGAACTAAACCGCTGTGAGATTTATTATTCTCCTAACGACTGTCAAATGAATAATAAATCTCACGACTTCTATTTACATTAACTATAAATCCTGAGAGAATAATAGACTCAATCATGAGGTGTAGGTTACTTTGATATATTAGGAGTGAGATCTATAAGTCACGGTCAAAACCTCAGTATGTTGGGCAATTGCATTTAATGTTGATGGAACATATATTTTCAAGATGGAATTCATAATCTCTTAACGAAGATATAAAATATTCCCTTGAGATAAGTTTAATGGGTTTTGTTATTCAGAGTGTTGAGCCCAACCACTTTAGTAAAGAGTTACTAAAGTATATATTTATGAAATTGGATTTCATAAATATATGATGAATAACATAAAGGATTAAACCGGGTACTCAAGGATTAAGATGTAGTAATCTTCAAAGTGGTAGTCTACTTTCATGACTTTATATTACTACGAATATTTTAATAAAAAAGTTACATGTATAATAAAGTCTTGAGATATAATTTATTAATAAGGCCTAGAGTGCAATTATATTCTTATAGTGGTATTGAATATAATTAATGGTAACTTTGGACTTGTCAAGAATTGACAGAAAAGCTCGAGGCCCATTGGAGCTAGAGTCTTATTTATTCCCTTTTGGTCCCACTCCAAGACACATATTAGAGCCCAATTGGAATGGCCCAAAAGGCTAGCCCAATTAGATAATCAGTTATATATAAGGAGAGAAACATACAGAATTTAATCAAGTCTTTCATAAGAGTTTTCATAAGGAATTAAATGGATTGTATGTGAGTGTTGGACACTCTCTATTATTCTCTCCTTGGAAATTGATTGAGAGACCACACTTCTTGGGCATTAAGTGGAATTGGAGTGAAGATTAAAAGTGTTCCTAAGTACTTCTAATATTTTGTTTTGAATTTCACCGCACCAAGATACGCTTTCTTGTTCTTAAATTCTGAAACTTACATAGTACATGTTATCAATTGCGAATGAAGTAGATCCAATAATTTTTCGCTGTGTATGTTTTGTATGTGATACAAACATGTATTTTTTCAACAAATGGTATTAGAGCGGTCTTCAATTTCAAATCTATATAACATGTTTTTTGAGTTTTGGAATTAAAGATGGTAATTTCATGATGTTAAAAGATTTAGCAATTAATTTTCTGCATGATCATTGAAATTATTGTTTGATAAAAATTGATATTGATGTTATGATATTGTTTAAGTTTGATTTTAATTATGTTAGATTGAACTTTAAGGCTATAACGTCAATGGAATTCAGTTTTAATCTCAATCTCTTTCTGATGTGATCAAGCAACTATGTTTTGTTCAAGTGAAACATCAAAAACAGTTACCAGAAATTTTGAAAATTCAATTTTTACGATTTTCAACCTATTGAGAATTCCCTTCGATCGATCGAATGTTCCTTTTCGATCGATCGAACAGGAATCGAGAATCGATCTAGTCAGGCAAATTGTTTATGCTGAATTTATTAAAATTTCGATTGATCGAGAATTCCATTCGATCGATCGAATTTGTCTTTTCGATCGATCGAATAGGAATCGGGTACTGATCGAGTCATCCAGAAACTGGAAAATTTTTTGATGAATATTTTGATCGATCGAGAAATAGATTCGATCGATCAAAATGAACTGTTTTTGAAAATTTCACTAAGTATTAAAACATAGATGAAGTGTAAGGCTACGTGTGATGAGATTACACATGGTTCTAACTAAAAGACCTAATGAGATCAAATATATTAGTTAAATAGAACTATTAGTCCTAAATAGTTTGGGACTTGTCTTTTAAGAAACATTCTAATGAGATTAGAATTGTTGTATGATTGAAAGTCCTTAATTTATTTTAATTAGAAGTTTTAATGAGATTAAAACTTAATTAAAAAGTATATAGTTTCTAATGAGATTAGAATCTTTTATTTAGTAAATTAAGGATAGAGTTCTTTATAACTAATTTTTGATCCATTAGTGTTTAAGGAATTCTAAATAGTTTAGGACTTCCATTTTAGTTAGTGATTCTAATAAGATTAGAATCTTCAATAAGTGTAAGGTTATTAGTTGTGATGGGATCACAATTATTTAAGAAAAACCCAAATAATGAGTGGGAATGTTGAAATCACCATTTTGTTAAGTTTATTGTAATGTGAGTAAGTACCTTATCTTGATTTTGAGTCTTGCATTCCATACGGAGGGTATTTACTTCACGGATTACATGATTAAACTTCTTTGTGATTACGCGAATGTTCGTTACGCTATTGTGACGTGACTTAGTAACATCACATCGAATTTAAACAATTAAACACATTTGATGTGTAGGGTTAAAATTGTGATTAGATCACAATGATTTCATAACAATCCACTTGTTTTAAAATTTCTAATGGGAGAGAGATACAAGGGTTGGATCTCACGACCTCCATTGTCGGTTCATAGTGGTGTGGGGCAAACATCTCGTTTTGGCCTTGAGCCTTGCGTTCCATGCGGAGGATGTTTACTTCATGGTACTACAAGATTGAACTTCCCGGTTTATTGTGGTGTGGGCAAGCACCTCGTCTTGGCCTCGAGCCTTGCGTTCCATGCGAAAGGTGTTTTGCATCATGGTACTACAAGATTAAACCTTACAAAGATAGAATTATGTGGCTACACATGGTTTTAGGCAATGGTGTACACTAGACTAAGTTTGATAGTATCCTCTATGCTGAGTTCTTGCTATTATTACTTAGAGGCTAAAGGAAAAGCGGCAAATTATTTTTGTTTGGTAAGAGTTACCATGATAGCATTAATAATGAGAATATTTCTCGCCTGATCATAGTGATTGGTATGACCTCGCTTCCGAGGAATATTAATTGCGGGATTAGGTTGTCGTTGCACCTAGTATAGTATGGTTTTCGGGTTCCATATTATATGGTTATGGATGCAAAATATAATGTCCCTGTAATTATGTTCACAGTCTCAAAATAAAATTGTCATAATTTTGTTCTCTAGCTATTATTTTAATTGAATCACATTAACTAAAAAATAATTTTGGACATGATACTTAAAGGAGCTGAAGTACATAAATATGTTTCGATTCAGCATTGTCATAATTTTCCAATGCATGATGCATTAATGGAAGATAACTTATAATATGATTATAATCTCCATTGAAATGCTAATATGTTACATTGGCTAATATCTCAATTGTGCTACAGCATGAGATGCAAGAGTTAGTACTAGACTTAGACTTTATATTAAGTCTAAATGAGATGTTTGATATGAAATATCGTGCTACTAAAATGATATTCGATATAAATCATATTGAATGTCAAGAAAAGCTTAAAGAGTTCCAATTCTACGTCATTTTATGAAAATATTTTATTTTTAAAATGAATTGGAATTCTTGGATGTAGAGATTAAATAATAATCTCATTTGGATATGATCCACAAGTCCTTGTTAGAGTGATTTGACCAATTCAGATTATTTTGAAAATAAATAAATTCTTTTTATATTATCTGAATTAATGAATGAGTTCTACGCAACGGAAAACATCCTAAAAGTTAAGGCTAGGATTAATATGATTTAATTCAAATTCTTAGCCTAAACCGAAAGGTAAAAGTGATAAGAAGAGGAATTATAATACCAAACAGTTGGACAAGATAATTGCCCTTATAGTTGCCAAGAGGAAATTAGACTTAAAAGCATGACCAAAAGGAAAGTGATTCCGTTTTGGTAAAACTAAGTATTGTCCATGATTGTTTTCTAGATGGAGATTTACATGTTTTACTTTTTAAAGAGAAAGTTTTCATCATTTGGTATTGTATGTTTTAGCACTTAAGACTAAATCTTATTAATATAAATGATATTCAAGATTGGTGAAAGATGGGCTTTTAGAATCATTATTTTGTTATATTTCTAATCAATGAATTCTATTTAGAGGATAATATGATCTAGGTCTCCTTTATTGTAAAGGAATATAGTTTCAATAACTTCTTTAAGTTAGTGCATACATAAAGGAAGAATAAAACTCTTTTAGATATAGTAAAGTACATGATAAATATTTCAATTTGCTTATTTCTTTTGGAGATATACTCTATGTATTACTAGACATTTTTTAAAATCGATTTCAAAAGTTTGTTCCTAGGATATTTGTTAAATTGTGGATTGGGTGAAAACCTAGAATATAATATTTCCACTTTTGGAAATGTCCAACACTTGTGCTAAAAAGGAAGTCTGACAAATTGAAATCAAAAGTTAGAAAAGTGTGAGTTTATGATGGGTATCCAAAAGGAATTGCAGAAGATTGTTTTGGTAGTCGTAAAGAAGACAAAATGTTTGTAAAGTACAAATACAAAGTTCTTGATAATGACTATATGAATAATCTTAAAGTTAAACGTAGAAATGTTCTAGAAGAAAAATGTCAGAATTTGTTATAAAACAACTATAAAATACATTTAGAAATGAGATGGTTGTATTAGATACACCATAAGACATTATTCTATATATATAGCTAGTACACCGGTACAATATCGTAGTGGGAGGATTATCAATTACCAAATAAATTCATACTTTTGGGATAAACTTTTGAAGTCATTCCACAAGGATGTGAATTTAATCATCAGTCCTACATAAAGGCAATAAATGATATGAATATGGATTACTGGATCCAAGGATATGTGAATAGAATTAGATTCTATTTAAAATCTAGAACTTGTAGAGGCGCCTAATGTCATTAAGCCTATTATTCTCAAATAGGTCTATAAGAAAAATGAGATTGATAGATTTGAAGGTGTAAACCTTCAAAGTCAAGACTAGTGGCGAAAAGATTTATTCAGAAAGAAATTGTTCGATTATGAAAAGATTTTTTCATCAATAGTCAAGTTTGACTCTATCTAGATTCTCTTATCTATTATATTTCATTTGGATGAAATATGACAATGGATATTAAGAAAGTTTCTTTTAGTAGCAATCTTGAGGAAAACATCTATATGATGTAACTAGACTTGTACATAGCAAAGAACCAGTAGTGTTTAGTATGCAAGTTGCTTAAATTTCATTTATGAACTAAAGCAAGCATCTAAATCATAAAATATCATCTTTGATTAAGAAATCAAATTGTTTGATTTTGATCAAGTATTAAAAGGCCTTAGGTGTATGTAAAGCTATATATAAATTTCTTAATGTATGTTGATGACACTCTAATCATTTAGAATGATGTAGAGTTGTTGTCATCAATAGAGTTTTTGTTATCTGATCCAGTTTGATATAAAGTACTTGGGAAAGACTAGTCACATCCTAAGAATTAAATTTTATTAAAATTCAGAAATTAGGATGTTGGATCTATCTCAAACTGTTTAAATAGATTAAATTCTATCCAAGTATAGTATGTAATACTTCAAGAAATGATTCTTTCCTTTTAAGTATGAATTTCCTTTATAAAGGACTATAGTCCTAAGATATATAAAAGGAAGAACTCTAAGGCAAGGTTTGGAAACAAGTTACAACCAGATTTATTGCATAAATGATCTTTTCTACTATTACTTCACACGTATTTATATCTCTCTAATGAGATAATACTCACACTTAATGTGTATCTTCACTACATAGGATGAACACATATCTTGAAATCCAATTTCATGAATCACAATCAAATCACAAGTCAGTATTTGTACATCTAGTAACCATTAAAACCTCACTTTGGTGGACAAACATATAATCTCTCATTCTCCTAGGATATTTGAGTATATTCTTCACTCCCACTAAATTAAGTGATTTTTGATTCAATTGATATTTGCTTATCATGCCCACCGCAAAATAGATATTTAGCCTAGTATTTAGCATAGCATAAAGACTTCCTATCGATTTGATATAAAGAACCGTCTTAATATGCTTGAATTACTCTAAAGGGAAGTGTTGGATATATGGTAAATTGTCTTTGAGGGCAAGTGGGAGATTGTTGGGGTTTATGCCTTAAAATCCAATTTATTGGCATGTCATAAATAATTAAATTGTTTAATTATGTGAGACTATCTATAAATGAACTAATGAAATATTATCTTAGTCCATGAAATGTATAGTATGTGATTTATGTGAAAAATCACAGAAAATATAAATCACAAGTTATTTGTAAACTCAGAATTTTAGTTCGTAGTCGATGATGAAATTAGGCGTTTCATCTACGAATACTATAACATATTAACTAAGATGATTTGTCTTGATCATGAAAGTGAAGACTTATAGTTGGTATGTTGATATGTTTTAAGAGTTAAGATATATTGAACTGAACCGCTGTGAGATTTATTATTCTCCTAACGACTGTCAAATGAATTATAAATCTCACGACTTCTATTTACATCAACTCTAAATTCTGAGAGAATAATGGACTTGATCATGAGGTATAGGTTACTTTGATATATCAAGAGTGAGATCTATAAGTCACGGTCAAAATCTCAGTATGTTGGGCAGCCGCATTTAATGTTGATGGAACATATATTCTCAAGATGGAATTCATAATCTCTTAACAGAGATATAAAATATTCTCTTAAGATGAGTTTAATGAGTTTGGTTATTTAGAGTGTTGGGCACAACCACTTTAGTAAGGAGTTACTAAAGTATATATTTATGAAATTGGATTTCATAAATATATGATGAATAAAATAAAAGATTAAACCGGGTACTCAAGAATTAAGATGTAGTAATCTTTAAAGTGGCAGTCTACTTTCATGACTTTGTATTACTACGAATATTTTAATGAAAGAGTTGCATGTGTAGTAAAGTTTTGGGATATAATTTATTAATAAGGCCTAGAGTGCAATTATATTCTTATAGTGGTATTGAATATAATTAATGGTAACTTTGGACTTGTCAAGAGTTGACAAAAAAGCCCAAGGTCCATTGGAGTTAGAGTCTTATCTGTTCCCTTTTGGTCCCACTCCAAGCCACATACTAGAGTCCAATTGGAATGGTCCAAAAGGCTAGCCCAATTAGATAATCAGTTATATATAAGGAGATAAATATACAAAATTTAATCAAGTCTTTCATAAGAGTTTTCATAAGGAATGAAATGAATTGTATGTGAGTGTTGGACATTCTCTATTATTCTCTCGTTGAAAACTGATTGAAATACCACACTTTTTGGGCATTAAGTGGAATTGGAGTGAAGATTAAAAGTGTTCCCAAGTACTTCTAATATTTTGTTTTGTATTTTACTACACCAAGGTACGCTTTCTTGTTCTTAAATTTTGAAACTTACATAGTACATGTTATTAATTGCGAATGAAGTAGATCTGTTAATTTTCCGCTGCGTATGTTTTGTATGTGATATAAACATGTATTTTTCCAACAGTATGCATACGCATACATGGGTCTGCGTACGCAGTTAGGGTTCTAGAAACTATGAAAGACAAGTTTTTATGTATTAAAATTGAGGTTTGGAATGAATTCCACATCGTCTGAGAGCCATTCTAAACTCCCATTTTTCAACTATATAAAGCCTAACATGGTATATTTCAAAGACACATAGAAAATCCTAAGGGAAAACACAAGATTCACTAGAAATAGTGAATCAAAAAGGAAGTTTTTCACTAAACTTCCTCAAGTCAATATTTTCTGATTGGGGCCCTTTTTTGGCCTTGATCTTCGAGTTTTAAGATTACTAATCATTTTTGTATTTGATTGTGAAAAAGTTGACTAAGGGGAACGATCAAAATCAAGCTTGAAAAGTTTCTTGTTTGAGGTATTTAATTCTAACCCTTTACTTTCCATTTCCTTGTTTTAATTATGTTTTCCTTTTGTTTTCTTGCTTTGTTTATGTTGTAACATGTTTAGGTAGCCTCGGGTTTAGTAACTTTCTGTTTTAAAGCATGTTATGTTGTTAGTTTCTTTAATTTTTGTTTCTGCTTTGTTTATGTGTTTCTATGTTTTTGGGTTAGGGTTCTAGGGCGTGTTTGCGTGCGCATGCTTTTTGCATGCGTACACAAACTCGAAGTATGCGTACGCATACAACTGGCCTGTGTACGTAGGCCAATGTATGCGCACGCATACTTGTGCCTAAAAACCCTAATCTGAGTTTTTTTTGCTTTTGTTTCTTTATTTCTTTCACATAATATACCTCTGCTTTGACCTTCTTTTATGTTTTTGAGTCCCTATTTCTTTGTTTGATTGTTTGTTTGCCTTTAACATGCTAGATTAGGGTTTCTTTCCATTTCTTGTTTTGATATACTATACACATGCATTGATGCATTGATACTGTGATGCAGTAAGGTAAGTGAGGTAAGTCATGTATTCGATGAACATGCATTTTGTATGTTGAACACAACAAATATGTTTGTTTGATGCTTGGATACTATGCTTAGATGTTTGAGCTATATTTGATATCAATACCTTGCTGCCATGTCCATGTTTCTACCCTTGTGATATCTTGTTTGTTTGCTACCTTGGATGAGATGATATGATATGCATGATAGATGTATGCTAGGTTTGATGTGGATTGCCATGATAGGTGTATGTTAGGATTTTGGGATGATTGATGCCACGTTGATTGCTAGATGAATGCTAGTGTGTGTGTGAGTTTAGAATAACAATGTTGAATATGCCATTAGGTGGCGATTTCGTTTTCACCCTCCGTCCAGTCCACTCGGCTAAGGCGTACTTCCCACAAGGAACCCACTTGTTATGGGCGCTTGCGCCCACAATTATTTATTTCAATGGGTTTACAATAGTGGTTGTCGGTGTTTAGTTTACTGTGTTAACAATTATGAGGCTTTTTTCCTTCCTTTTTTATTAATAGATTGTGAGTGAGATTGTGTTGTTATTGGAGTCTAATACACTATACAAGGAGTAAAGATGTGGCTGTGAGGGTTTGTGGTATGTTTGGATAGGTTATTATCTTCTTTTTATTTTGTTGTTTTTTTATTTATAATTATATATAATTTTATTACTTGATTTGGTTTGAAATTGTACATTTCTCTTTACATTGACAGTTTTAAAGTCAATGTGATTGTGTTTATATTTAAGTGCTGTTGAATTGGTTTGGTATGTTGATTACTTTTATTTTCAAAAACTCGATCTATACACCTTTACGAATTGGGGTAAAATTGTGGAATATTTTTTTTTCTTTTTTTATGATCAATGATTAATATGAATTTTGAATTCAATTAAAAGAAATAAATAAATGAAAATTTACAAACGCAAAATAAAAAAAGAGCCAAATATAATCTAATCCAGGTGTATTAGAAATAGAATTCACGTGTGAGTCAGAATGTGTGTGGCTAATTCTCATGGTGAATGGGGTCTACTATGTGTTTAAAATTGAAATTTCTAGTCAGCACTTAGCACTTAGCACTCAGCAGACCCCATAAGGCCAAAACACAAGAAGGACTCCAAGGATTTGTTTGGGATCTGCTTATTTTGCTGAAATTGAAAACTTTTTGCTGAAAGTATTATATATAAAGGTAAAAGTTAGATAAAATAGTATAATAAGACCTATAAATAGTACTAAAAAGTTCAATGAATCCCATTAATAATAATAAAAATAAACTAACTTTTTAAACTGAAACCAACCGCACACCAAATAAATTGAGTCACTGCTTTTTGGTTGGTACACAAGTCATTCGGAGTCCTTTCTTCTTTATTGAAATGACAGAGGAGTCTTTATTTGTTTGTTTGTTGTTTGTATATTCCTTTGGTATACAAGATTATGTTTTTTTGGGTAAAAGTAAAATTTTTTTTTCCTCCCATTTTGTGTGCTCGCAATCCCAAATGGCCAATGCCCAATGCCGTCTCCATTTTGAATTATTAAATGAGTCCCACCGTTCCTGTCTCTTTCAGTCTATTATAGTAGGTAGTATCAAATATCATCATCATTCATCAATTCACTTTATAAATTTCAATATCCTTCTCTTTCCTGCTTTTGATTACAAATTTACAATTTACAAGCAATGACAAACGACGCCGTTCCACAGTACTCCTCTTCATCATCATCATCATCATCTTCGTCTTCATCTTCATCCTCATCTTCCAGTACTGGCTCAGACATGCCGAAGAACGACGTCGTTTCCTCTTCCTCTTACTCTGAAATCTGGAACTACCTCTGGATCCCTCTCCTCATTTCTTACTCAAAAGAACTCAGTCTCGCCAAAGCTCAGTCAACGATTCTTCTCCCAACTCAAAATCATCAACTCGGTCTCGCCGACTCCACCACCACCTGTATCACTCCAGATCCCAACCTCAACTACCGGCCGGTCATCGGAATTCTGAGCCACCCGGGCGACGGCGCCTCTGGACGTCTCAGCAATGCCACAAACGCTTCCTACATTGCGGCCTCCTATGTCAAATTCGTTGAATCCGCTGGTGCTCGTGTTATTCCTCTCATCTATAATGAACCTTCCCACATTCTTTTCCAGGTACTATTACTATTATTATTTAATTAACCTTACTTCTTCTTTCAAGGTTTTATTTATTATGCTAGTTGAAATTTGATAAAGAAGAAGAATTATTTGGGCTTTTTATTTATTTATTTATTAGATTAGGGTTCAGGTCAGGTAGATGATGAGCTTTTTGAGTATATTGCGATGATGAAGTTCCTTAGGAGGCGTTTGTGCTAATTGAGTTTTGACAGCAAGGGGGATGGATGGATTGGGATTGATGCCTTCTTTATTTATTTTTTAATTCTAGATATATTTTCATACGCCTATGGTGCAGATAGATTTTTCTGGTAAAATAGAATGAATTTTTACTTAATGAATGTTGCTAAAATACTTTTTTTTTAATATATTATTTTTGTTTTATTATTATATTAAAATTCTCACGAAAATGTAATTACTCTGAATGAAGAAGTTGTGTTTGGTTATAGAACTGGAGAATGTATTTTTTCTATAAAAGGAATAATTCATTATAAAAATATTATGAAATAATAATTTTTGGCCAAAATGTTGTTTTCGTGGCTAAAATTTACCAAAAAATCAGTTTTTGTCCCTAAACTATAATGGTCTGTTTGGATTGAGGGGGAGGGAGGGGGAGTAGAGTAGAGTAGAGTAAATTTAGTACAAAATTAGCCAACTCTACTCTACTCCCCTTCACTCTCCCTCCATCCAAACAGGCCATAAAAGTTTCATCTTTTGTCCCTGATCTTTGCAAAACATTCTACTTTATGTCCTTTTGTCTATGTTTAACTGTTTGTTAATTTATATCATATGTGGCCTAACAGGAATGCTGATGTGGTATTTGACTTGGACCAAACTATTTAAAAAAAAAAACAAAAGTTGAACACATGTCATGAAATCATTGGAAAGAAAAAAATATCATTAAGACAAATTACCCCACAACATCTCCCTTGGATTTCAACAAAACTTCCCTATCAATGAGTTAGGAACTTAGGGCTTAGAACCCCCCACAATTTGTGAGATTCTCTTTCTCTTTTGCTTGTTTTAGATCGAAGTATTCTCATTTGTTTTTAAGGTTATCGTTTTTGTTATGTTTGTGTTTAGCTTATGCGTACTGAGGGGACAATGACGATTTGTGAATTTAAGGTCTCTTTCATTGTAATTGGCCCAATTGGCCTTGCCAACCGTCGTGATATATCACTATTCACTACCCATATTATGAGCCATTATATAACTAATTATTATTCTTCGTTTTTAGAAAGATTTAGATTTTATGTTTTCTTTTTTCAAATGTTATTTGTTTGATTTTGTTTGGATTGGTTGTTATTAAATACATAAATTTAAGACAAGCATATTTCTGAATCAATCTATGTTGATCAATGTAATCTTCTCTATAAGGCCCTTTAAAAACAAACAACTTTGAGTATTGGGATTTTTGAGTGGTTATGTTATGCGTACTGTTTGGTTCTTGAGCAAATGGTGGGAAAAAAGTTCAATGATTGGGTGTTAGCAATTTTTGTTGAAGTCCAAGGGGGACATTGGGTAATTTGTATCGGTTATATTTTTTTTCCATGTGTACCTATTTCAAACCATATGTTCAATTTTTTAAAAAGGAAACAATTTGGTCAAAGTCAAATACCACATTAGCTTTCCGTTAGGCCGCGTAGTTTATAAAACTAAAGGACATAGACAGAAAGGCATAAAGTAGAACATTATGCAAAGTTTAGGGATGAAAAGCAAACCTTTTTAAAGTTTTGGGAGGAAAACTGAATTTTTGGTAAAGTTAGGGATGGAGACATTATTTTAGCCAATATATATATATATATATATATTTTTTTCAAATATTAACCTAAAAAATCACGGTTAACATACATGATTGCCATTTTAACTTCGCACCCAATCACCCATTCACTACCCAAAGACCACCACCATGAACACCATACAATCATCGTGCCCGGGTCACACCCCTCCAACCTCCCCTCAGACAGCCATTGCCAACAGATCCAACTTCCAGCCCTCCAACTGAGCTGCTTCCCTCATTGACTCCAAAGAAAAGAACCCGCTACCACAACCTACATGCAAATCACTTCAATCCCCTAGAAGCACCCAATCACCACTGCTCGACAACTCTTCCATTGTTGCATTGCAGAAATGTAACTCTGGGGCAGCTTATGAGATTTGGATGCACTTGCCAAAAAAATATTAATGTCAGCTTCTCCATTTGATTTTGATGCACTGGTGAACCATGAATGAGTAGAGGGATAAGAAAAAAACAGAGGAAAAAAGAAAGGAGGATAAAAGGGGAGTCTTGTGGAAGAGAGGGAAAAAGAAAAAAGAAAAAGGTTTAGCGTGAGCATTTGGGCTGGTTAATTATAAAGAGGAAAAAGAAAGAAAAAAAAAAAAAGACGAGAGAGAATTGAGAAGGAAGATATAATTAAAATAAGGATTTTTTCTTCTTCTGGTATCTACCTAGATTTTTTTTGGTGATAGGGTTATTATTTAAAAAAATTATTAAATGGTTAATATTCTAATTGTAAAATTAATTAATTGGAAAAAATGCATTCTCCAATAACATAGTTAAACTCAATTTCATTCAGCATAATTACTTTTTAGTAAAAGTTTCAGCATTAAACCAAATATAGTTTTTTTATAAACAGGCATTCTGTCATAATATAATTTTTAGAAATCATTTTGCTAGAATACATATTGTTTTTATTTATTTTATGGAATACTAGTAGAGTTACCAAACGCAACCTACTTATCAAAAAAAAAAAAAAAAAAAAAAAAGTAGAGTTACCAAACACTACCTAAATAAGAAAAACAAAATGCAAAATGTATTCTCATGTCTAGAACATTGTGTACATGTAGGTAATTGGATGGTGATTAATCAAAACCTGAAATTGATAGATTTAGTGGTGAGTTTATACATTGTTGAGCCATGTTAATCGCATTTCTTATTCATTTTGAAAAAGAACTTAGGAACAGTTAAAGAACATAATGGAATTAAAAAGACAATGAAGAGAATCTACATAAGTGGGAATATATATATATATATATATATATATGATGTAGGACAGATTTGGGATTTGTCTACAAAGTTGTGGTGGGTTTTGGGTTAGGAATGATGAAGAATTAGAGAGAAGTTAGAGCTGTTTAGGGGCTGTGTGAACAGTACCCATGAACATTGCCCATTGCTCAAAACACTCAATTTTATTAATCAACTCATTCTACCTCTTGAATACATTGAGCACAATATATATATAAAGACTCTTACTTGTACTAGTAGTATTAGGACTCCTACTAGTATTAGGACTACTATTTAAACTTAATAAATTAAACCAAAGCCCATACATAAAGACCTATAATTAAATAAGACTCGTTAATAAATCCCATGGCCTATAACTATGGTCCATACCCAACAATTGTAAAATTACTAAAATACCCTTGACTCAAGACTAACCAAATAAAAAATAAAAACTTAATTAACTACCATGGACAATAACGCTCAATTTGTTTTGAAGTAAAATATTTGCAGTTGTAAAATATTTTTAGTAAAATATTTTACCGTGTTTGATTGTCAACATGAAAATACAGTGAAAAATTGTATGTTTCACCGTAAAATGAATTTTTTTTCATATTTCTCAAAACTCAATTGGTGCACAGACCTTTAGCCAAAAAAAAAAAAAAACTGGTGCACAGACCACCACCACCCACCCCCCAAAACTCCACATCGGAAGAAAAAACAGCCACCAAAACACCACCAACCATTCAAAAAACAGCCACCAACCACCAAACCACCATTGACCATTCAAATGACAACCACCATCAACCAAAAATCCAGATCGGAAAAACCAAAAAAAAAAAAAAAAAAAAAAACAGAGATCGGAAAAACCAGCCAAAAGGCAACCACCATCAACCAAGGAAAACCTTTACGAACTCAGATCGAAAACCCAAGAAACAAAGAACATAATCTGAAAATCTAACCCCAGCAGAGGCGAGATCGGGGGTAGCCACCAAAAACTTAAGACCGTCGTCGGACCCAAGGCAGTGCAAGAGAGAAGAGAAAGATGGATTTGTGCAGAAGAGACATGATGAGGTTTTGTAGTGCCGATGATGGTGGTTGGGGTCGGTCAGTGGGTGGCCAACGGTGTGAGATGGGTTGTGCAAGATGGGTGGAGATGAGAGGGTTGTGGCCTTGTGAGTGAGAGAGCTGAGAGATGGAGAAAGGGAGAAGAACTGAGAAAGTTAAGATAGGGGGAGAAGCTGAAAAAGTGTTGGGAGTGAGAGAGGAGAAGAAATTGTAAAACGTTTTACTGATTTTTTAAGTGTAAAATATTTTACAGTTTTTGCCTTTAGTTTTTCCTTTGACTGAAAATATTTTACATTTGATGAATTATTTTACTGCAAAACAAACACAGTAAAATGTGAAAATATTTTCCTGAAAATATTTTACATAAAAACAAACAGAGAATTATTTTTGGGCTTTGCCTTAGATTTAGGCTTCCAAAGAGAATATCCTTTCTTTAAACCATGTTATGATTCCACCATCAATATATATATATATATATATAGAGAGAGAGAGAGAGAGAGAGAGAGAGTCCCAAAAACCTGGGGATCTGGGGGATTTTAACTGGACCAACCTATAGATTATGCATTACTATCAAGAGGTCCAATTATTTCAGTATATCCCATCCAAAATCCAATAATTTAAGTTCTTGGTGTGCATATTGGCTGTTGGCTCGGTTCCTTTGAATTTGTTTGATAATTTGATATTGCAGTATTACTGTTATCTAGTTATTTGGAGAAACTTGATATGTTGATAAATTACATATTTTAGCACTTATATCATCTCTGCTTGCAATCGACACCTTTTCTCTTGTAAGAGTAAGGTGGAGGGCAAGGTTCGTGGGTCAAGACCCATGGCTCTGTTTGTAACATTACCTATAGAAAATTATAGCGTCATGCTAATGACAAACAGCTGCATTACAGAAGCTCAACTTGGTCAATGGAGTGCTCTTCACAGGAGGGTGGGCTAAAACTGGTCTGTACTACAAAGTTGTTGAGAGGATTTTTAAGGTAATAATTACATATTTGCAATATTTATACAAGGAGTGGCTTGAACTATGTGATAGTCTGAACCAGCATGGGGTTGACAGCTTTTGACAGGCTGAAAAAAATTGGATTTATACTGACCCCCCCTACACCTATTGGGAAGACAAGCACTGACGACCCAAGCTTTTACCCAAACACTATAAGCAGAAGATTTTCATATGAATATTTCAAACTCTCTCTCTCTCTCTTCTCCAAGGTTCGACTTTCTCTCTCGCCCCGCCGTCACAGTGCCACCACTACCACCTGCGCCAAGGCTACGATTTGATCAAGCTTTTATGCTCCAAGCTTTTACCCAAACACTATAAGCAGAAGATTTTCTCCAACTTCATCCGCTAGAAAAATATCAACTAATCTATCTATGTTTGTATGCCTTTTGTTGCTTTGTTTTGCTTTGTGATAGTGCTTTCTTGGGGTTTTTTATTTTCTTTTGAATTGGGATTAGTTTATACGCTTAAAATTTTTATTGGGGTCTCTCTTAATATATATATATATATATATATATTATCTTTGTGTGTGTGTTTTATGGTGTGGTTATTAGAATGTTTGGTTCCATTTTTTTGGTTTGTGGGTTTTTTTTTGGTCTCACTGTTATGTAAATGTTTGTGCTTTTGTATGGATTTTGATTTTATTTTTAATTGTTCACTTTATTATGAAAGGTTTTAGGGAATGTATTGTGAATGTCTCTTTGTTTTCCCTGTCATGCCATTGATTGCAAAATTGGGTGTGTGTATATTGTCCTTTGTAGGAATGGAATGCACATAATTGTATTTTGATGATGAACTGTAAAAGAAAACATTCAGCCTATGGCTAGATTTTTGTTTACTGGCTACTAGCTGCTGATATACACTAGCTTTTAGGGTGAGGCAGATGAATTTTCGATTTTCAAAAATTTGAACTATTGAGAACCCTTTTGTGGTTGGTATTTGAACTTTAAAGCTCTTATAGGAAGAATAATTGAATTTTCTAACTGTTTTTTGTGCCTCTCTTTTTGTAGATTGGTTCTTGTATTGGCCTTTTGGTTATCCATTTGGAATGTCTGCATTTTTTTTGTACAGATTCTGTTATTGGTTTCTCTATAATTCTAAAGGATTGAGATTTGTTAATATTGCTTGTAGGTTTCATTGATCCTAATCATCAGTAATTTGGAAGGGCCTTTGGAGCTATGATACATCCCAAAGCTTTGATACCAAAAGAACTTACATAACAAAGAAGCATCATACATTCATACAAAAGAGATGGGGCAAGTTGTTTAACACGAGGCAAGTCAAAGTGATCAAGCTAAGATTGAAAATTGTAGACTTTGGATGGAATGTATAATCAAGAAGCAAGAGATGGAATGTATAGTCAAGCAATAAGCACACCAATTGTAGAAGTTTCATGTTATTATAATCATATAATCAAAGTGTTTATTTCAATGGAATTCTTGTTATGCGATCAAAGTATACATTTTAATAAAATTTGTTCATTTTTTTATATTAAATTCTCTTATTGTCTACTCTGTTGGATTGAATTTTGATTGTAATGCCAAGTAACTCATAGGGGTGCAACCCAAGTACATAGATTAGCTGAGCAATGTAAAAGAAAGTGATTAACTGGCTCCCTTACCAATTTGCAATGCAAGTACACAGAGTTCACATAAATGTGCATTTAACCAAAAACCAAGTGATTTGCATTTTAGCCTTAAACTGCCTTGCACATGTTAAATCCTTAGAAGCAACATCGTTTGGATTTCAAATTTGATTCACAAATTCAAAATTTAAATAGTGCAAAATACATTATATTCACTGATGGCATTGGGTACTTGCCTTAGAAACATATGCTAAATTTTAAACTCAAAATTTCTTAGTGAGAGTGGAAACAAAAGAAAAATTGACACACCAATTAACATGCATACAGCTCCAAGCTTGGCTTATTTATATAATTTTTTCCCCAAACAGCAACACTTATATATAAAAACAACAACTCCTGCCTAGACAAAAACTATACAATATCTACAGCAAAGAGGGAAACTAATCCACACCTAATAGCATAACAATTATGCAGAAAACAGTAATTATGCAGAATGTGCAATATCGGACCTATTCTGCAGAAACAGTAATTATGCAGAAAAACATAACAATTTCTGCAGCAACAAATAATTATGCAGAAATTAACACCATGCAGAGATACATCAGACATGCAAGTTAAGTATTCTTTCCAAATAATAAAAAATCTGAACATTTGAATGTGACCAAATGTGACTAAGTTTTGGACCATCAAAACTCTAGTCCTAAACTAGGAAAATTACAAAACAAGAGCACTTAATCTCAACATGTGTCATAGATTATAAAACATGATCCTAAACTAGAAAAATGGCTTGACTTTATGAACCATCTCATTCCATCCACTTGTAACACTTTCTTGAGTCAAGGGACCTCCACTTGCAACACTTCCTTTAGTCAAGAGACTTCCTGCACCATCAATTTTGTCGTTGGAGCCTACAACACTTGATATACTCTCTAAATGTGATGCTAATGCAATACTTGCTGATGAGCCTCCCTGATGTGATGCAGAACTTGTAGAAGCGGACTACAAAAAAACCAATTACACATTACACATATCACAAGCTTAGCATTAAAATTATCAAATCATGCATCTAAACTATTATTAATATCAAAGTAAAATATATAATTGTAAATATCTTTACCATTAAAAGTTGTGTAAAACTAGTAATATTTCCAGAAGAGATATCCTCAGTTTTCTTTTGTGCCATGATGTCATCTGCATGTGTAAGAAACTCATCTTCACCATCATACTCATAGATACATGCTAAGAAATCATCGTTAAATTGAGACTCATTTTTGAGTAAATGACCCAAGTGTTTCTCAGCATTCTGCCACATATGCCAACTACACAATGCATGATATGTCTTAGGCATGACTACTTTTATTGTAGCTGACATTACTGCATCTTGATCTATGAAAATAGTGATTGGCTTCTTTTTAGATATTGCTTCTAAGAAGGTCTCAAATAACCATACAAAAGATTCAATCATTTCATCATATAAAAGTGCATCTCCAAATACAACAGTTTCTCTATAGTGATTGAGACCCAAAAATACTCCAAGTGGCCTTGCATCTCTATTTGTACTATACGTTGTATCAAACGTTATTACATCAACGAAGTGGCTATAGTCAATGATCATTCTTGCATTGGCCCAAAAGATAATAGTAATCAACTCTTCACAGTCCAATTGAGTAGTGAAATAATATGAAGGATTTTGCTTAAGTTGACGACTGAAATATCTTCCCAAGCTAGTAGCTTCCCCATGCTCCATGTCTCTCTGTCGCTTAGTGCGTAAATAGTTTTTATGATCTTGCTTGGTAAAACCAAGATTATCATATCCACCAACTTGCTTACTAAAAAGCTCATAAGATTGCTTTAATCTTAATCCTGATTCATGTGCCAAATCAGTTTCAATAGCATGAGTTGCAGCCACTTTCCGTTGTGATGGCATCATGTGTACAGTTGATGGGAGGTGGAGATAGTGGTTATGCTCAGCAATAAATTCATTCACCACATATTTTTTACTATCTCGATTAAGTACAATAACCAAACGTGCTTCACAACCACATCTTGTTTCTGCTCGTGGATTCTTTATATTCTGATCTCTCTTGTCTTTGCCTCGAACTCCCTCCTTTGCACACACAAATCTCCTTGAAGTAACCACTCTAGTCTTTTTACATTTATTTACGTACTCTTTTCTAATACTAAAGCCAGTCTTTCTGCCATATTCATTATAAAAATCATATGCAATCTCATCTGCTTCAAACTCCATCCCTTTAAATGGGGTAGATTCCATGGGTACATTAGAGGGAACATGTATTCCCATCATTATCCCTAGAAAAAATTGACCATAAATTTATTATAACTTTCACCTATCATTTGTTTTCAAAACAGAGATGATGTAAAAAAATTGAGACAAAGTAAAAATGAAAGAGTAGCCAGAGTAAAAATGAAAGAGTCATTAGAAGCAAGGGAAAATTTGACTGCTGAATGAGCAGTAGAGTTACGGCATCTACTAATCCAACTAAAATTGCAAGAAACAAAAGACATAGCCAAGTCTTAAATGTCAATAATCAAATGGGAAATAAACCAGGCAGAACAGGGACCATTGGTGTGGATAGAGTAGGCAAAGCAAGTCAAAGCAAGTCATTTTAAAGCTGGTCAAAGCAAGTCATTTTAAAGCTGGTTGGAATCTGGTCGAATTAATCGAGTTGCGGATTAGGTCAAGTTGACTTGTATTTTCACACGATTTTTTTTTTTTTAACGAAAATATCTGTTTGCCATTTGGAGGTCGAGCAGCAAATCATATCATCATATACTATACTATATAATAAAAGTTGAGCTTAAAAGTCATGATTGTGTCAACTGGCTACTCTCACTAATTAGTAAATTAATTTTATATTATTTTTTAGGATATATTTCCTCAAATTAAAGGATAATGTTTAACAATTGTTTAATTTAGGTAAAACTTTATCATTTAAATTTTAACAAATTTAAATTCTATTCAAACTAAAAGTCTATTATAAAAAATTCTAAACTTTAATCCCAAACAACAACCCACGTATTCTTTCTAAAAAAAAACCGCGTTTTGACTTATACCCCAACTGAAAGTCTATTATCAATATTTTAAGAACAAATAATTAATAAATTATTTTTTTATTATTTTTTATGATATGTTTCCTCTAATTAAGGGATAATATTTACTATTTAGCGATTTTTTAATTTAGATCAAACATATCTTTTAAACTTCAACAATTTAAAATTATATTCAAACTAAAAGTCTATTATCAAAAATTCTAAACGTAAATCACAAACAAAAACTCAGATTTTCTTTCTAAATATATAAACAAACTTTTGGCTTCTACTCTAACTAAAAGTTTATTATCAAGATCTTAAGAACAACTAATTAGTAAATTAATTTATATTATTTGTTATGATATATTTCCTCAAATTAAGGGATAATAATTAACAAATATTGAATTTAAATAAAACTAAAAATCTATCATCAAAATTTTCTAAACTTAAATACCACATAACTCATGAATCATATCATATCATATCATATACTATATCTATACTACTATTTAAGGGTCTTCCCCTATTTAGGATCCTCAATTTAGATACCCAAAATACCCTCAAATTTATCTGTTTTCAAGACTTAAATCATAAGGTTAGACATGTAAAATTAGTAATTTAAAAACTCCTAATTTTTAGCTAAATTAAAAAAAAAAAAAAAAGTTTTTTCTCCCATCCACACTTCTCTCTCATGTTAGTTGTCAAGTACTAATACAACTTCTTCTTTTTAAAAAAAAAAATAATAATAAAATTGATTTTTTTTCCCACAAACTTATCATTTTTTTATATCACTAAACTGTTTTTTTTCCACCTCCACATTTCTTTCTCACATTAGTAGTCAAGTACTAATACAACTTCTTCTTAAAATAAAATAAAACTGCCATGAGTAAAACGTGTAAACCCAAAAAATAAAAAATAAAAAGCAATAAAACATGTAAACCCAAAAAATAAATAATAAAAAGCCTCATTGCACGTGCGAAGCACATGTGATGAGGCTATTATATAATAATAAAAGTTGAGCTTAAAAACCATGGTTGTGCCAAATGACTACTCTTACTAATTAGTAAATTAATTTTATATTATTTATTAGGATATATTTCCTCAAATTAAGGGATAATATATTAAAACTATTAAATTTAGGTAAAATTGTATCATTTAAATTTCAATAAATTTAAATTCTATTTAAACTAAAAGTCTAATATAAAAAATTATAAACTTTAATCTCAAACAACTACCCGCGTTTTCTTTCTTAAAAAAAAAAAAAAAAAACCTCATGTTTTGACTTCTACTTTAACTAAAAACTCTATTATCAATATTTTAAGAACAACTAATTAATAAATTAATTTTATATTATTTGTTATTATATAATTCCTCAAATTAAGGGATAATATTTAGCAATTGTTTAATTTAGATAAAACTTATCATTAAACTTCAAAAAATTTAAATTCTAATTAGTGGCGGCTCTAGGAATATTTTTCAGGGTGGTCATTAAGAAACTTAAATTACACAAAATTTAATTAAAAGAGAACTTCATATATTGACCCAAAAAAAACACACACACTCACACAAATACATAAAGCCTTACAATTTCTTTCTACAAATTTTTTTATTTTGAAAATTTTGCATGATAGTCTCATTACCAATGTTGCAAGTTACATCTCTATCAAAATTTTAGTTAGAAAAAAATTTTCTTGAGATTTTTCTTTTTATTTGTAAGTACCTAATAAATTGTTAAGGGGACTAAAGTTTATGAACAAAATTTGGCTACAAACTTAATTATACCCTAAGGCTACAACTCTCATTAAATAAATTAGCATGGTCAATTTTTAAAATCTAATTGTTGAATTGCATGTTCTTTAATCTTTATGTTCTTAAAACACATGTCAAATTTCACATTAATCATATGTTATTTACTTTTGATCCATAAATTTATTTTTTATGCATAATTTTAAACTACAAAAACTCAAAATTTAAAGATTTGATTGATGACATAGCTATTAATCTTTAATCTTCTTGAAATTTTGCAAATATGAAGGATATAAAAAGAAAATGTATATATTTGTTGATTTGTCAAAATTCACGTACAATAAAAAAAATTATTGAGTAGAGTTATAGCCTTAGTTTACAACCAAGTTTGTTACCAAATTTTGTCCAAAATTTAATTATGTTGGGCCAAAAACAATTTAGGGTGGTCACAAATATTTTTTAAGGATTAAAAAATCATAAATTTTTAAAATTTATATATATAAAAAAAAATTCAGGTCAGGGTGGTCTAGTGACCACCCTGAAATGAACGTAGAGCTGCCAATGATTCTATTCAAACTAAAAGTCTATTATAAAAAATTCTAAACCTAAATCCCAAACAACAACCTACGTTTTCTTTCTAAAAAAAAAAAAAATCATTTTGACGTCTACTCCAACTAAAAGTCTATTATTAACTTTTTAAGAATAATTAATTAGTAAATTAATTTATATTATTTATTATGATATATTTCCTCAAATTAAGGGATAACATTCAACAACTGTTTAATTTAAATAAAACTAAAATTCTATCACCAAAATTTTCTAAACGTTAATACCACACAACTCACAATTTTTTTTTTGTTTTTTGTTTTTCCTCAAGTTGCATCTTATTAAATTAATATTTTATTAGGATATTAAGCTAAAAGACTCTTGACTAAGGGATAAGATTTAGCAATAATTTAATTTAGATAAAACTTTATCATCTAAGTTTTAGAAATTTAAATTCTACTCCAACTAATAGTCTATTATTAATATTTTTAGAATATATATATATATATATATATATTAAGTCATGACTTTACAATATAATCACTCTTAATCCAGTAAAGTCATCCATATAATTAAATCCTACATAATACACCCCATATTTTTGTATTTTTTTCAATTTTTTTTCCCAAGATGCAACTTACGCTTACTGTTCATCACGCTTATTTTTTTAATTTAATAAATTCATCTTACTTATTGTTCTTTACTTCTGAACTTGTGTGAAGAATATTATGCCAAAGGAAGTTTATTATAAAGAAGCAAAACAATGGGCACCATTTAAGTTCTTGATTCTCTTATGTAAGTTTTTAATTTTTTTTATTCTCAATTTTTGAACTATTTTGTGTATGTTTCGATTTTGGGTTTGGATTATTATATTTAATTTGTGATTGTGTTTATTTTTTCAATTAGACTATCACTAGGAAAAAAAATATGTATTGAGGAACTATTTTTTTTTTTTATTAGTTGTGTTGGCTATGGCATAACCCAAATAGGAATAATCAAACTCATTACATATCTCGTATTAAAAATTAACACAAAGCACAAAGAGAATTTTTAAATATAAAAATAGATAAGCACTGATAATGTCCAAACTCTAAACAATCGGAACTTAAAGTAATTTTTTATTAAAATTACTTACTTATTTTAGAATTTATTATTACTTTTTATTTAATTATTTTGTTTTAATTATTTTTTTACAAAAGAAAAAAAGAAAAAAAAAGCATACATATGAATCTTCATCAAGCCATGCATCGCACGAGAATAATACTAGTTACTTGATGTGAAATGCATTACTTTGAATTCACCACTCATATCAAGAATGAGCTCAACTAAACAAATTAATACTTGTTCAATAATTTTAAAATTATACAAATCTCAACATTATTAACCAAAACAAAAAAAGCACAAAGGATAAGTAAAACAAATACACAAGTTTTATTTTCTACACAATATATCAATATCCCAAATCATAAAACAAAATTACAAATGCCTTATTGGATAACTGTTTTCACAAAGAATAAAAATAGACAAGAAATTTATAATCTTGAAAACTAATTTTATAACCTATTATCAATTGTGCTTGGCACTCTATTTCTATTTGAGAATATACATTAAAATTTGATTGTTTACTTATTTATACATTATCTCTTTTATGAATATCATGTCATTGTTAAGCAACACACACTGTAAGAAATATCATAATTTATGTTGAAAAACCGTTTATTTTGGACATGAATTGTTAAAAAAATAGGCCTAATAATTCAAAATTTATGCTAATTTCATTAATACTTTGGCTTCACTCTTTTCACACTTATGAATGTTTCTCATACATGTCTATAATTTAAAATTTTTTTTTTTTTAACTTTACTGTAACTAAATTATCTTGGCATATATTTTGTTATTTGATATCTAAAAATATTTACTCATTACAAAATGCCTCAACCATTCATCTTTCAATTCATTTGCATGTAGCTATGTCAAAGTCTCAATCGATTCCTTACTCATAACAAACAATTTTTTTTTTAATTGCTCGGGTTGCAGGTTGGGTCGAGTTGGCCCACAAAAAAGGTTTGGGTCACAGGTCAACCCGTTTTTGTTTTGAGTCAAAAAATTCAGGTTCAGGTCAAATATTTTTTTAGTCGGGTCAGCAATTTCTAACTAGATTTCCATGTCTACCTATAACATATTTTCTAAATATACTAGTGGGTATAATTTGGAAGTCATTTTAAAATTGTTGTTGTTTTGAAGTTATTTAGAGAACTAGCTTTTTTTTTTTTTTCCTTTCCCTTAAATTAAATTAAACTAGCTTGTAACCCCATGCATATGCATGGATTCATTTAAAGAAATATAATAAGATGCATAATATAATCTCTATATATATAATTTAAATATTATTGATAGTCATTGAAGAGGATGAAAATTATGGTAAACGGATTCGTTCAAATAAGCCTGCCATAGGCGACGGTACTGAGATAATGTTTGATCAAAGCCCATTGAAATAAAGTACCAAAAAGAGGATGTTTTAAAATATCTAAAGATATCTCATTATCTTCAAAGATACGGTTATTACGTTCTTGCCAAACTAACCACATTAACAAAAACTTCATTGAAAATAGAGAACAATACAAGGAACCAAAGAACACATGCACTATGCTAAGGAACCAGCAATACATCAAAAACTATGGAGCATGGAAAGTACAACTATCAAGCAAATCAGCCAAAGAAACAAAAGTAAAGACACCCAAAGCATTTGTCCACTCTAACAACATCTGGAGGAAAGACAACTTCAAGTCATTGGTTGATCTCTCATTTCCTTCAAAAGTATGGGTATTCCTCTCTTGCCAAATATTCCACATGAGGTTGTGAGGGATCATGCTCCAAATCACCACAGGCATTTTTTTTTGATAGGTAATCAAAGATTTATTTCATAAAAAGGACATCATGTTCACGATGGTGAACACTCAGAATTTAAAACGAATACAAGTACCTCAAGAAGAGATACGAATAGAAAGAAGAAATTCAAAAATGGAAATACATTGTGTAAAACCCCAAATTTTACCCCACTGAAATAAGGTCCCAGCTAGTATAGACTTCAAAAGATCTATTGATCTCACAATATCTTCAAAAGTACGATTATTATGCTCCCGCCAAATTAACCACATCAAACAAGCTGGAACCATATTCCAAAAATTAGAGGAATGCTTCCCCGGCCAAAAAGAAGGGAGGCTAGTGTCTTCGGTATCACCCACTGGATTCCAAATATCAAAAAAACTTCACTCCACAAGGCATAAGCAAACTTACAATGGAGTAGAAGATGATCCACAGTTTCCTCATTACACCGGCACGCGTAACACCAATTAACCAATGGTAAACGCCTAAGAACTAGATTATCAATGGTAAGAATACTACCCCTAGCTGCTGTCCATAAAAAGAAAGACACCCTTTTAGGTACCTTTTTACTCCAAATGCACTTCCAGGGAAAAGGGATAGAAGAAGAGCCAGCTGGGTTAGCTAGCAAGTTATAGTAAGAGTGAACATCAAAGACCCCTGAATGATTCAACTTCCAAGTCAACGTATCATCTCCCTCACCCCTTGGCATATTAGAATAAAGATGCTTAAGCAGAGAGCATGATCTCTCTACCTTCCTTTCATGAAAAGCTCGACGGAATTGTAAATTCCAGCTTCTATTACCCCCTTCTAAATTAGAAACAACCAAATCAGAAATCCAAGCTTCTTTGGAAACAGCACAAGCAAATAGATCTGGATAGAGATCCTTTAGAGAGATAGGTCCACTCCAAGGGTCATACCAAAAACGAATACGATGGCCTTCCCCCACAGCATACTCCACCTGTCTAAAGAAACTCTTAACTCCTGCTCTAATATTCTTCCACAGTCCACAGCCATGGGTCCCTCGAACATCCCTAGTACACCAACCCCCACTATCCACTCCATATTTGGTTGCTATAACTTGATGCCATAACCTATGAACTTCTTTCCCAAAGCGCCATAACCACTTACCAAGCAAGGCTTGATTAAACAACCCCACCCTCCTTATCCCCAAACCACCTTCCTCCATCGGTAAACAAACTTTCTCCCACGCGACTAAAGAATATTTAAAGACCTCATCAGAAGTCCCCCAAAGGAAATTCCTTTGTATCTTCTCCAATCTCTGCTACAGCTTGAGGAATAGTGAATAGAGATAAAAAATAAGTAGGAAGGCTCGAAAGAGTGCTCTTTAACAAAATAAGTCTGCCACCCTTAGACAAATATAACTGTTTCCACCTAGAAAGTCTCATTTCCATTTTTTCTAGAATTGAATTCCATATCGAGGGATCCTCGTAATGTGCCCCAAGCGGCATATCCAAGTAATTCATAGGTAGATTTCCCACCCTACAACATAACACACGAGTTAGGGCATGTAAATTGCCTACCTCACCTACTGGCACAATCTCACTCTTACCAACATCGACTTTCAAACCTGTGATAGCTTCAAAGAAAATCAACACCATTCTTACATATAATAATTGTTCTCTAGAAGCATCACAGAATAAGATAGTGTCATCTTCAAAAAGAAGATGGGAGATTTTCAAACCCCCTTGCACATGGGAGCCTGCTTGGAATCCGCTCAAGAAACCGCCCACTTCCATCTTCTTCAGCAACTTGCCTTAACCTCCACCACCAAGAGGAATAAGAGTAGAGATAAATGATCCCCTTGACGGAGACCGCGAGAACTGCCAAAAAAACCCGCTAGAGAACCATTAACAAGAACCGAGAACCTAACTGTAGAAATGCAAGCCTTCATCCATCTCCGCCACCTCTCCCCCAAACCCATCCTCTCCATAAGGTAGAACAGAGCATTCCAGTTCACATGATCTTAGGCCTTCTCAATATCTAGCTTGACAATCACACTAGGAATCCCACTCTTTATTCTACTATCCAGACACTCATTTGCAATAAGGATTGAATCGAGAATCTGTCTCCCTCCAACAAGAGAATTCTGAGAGTCAGAAACAAGCTTATCCAGAACACCTCTTAGCCTATGAGCTAAAACCTTTGCTAGAAGCTTATACAAGCTGCCCTCAAGACTAATAGGGTGAAAGTCCTTAATACTAATAGCATTGACCTTTTTAGGGATCAAACAAAGAAACGTGGCATTAAGAGATTTCTCAAAGATGCCATGTCTATGAAAATCTGCAAAGAAAGCCATAACATCCCTTTCCACTACACTCTAGCATTTTTGGAAGAATGCCATAGTACACCCATCAGGCCCCGAGGCCTTATCTCCCTCAGCCTCCTTTAATGCCTCAAGAATCTCCTCCTCCTCAAAATCCCTCTCTAGTGAGAGCTTCTCAGTCTTATCTAGACAATCAAATTCTAAGCCATCAATAGTAGGCCTCCAGGATTCCAACTCCTGGTAAAGTTTCTTATAAAAATCCACCACATGATCTAGAACATCTAATTCGCCCTCATACAACATGCCATCCACCTCCACACTCCTAATAAAATTCATTCGTCTGTGAGAGTTAGCAAGTCTATGAAAAAACTAGGTGTTATTATCCCCTTCTTTTATGAACAAAGCTTTCGATTTTTGCCTCCAAGAAATCTCTTCCAAAGAAGCCAAAAACTCAATATCAGCTTTAATAATAACTCTTCTCGATTCCTCCTCTTGAGATAAGACTTGCTGACCTTCCTTTGAATCAAGATCCAAAAGCTCAGTCAATAAGCATTTTTTCCTAGAAGACACATCCCCGTAGACATGTTTGTTCCAATGTTTCAAATCCCCCTCAAGAGCCTTCAACTTGCATGCTAGCACAAAACTAGGGGGCCCAACAAAGTGATAACTATTCCACCATTGGCGAACTCTATCCACAAAACCCTCCACCTTTAGCCACATATTTTCAAATTTGAAAGGACTCTTCCCCCTCGACATACCACCCACCTCCACAAGAAGAGGGCAATGATTTGACAACACACGAGGAAGAAGCCTTTGGGTCACATCCAAGAAGTGGTCCTCCCACTCTGTTGGAACCAAAACTCTGTCTATTCTAGACATTGAAGGGTTGTTGGAACCCAGAAACCAAGTGAAATCACCCCCCATCAAAGGCAAGTCAACCAAAAAATGTTTCCCAATGAATTTCGAAAATTTAAACATGTCTGGGGAGAAAGAAGTGCAACCAAACCTCTCTATTGGGTATCTGATAATGTTGAAATCACCAAACAAACACTAGGTCGAACTCCACCTTAACCTCACAGTATCGAGTTCTGCCCATAGAGCATCCCTAAGACTAACATCCGTTGGTCCATACACCCCGGAACAAACCCATTCAAATCCATCTGTCACACCCTTCAACAATACAGAAACTGAAAACCTTCCTACTACACAATCAACTTTCTCAAACATCCTTCTATCCCAAATAATACACCCCCAGCAGTATGATTAGCATCCAAAGCCACCCACACTACAAAAGGGCTACCCCACAGATTCATCACACTAGTAGAATTGATACTATCCAATTTTGTCTCTTGTAGACAAACTAACATCACATTTCCACTTTGCCAGCAAGTTCTTCACAATTACTCTCTTTTGGGGATTGTTCTATCCCCTCACATTCCAAAATAAAAGTTTCAAATTCATGAACAATGATCTGTCCCAATGGATTTTAAACTTCCTCAAGTATTTCTTCCAGATTGACCATCATAATTAATTGTGGAAATTAAATTTCTTAATTCTCATACCTTTTTGGCTTGAATTACTCACCCAACGTGTACTTGCAGCAGCAACCTGTTCTTCCCACTTTCTCTCAAGCTTTTGAAAAAAAGAAATACATAGATTCTCACAAGATGAAATAGGAAAGCCCACATACTTGCCAAAGCCTTTGATCATCATTCTCACCCATTTTGAAGGCTCCATATCATCCCCTGAATTAACCTCAACAAAATCACCCTCCGTAGCTAGAACTAGACCTCCATTAGGATCCCACTGAGCCAAAGGATGGCAAACTAGTGACTTTGGCTCCTCGTCACCCTTAACTGACAATAGAGACTCATCCCACTCTAACATTAAAACCTCTTCATCGGAAACCAAACTGGAAAGAGGAGAAAAACGATGCGGGCTCACCAAGTTGTGTCGCCGAAATGAATCGGCAAACTCATTGGCTGAAAATGAGGTTGGAGAGCTCACCGTTGATGGAGCAACGTCGTTACCTGTGTCGATGTGTCCTTCGGGGTGCGAACCCACATCGGAGACAAGACCACCTTGGCATCGGAGCTTAGAGGCTGTGCTGTTGTCCTTAGCTTAGAACCATGGTCGCCTGACCCTTCACCCTCGTCGATGTGTCCATCGGGATGCAGAACCACGTTGGAGACAAGACCCACCTCGGCGCTGGAGTCTGGGGGCTGTACCGATGTCTTCAGTTTTGACCCAAGTTTGCCCGACCCTTCGCTCACCTCCCAGGAGCTTTGACACACTTCTGGAACAACATCCCCAACACGTGAGGTACCCATAGTTTTATTAAAAGTGCGGGGCTGGGCTTGGTGGGGAGGCCCAAGATCACATTTTGTATACAAGGAGATAGGCCCCTCACTAATGGGCTGGGTTTTATTATCCCAACAAACAGACCTTCTACCTGCACCTTCTAAATGCACTGTTATTTTTAAAGCAAAATGGGCTTGGGTCTAGCTCCAATTAGTTTCATGTACAGGCTGGCTAGCTCTTAACTAAGTTGAAATATTTGACTTTTTTTTAAAATCAAATCCCCCTGATCTCTCATTCTGTTTAAAATTACTAGTAAGATTAGGAAACTGCTTCCTTGAGAGTAAATCACTCCCTGAATTCACGCAGTCATTCAATTTTTGCCAAACTTGTGATCTTAGATTGCCGGTGGTTTTGTCAAATCCACCACCGCTAGCCGCCGCCTCCTTCCCCGGCATAGACTCAGTTTTTCCCAAGAGAAATTCACACAATTTATTTTCAAGAGTAGCCCAACCGCCTTTTTTATCACCTTCTGGAACACGCAAACAGCCTCGTTTTGCTCCATTGTGATATTCAGAAATCTCCGCTAACATACCACCCTTATTCGATCTACTAGTAAACTCCAAAATTTCATAATTCTCGCGGAACCGCTTGAAAAAATGTTGCTTACTATAGTCCCACCGACATAATTCTGCCAAACATGCAATGATCCAATTCAACCTTAACCTTCCCACACGGATAGATCCATGGAACTTACCCCGGCGCTCATTAATGAAATAAGAATCTGTTCGACCCCCATCAAAAGCCAAAGAAAAGGCCTTTGAGTCAATACGAAAAGAAGCTGAATTCCCGTTTGTCAACCCTGGGTTAGGAAGAGGTCTATGTTGTGGAACAGAGGGTGGGATGATGTTTTGTGTTGGTGGCTGTGTAACAGGGGGTTTTAGGTTCTTTTTGGCCAAAGGTTTAGTGGGGTTGACCGGCGAAGGGTGTGGTACATACTGTCCAAATTGATACGGCCAGCAATAAGATTGTGGAAAAAGGAGTATGGGGAGATTGTGGAAAAATAAGATTGCTTGACCAACTTGCTAGCAATTAGGAAAGATTATTTCACTTGCATCTCTCAAATAAGGCTGTTTAGAGTTTTATTTGATCATTTTCTTGTTCTTTTATGGTGAGGGAAGCAACAAAAAGGGCATATACCTTTTCGTTTTGAAAACGTGGTTAAAAGCATTGTTATGGATATCGTTTCGTTCCGGCCGGAATGGCCGGAAAATCTCGTACCGGCAAGCAAAATGGAATGGCAAGCCCCTCTATTCCACTTCGGATGAGATTTCGGCTGAAATACAAGATTCGGCCGGTATGGGTTTGTTGCAGATAAAGTTGAACTTGGATCTTCTGAAGAATCTGAACAGACCAAAATAAATCCACCATTCCTTTGCTCAAAAAACACTGTAGTCTTTTGCTTCGTATGATGAGTTGTAGTAGCAGTAGCTTAACTAGAGGAATATTATAGCTCACGCAGTCAAGCTTAACAATTTTGGATCTCCATCAGAGAGAGGGGGAAAATAGAGAAGGAAGACTGAGAGAGTTAAAGCTTATTAACCCAGACAAAGTTGCGTGTGTGAGTAGAAGAAATAAAAAGAAAGAAAGCTATAATTCTGAGTCAGTCAGTGTAGGTAAAGATGAAAAGTGATGTGATGAAGGGTGGAAATCGAGGAATTATAGACAGATATGAAGACATGTGGGATTGAAAAAATTTATTTAAAAAAAAAAAAAAATTGGCTTGTGAGGAAAAAAGTAAGAATAATAAAAAAATAAAATGTTGGACATAGGGTTAGTTTGGCTTGGGCAGTGTGCTTAGCCGAACTGCCCAGCCTTATTTTAATTTTGTTCTCACTTTGTTGCATTAAAAGAAATAATTAGTATTTTAATTAAGATAATAGTAGCTTAACTGTTAAAGTTAATTAATTAGATTAATTTTAAAATAACAAGTTTTATAAATGTATGAAAATATAACTTTTAATTTTTTATAAAAGTAATAAGATATATATATATATATATATATATATATATATACACACACTATCTTTAAGAAATCCCGAAACACTTAGAAACGGTATGCCAAAATTGACCGGTACCGAAATATATCGTTCCATTGGACAAACCGAAACGGGCTCCGAAACGGTATTCATAACATTGGTTAAAAGTAGAGGAGTTTGTGGAAAAGGTGAAATCTTGGTGGGAGACTTATTATTTTCAGGGGACTCCTAGTTATATTTTTGCCATAAAGTTAAAAGTGCTGAAATTGGATTTAAAACAGTGGAATGAAATGGAGTTTGTAATGTCACTGTCAAGAAATATAAATTGTGGAGTGAGTTGAATGACTTGATGTTAAAGTAGAAAGGCACCCACTATCGGGTGAGGAGAAATTAGAGAAGGAAAGGCCTCGCATTTAAATTGAAAAGACTACATTGTTAGAAGAGATAAGTTGGAGACAGTAGTCTAGGGTTCTACATTTGAGGGATGGGAACTATAATACAAATTTTTTTCACTGCAAAAAAAATTGCAGCAGTAGAAGTCAAGGACTTTCACCCTATTAGTCTTGTTTGGGGGGTTTATAAAATTATTGCTAAAATTTTGGCTACTCGACTATGCACTGTCATGGGAGATATCATTTTAGCTTCTCAAAATGCTTTTGTTCTAAACATGCAGATTCTTGACCCTGTATTTATTGCTAATGAATGCCTTGACAAGTGGATTGGGGCTTTCTTATGAATTTGCTAGAGCATAGTGGTTTCTTTGATAAGTGGAGGCGGTGGATTTATTTTGTCTATCTATTGTTTGTTTTTCTATTCTTATTAATGGTTTTCCTCATGGCTTTTTCGAGAGCTCTAGAAGTTTTAGACAAGGCAATGTGCTCCTTTGTCTCCTTTGTTATTTGTTTTGTCATGGAAGCTCTTGGAAGAATGTTGGATAAAGTTGTCCATGAAGGTCACATGTTAGGTTTTCGTGTGGGTGATTTAGAGGGATGATTTTTGGTGGTGTGTCACCTCCTCTTTGTTGATGGCACACTTATTTTTTGTGATTCCGACCTTGATCAGATTCGGATTCTCTGTATGGTGCTTTACTTGGTTTGAGGCTGTTTATGGTCTAAAAATAAATATGGGCAAGTCAGAATTGGTTCATGTTGGAGCGGTTCATGATATTGAGTTATTGTTGAATGACCTCGGCTATAAACAAGGTACTTGCCCAATGAAAAATTTGGGCCTTCCTTTGGGTGCAAAATTTAAGGATAAGACAATGTGGAACCCGATTTTGGAGAAGGTGGAAAGGAGATTAGCAGGATGGAAACGTTTGTACTTATCCAAGGGAGGTAGAGTTACTTTAATTAAAAGTACTCTATCAAATTTACCTACTTATTTTCTCTCTTTCTTTCCTATCCCTGCTTCTATGGCTAACCGAATTGCAAAACTCCAGCGGAATTTCTTATGGGGTGATCTAAGGGATGAACCCAAATTTCATCTAGTTTAATGGGCCACTATTTGTTCTCCTCTTTCTTCAGGTGGTTTGGGGATAAGGAATTTGAGACATTTTAATGAAACTTTGTTTGGGAAGTGGGTGTGGAGATTTGGGCTTGAAAGGGATGCTCTTTGGCGACAAGTGAAATATGGATGTGTATGGGGTGGTTGGTGTACCGGTTCAGTTCTTGATCCCTTTGGTGTCAGTTTGTGGAAATATATTAGCCTAGGATCAGGGGTGTTGGCAGTGCGGTGCGGTTTTGAGCCATTTTTAGCACCGCACTTTGCGGTGTAGTTTAGCTAAAACCATAACTGTACTGCACTTTATTTTTGCGGTCACATGTACGGTGCGGTGTGGTTTAGAGTTTAGCGAAAACCATAAGCGCATTGCACCTCATTTTTGCTGTCACATGTGTGGTGTAGTGTATAAGATGCGGTTTGAACGGCTTGAAGTCGGTATATTTTTCAAATTTTCGGTTTTTCCTACCCAGCCCAAAACTAATTTTTCCCTTAGTTTTTCTTTATTTTGAGTTGGCTTTCCTAGTCCTAGTCAACACTTGCTAGAGTTATCAAACTATTTTTTTTTGAAAAATAGGGTTATTAAGCTATTAATAATATATTTAATATTAAAAATAAATAAATATATTAATATATAGAGAAGGTGTGGTGCGGTGCGGTTTTCTTATTATAAAACCGCAAACCGCACTGCACCATGTGGTGCGGTGCACTGTTATTTGCGGTGCGGTGCGGTGCGGTTATGCAATTTTGCTAGCGGTTTTGGTGCGGTTTTTGCAGTTTGTGCGGTTTGGTGAACACTCCTACTTGGGATGACCTACTTTGTCCCATTATATTCTATATGAAATTGGTGATGGGTTTAGGGTGAAGTTTTGGCGAGACCGGTGGTGTGGGGAGACTTCTCTTGTTGCTAGCTATCCTAAACTATTTAGAATTTGTAGAGATAAGGAGGCAAGTGTGGCTAAGCTTATGAAGTTCACTAATGGGGTCCTTCATTGGGATGCAAGTCTTTTTAGGGTTGTCCATGATTGGGAATTGGAGGTTTTGTTGAGCTTTATGGATACCATATATGGCTCTTCTGTAAGGGAAATTTTGGGAGGAAAAAATGAGCTGGAAACCAGATAAAAATAAGGGGTTTATGGTTAGTGTTTCTTACTGTCTTCTAGTTGGCTCAAATGAATTTTGTTTCCCTTGAAAAAGAATAGAAGCAGAAAATACCTTATCAAGTGGTTTTCTTTGTTTGAACTGTTGCTTTGGGGAAATGTTTGACGATTGACAATTTAAGAAAAAAGAATATTTGGATATTGGATTGGTGTTACATGTGCAAGTGTAATGGTGAATCAGTTGACTATCTTTTCCTTCATTGTCTGGTTGCTATGGATTCGTGGTCTATGGTTTTGGGTTTATTTGGAGTAAGTTGGGTTATGCCAAAGTTAGTTGTGGGGCTCCTAGCTTGTTGGCAAGGTAGGTTTGGTCGTCATCAAAATTGTCATATATGGACAATTTTTCCCCATTGTTTAATGTGGTGTCTTTGAGGGAAAGTAGTGGCAGGTGTTTTGAAGATAATGAGAGATTCATGCCAAACCTCAAGTTTTATTTCTTTAGAACCTTATTCAATCGGTTGTTAGCTTTGCGAAACCAATCATTTTCTTCTTTTCTTGATCTACTTGATTTATGTAATTACTGTACTTGATTTGTTGACCCCTGTACACTTCCTGTGTACTAGGGAGTCCCTTTTTTGATATCAATAAATCTCATTACTCATAATTTTTTTTCATCGCATGACCAACTCTAATCAAAGAAATAATAGTATTACAAGTGTTATGGTTGATGGGGCCTTGACATCTAATCGGGATATGATTATTGAATGCATCACCCAGTATTATAGGAGTTTATATTCTGAGTAGCAAGTCCATAGATCTTTCCCATATATGTTGGAGAGGCCCTTTGAGGAAGCAGAAATCCATGACGTTATAAGGAGTTTTAATGGAGATAAATCTCCTGGACCAGACGGTTTCTCTATGGCTTTTTTCTAATCTTGCTGGGTTGTACTCAAATCTGATCTTTTGGCTATGTTCCAATATTTTATGACAAAGGTCAGTTTGAGAAAAGCCTGAATGCTACCTTCATCACTCTCATCCCCAAAAAAATTGAGGCAATGGAAGGGAGGGACTTTCGCCTGTTAGTTTGATTGGGGGGTTTATAAACTTATTGCTGGAGTTCTGGCTATTTGGTTGTGTGTAGTTCTTGGAGATATGTCAACATCTCAGAATGATTTCTTGTTGGAGAGGCATATTCTTGATTTTGTTTTGATTGCCAATGAATGTCTAGATAGTAGATTAAAGTTTGGTCGACTAGGGGTGCTATGTAAGTTGGATGTAGAGAAGGCTTTGGATCATGTGAATTGGAGTTTTCTCATTCTTTTGTTAGAGTGGTGTGGTTTTTTCTGAATAGTGTAGGCAGTGGATCTTCTTTGTCTACTGTTCACTTCTCCATCTTGATTAATGGCTCTCCTTAGTGGTTTTTTTTGGGAGCTCTAGGGGGTTGAGACAAGGTAATCTATTGTCTCCTTTGCTATTTGTATTTGTGATGGATACAATGGGTAAAATGTTGGATAAAGCTATCAATGAGGGCCATATATCAGGCTTTAGGGTGGGCAATCTTGAGGGACATTCTTTAGTAACGTCTCATCTCCACTTTGTTGACAATACTCATTTTCTGTGACGCTGATCTTAATCAGCTTTTGCTACTATGTATGGTGCTCATCTGGTTGAGGCAGTTTCAGGTTTAAAAATTAATCCTGGTAAGTCTGAGTTTTTTCTTGTGGGAGCGGTTCCAAACATTAGTCTTTGTTTGAGTGCTAACTTCAAAGAGAGGACGACATGGAATCCAATTTTAGTGGTGGAAAGGAGACTTGCAGGATGGAAAGAAATGTTTATATATTTATCAAAGGGAGGAAGAGTCACTTTAATTAAGAGTGCTCTATTGAGCTTGCCTGCCTACTTTCTCTTTTTATTTCCTATTCCCGCAGATGTGGCTAATCGATTGAAAAGCTCCAATGGAATTTTTTATGAGGTGGTATGGGGGGAGAAGAAAGATGAGTACAAACAGTCGCCCATTTAACTAGATTGAATTTAATGAAGCTTCCCATTTAACTAGATTGAATTTAATGAAGCTTTGTTGGGGAAATGGTTGTGGCTTTATGGTCTTGAGAGGGATGCTCTTTGGAGAAGAGTGATATAGATCAAGTATGGTGGTGAAGGGGGGGGGGGGGGGTAGTGTACTAGTTTAGTTCTTGGCCCTTATGGAGTTAGTCTATGGAGAACTGTTAGACCGGGTTAGCCTTCTTTGTCATGTCACGTTCAATATGAGGTTGGAGATGGAACACAAGTGAAGTTTGGCAAGATCGATGGTGTGGGGAGACTTCTCTAGCTATATGTTACCCTGAGTTAGTTAGAATTAGCCGCAATAATGAGGCAAGTGTGGCTGATTTTATGCAGTTTCCCAATGGGATTATTCACTAGGATCTACACTTTGTATGAGCCATACAAGACTGGGAATTAAAGTCCTTGAAGACCTTCATGGATAGCATTTATGGTATGGCAATTAGGGGGATTGGGGAGGATGAGATGTGCTGGAAACCAAACCAGAAAAAGGCTTCAAGGTTGGTGTTTATTGCCGAATTCCTAGTGGTCATCCTTTCCCTTGGAAAATCATTCGGAGATCAAAGGTCGCTTTGAGAGTAGCCTTCTTTATATGGGCTGCAACTTTGGGTAAAATTTTGACAATCAACAATTTAAGGAAGAGAATGGTTAGGATTACCGATTGATGTTATATGTGCAAATGTAATGGTGAATTTGTTGATCACCTTTTGCTACATTGCCCTATTGCTTCAAACCTGTTGTCTATGATTTTGGATTTTTTTTTGGAGTTGATTGGGTGATGCCAAAATTTGTTGTTGAGCTTTTAGTGTGTTGGCAAGGTAGATTTGGTTGTCATCGGAATGTTCATGTTTGGATGGTTATCCCCATTGCTTGATGTGGCGCATCTGGAGGGGGAAAGACATAACTGGAGTTTAAAGATACTCTTTTTCAAAATATTTTTGGACTCGCTTTCTGCCTTGAAAAATCTTTCTTTATTTTCTATTTTTGATTTATTAGATTTATGCAATTTTTGTAACTGATTGTTTACCTGGTATATTTCCTGTATACTTGGGTAACTCATTTTTCTGATATATATTTTATTACTTATCAAAAAACAAAAAAAATAACACCTCTCGACATAACCCATTGAACCCCAAATAACGAAAATACCGAATTTCACAATTCTTTAACCATGGGGTAGTGTGTAAGTAAATGGTCAATAGAGTCCCCGTCTTTCTTACAAATGCAGCACCGATCAATCACCACTACCTGACGCTTCCGCAAATTATCGGTTATTAAAATTTTCCCCAAAGTTGCAGTCCAAAAGAAGAAACAAACCTTTGCTGCCACTTTTTTTTTGGATAGGTAATAAACCTTTGTTGGCACTTTTGGTTTTTATACAGCTTTCTAAGGAAAAGCAGATTGGGTAGTGGAATGTAAGGAAAATGTTTAGCTCCAAACATGTTTGGAGGCTTGGGCTCCTACCACCAATAAGAAGATGGCATGTGTCTCGTCATGTGCATGGCTCACTTAGTTGGTTTAAGTGAGTCATATGCATTGCACATGACAAGGACTAATGTAATTATCCTATTGTTGTTGGAGCCCAAGGCTCCAAACACCAAACTTTGTACAGAATGTAATACCTTATAAAAGGATCTAATATTGTCTCTAGCATATCTTATCTACTTCATTCCCACTCACTAGACTAGAGTAGATCAGATCAAAAAAGGAGGCAACTGACTCCAACTCCCAATCTTGTACTAGTTGAGCAAAGTTGACATTCCAATGTAAATCATCCCCTAAGAGAGATAATAGCTCAGCCACTGAAGCATCCTTATTGCAAGAAATACCATATATATCTAGGAAGTTGTCTTTTAGGGGAATTCTCCCACACCAAGGATCAAGACAGAATTTAATAAAGGAGCCATCCCTTGCCTTAAAGTAGACCAAACGATGGAAATTGTCCCATCCCTTCCTAATATTCTTCCAAAGGCCAACTCCATATGTCCCTTGCGCGTCATTAGAGCACCCCCCCCTCCCCCATCCCCATATTGCCATATTGAGCATCCACTACCCTTCTCCACGAAGCATCCGTTTCTGTAGCAAACTACCACAACCATTTCCTAAGTAAAGCCTGATTAAGATGACCAAACTGAATGCCTTGTCCACCCATTTTTAATTGGATCAAAAACTCTTCTCCAATTGATTAGATGAAACTTAAACTCATCTCCTATCCCAACCCACAAAGAATCTTGTTGTAATTTAATTTTTCAATACGCTAAGCTACACTTAACGAGATAGGAAACATGGTTAAGAATTATGTAGTTAGGTTGGATAGGGGGCTCTTGATCAACAGATTCGACCCCATTTAGATAGATACATTCTCTTCCAACCAGCTAGACACCTCTCCATCTTCTCTAGCACACCATTCCATATAGTTTTTGCTTTGAAAGTAGAGTCTAAAGGGAGACCCAGTTATGTCATGGTAACTGAGCTAACTTGCAACTCAATATACCAACCAAAACCTCCATATTAGGAACATCACCAACTAGAACCAATTAGGATTTCCCCAAATTAATCTTCAACCCATAGATAATTTGATACCAAGTAAATACAGCTTTCAAGTGCCAAATTGCTTTGTATCCACCCCACAAAAAATCAAAGTATTGTCTGCAAAGAGAAGATGAGATATGACTAACTGACTAGCGGAGTGGCCATCAATTGAAAAACCCGATATATAATTGCCCCTCCCTACTCTCTCTAACATCCTACCTTATGATGGTGAACAAAAAAAGGGGACAAAGGGTCTCATTGTTTCAATCCCCTTGAGCTATGAAAGAAACCAGAGGGGCTGCCATTCACAGGCACATCAGAACGGACTGTGGAAAGACATGAATTAATCCACTACCTCCATCTAGGGGCGAAACCATAACATCAAAGCATATGTAATAGGACATTCCAATGCATATGATCGTATGCCTTCTCCAAATCTAGCTAGCTTGCATAACACCTTCGGTTTGCCGGACATTAGGTGACTATCTAAACTTTCGTTAGCAATCAACAAAGAACCTAGAATCTATCTTCTTCCTACAAAGGCATTTTGGAGTTTTGACACCACGTATCCAACACCATATTTAACCTGTTCGCTAGCACTTGCACCAAAATCTTGTGGACCCAAGTGATTAGGCTAATAGGACCAAAGTCCTTGATCTCTATAGCCCTAGGTTTTTTTGGAAGAGAAATAAAAGTAGCATTGAGATGGAGGCTAATGGGACCAATGTCCTTGATCTCCAAAGCCCTAGGTTTTTTCTTGGAATAAGAGAAATAAAAGTAGCATTGAGACTCTTCTCAAAAGTTCTATGTGCATGGAAATAGTGGAAAACCTCCATAATATCCGCCTATAAAATGCCCTAACAATGCTAGAAAAAAGCTATTGTGAAACCATCCAGACACGTTGCTTTATCTCCATTCATATTAGAGATTGCTTCATACACCTCATCCTTGTAAATTCCAACCAGCAAGAGTCTTCATCCTCTATAGCAGAAAACTCTAACCCATCCAACGGAGGCCATCGGACTCCCGGCTCCGAGAATAAGGCTTGATAATAATCCACTATCATTGTGTTAATTTTATCCTCGTTAGTGATCACCTCCCCCTCCACCACCGATGTCCCAATGGTGTCATTTGTGATGATGAGAGTTTGCAAGCCTGTGAATGAACTTCGTGTTTTTATCCCCTTCAACCACAACATCCGGGATATTTGTCTCCAACTGATTTCCTCCATCAACATGATTTTTTTCAAGATCCACTTTGGCCTTATCACGTTGCAATTTTTCATCATCCAACAACGTTCGAGACTCCTCAATTTCATCTATAAACTCAATGCAACCTAATTGAGTGTTTTTTTTTTTTTTTTGTTAGAATTATGGTTTAGTGATTAAATTCACAATTTCCTAATAGCTTAAGCTTTTGGGATAATCGGTAATTTAATATGGTATCAGAGCAAGAGGTCTTGAGTTTAATCATTGTCTCCTTTACACTACCTCCCATCATGTGTTGGATCTCACTTATTAAAAGGGAGTTTGAGACCACACGTGAGGGGGAGTATTAGAATTATGTGGTTAAATAATTAAATTCATAATTTTCTAATAGCTTAAGCTTTTAGAAGAATCGGCAATTTAATGTGGCATCAGAGCAGGAGATCCTGAGTTTGATCATGTCTTCACTCTACCTCCCATTTAAAATGTTAAATTCCTACATGTTGGGCCCCCCACTTATTAAGTTTAGGCACACACATGAGGGGGAGTGTTAGAATTATGGTTAAGTGATTAAATCCACATCCTAATAGCTTAAGGTTTTGGGACAATCAGTAATTTAGCATTTTTGTTAAGAAATATTACCAAAATTTGTTTCAATCCACTTTTTTTAGTCAAATTTTAGAGCCATCAGTTTGTTAGCCAATACAAAACTAGGTGTGCCGTGGTATTCATAAGAATCCCACCAACCTTTGACCTTGTCAATGAAGCCATCAACCCTCAACCACGTGTTTTCAAATCTAAACAGACTTTGACCCCTTTGTAGAAAATCACACTCCAAAAGGCTAGAAATGGTATGACAATAAGCATGGTAGGCGCCTTTGAATCATCGACAAAAAATGCTCCTCAAAATTTGGTGCAAATAAGAATCTGTCTAGAAGAGACCGAGAGAGGTTGTTGGACCATGTGAAAAGGCTACTGTCCATATGAATATCCATCAGACCATGACTGAAAATGAAATTTGAAAAATCTTGTATTGCTATGGTAACTGCCTCCGTGCCCAGCCTCTTACTAGGAAAGCAAACCACATTAAAATCATCCCCCACACATTAAGGCACAGACCACCAACTACAAACCCCTGCTAATTCCTCCCAAAGTAAACTCCTATCAGCATCAGAATTTGGCCCATATACTCTAGTGAATGCCCACTCAAACCCAAAAGCAAGATTTTGAATTCACTAGAGACTGAATAATCTCCCACCGCCTCATCCACCTTCTCCATAACCCTTTTATCCCACAGCAACAAAATACCTCCAGAAGCCCCAATTTGTTTTTATAAGTAACACAATTTTATTGATCAAAAAGGAAACGCCTGTGTACACGGGGATGTACTCGGGGGTTAGTACAATCACCCTTTCAAATTACAATGCTCAAGAAAATCTAGCAAATTAGAGAAAGGAAGAGCTTTAAAAGCTACACTCCAATCCAACAACGTGTGAAAAAGGAGAGATTTAATCTCAAGAATAGACCGTTCACATCCCTTAAAGCATCTACATGATGACTACCCCACGACTCCTTAACAAACCTCTAGATATATACTCCAGCTTGGTAGCTTGGTTTCTTGTAGACACACTGGATCAACCTTCCATTGTTTAAGCAAATTCCTTACACATTCTTTTGAGCTATCATTCTATCCATTCCCCTTGCATTCCACGATAAAATCTTCAAATTCATGATTCTGATCTCACTCTCCCACTCTTGCTAGTTCTTTTTTTAGAGCTTCCCACATCATAATTGACATTAGTTATTAAATGTGCTTCCCACTTCATGATTCTGTACTAATTTTAACCTTTCTTGGGCTAGGGCTGTCGTCTCCCAAATTCGCTTCCATAGAGTGCCTAGTTAAGATTCTTTCAATTGATTTCCCATTTATTTAAAAAAAAGAAAAGAAAAATGGATGGAATTAGAGGTCAACCACAGATAAAGAAAGTTTTTATTTTTAATAATATTTTATGTAGAAGCCATGTGGGAAATGAAATTGAGGGGCTTAAGCTGTCCTTGTTTGGCCCTTAGATTGAGGTAGTTGGTACTGGAGATTCACAGGTATTCTCCTGAGGATAAATTTTGGATTTGCATTGAGTTACAGAATGAGTCTCTTTGTCCAAGCTAAGCTGGTAGTTGGTTGAACTTGGGATTATAGTTGAATGAGCCTTTAAGTTTTGCATGATCATGATTAGTCTAATTTCAGTGTGATGGCAAGTGCTCCACCGAAGCAATGTGTTGCGGATTCGAGTTTGGGAATTAACCTCTCCTAAATCGGGGGTAAACTTGTCTACCAATGACCTCTCCTAGATCCCACAGAAACTAGAGCCTTGTATATTGGGTATGACCTTTGTGATTAGTCTAATTTACAATTAGCTTGGACAAGAATGAGATCTTAAAGCTACTTGTAATCTATGATGCATATAGATGCTGCCCGCGCGTTGGTGCTGCGTCTGAGGTTTTTTTTTTTTTTTAACGGATTCGCGCCGACTTGGCTCCGATTCGCGCCGATTCGGCTAGAATTGGGTCGTATCAGCCGAATCGGGTCGTAACGGCCGGCGGCCGAAACTGACCGAAATGGCCCTAACTGGCTGAAATCGGCCTTGAATCATGCTGGAACAGCCGAAATCGGCTTTGAATGAGGCCCAAACATCCTAAATCTGTCATTTCTCAATTTTATTTTAAATATTTGTTGTTTCTTTTGTATTTTTTTTTTTTTTTTTGTGTTTTGTTTTGTGTTTCTTGCCTTCTTCTTTCTTTGTTTTGTGAACCAAGGACATATAATGTGTTTTTTAAGAATATTTTAATAGTAAAAATATATAGAAAATATAAATAAAAATATTTATAATAATTTTTTAATCGTTGCACCCGCACCCTACTTTTTCAAAAATTGCCGAGTCCCACACCCGAATCCGGAAACGCACCCGTGCTTCATAGCTTAAATGGCTCAATTTTTGAAGCCCATTTCTTGATCTTTATCAGGACTGTGCATCAACCCACCCACCCTCCACAACTTGACTATCTGATCTGCCTTGCTATGGTTTGTGTGGCAGTTCAGGTCAGTATCATAATATATAAAGGTCAGTTTGGTTGTATTCGGTTTCTACATTTCTTACTGATTATTACCTAGTTGAGTTTGTTATTTAGAAATGTTCTCTCTCTTCTCTTTCTTTCTCATTTGCTATTCCAATGGAAGGTAAATTCTTTCAGCTATCCAAGGAGTCTTCTCTTTCTTTTGCTAATTTTTTTTTTTTTGGATTGGTAATAAGACTTTTATTGACTGAAACGAACATCATGTTCACGATGATGAACACTCTGGACATGAAACAAATACAAAAAGCTCAAGAGCTAAAACTAACAAATTGTAAGAAATCAGAAATGGAAATACATTGCGTAAAACCCCAAATACGAGCCCATTGAAACAGAGGACCAAAAAGAAGAGACTTTCTCATTATCTTCAAAGATATGGGTATTACGTTCGTGCCAAACTAACCACATTAGACATGCTGGAATCATATTCCAGGTATTTGACAGGTGCTTCCCAAACCAATTCCTCCATGCAAAAAGAAGAGAGAAAACCGTCTTCATTACCCATCCCCAAACACCTGAAAAACTTCACTCCATAAAGCCTGAGCAAACTTACAGTGAAGTAAAAGATAGTCCACATATTCCCCATCACACTGACACAAGCAACACTAATTAACTAGGGATTGAGCTCTCTTAAAAAGGTTATCAAGGGTAAGTATCACATCCCTTTTAAGCATCTTTACACATTAAATGCTCTTCCAAGGAAACACATCAATAAGTGTACCGGCCAACCAATTATAATAAGAGTGCATATCAAACACAACAGTCCGAGCCAACTTCCAAGATAGGTTATCATCCCCCTCACCTCTCGGCATATTGAAAAACAGAAGCTCAAAAAAAGAAAAAACACCCTCCAACTCCCAATCGTGAAAAGCTTGCCGGAATTGTAAATTCCAACTCCTATTACCTGTTCTGATGTAGAAACAACCAAGTTAGAAATCCAAGCTTCTTTAGACAGAGAACAAGCATATATATATATATATATATATATCTGCAGAAAGGTCCTTTAGGGGTGCATGTCCACTCCAAGGGTCATGCCAGAATTGAATACGATGGCCCTCCCTCACATCATACACTATTTGTCCAAAGAAATTCTCTGCTCTTGTGCTAATACTCTTCCACATCCCACACCTATGAGTCCTGCATACACCTCTAGTGCATCAACATCCTCTAATCACTCCATATTTCGTTGCTATAACCTGACGCCATAGCCGGTTGCTTTCCTTCCCAAAGCAACATAACCACTTCCCAAGCAAAGCTTGGAGTCCAATCCTCCGGATCCCCAACCCACCTACCTCCACCAGCAAACAAACCTTATCCCAAGCCACTAAAGGATATTTAAATACTTCCTTAGAATTCCCCCAAAGAAAATTCCTCTGAATCCGTTTTAGTCTTGCCACCACTACTTGAGGGATAGTGAACTAGGATAAAAAATAGGTACGAAGGCTCAAGAGAGTACTTTTTAACAAAGTAAGTTTGCCACCTTTTGACAAATATAGAGGTGTTCAACTAGAAAGTCTCCTCTCCATCTTCTCTATAATAGGGTTCCATATCAATGAGTCCTTGTAAAAAAGGCCCCAAGAGGCGTATCTAATAAGTTATAGGCAGGCTACACACCTTACAACATAAAACACGAGCCAAAGCATTCAGGTTCCCTACCTCACCTTTGGGAACAATTTCACTCTTACAAACATTGACTTTCAAGCCCGTAATAGCTTCAAAAAAAATCAGCACCATCCGTATTGCTTCCTAGATGCATCACAAAATAAAATAGTATCAACAAAAAGAAGGTGAGAAATATTTAAACCTCCTTGCACATGAGACCCCGCTTGAAAACCATAAAGAAAACCACCCTCTTCTGTTCTCTTCAACAACCTACTCAACACCTCCATAACCAAAAAGAATAAAAGTGGAGAAAAAGGAACCCTTTGATGGAGACCACATGAACTATAAAAAAAAACCTGCTGGAGAACCATTGACAAAAAATGAGAATCTAATTGTAGAAATACAAGCCTTTATCCATCCCCCGACCTCACCCCAAAACCCATCCTTTCCATGAAATAAAATAAGGCATTCCAGTTTACATGATTATGACCTCTTAATATCTAGCTTAACAATCACACCAAGGATATCACTTTTCATTCTATTATCTAAGCATTCGTTTGCAATTAGAACCGAATCAAGAATTTGCCTCCCTCCAACAAAAGAATTTTATGATTCAGAGATGAGCTTATGCGGAACACTTCGAAGTCTATGTGCCAACACCTTAGCCAAAAGTTTATATATGCTACACACAAGACTTATAGGACGAAAGTCTTTAATGTCGATTGCATTGGTCTTCTTAGGAATCAAACAAAGAAAAGTGGCATTGAGAGACTTCTCAAAGACACTCTATGAAAATCCACAAAAAAAGTCATGACATCCTCTTCCACCACACTCCAACATTTCTGAAAGAAAGCCATAGTAAACCCATCAGGTCCAGGGGCCTTGTCTCCTTTAGCCTCCTGAATTGCCTCGAGAATCTCCTCATTTTCAAATTCCTTCTCTAGAGAGAGCCTTTTAGTATTTTCTAAACAAGCAAAATCTAAGCCGTTAATAGTAGGCCTCCAAGATTCTGGCTCTTGATAGAACTTATCATAAAAATCCACCACATGATTCGGAATATCATCCTCATAAAGAATAGCCTTTACCTCCACACCCCTAATATGATTGGTTCTTCTATGAGAGTTAGCAAGTCTATGAAAAAATGAGTGTTATTATCCCCTTCTTTTATAAATAGAGCATTAGATTTCTACCTCCAGGGAATCTCTTCCAAAGAACCAAAAAATCAATATCAACTTTAACCACAACTCTTCTAGCTTTGTCCTTTTGGGACAAAATCTGCATCCTTCTTTCGAATCAAGATCTAACAGCTCAGTTAGCGCACACTTTTTCCTATAAGACATATCCCCAAAAACATGCTTGTTCCATTGCTTTAAATCCCCTTTCAGAGCCTTCAACTTACAAGTTAAAACGTAACTAGGGGGCCCAAGGGATATCCATTGCACTGTTGAGGAACCCTATCCACAAAACCCTTCACTTTAAGCCACATATTTTCAAATTTAAAAGCACTCATCCCCCTCAACATGCTTCCTACCTCCACAAGAAGAGGATAATGATCCGACACCACCTGAGGAAGAAGCCTTTGGGTCACATCTAAGAAATGTGCCTTACAATCTACTGACACCAGAAGTCTATCAATTCTGGACATGGAAGGGTTAACAGTCACGAAACCACGTATGAATATCCCCCACCAAAGGCAAATTGATCAAAAGGCATTTCTCAATAAAATCTGAGAATTTAAACATGGCTGGATTGAACTAAGAACACCCAATTCTCTCTGCCCTAATAATGTTGAAATCACCAAACAAGCACCAATCCAAATCCCACTGTGATCTCACACTATCAAGTTCTGACCACAACGCATCCCAAAGCTATTCATCATTCAGTCCATACACCCTTGAACATACCCATTCAAAGCCATCCACCACACTCTTCAACTAAACAAAAACTGAAAATCTACCACATTCAAATTTCTCAAACACCTTTCTATCCCACATCAACAATACACCCCAACTGTGTGAATGGCATCCAAAGCTACCCAGTCTACAAAGGGCCTGCCTCATAGACTTTTTACAATGGTAGAGATGGTACTATCTAGTTTAGTTTCTTGAAGAAAAACAACATCACTCTTCCACTCCTCAAGTAAATCCTTCACAATATCCCTCTTATGAGGATTGTTTAAACCCCTCACATTCCATGATAGGAGTTTCAAAGTCATGAACAACGACCAAAGCCCATCCCAATGGATTTCAAATTGCCTCTAGTATTTCTACTAGGCTGCCCATCATAACTAATAGTGGAAATTAAATTACGTAATTCCCTCATACCCTTTTGATTTGAATTTCTCACCCAACGTGGGCTTGCAACAACAGCTTGTTCCTCCCAGGCTCTCTCAATTTGTTGAAAGAAAGCAGTACACTAACTCACACAGGAGGAAATAGAAAAACCCACATACTTACCAAAACTCTTGACCATCTTTCTCATCCAATCCGATGGCTCCATTTCATCCTCTGCAAAACCCCCATTAAAATCACCCTTCTCAGGGTGGGAACGCTCATTTTCCTTTTTGTCTTAATTTTCTTATTTGAGAATAATTGTGATTCTACTACTGATTGATTGCTTCTTTATCTCATACACTCCAAAAAGAGCCTGGCTGTGATTTCTTTTTTCCTATTTATTTATTTATTAATTTTTGGTATAAGTCAATTGTATTAATGAAGAATAATACACAATTTTATTATTTATTTATTAATTAATTTTTATTATAAGTCAATTGTATTAATGAAGAATAATACACAAGCTTGTAAAGAGAAAGAATGGGTATATTGTTTTAATCAAGCATTATTAGGGAAATGGGAAATGGTTATGGAGGTTTGGCAATGAAGTTACTTATCTATGGTTGAGAGTTATTGCTACTAAATATAGAGAGGGCAAAGGGGGGTGGAGTACTAAAGTATGCAGGAGGGCACATGGTTGTGGTCTATGGCGAAGTATTAGTGAAGGTGGGAGAGTTTTTCTAAGCATTTGGCTTTCATGGTAGGTGATGGTACTTGTATCCGGTTTTGGCATGATAGGTGGGTTGGTGATAATCCACTAATTATCCTCTATCCTCAGTTATATGCGTGTTCGGATAATAAGGAAACTTGTATTTTTGAGGTTTTGGTTCAGACAAATGGGACTGATAGAGTTTGGAACTTGAGATTTGATAGGGATTTTCATGACTGGGAATTAGGGGATTCTTTCTCTTTTCTTGCTTTTCTACAATCTTGAATTCCTAGGGTTGTTGGGAGTGATAGTCTACATTGGTGCCTTAATGGAAGCGGGAAGTTTGATACTTGATGTTTTTATCAGGAGATTCGGGATGCTCTTACGTCTTTATTTCCTTAGAAAGGCATTTGGAAAGTAAAGGTTCTTAAAAGGGTGGCTTTCTTTATGTAGACAGTAGCTCATTCTCGGATTCTTGCATTGGGTAATCTTATGCTTTGGGGTCTCTCTCTAGCGAATCGGTGTTGTATGTGTGGTTGCAATGAGGAAAATTTGGTCCATCTCCTTTTTTTGTCCTACGGTTCATACTTTGTGGGTGCATATGCTTCATATCTTTGGGATTCATTGGGTCATGCCAGCAGGGTCTATAGCTAGCTTATTATTTTGTTGGTGGCAATGGGTTGGGAAACATAATTCCGATATCTGGAATTTGGTCCCAGGATGTTTGATGTGGATCATTTGGATGGAATAGAACTATCGCCCTTTCGAGAATACTGAGAATGCGTTGGTTTAGTTGCAAGACTTGTGCTAGCAGACTCTCTTTGATTGGTCTAGGTGTTGGGGTCTCTCGGATTGTTCTTCTATCACGGAGTTTATTTCTTCCCTTAGAATAGATTCTTGATTTCTATGCTTTCTGTGTTTTCTGTTGTCTTTTGTTGTTCACCATCGTGAACACCCTGTATTTTTCTTCCTTTTTATTTTTAATAATATTACTCTTATTACCTATCAAAAAAAGAAAGATTGGGTATATTGGTAATATACTTAACAGTTCCCTTAACAATCAGTAGTGAACCTATGAAATCACACGGCGTTACGCTCAAATTTATTATTTTTTATTATTAATTTATTTTTTTGGAGAGGCTGATTTTTGAACTCAAACCCGAGACTTGTTTTTGGTGCAAGACACTTGCTATCGCCCCAAGGCTCGACCTGTTAATAGAGCCTTCTAGTAGATTGAAAAATTCAAAGCGTGCTTAATAAGTATCAGATACATATGATTTGAGTTCATTATATGTATATTAACTATATTTAGAGTTTTGTGCCTTGCTTCACTCAAGCAAGTGTCTTTTTGGCGCCTCACGCCTCAAGTGATACAAGGACTTTGGTGCCTTAGGGTCACCTTTCACCTTTGGCTAAATTTATTTTTTCTTGGGAAGGAGGGGTTCGTATGGTTTGGATGGGGATATCTACAACCTAACTTAAGTTGGTTTGGATAGAAATCTTCTCCTCAAATTGATTCAGGCATAGCCCATGCTTTATTATTTTTCTGAATATTGATTTAAACAAGACTGAATGGTAACGCTGAGTTGAGTGAATGATTATGTTGCTTGTATTTTGATTATAAATACATAAAGAAGTGTTGTGTACGTTGTGCCTCAAAATCACTTTAATGTGACCAAAAAAAAAAAAGACCTGTCCAAGTGTGGGAAGCAAACTTTGGAAAGTAAACCACAGTTTTTCAAATCTGATACTGTTAAGTTATGGAGGAACTGTACAACCAATCAACAATAATGATTTCTCATAGACAACTTTCTTTCTCAACATATTGTTCACTGTTGCGGCTATTTGAAGTATATGTGATTATTTCAAAGAAAATAATCAAATGTTGTATTGGTTCTTCCATGCAGTCAATAGGAAAACACCATAAAGCACCTTCGCACCTTTTATTTTAATTCCCCCCCAACCCCCTGCAAGACCCCCTTTTGTAGTCCACTTGATTTCCCGTTGCTGCCTAAGTAGTAGTTGCTCTTCTATAAAAACCTCCTCCCTTGCTGCAAGCAGGATTTGGTTTGGACATCTTGTACAATAAGTAGGGACTTTACCAGCTAAGCTAACACACATTCTCAATTTCATCTCATGTCTTCTTCTTTTTCCAAACATAGCAAATGGAAAAGATCAAGTTTGGATCAAAAATTGTTTGTCCTAACGGGTTGCATAACAGTTGGGTCAATCGGGTTTGGGAAGACCTGTATTTTTTACATTCAAAATATAGTAATAATAAAATATGATCATATTGTTTTTGTAATCCTTTCAATACAAATAAGAGAACAAATAGAAAAATACTAATAGATAAAATTTAAATATTACATAAAATCTTTTGTGTAATCTTAGATTGTGTAAACTTAAGAATTTATGTATTATTATTATTTTGATAAATACAATTTTGTTATTTATCCAAAAAAAAAAAAAAACAAAATTCAACATAAATTCTTAAGTTTACACAATCTAACGTTCACAAAATTTACCTTCACCACATAGGAACGGAAAAAATAAAAATGTAAATGTTGTGGACCATATGGAGTTATCAACCTCCTCAGGTGCACTTGTTGCATGTAAAAAATTATAAAGTTAAATTACCTAGAAAGATAAGTAAAAGAATAAAGCTTTAAGAATAAAACATAGCAAATTAGGCAAAGAAAAGTAAGTAAATATTTAATATGAATTGCTCCTCAATCTACTCAATGTTAGTAGTAGATCTAGCAGTGAAATACTCATACTTGAGAATTGCAACTTAAGTTGGTGACTAATTTCGCTAGCATTTTCATTTACAATACAAAATTTTGATCGTTTTCATTCATTCAAAAAAATAAAAAAATAAATAAGAATTCAGATTTACATACATATAATTTAGATAGTATACAATATAAAGAGTCAATAAAGAACTAAAATTTTAGAACTGTGACTATTCTATAAATGTATTAAATGCTACCTTTAAATCCATATAACCAAGTTTGAGTGCAAATTAAAGCTTCCACTTTCTCGGGCAAAAGACAAGAATGATACCGAGTAAAAATTTTACCTCCAGTGTTGATTCAAAAGCAACCACACTTATAGGAATGCTTAAGAGATCACTTGCCATCAACAAGAGCTCAGAAAATTGATTTTTCATATAACCTTTAGGGTCAATTTGGGTTGCGGGTTGACCCAAACCACCCGTTTTCCCTAAGGGTTCAAAATCTCAGGTTCGGGTCCAATTTTGTCCTCAGGTTAGGGTTCAATTTTGCTAGTTCTTCCTTTTTCCGTTTCTGAAATGGTAATTATGGTTGGTTCATTAATTCTTAATTTGCAAATACAAAATATACATCTGATTTCCTTGAAGACTAATTCATCAAATACCAATGAAATAAAGTGCATGCTGAGATTCTCTTTTTACCTATGAACTTTTTACATTTTAAAGTTATTAAGAAAATAAAAGGATGTGTTATTTCTAAGTGTTGTTTATGGATTTCTCTTACAATGAGTCAATGACCTATCTTTTATCTGTTTATGCAGAAAGCGTTAGAGAGGAATGATGCTGGTGACCATTTCCCATTATATGCCATATGCCTAGGTTTTGAGATATTAACAATGATCATCAGCAAGGTAGTCTATCCTTTCTCATGATTTGTATAAATTTTGCAAATTATTTTTTGTCTGTATTCGTTAAAGTAGCATATCCTTTTATTTTTTCTTTTTTACTGTTAGTGATCTTCAGTGTCAGAATAGTCAATTTAGTCAATTTTGTTTATCATTGTTGGCGATTCAAGTTATTAAATTTTTGACAAGAGTAGAATTATGTGATGTGTTGTTCTTAAGGAATACCTATATGTATTATCAAGCGGTTAACCTCACATGGGTAGACTGTTTACTAGTAATTTTTTATGAGTTCCTTAGGTCTGGTACATTAAGTTCTCCAATTAAATTCAAATACATGATTGCATTGACCAATAAAACGTGAACAATGTTATCTATTCTAAGGATAATTAGATAATTTAATTGGCAAACCTAATGTACTGCACCTTAGGGAATCGTACCTAAGTTTTACCCATTTGTTATTTACTACTTTGTGGCTTATGTTGGTTTACAAAATCGGTGGCTGTGGTCCTTTTGGCATTCAAGACTACTAGTTATCATCCTTGGATGGGTGGGTAGACTTTGATTTGCATTCATGATGAAAAATGGAATAATTTTTGTTCCATCTTTTGTTGATTTGATTTGTAAATTTTTGAAGTTTCAACAATTCTTTTCAAAGGATATGTTTTTATTTTATGATATTTCTTTTCTTGATAATAGGACCATAATATTCTTGAAGCATTTAATGCAACAGATCAGGCATCTACTCTTCAATTTATGGAAAACACACATATTGAAGGAACTGTGTTTCAAAGGTATATAATTTTTATATTATATCTGCCAACTGATATAGATACGTTAAAACTCAGTAAGGCTTATAGCATTTTCCATATGTATCATGACTATAAGCATATTAATGTTAGCATTTTCTTGAAACTGTTAGAAGAAAAAGGGGTAATATAAAGAATTGAGAAGTAAAAGATTTGCAAAGAATTGACAAAAAATCAAGAAATTTCGCAAAGAAGTCGTTAGCCTGACTATCAAATCAGTTATATACATTCGAAGTTGTTGCTAGAAGATGGAGATGCTGAAAAGAAAATGCTGTAAGTAGTAGAAGAATAAAATTAAAAACTACTCAGGCCAAAAGCTAGACTAAATCTTACATAGGCCTTTCTCACCTGTGGCTCATTTTAAGGAAAGTGAGCTATGTGTTTGAACTGTATCTGATACAACACTCCTAAAAGACATCTACATATTTGCTGCCAGCAAAGCTTTAAATGAACCCAAACTATTGTTATTTTTTTTTCTTTCAAATTGTTCCTATGCATGGTAAACGTAGGTTGAACTCTCTATAGAAACGTTGGGCCTCTTGCCTTAAATGATGAATCCAATTGCATACTGAGATAATTCATAGGCAAACAGCGCACTTTTACATTTGCCAAGCCGTTGATATCATTGACTTCTGCAATGGGAACAGCCTCACTCTCCCAAGTTCATTTTCAAGCTTAACACTGCTTCCAAGCAAAGCATAAATAAGAGATGTTCAACATTTGTATCTCAAAAAAAATGTATATAATATTTAAGTTCCTAGGTAATTGAACTATGATGACATCATCAGGGGAATATATAATAAATAAGCTTGAAGCCTTAATGAGATATTACCCTAAAGTTTTTCCATCTGCACAAATCCCTTTTGAAGGAGATAAGCTAGGACTTGATTCTGTGACTCTCCTTTCTTTTCGTGACTTGAAGTCCACTTCTTTTGCAGTGAATAAAACAGATCAGTGATTTGGTATGTGCTGCATCACATCATCATTATTAAGAGTTGGGTTCTTAGGCATAATTTATGAAGCACAGAAATGGTTTGTCAGTTGTCTCCCCCTAAGAAGACATTGCATGTCTTTCAGTAAAAGTGGAGTCTTGGTTGGATGGGGCCTTGATGCATTCTCTTGCATTGTTTTTACTTTTCACCTTGCATACCTAGCTTAGATTTGGCTTCACTAGTTTCTTGTTTAAAACAACTGGGAGAGGAGGCATTTGAACCTTGGTTCTCTCCATGTGAAGAACCAGGAAGTGCCACTTCTACAAGACTCTTGGCATGGCTTCACCAGTTTATAATAATGTTTAGTTACAAAAAAGAAAAAAGTATAAAACTTCTAAATTGTGAACGTGCTTTATCCATTAAGTATGGTAATCTTTAATGTCTCATGTATGGTTTAGCTTGTATGTGTTCCAATTACACAATGCAATATCTCTTCAATTTAAGTGGATCCTCAAAGCGTATGGCTTGCATGGCGGACTGAAAGGTATAGGTGAAAGAGTTCAACTTCTAAATGTGGAGTTATGGTTAGTTTTTAAAAGCTGGCCTTGGGAAAAATAGGTGCTGAACTTTTTTCTTTTTGGGATTTTCTGACTTGTCTGAGCTTTATATTGTAATGTTAGGAGGTGAATTACTATACTTATTTTGTATGTGATTCTTTGCACTAATTATTCCAACTTGATATCCATTTTCTTTTGCAGATTTCCTCCAACTTTGCTTAAAAAAATGAGTACAGATTGTCTTGTCATGCAAAACCATCGTGTAAGTTCCAGATCATTGATGGCTCATTTATAAAAAACAATAAAGGAGTTACTCCCTCCATTCCAAATTGTTGGTCCTGTTTAGAAAACCCAACTTTGTAAGAGGACATCATTTATTGTTTTGTCTCCTAATTAAAAAGATAGAAGTTTCCAAAATTACCCTTAAACAAAGTTCTCAAAAAAATTTATTGTTTAAAGTGCTTGTGTTTGGAAGGGACATAATAGGAAACTCAGTAAATTAATGATTTTTAATTTTAGAAACAAGACAAATTTTTTTTTTTTTTTTGATAAGTAAGAATGATATATATACGAAAGGCTATTCTGTGCATGAAAGGCACAGAGCAAACCCAAAAATTACAAGAAGAAAAAAAAAAGAGAAAATACATAAAAGAAAACCAAGCAACAGATTAATTACAAAAGAGAAAAAGAGCTAAGAAAAGAAGAGAGAGAATCACTAGTAGTGAGTCCCCAAGCTCGAGACCAATCAAAAAGAGTTCCACTGAAAGAAGCAAGCATCTGATCACCGGAACTATCCAAATCCTCAAAAGTCTGCCGATTCCGTTCCTTCCAAATACACCATAGTATGCACAATGGAACTAAATTTTAGATCTGAGACGAATGCTTCCCCAACCAATTCCACCAGCGAAAAAGAAAATCTAGAATCGATCTAGGTATGACCAACGACAATCCAAAAGTTATAAAAACAAAGCTCCACAACCGATAAGTTATCTCACAACGAAGAAGTAAGTGGTCTACTGTCTCCCCACAGTGTCGACACATAATGCACCAGTCCACAAAATTCAAGCCCCTCAATTTCAGGTTATCACCCGTTAGGATCATATTCCAAGCTACACACCAAACGAAGAAAGAAACACGCCTAGGGACCTTAACTCTCCATATACCTTTCCAAGGAAAGACAATTGAGGGAGAATCCTGCAACTTGTTATAATACGACCAGATGTCAAAATCCCCATTAGGCTTCAACTTCCATCTCATCCGGTCTCCAACATCCATTGAAGGAGTATTGGCTCCCAAGATACGAAGAAAATGCAACCCTTCATCCATCTCCCAATCATTAAATTCTCGAATAAAACGAACATCCCAAATTCTTCTATCCTCCGCCCTCTACCTTGACAAAGAAGCTTCTACAGAGGCCTCCCTGTCAATAGCAATACCATACAGCCTCGGGAAAGCCAATTGAAAGGTTGATCCCCATACCACCCATCCTGCCAAAATCTCACTCTATTCCCCAACCCAACAACAAATTGAACATTTTTTGCTAAAATCCTCCCAGCCCATACGAATACCTCTCCACAAACCACACACATGAACTCCCCTACCTAGCTTAGAAGTCCATCCCCCCCACTCTTCTCCAAACTTTGAAGCTGCCAGACTCCACAATCGATTCTCTTCTTTCCCAAATCACCACAACCATTTCCCCAATAAGGCCTTATTGAAAGTAATAAGTTTCCTTATATCCAAACCACCATTGGCTATAGGCGCACAAACTTTATCCCATCCCACTAGATGAGTCTTGCTATCACCCCATAGAAAATCTCTTTGCAACTTTTCAATTCTATTAGCCACGTAAGTAGGAATGGTGAATAGTGATAGAAAATTGGTAGGAAGACTAGATAACGTACTCTTGAGTAGCATCAATTTACCCCCCTTAGACAAATACTTCTTCCACCCGGCCAACTTCCGCTCAATTTTTTCTGAGATAGGATTCCAATTGAAGGAGAGTTATGCGAAGCCCCCAACGGCATGCCAAGATAAGACATAGGCAAAGTTTCAACTCTGCAGCCCAAAATTTCAGCCAAGGCATGCACATCATCTACCTCCTTTATTGGAACCATTTCACTCTTCTACACATTGACTTTCAAACCTGTTACAGCCTGAAAACTAAGTAACAACAACCGAATATGAAGAATTTGCTCCACATCTACATCACAAAATAGAACAGTATCATCTGCAAACAATAGATGTGAAACACATTCCCCACCACCCCTCCTACCCTCATCTTTGAAACCACGGATTAAACTAGCTCTCTCCACTCTTCTCAACATTCTACTGAAAACCTCCATCATAATCAAAAACAGCATAGGAGATAGCGGATCCTCTTGTCTTAAACCCTTTGAGCTACCAAAAAAATCAGCTGGAGACCTATTAATCAAAACAGAGAACTGAACTGTGGATATACAAGTGCGAATCCACTTACACCACTTCACCCCAAAGCCCATTCTATTCAACAAATCCAGAAGAGCCTCCCAATTCACATAATCGTAGGCTTTCTCAACATCAAGTTTACATATGACCCCAAGAACCTTACTCTTCACTTGGCTATCAACACATTCATTCGCAATAAGAACCGAATCAAGTATTTGTCTCCCACCCACAAAGCTATTCTGAGTCTCAGAGATCAACTGGTCTAAAACCATTCTCAAACGATTTGCCAAAACCTTAGCCAAGATTTTATACACACTCCCCACCAAGCTAATAGGCCGGAAATCTCTAATATTAGAGGCATCATTCTTTTTTGGAATTAAAGCAATGAAAGTAGCATTAAGAGATTTTTCAAACTTACAAAGTTGAAAAAACTCTTCAAAGACCGCTAAGACGTCTTTCTTTACTACTCTCCAACAATGATGATAAAAAGCCATAGTAAACCCATCCGGACCTGGAGCTTTGTCCCCTTCCAAGTCTCTTAGAACCTGAAAAATCTCCTCTCTCTCACACTTCCTTTCAAGCCAAACCCTCTCCATATCCCCAATACAATCAAATTCCAAACCCTCCACAAAAGGCCTCCACCCCTCAGACTCCTTATACAAATTTCTATAAAACTGTACTACCTGAGCAGTTACCTCGGATTCCTCCTCAAAAACCACCCCACCCACCTCCAAGATTCTCAGATGATTATACCTTCTATGGGAGTTAGCCGTCTTGTGGAAGAACTTGGTGTTATTATCCTCTTCCTTGATACATAACATCCTAGATTTTTGTCTCCAGGAAATTTCTTCCAAAGAAAGAAGATGCTCCGGACCTCAAATCTACCCTACAACATTTCTCCCCATCAGCAAGACCAAGATCCCCTTCCTTAGCATCTAATTTTTGCAACTCCTCCAGTAATTGTTTCTTATGACGCTCTACGTTACCAAGCTCTCGGCGATTCCACAGCACAATGTCCTCTTTCAGAGCATTTAATTTTTTGGCAAGCACGAAACTAGGTGTACCTACAAAAGAATGCCGATTCCACCAGGATTGAACTCTATCCACAAACCCCTTCATCTTTAACCACATATTTTCAAATCTGAACGGACTTTTCCCCCTCGCCATTCCCCCTGCCTCCAAGAGGAGAATTGGACTATGATTTGAAATAGGACGGGGTAAAATCATTTGAATAACATCTGGGAAGTGTTCCTCCCAATCTGGAGTAATCAAAGCTCTATCAATCCTAGACATCGCTGGTTGATTAGTACCATTTGACCAAGTATAGCTACCTCCTTCCAAAGGCAAGTCAATCAAATTAAGATCCTCAATAAATCCAGAGAACTTTTCCATAGCCGGGGTTATACATGTCTCACCCCTGCGCTCACTTGGAAAACGAACAATATTAAAATTCCCAAAGCAACACCACGATACCCTCCAATGCTACTGAATACCAATAAACTCATCCCACATGTGACCCCTCTCATTATTTTCATTTGGGCCATAAACCCTTGAGCATGCCCATATAAAACCGTCCACCACCCTTTGCCACTTAACCGAAATTGAGAAAGTACCAACCATAGCCTCCATCTTTTCCAAAACCCTTTTATCCCACATAATCAAAGCCCCACCAGCAGTCCGATCGGCCTCCAAAGCAACCCAATCCACATACGGATAGCTCCACAAACTACAAACTAGCTGTCTATTCATGCTAGCAATTTTTGTCTCTTGTAAACAAACTACATCACACTTCCACTCCCACAACAAATTCTTCACCACAAGTCGTTTCTGAGGATCATTTAAACCTCTAACATTCCACAAAATCATTTTTATCTTCATAAAAACAAAAATATTCCCATCTACTAACACCAGCACAAAACCAACACTCTATCTCCCATCATAATTCACCAAAGAGATCAAGTTTCGCAGCTCTCTACGTACCTTGGTTTTGGATTTAGCCACTTTTTGACTACCCGTAGCTTTCCTGTGTAACAGATTGGCTGCCTCCATCTCAGTTTCTAGCCTTTGTAAAAGAGCAATGTACAGCTTCTCATGTCGGGTCATGGACAGCCCAACCAATTTACTGAAACCGGGAATTCTGTGTTTCACCCATCCAGAAATATCCAACTTAGCCTCAATACTCAACACCTCAGTGACCTCCAATTCTGCCAAAGTTGTCGACCCATTCGGAGCAATAATCCTTAGAGGAAGACAATCTAGAAGTTCTCTCTTACCAAAACCCATAGAAAAATCAGCTGCATCCTCCACAAGCATGACCTCCCAAGAAAGGCTAAAAAATTCCTTACTAGAAAAAGAGTTCACCTCCTCACCCGATACTCCCAAACCCAGTGACCCAGCTCGCAAAAACCCCAGAAAAAGATTGGGAAAAGATGGTCCAACCAATCGCGGCACAAATTCGAGTCATCGACCTCATAACTTCCAAAACCAACCCACCAAACAACATCTTGGAGCCAAAAATACTAACCTCGTCAGAACTGAAGCTGAAAACCATATTCTGAATATTCTCGGGGCAGCAAGACACTCCTATCGGCAAAGCACAACATGGGTGAATAACCAAATCTCCATCTACATCGGTCTACGTTGCCCGCGCGATTGAGGGACTGAGAGGCTGTCTTCAGCTTTTTAAGTTTTGACGGATCAGTATGGGCAGGATTCACAGTTTTTTTGTTGAATCGAAGCTTTTTTAGTTGGTGGTGGAGGAAGGAGGAAATTTCTTTGCGTTACGCATTTTTGAACGGGGCATACTGATGAATAATAGAGAACACACGGTGGTTGGGGTAAATCCCAAACAATTTTTCACACTTTGGGAAGGCGATACTGCTTACACCTTGCAACAAGGATCAAACTCTTTTGGTCTATTCCTACTAGTGTCTGAACTCAAAGTTGGCGGGCTCCGGACATCCCAAAATGAAATACAAGACCAACAATTTAGGACCGAGGGAGTATAAGACAAAATTTATCATTTTCGCTTATAGTTATGAGTAACATAATTTCTTCATCCAAGCTCCTATTATTTCATCCAAAAACTCCTATTATTTCTTTCCATCCAAAGGCACCACATCAAACAATGGGGCACAACCATCCATATGTCATTATTTCTATGGAGACCAAATCGACCTTGCCAACAAGCTAACAACTCAACAAAAGATCGCAGCATCACCCAACACATTCCAAATAAACTACCATGGACCCCAAATCTGTGGCAATAGAATAATGAAGTAATAGGTGATCAAATGATTCCCCATTACATTTGCACATATTACACCAATCTAAAATCAAAACCGTTTTCCTCAAATTATCAATCGTTAGAATTTTCCCCAAGGCTACGTCCATACAAAGAACAACTCTGGTCCAAATGCTTTTCCAAGGGAATGACTAATCACTAGGACCAATAAAGAGACGATAGTAACCAAAAACTTAAAAATCTTATCTGTCCTTCAATACATCCTATCCTCCCCATTCCCCCCTACCAATACACCAGAGATAGCATCCATGAAGTTGGTCAAGGACTCCAACTCCCAATCTTGCACAGCCCTCATGAAGGGCACATTCCAGTGAAGAACCCATTGTTGAACCCCATAAGATCAGCCACACTAGCCTTTTAGAATAACTCAGGATAGCAAACAGCCAAAGGGCTCTCCGCACACCATACTTCACACTAGTCCCATCACCAACCTCATGTTGAATATAACGCGACAGAGTAGGCCAACCCCGTCTAATAGTTTTCCACAAACTCACCCTATAAGCACTAGTGACTGAATTAGTACACCAGCCTCCACATTCGCAACCATATTTCGCCTCTATAACTTGGCGCCATAGCGCTTCTCTCTCAATACTAAATCGCCACAATAATTTCCCTTGCAAAGCTTTATTGAAATGTCTCAAATTCCTTATATCCAACACCCACCCACCCCCCCCCCCCCCCCAAAAAAAAAGAAAAAGGAAAAGGGGCACAAATCATAGCCCTTACCAAATGAAATTTTGTCTCATCTCCCAAGCCACCCCATAAGAAATTTCACTGAAGTCAATTCTCATGTATTAGAGCATTCACATCCAAATGTCTAAAAAAAAAATACTCATATTACCATCTAAAAAGCTACTTTATCTATATTAACAACCCATTATACAATTCACACTACATCCCAATTCTTATTTTCTAATACAACTAACACTATTCATTTCTCTCTCTTCCTCTGAAGCAACCCAGCCATATCAAAACCCCATCAACCCACCGCCACAAGCACAGGTCAAAATGATCCACCACCACTAGATCGGGACCCAAAACAAATCCACCCAACCCAAACCATTGGAACGACCCACACCAAATCAACCCAACCCAAGCCCAAATCAATCAAACTACCACCGTGCCCCATGCAAATCCATAGCCCAGAGCAAGAAACAAATACAATCTAATCAAGAACTAAAGGAAATAGAGACTAATAATTCAAATAAAGAAATACAATTCGTACACCCCCAAATACAAGCCCAATGAAATAGAGTACTAAAGAGGAGATTTTAGGTGATCTAATGTTCTCTCATTTTCTTCAAAAATGTGGGTATTGCATTCCTGCCAAACTAACCACATTAAACATGCTGGGACCATATTCCAAATGGTTGAAAGATGCTTTCCAAACCAGTTTCTCTAGATAAAGAAAAAAGAGCTAACTGACCTCAGCATTACCCACTAGATCCCAAACACTACAAAAGTTTAACCCAATAAGGTGTGAGAAAACTTACAATGAAGAAGAAGAAGAAGGTGATCCACTGATTTTCCATTGCAACAACATAAACAACACCTATTAACCAAGTGCCCAGCCCAAAACAAATCAAACCCATGAGCTGCACAACAAACCAAACCCACCGTGATCCATACCCACGCACGCCGATCTCCACTGCCTAGGCCGAGGTTGGCCACTCCAGATCCACCGCCTGGGCCAAGTTGGCCATGGTAGTAGGTGTTTGGGTTTGAGGGAAGAGAGGGATGAGAGAGAGAAGAGAGAGAGAGGAGGTGAGAGAGGCAGAGTGTGAGAGAGAAGAGAGAAGAGAGAGGCAGATGAGTTGAGAGTGAGGAGAGAGGAGAGATAAAGTTAGAATAAAATATTATTTTTTAATTTTACAAACTTGCTACAGTAATTCTTATATTTAAGATGTTACTGTAGCAAGTTGGTAAATTATTTTAACAATAGATACCCGGGTAAAGCCAGTTTAGGTATGTGTGGGTGTAAAATAACAATTTAAGGGGGTTTTACACCCCCAATGTGAATGCTCTTACATCATATTATTATTTTTATATTAATTTTGCATATATTGGGAAATAATTCTATGGAGTAAGTGATCGAGTCTGGTACAATCTAGGAATATGTAATAATGATCATCTTTCTCCTAATCTTGAAAGGTTCATTTGGACTAGAGAATTCATCGAAGGGATTTGGGTTTTGACCTTAAGTCCAAAATGGTTTTAACGAGGTATAAAAGATAACACTTGAAAATATTTGGCATGGATAGATCCTTTTAAATTAGATTGAAGGTGTTGTTTTAAATTCGTTCCCTTAGTTGGAGTACAATCTTGGACCCTGTCTCCATATTGCTGATCTTCTTTCTTGCAAACTTTGAGTAGCAAATTCTTTTGTTCTTTTGTGTTTCCCTATATTTATTTATTTATACATTTGTTACTCAATGGGACAGTATGGTATCTCACCTGAAAGGTTTCAAGAGAACCAGAATTTATCCAGCTTTTTTAAGGTCCTGACAACCAGCACAGATGAAGATAACAAGGTACTGAATGTATTCGCGCTATTTTATCTTAGATCGATTCACAAAGTCACATTAAATATTTGACTACATTCACCTCTTCGTATTATTTTTATCCTCTTAAATCATTCTGAATCTAGTGGTAATAATTATATCAGGTCTATGTCTCCACAGTACATTCACACAGCTATCCCGTGACTGCCTTTCAATGGCATCCAGAGGTACTATTATATTATGTGTCCCATAATCTTATTACGTGTGATTGTTTTCTAAGTTGCGAGATTGTCAGAATTTGAACCAGAACTCATTGGCCTCTACAATAGTCTAATTTAGATGAAGTGGATGTGTACAGCCTACAGGCGAGTGTGATTCAAGTTTTTGAATGGAACTCAATTTCTTTCCCCTCAACTTGTTTCTTGATTCAGTATACACAAATGAATTGAGAATAATATTTCTTTTTTTCCCCATTAGAAGGGGGAAAAACATGACACCACAACCAATTGGGGGATTTTGTATCAAGTAATGGCTATTTTATGAAAGGTTTGAAATCAGGAACACTACTTTTTCCCTTTCGTAAGAATGGTTTATTACTTCTTTTCATATCAATTTTTGCGTCCAAATAGTGATTGTTGTTGGTGGGCCCTAGTCCTACCTCATTATGCAAACTAGTAAATCACCAATTATCTTAAGAGCTTAAGTAGTTAGGAATATGTTGAATTTAATTATTTTACCATAATTCTAACACCCACCTCATTTGTGGGCCCAAATTCTCCCATAAAAAGTGAGGTTCAATATGTGTGGATTTTAACATTTTAAATGGGAGGTAAAGTGGAGATAGGGATTGAACTTATGATTTCCTGCTCTGATATCATGATAAATCACTGATTATCCCCAAAGCTTAAGCTGTTAGAAAATGGTGAATTTAATTATTTCACCATAATTCTAACACAAGCATTAAGGAAATGGGAGCAAGTGTTATCCTGCAAGTGATAAAATTTTAGCGTTGAATATATTTTGCACTTAAAACACTTAGTTGGGTGCTATACCGCATGTATGTCTTGGTCAACTGATGTGTACTGTGTTACAGCTTTGATAAACTGCAATTAAGTTGCAAACTGATCTTTATCTACACCTCCACTTCTCTCTCTCTCTCTCTCTCTCCCTATATATATATATGCAGTGGTCTTACTTCACACATGAGATGATTGATTATATACACTGCAGAAAAACGCTTTTGAATGGGGCTTATCAATGATTCCACACTCAGAGGAAGCAGTTCAGGTGACGCAGCATGTTGCAAACTTTTTGGTCAGGTTAGGCCATGTGACTTAATGTGTCTAAAACCTAGCCGTTTAAAATAATTGAAAATCAAGGTTTAACAAGTAACAGAAGTAACTTTTCACATTATTAAGTAAACTTGATTTTGAATGGGGGAGGGGTTGTCTCCTTATAAATGGGATTTAGCTATTGCTATATAAACTTCTTCCAACCATATGCAAGGTTACTTCTAGTTCATGATGCAGGTGACGTAGCCTGTTGCAAACTTCTATCTATTGTTGTTACTTGTGAAACCTTGATTTTGTTGAGGGCAAAATGTGTCTTGGCTTTTTAAACTTAACCCTTAGGCATAAAATAATATTACATAGTGATATTACCGTTTTGTCCTTAGCTTATACCCATAATACTTCCCCTCAAATTGGAGAGTATATATCATACAATCACAACTTGTTACATAATAAACCCAAACAAGTCTTACATAAAACTTTGGTAAACATATCAGCAATTTGGACTTTTGTTGAAACATATGGAGTAGCAATTACACCATATGTGGGTTGTGGTTGGTGGGGTTAATGACAAATAAAGGTATGCTCTGATACCATGTTGAGGGGAAGACATGTCCTGAGTTTTTTAACTTAACCGTAACACAAAATATTATTTATATATATAAGGAGTACATAGTGATATTACTGTTTTGCCCCTAACTTATACCCATAACATGAATTATATAAGATGGCTAGTTTTTAGACTTAATTTTAATTAGTAATTTAGACATGCCTATATATTTTTTAATTCACATATTTATTTGTTGATTTCTTAAATTAATTTATATATTTTTTGTTGGACCCTATGATTAGACCACCTATCTTGCAAGATCTAGCAAGACAGACCACTGTTACCCCCACCCCACCTTTCCAATCCTCTAACCACTTTACATATCCACCACCACAACAATAAAGTCTTAGTCCAAAAATTTTGGGGTCGATTATGGATTCTCAACAAATTAGTTAGAGTCGGTCACATTTATTCTTTTCCTCTGTTCTATTCTATCTCATATTCTCTATTACTTTCTTAATTTACTTGTCCTTTTATATTACTTCTATTAATGTTATTTTTGGTATTCTTCTACCTTTTTGCATTCTCCCAACTTGGATCAACTCACTTTTTTTTAGTGGTGCATTAATTGCTCTTCTTTGAACATGACCAAACTATCTAAAGCAGTTTTTTCTCATATTTTTATCTATAGTGGCTACTCCTATCTTTAAGCGGATTTCTTCATTTTAAATTTGTACCTAATGAAGTATATGTCCATCTTTTAAGTTAAAAATGAAACTACATATTTTAAAAGTTTGGTAGAAATATTGATCAAACACACTTTAAGTAGTTTCCCCCAAGGTTGTCAAAATTGAGATTTTACATAGGATGGTGGAGGGAAGGTGGGATCGTAGATTGTAAGATCTTACACAAAAAATCCATAGGTAATGGCATTGTATGTTGAATAATCATATCAATTATGAATTCATCCATTAAAAAAAAAATTGTATCAATATGATGTAATTTGTATATCACACATCGTTAGATCTATTCAAACAAAGCTGATATACTTAATTTTGAACAGAATTTATCCAAAACGTTAAGTAAATGTTTAGTCTAGGAAGCACCTGCACGGATATGGGTGCGGGTGTGGGTGCAGTGCGGCGACACCGAAATTTTTGAAAAAGTAGGACATGGGTGCGGTGAGATACGTTTATTAATTAATTATTATTTTTATTTTTATTTATATTTTTTGTATATTGTTAAGCATTTTTTTTCATATAATGTTAAATATATATCAATTTAAGAGCAATAATATATAATAATATGAATATATAACTATTAAATGATGTTTAGAAATTAAAATTTAAAATTTAAAAAAAAAAGGCACAAGTTAAAACAGTAATATAGACTTGATAATGAAATAAAAGGCATGTGTCTAATTCATATATCAAATTGGACTTGGGAGAAGGGTCCAAGACTTAATAATTTAATATAATTTAAAAAAAAAAATTTAAATAAAATGAGTATATTGTTATTAACTAAAATTGGGGTCCTTCTATACAAGGAACCTTCTTGGAAATACACTTTTCCCATTTTCCATGCCCACCCACATGATTTGCACTTCATCCTAGTAAATTTTTTTACTTTTGTCATCTCACTCACCTACCTCTCTCGTTATTCTTCTTCTTTCTTTCTCAGTCTGCTCTCTTCTGGCTCTTCTTCTTCTTCTTTTTTTCCTCTCTCACACGGCCTGCCTCTTCATCATCTGGTCAGTTCTTCATTTATTTTTTTGCTGTGGGTGCTCACTTCATCTTGTTCAGTTGTTCTTCATCTCATTCTTCTCTCTCCTTTTTTTTTTTTTTTTTTTTTTTTTTTTTTTTTTTTTTTTTTTCTGTTGAGTTTGTTCATAACCTCAGTACAAAGTGCATACCAGCCGGATCTTTGATTTCAGCCGGTATTGACTGAAATTGTATGAAACGTCCAAAACGACTTGGATCTTTAATCTGCGTTCAGGTGTCCCAGCTGTATTGGATTTAAAAAAAAAATTGTGTGGGATGCGCATGCAGCCGCGTCCAGTAAGCTTAGCGTGTAGCCTTTATAGAATAAAGTTAAAGATTAAAAGATTAAAAAAAAAAAAAAAGTGGCACCCTAACAAGGAAAATTTAAAACCTGGCAGCTTCATATCCACTTAACATTAATATCTCAGACTTTGCAAATTAATGTTTTCATCTTCTCTGTTTTACCTCTTGAAGCATAAATGGCTAAGCTTAAGCATAACTACCTCAAAGATTGTCACCTTTTGATCTTTATCTCTCTCTTAAAACACATATGTATTATTGTTGTGGACTTGTGGATTTGGTTTTTGGTTATACCTTTTGTCTTGTAAAATTTGTCTCTCTTTCTTCTCATATATTCAAAGCAACAACATGAAGACTCTCTCTCTTAAACACATAGGTATCATTGTTGTGGACTTGTGGATTTGGTTTTTGGTTATACCCTTTGTCTTGTAAAAAATTTCTCTCTTTCTTCTCATATATTCATAGTAAAAACAAGAAGACTAAGTGTACGTCTCTTTCTTTTTCATTTGGACCCAAGTATGCTTCTATTAGACCATATAAATGGCCAAAAACTAGGATCGCGTAGGATCATATGATCCTGTCAATCCTTGAACGTGAATTGAAAGTGAATGATCCATATCGTTTTGGGCGTGTGAGATCATAGGATCGTACGATCCTACGATCTGGATTGCAATTTTGAAAACCATGGTTTCCCTCTATTCTTTTTAAATTTTGTTCCACTCCTACGAATGTGCAATGGTTGTGGAGTTGGTGGGAATTTGTTTTGGTGGTGCTTGAGGTGATGAGGGAGAATGGTGAATGATATGTTGCAACACTGGAGGAGAAAACTAAATTAATTTTGAAATGGGACATGGATTGTATTCCTTTAGCTCTTGTTTGGGAGGAGGGAATGGAATGGAATGGAAAGGAATGAAAAGAATAATTTTATAATATTCTTTCATTCCCTTGTTTGGGAGTTTTAATGGAGGGAATGGAAGTCCATTCTCTTGTTTGAGAGTTTAAGTGGGAGGGAATGGAATGGTTAGGAGGGAACACTCATTCCTCTCTATTCCCTTAAAATCTCAAATTTTCATTCCCCCCGAAATTGGGAGAAATGGGAGGGAATGAAATTAGATTTAATGAATTTTTTACTAAAAGTCCCAAAATACCCCTATATATTCAACCCTTTATTTTAAAATAGGAGTCTAATAGTAATATTGTCATAAAATGATTTTATTCCATTCCCTCTTTGTTACTCCCAAACAAGATTACTTACATTTAATTTATTTTCATTCCTTTATTTTAAAACATCCAATCATGGTTACTTAATTCCATTCCATTCCATTCCCTTATGAACTCCCAAATGAAGCCTAATGCATTATGTGGAACATTTGGAGGGAGAGAAACAGGCAAACATTTGAGGGGCAAAAACTTTATGTGGAGGGAATGAAATTAGGTTTTGTTAGTACTTTATTTTCTTGGGCATCACTAGATAATTGTAGGCCCCTACTACTTGTGATGTTTTGGATTCTTTGTTTTGACGTATTTGTTCTGTAGGCGCAGTTGAGTATATAGCTTGTATACTTAAACTGCCTCCCTGAATCTTTGTATATTTTTTTCCCTACTTAATACAATTACTATTCACCTATAAAAAATATGTTACTTATCGGTCTTTTGTTTCCTTTTAAAAAAAAGGCATTGTTTCCTTTTATTTTATTTTTTCTAGTCTTCTTTGTTGTCTTGGATGCCCAAGATTATCTCAACTTTGCATATTGGGGGGTGATGTGCAACTTTATCCCCAAGTTCATACTTCAACCCTTGTCCTACAAGATCTATAATAACTAAGGTTACTATGAGTCTTGCTTGCTTTATTCCTACTTCTTTGATCACCCTTCCATTCATAATTACTTTGATGGTTCCAATTGGGGGAGATATAATTGTTTTGGCTGCATCCCTTATATGGAGTTGGCTTGTACTACCCAACCTTTAAAAGACCATTGGTATATTCTTAAATCACTTGGTATGAAATTAATTTGAAATTTGTGTAGCAAAAACATTTGTGTAAATTTAAAAATTTTGATAATTAATATTCACAAGGTAATTAAAAAATAATTCATAAGGTAATTAAGACCTTGAAAGAATTATTCAGAGCATGAAGAAATCTGGTTGAATTGATTATTTGAGAAATTCTGGAATGTTAAGTTGGTAATATATTTGGTAACTTGGAAAAATTTGTTTAAGTTTTCCCAAATACAAAGAGATGGGTTGCTTCTAGAGTCTAAGCTCCCAAAGCACAAAATCTGGTCAGTGCTCAGGCCTATGAGATTTGTCTTAACATTCAAGAATGGAAAAGCAAAGATGATTTTTAAACCTGGGCTGCTCCTTGCCTACACGGTAGAATAAAACCAAAAAAAAATAATAATAATAAAAAATAATAAAAATAAGAAGAATAAAAAAAAATCCTCTTCATATGCCATATCTGCATCTGTGCATATTACCAGTCTTATTTATTTGACATTTTATCAAAAACTACTCCTGCTGCTTAACAAAATCTAAATATTTTCATAAAACCCATATGTTTCTATTATTTTTTGTGTATGGTATTCCAAATTCTGTTCTATTGTTTCTATTTTCTCGGTCTTGTCATGTGCAATATTTGTTACGAGTCAGTAACACGTGCAATGCACTGGAAATTTTAACATAATATGATTTCTTTTCTCATTTAATTTTTGTTAAATATGACATTTGATAAAGCCTCTTATGCAGTGAGGGGAAACTTCTTAATTTACTCTTTCCTCTCTCTTAGACAATGCCTGGCTACCTAGAATAAGCCATAAACGAGGCCTGACTACCTCAGATTAGCCGTAGAATTTCTTATTTTGAGAGGAGGGGAGTTCACAGTTTTTATGTTGAAGCCAAACTCTTTGAACTTGTGGTGGAAGAGGGGGAACCTTCTTTGAATTGCGTATCTTTGAGAGGGGTAAGTAATATTCGAGATCTGTATGTATGGGAAAAAATGTAGGCTAATGGTTGCTATCTAGTATAGAGAAAATGATGTTAGTAAGCAATCACAAACAATTCCTTACATTCAGAGAGGGCGATATTGCGTATACGTTTCAGAGGTGCTTAAATGCTTTTCAAAGGTATATTGATGTGATTGAACAAGGCTTAAGGACGTCAGAGGTTAGTGCTTATTCCAGAAGGTAGATGCGTGGGTGGAGGGGTTCTAGGTTTGAGTTGCAAAGTTTATTAAAACCTAGCAAGCATGCTTTGGGGGAATCACGTGCATATATACTTTGCACAATCAACATAAGGCCAAGGTGCATGCTTCTCGCTCTTTTGTAGCGGTGGTGAAAGGGGAGAAGAGCAAAGATGTGGTGGTAACTGCCCGGGGCCTAATGCAATAGATAAGGGGAAACAACGTTTACGGGCAGAAGCTCCTTCGATGTTGATGGTATAGAAGCTGAAACCAAAGCAAGCTATGTGTGGTGTGAATGATAGGATCTAGCAGGGTCTAAGGCTTCGGATGGTCATGGGCGACAATGCTCGGAAATCTCAATGAATTAATGCTCACTCAAAATTAACGGAATCTATTCAAACAAGACTTCCGTTACATTTTGATTCAAACTCAAAAGGAAAAAAATTAAATTAAATAAAATTAAAAATCATGGGAATCCCAAATTTTAAGGAGGGGCTTAACGGTCGTGTTCAACAAGGGAAGAGGCGGGTACTATGGGGTTTCCATAACTATCAACACACTCATTTGCAACCAAAACTGAATCCAAAATCTGATGCCACAAAAGCATTTTAAGATTAAGAAATGAGGCCATCTAACACCCCTCTCAAATGATATGCCAATACCTTGGCCAAGATCTTATAGACACCACTTACCAAAATTATCAGTCTAAAATCTCTTATATTAGATAGAGGCTTTATGTGTCTTCAGAATAAGTGCAATAAAAGAAGCATTCATGGACTTCTCAAATTTACCATATTCGTGAAACTCCTCAAAGAAAGCTAAAATATCACTCTCCACAACCCTCCAGCAATGATGGAAAAAGGTCATCGTGAACCTATCTGGTCTCGGAGCTTTATCCCACTCCATATTACCCACAACTTGTAGAATTTTCTCCTTTTCAAATCTCTGTTTAAGCAACCCATTCTCCACTACCCCAATATTATCAAAATTCATGTCATCCACCATAGGTCTCCCATCTCTTTGTCTCCGTTTATAATTTTGATAAAATCCCACCAACTGGTAAATCACCTATGGCTCCTCATCATACACCACAAAATCAACCTCTAAATTACCCAAATAGTTATTCCTTCTATGGGAATTAGCCATCAGATGGAAAAACTTTCTTATCTCCCTCCTTAAGCCACAAAACTCTAGATTTTGTCTCATTGATATTACCTCCATCGAAGCCAACTGATTCACTTCTGATGTCACTCCATCCCTTTCCCTCTTCTTAGCTAGTGTGAGCCCATTAATCTCATTCTTCTCATCTAGCCTAATCAACTCCTCCAACCTCTTATTATTCATCCCTACATTTCCAAACTCCCTTATGTTCCACCCATGAATGTCTTCCATTAAAGCCTTCAACTTCTTAGCTAGCACAAAATAGGGCTTGCCTTGGGAAGAATATCAACTCCATCAAGATTGTACCCTTTCCACAAACCCATTTGTTTTAACCTCATATTCTCAAATTTGAAAGGACTTTTTCCTCTCACCATTCCTCCCTCTAAAAAAATAGGGCAATGCTCTGAAATTGGATGTGGTAACACCCGTTGGATTACATCAAGGAATTGCTCTTCTCAATCCGTGGTCACTAACCCTACCAATTTTGGACATTGAAGGTGAATTAGAACCACTCGTCCATGTATAAGTCCCTCACTCAAGAGGTAGGTCAATTAAGTTCAGGCCTTCAATGAAACTCAGAGAACTTTAACATTGCTTGACTAAATCTGCAACCACCCAATTTCTCACTAGGAAATGAATCACATAAAAGTCCCCCAGACAGCACCAAGGAATACCCCAAGAAACTCTCTAACCAACTCATTCCAAAGCAAATCTCTGTATACCCCTGAACAAGTCCCACACAAGCCCATCTCTTAAAAATATGATATGCTAAGATTCTAATCAACGGTTTCAATCTATAATCTAATTTAAATTCAAATTGAAAATATATATTAAGATTGTAAGACCTCAAAGGCTTATGTGATATAATATTATGAAGTCAACCAAAAGTCAAACGTTTTTGGTTTTATATATAATACTAGTCAATATCTTGTGCAATGCATGAGAAAGTTTAATATATAATATGATATTCTCTCTCTATTATTTTTTAAAAATGTGAAATGTCATAATTATGATAGTTATTGTCATTTATTATGAATTTTTTTATTTTTTTATTTTTATTTATGGAACTAAATATTCTACTATTAGGCATATATTATGACTGTTTGTTTATGGCTAAATGGACCTATATATCCAAGTCCATCCATTTAAAAAAAAAAATTATGTGTTAAAATTCTACTAGAGTTCAAATATAGAATGAAATTAATTTCAATTATAAAATATATATAAGAATAATGATGTGTAAAATTGTGAGAGTTCAAAAGTTTGTAGCACAATATTATGAAGTGAACTAAAAGTGAAACGTTTTTAGTTTCATATATAGATTATAGATAGATTTGCTTTGTGAATTACAAGTGTGGTGGTATGTTATTCCATAGTTTTTTTTTTTTTTTTTTTTTTTTAATTTTGGGGGTAAATTACTTTTTAAACCTTAGTTTTGGGTGTGTTTCATTTAAACCTTACACTTTCAAAATGTTTCATTTAATTCTCAAATTTTCTAAAACCATTTCATTTTTAAACCTTTGATTTTTGGATATGTTTCATTTAAACCTTACATTTTTAAAATGTTTCATTTAAATTTCATAGTTTCTAAAAATAATTCATTAAAACCTTCTCACATGTTTTCTGTTAACCCCATTCAACATCGTGTGATTAGTTGGTTTAAATGAAATTATTTATAATGTTGAGCTTTGAAGAAAACTTGCCCAAAACTCTAAAATAAAACTATATAGTTGTTTTAGTTAGCTCAACTAGTAAAGTGACCTATTGTCAAATAAGAGATCTTATATCGAACATTGCCTAAACAAAAAATCAATTGGTGTCTTGGCCCTCTAGGTTTAATATGTAATTTACCTTTCACCCCTGAAATTTCCAAATATTCAGTTGAGATGCTGTTATACTTCACATTAGGTTTTGGCTGAAACTGAAATTTGGGTTTTGCATCTTGTGCGTAAAATTGAACAGTTGTTCACACGAGCAATTGAACAAAATTCTGTGCTTCTTTACTAAACGTTTGCTCTGAGTGAGTTGAGCATGGTATTTTGGTGCAGTGAGGCAAGGAAGTCATTGAATAGGCCACCTTCTCGAAGAGTGCTCGAAAATCTCATATACAATTACAGTCCCACTTATTGTGGGAAGGCTGGGTAAGCCCATTTTGTGCTGCAAACTGCATTGTATTTCTTTCACGTGGGCATACTAACTTAATTTGATTTTCTGTCTTGACTGTAGGAAGGGATACGATGAAGTTTATATCTTTTCATAACTTCCAATCCAAAATTTTAAGGTCATTTATTATGTATGCGTCTTTTGATATATGTGTAGCGTGCATTGTATTTGTTATGAACTTTAAAAGTTAGAAAACGTGACATTGATCATCTTTCCATATATATATTGAAGGCTAATACGTTCTACTGGCCTGCTACATCCTCTAAACTTAATTTGTATTTTTTCTATCATATATATATATATATATATTTTTTTTTTTTTTTTCTTTGTGACTAATGAGGGTATCTAGATCTCTTCGGGTATCTAACTATTCCCTCAGGTGTATGCAGTCCTCTCCTACCACACATACCAGGTTATTACAAGGAATAATGGGTGGCTCCAAAATGTTGGCGAGATGATTTAAACTTAGGATTTCATAAATATCATGAGACCTTAGAAACCACTAAGTCAACCCCTTGGGGTTGATCATATAATATGCCAATATTTGTTTTCCTTTAAATAGAGAGAGAAAAATGGAAGTGAGGAAAATAATTAAAAGACACAGTTTGGCTAAAAGCTAGTTTGTAGCCGATGACTACTATTTCACTCAATATCTTTTTATTAGATGTAAATTTAACAAATCTTGAATTTCATTTTTTTTCCTTATGTTCTTCACACTTGCAAAATTTCTAGAAGATTAAAGATTAATAACTAAATCATAAATCAAAATTAAAATTTCAAGTTTTTGTAATCTAGAATTATGCATAAAAAATTTGTGGTTAATGGTTACAATTTCATTTAATATATTTTTATTAGATGTTAATTTTAACAAATCTACCATTGGATTAAATTTTCTTTTTATATTTTTATGCTTGCAAAATTTCTAGGAGATCAAAAGTTCTCAGTTAAACATTTAAAAATAAGTAATCTAAAATTATGCATAAAAAATAAGTTAATAGTTTGTATGATAAAGAACATCCAATTGGCAAGAAATTTTATATGCTTGATAAAAATATAAATAACCTGCAATTCAAAAATTAGATTTTCAAAATATAATAATGTTCATTTTTTTTAGTGGGAGTTGTAGTTGTCGATTACAAATTAATTTGAAACCAAACTTTGTCCATAATTAAATAAATGATATGTAAATATAAAATTAATTAAGTGCAATGGACTTGTTAGTGAATTAGGGGTTAGTGATTTAGGGGTTAGAATCTCTAACCCTTAAATCCGTGACTCTTAAGTATCCAATCCTTGAATTGCTAACTCCTGAATTGCTAACTCTTGAACTGCTTGTTGGGGATTTTACCAAATCAAAGAGTGATAATGAAAGAACAAAATAAACACATCAAGTAAATAGAAATTAGTAATTGACTTGGAAGCACAATTGAATGTTATCCTTAGATAATATTTGTCTCCATACGCAAGTTGTTAAAGGGTTTTTACAAACTTGTTCCTAGGATACAACCAAGTTTATTGGGTTCTACAAATAGTAATTTTAGAGAATATTAACAGTATTTCTTGTGTTGTGAACATAAACTTTTATTTATACTCAGAGTTATATTTCATCAAAATGCATGTATGGAGAGTTAAAACATTTCATGAAACCGTTCACAAGGTTTGAAATCTTTTTAAACATTCAGAACAGTTATCAGAAATTCAATTTTCATGAGTCTCGATCGATCGAGAGGAATCGAGCATCAATCGAAGTCTCTTTTCGATTGATCGAACGGGAATCAAACACCGATTGAATCAAGTCGAGACTCCAAGATATTATTCCTCATCACTTTGATCGATCGAGCAAAAGTTTCGACCGATCGAACATACTGAATTTCGAATTTCACTTGGAAAATTCTAGATTTTGAATTTTTACTTTATAAAACAATATTCTCCAAACTAAAATATCATTATTACAACATTTCCATGTATATACCTATATATACAACAATCTCTCACGAGGTTGTAATAATATATGTCTCACTTGATTGATATTTTATCATGCATAATGGAAGATGTCTTTCAACTTAAACCTCTATTTAGTGTAATTGCTCAATAAATTAACAGAGTTAATGGTGGTTTGGTGCTTAAACAAAAACTCTTATGTGTTGAAATCGGAAACAATACACACACGAGAATATTCACAACATGTTTAAAAATCCATGTTATTAGCACTATTATAGCCTTATTCTCTTTCCAGTTTAGTGAAAATGTAAAAGAGAAAACCCTTTTACTTTTGCTAGAAGCGGTACCACTCCTATGTTCACAAAAGTGAAGTTCCTTCTTATGTCCTTGTTACACAGACATTTATGATTTATGAACTTTATTAAGAGTTTAAAACTCATTCTCTATTTCATTGTAACAGTTTGCACTAATCTATCTTGAATAAGACACAAATTTAGTGCTCTTATTAATCACGTATCAATAGCTTGTTGTTACCTTTTAAATCTCTTAGATATAACCAGTTCGAGATTAGGTTCCCACTATTGGTGATTCTCTTTAAAGAAGAGTTTTAGTCTCATTTCAATGAATGTTATCCTTACCAAGTCTCGAGACACACTTAGGTAAATGACCTATTTTGTATATAGAATTTACGTAGGTAATGGACTAGTCCAACCATACTTGACTTGTCTAACGTATTCTTGTCTTAGACTTTTATTTCTAAGTTCACATTGTATACAATTCATGTATACTATACGCATTGTAGTTTCACAATTACATTACAAGGAATGGCTCACTATGGTCGTGGCCATGACACTGTATCAAATTTTAGTCATTTTATTTCCTTGCCCGTTACCATTTATAACCAATGCTTTCAATTTAATTCTATAGCAGAGTAAAAATATACATTATTTCTTTAATGCTTACACATAGCACCCCAATATGTAGTGAATATCTAACTAGACATAGATATTATCAATCACATCAATAATAGAATTAACTTTGAATATTCTATATAATAGATATTCATCACACTTAAATTACTTTCTAGTGATCAACCTCAATATGTATATAAATATATAAATATATATTTATATATTTTAACTTTGAAAGTCTACATACTGTGAAAGCAATGTCTAGTTTTGTTTCATATATGATACGCAACATGTACTTAATACACTAGCAAACTCAAGCTATGCATCTGCCTTTCCAGAAATCTCTTTCTTTAATATTGAAATCAAAGTGTCTTTACTTCTTTAATGATATTAAAATCTAAGAAGCAAGTTCTCAACACTAATCTCAACACAATAAGATAACATAATTCCCAATAAAATGAGAAAATACTAATCTCAATACAATGAAATTACTCAAATCTCAACCAAATGAGATAGCATAAATCTCAAAATGAGATTAATATAGTGCACTTCTCCACTATATTTCTTTATTTGATTCATATTCATAAAAGACTTTCATTTAATTATTTAAGGAAGTACAAACTTACAGGTCTTTTAAACAAACTTCTTTACCAAAATAACTATTTAAGGAAATTACTTCACATCTATATGATGCATACTCAAATTATATGTGGACACACAATCCAATGTTTTCATTATTGATCCTTGAATGTTCATTTAATGAACTCACTTGTACATTCTTTATTTCACAAAGTACTTTGAAAATAGGATCACAACATGTGCTTGATTAAACTTAAGACATCTATCACACATGGCAGAGTTTAATCACAATGAATTTAACATCCCTAGATGTTAATTCTTAATACTTTTAACAAGCACATCTTTGATGCACATTAGCATCCTTATAAGTCCATGACACTTTTGAGGGTTATACCTCCACACTGTTTGGATATCATAATTTCACAATTTGAGTTTCTAAACCCCACAGTTTGAGTTCTCAACCATTCCAAAATTCACATATATATTCACATTGTAATTACATATATAAAAATGTAATAATCGAATATAGTGAATTTCTTTAAAATTATATGAATGATTTTTTAAAGATATCAAACTAATAACACAAATAGTTACTAGTACATAGATATCAAGTAATCTATATTTTCCCTTTTGTTTCAAACTTTTTATTACTAACCTTAGGCCAAAGGATTTTACATCTTATTCTAATACACACTCACAATCAATTGATTTTAAAACTAGAGGTAAATCCACTGAGACCAAATTATTATTAAATAATATCGAGTCTATCTCATCAATAATAGCTTTTACAATAGAAAGCTACATATTTAAGAAGCATAAAGCTTTCTCAAAACTTTAGGATCACTTCCCTCAAAGAATACTATGTGTATTTTTTTAGGACTATACTTTTATTACCTTCAACAAAGTAAATAAGAGCTTCACATGAAATAAAATTTGGATAAAATCATTTTTATTTCTCACACTTTGACTCCACCTTTGTTCATTTAGTGAACAAGTTTTTAAATTATTAATACCACTTAATGTGATATTTAACATTAGAGTCATTTACTCATGTTTAAGTAAGTATTGTGATATTCTTGAAATAATCTTTGAATTTAAACTTAATAAATTCAATGTCCTTTGATTTCACTCTTATATTAGACATTAAGTCTAATAAACTACATACCCACAAAATTTACACAAAACCTACATATACACTTTATATAGCTCTTTGACAAATTAGTCCTCTTTGGTCTATTTTTTTACAAAAGGTTAAGCACCCCCACAAATTAAAATGATAAGCATTTGGTCATTTTCTCATTTCATAACACATATGAAATACCTTTGAGAGAGAACTCTATTATGCACATAGCATATACAAAGCAAAGCTTCTTCCCATTGATCAGATAGGAACTTAGCTGATTGCACTCAAGTTTATGGCATTCACCATATCAACTAGAATTCTCTTCTCTTTTTCTTTTGACTAAAATTTTTTATTAGGGTGTATAAGGGACTGCATTTTGGTATATTATGACATAATCCTCACAAAGAAGAATATACATTTAGAAATATTTACCATCTCTAGTTAATACACTATTCAACGCAAATCATCATGCTTATATAAAGTTATATCATGCTTTGACATAAATTTCAAGAATTTGAAATTTAAATGTCTGTGTCTAGCATGTCACAAATAAAAGAATCAACAATATAAGCATAACTAGAAACATCTTTATTAATAACACTCAGTTTGAACATGTCATTAGTTTGAACATATCATTAGTAGCATATCCATTGCCTACTAATATCCTATTCTTGGACAATACCATTCTTAAATAACAAATTGACTTTTCTTGATATCAGGTACGTAGAAAAACATTGTTTAAGAAAACTTCTTGCCAAAATTCAATTTCACTTCAACAATGCACTTTCATGAACTCTTGCCTTACTGTGGATGCCCACAAGCACCTCTAGTTCTATGGAAGACTTCTCATAAGTCTTGTATTAAGCCTTGTAGTTGCACACATGCAACATTGCACCCGAATCAAATCATCAATCGGAAGGATTGGTAATTACAGTCATATAAAATATAGTGATCATATTATTACATACCTATCTCACCATAGTAATAATGTCCTTAATGACAATTGTTTCATCTTATTCTTTAAAAACTTACATTCTCAAATGCAGTGGTCTTTCTTTCCACAAAGGAAACATGACATATTCTAATTTTCATCGTTGGGATTCTTGGAGTTGTTCTTTTAAAACCACTCACTTTTATTCACATTCAAATGCTTATTGGTCTTACTAGAACTTTCACTTTAAACATTGTTCATAATCACTTTAGAATCGGTGTTAGTTTCACCTCTAACCTAACTTTCTTTTTCAATTCAGTGATGTTCTCTGAATTGATCTAAAGTGAGATCTTCTAACATATTATTTAATGTTTTCACATAGGTTAAAAAATCACTTAGGAAAATATTCATATACTCTATCACTTTAAGAGTTTGTGAGGGTGCTTTTTCCTTAGCACACAGGCCCAAGGATCCTGGGCCAAATACTTGTTGTTTTGGTGGACTGGGCTTAGTTCACCGCAGCTAAATGGGGGCTGATTACGAACCAAGTTGTGCACAAGTCACATAAAGCTCCTCAAAGCAAAATGCGATTCCTCCTAAACAATAAAATCCCATTATAAGTGTTTTAGTATCATAAAATGACTCTTTACTTTTACGAAACAAGTAAAATAATTATTCATAATATTCACAATGAGAAAGATATTGAAATAGAGTATTTGAGGCTTATCTTTTATTGTGTAAACATTTAAAAAAGTTCCTTCACTTGGTACCCCGGGCGTACTGTCGTGGTACCCCAAGCGTACTGTCATGGTTCTCAGGGGTACTAGGCCTGTAAGAACCCAGAATGCTGATTCTCTGAACTACACGATCTTTCTCCATGCTTATTATGCAATGAAGTTTTGTCATTTCCCTTACCTCTATAGGTCCTACATAAGAACACATTATACAATACACATATCTTTAAATGATTGTTAGTTTCTTAGATTAAGATATACATTTCAACACATATACATATATGTAAATGAATTTCATGAGAATGATTCAGCCACGAGTATCCTGGCCCCAATTCTCACAGACTTAGTGCTTTTACACAAGACTTGTGGGATTTGGAACTCAAGTCCAAGTGGCTTTGCTTGGGCATTACCTTCCAAGATAGTTAGGTGAGAAGGATTTTTGTGGGAGAGAGTGATATCTGATGTGTGCATGTTTTGGCATATGTTTCTTTGGAGGCTAAGTGTGTCCAAGGCCCAAGTTGAAGTGAGGACCTCGGTAAAAGGACTCAGCTTTTGGCTGAGTAAAAGGAAAACTAGCAAGCAAGAATATATGTATTGAACAGCAAGAAAGCAGCAAAGGAAAACAATGTAATAAAGAAACACACGAAATAACTGTTAAGGATCCTCAAATCAGTATGAAATATTTCATTATTTTTCTTAATTGTGAATTACAATGTGCTCACTAAGATGTGTTACAAGGTCCAAATAAGCTCAAAAATTACAGACTTAGATGGTTATCTAAGCCTCTAAGACTTGCAAAGTTTGAATCCCTTTGAATCCAAGTTTATATTCTATAGTGGCTGTTCTGTGATACCGGGCGCTATTTTTCTACTTTCTTTGAGTTTTTGACAGAGTTTTCTTAACGATTCTTATTCTGATTTTCTATTGCTGAATGCCCCTTGATGTTGGCTGTTTCCCCCCTTTTATAATGTCATTCTAGGGTTCGGGGTACCATTGATTCTCCCCCCTTGGCTCCTTGGGTATCAGAGCCCCTGTTATGCTAGCCATTCTGATGGCTGGTTCTTTCCCTGTTTCTCATTGTTTTCCTCTTTTCGTGCTGTTTCCCTAAAAGTCACTTGCTGACTTTTCATTCCGGGGCGTCCTCGGGCAGCTGACCTTCAATCTCTCTTCTTTCAAGGCTTTTTACCTTTTAGGCTTAGCTTTTGGCCGTCCTTCCTGCTGTCATTTTTCCCAAGTGAGCGGAATCCATTCCTGCTGGGTTGAAGGTTTTCCCAGCCACTTCCCCTTATAGTTCTTCATTCTGGGTTCCCCGAGATACCAGCTTTTTGTTCATGAATTGTCACTTTCCAAGCTTTCTAGTTCTTTGCTGCACCACTGGGTGCTTGAGAATGACATATCTGTTCTTCGTTTCTTGTATTTTGTGGTACCCCTTTTGAGCTGCCTCAATCCCACTTTAGCTGTGCTGCACGTCCCGAGGATCCCGAGCCTCTGGGTATCCCGGCCCAGTTCTTTCACTGGATTTTGCTGGATTTTTTTAATGGTCTTTTTGCTGGAAATCTGAACATACATAGGGCCTTGATGTTGATTCTTCTTGCTGCATGAATTGGGCCTTCTTTACATTTCAAGGAATGGGCTTTCTTGTGAAATTTTGGTCCTCAACAGAGTTTAAATTCCCATCTTTTAGATTTTCTACTTCACTTTATAACATTTAAACATGTCAAAAGTCCATTCTTATTTCTCAATTCCAATAAATTCGCAACACATGCAAATATTCTAACAAAGAAACTCATCAATCAATTTGAGATTCAAATTGCCCATGGACAAGAAATTCGTATCTTCAATGTTCAAACTATGAACATGCCTTTTAATGTAATCACAATGTGAAGGAATCATCACCTTGTCTTGCCAACAAAGTAACTTTGTTTCTTTAGGCCTTGTTCTATTGAATCTTCATTATGATCAATTCATTATTTGAAGACTCTTCAAATCCAAGCCAATTGCTCTTTCCACCATGTAAAATTGGTTTTATCAAAGTGATCCAATTTCACCAAATCATGGTTCAACATCTTCAAAGTTGTACCACTATTTACTCCTTTCGTTGTAGCAAATATCGTCTAAGATTGTTAGGGATTTCACCAAATCAAGGAGTAATAATGAAATAACAAAATAAACACATCAAGTAAATAGAAATTAGTGATTGACTTGGAGGCACAATTAAATGTTATCCTTAGGCAATATTTGTCCCCATACGCAAGTTGCTAAAGGGTTTGTGCAAACTTGTCCCCAGGATATAATCAATTTTATTAGGTTTGACAAATAACAATTTTGGAGAATACTCATAGGATTCTTGTGTTTCTTTTTCAAGTGAACATAAAACTCTATTTATACCCATTGAGTTATATTTCATCAAAAAGCATGTATGGAGAGTTAAAATGTTTCATAGATCTACATGTTTGGATGCTATGCCTAGTGCTTTTATAGCTTTACTAGCTTGTAACCTGTGCATTGCACGAGATTTTTAAAGCAAACAAAATATAAATCTTAAAGCAATGGGAAACAAACTGTTCTCTTGAAGTTAATTTTTTCAAACCTAAAAATAAGATTTATAATAAGTAACAAATGAATTTATATAGTTTCCAAAGCAATGTAAGTGTAACTTCTTTTTTATTTTTTATATTTTTATTAGTGCAAGTATTTTTTTTTTCACATATTGTTTTATTATGACTTTTGATAAGATCTTATATAAATTATAGATTAGCTTTCAATAACCAGTATACATAAAAATTGTACTCTCATCAAGCTACAAAACTGCATGATGAATGATAAGGATAAAATTGCAACACTCACTGATGGTATGGCATGAGGCGACGTTCCAATTAGGCTCGTCGGCTTCACCTTTGTCCATTAGCAGGAGACAGCAGAAAAACAACTTTGGGGCGACGGAGTCAATTCGTTGACGATGAAAAGCTGACGGCTCCAGGCTGAAGGAATTGCACATAGCTGAAGGCTGAAGGTTGAAGGAATTGCACAAAACTGACGGTTCCAGCATAACCTTGCCTTGTCTTCCACGAATGGGTATATAAGGAAATATCTTGCACATCACGCTCAGTATTAGACTCCTACAAGGAAAGGATTCCGCGAAATACGCTCACAAAGACTCCTATAAGGAAAAGACTTCCACAACAGGAAAAAGAGGTCAACCCTCTACTACTATAAAAGCCCCAATGCCCTCATTAGCCAAGGTACGTATAATTTACCCTCTCTAGCACTCTAGAGTTGTGAGAATAGTTCTAACTTGACCTTCGGAGGGTATTTAGCCGGCACCACACCAGTGCTCTCTGTTAGGTCTTCTTTTTCCTTGCGCAAGTGGTCTTTCGAGTGTAGGAAGGTCGTGTAACTCACTAGTGATTTTACGGCATCATCAGTTGGCGCCGTCTGTGGGAAGATTTTCGAAAATCGTTTTTGAAAGCCATAACAAAAGCTTCCCGAAAAATAGAGTTGCATGGTGTTGACACGCTCGATGGCAACCACAAACAACGTTCAGGGAGATGAAACTCGCGCAGTGGCCCTCGAGAGGCAGGTTCAAACCTTAGCCGTCGCCATGGAGCGCCTCACAAAGGAGAACCACAATCTGGAGGAGCAGTTACGCTAGAAAAATGCAGGTCACGGCACTTAAGAGCAGGACCAAGAAGGCACTAGCGCCGATAGGAGAGAACGAGAGGGGCTAGAAGACAGTAACGCTCCAAGTCGACCAGAGCGACAAAATTTGAGCATGCCATCCCTCATGGATATGACTCCACCACCTGTTGTCGTGGAGATACAGGCAATAAAAGAACAGATGGAAGTTATGATGAACGCCCTCAAGGGACGAGTATCCAGCGACCTTGACGATCTTGTTAACTGGACCAACTCACCGTTCACCGCCTCCGTCAATTCCTTCCCCTTACCGCATAAGTTCCGCATGTCGCAGATAGATAGTTACGACGGAGTCAAGGACCCTCTAGATCACCTAGAGACCTTCAAGATCTTGATGCACCTTCAAGGAGTAGCAGATAAAATCATGTGTAGGGCCTTCCCTACAACGCTAAAAGGTCCTGCGAGGGTGTGGTTCAGCCGACTGACACCCAACTCCATCAGCACTTTCAAGGAGTTAAGCGCTCAGTTTACGGTGCACTTCATCGGGGGACATAGGTATAAGAAGTCTACGGCATGCTTGATGAGCATCAGGCAGCGAGAGGATGAGACGCTGAGATCCTACATAACCCGTTTCAATAAGGAAGCACTCTCGATTGATGAAGCCGACGACAAAATACTTGTAGTAGCCTTCACGAATGGATTGCGGAAGGGTAAGTTTTTGTTCTCTTTGTACAAAAACGACCCGAAGACCATGACGGAAGTCCTCTACAGAGCCACCAAGTACATGAATGCTGAAGACGCGCTGCTGGCCCGAGAGGAAAAGCCCCGGAAAAGGAAGAGACAAGAAGACACACGGCAAGACCAAGGGCTAAAGAAGGCAAGAACAGGAGACCGAAGGGATGAAAGGCGCTCTAAGCCCCTGGGAGGAAGGTTCACAAGCTTCACTCCATTAACCACCCCGATAGATCAAGTCCTAATGCAAATTAAGGACGAGGGGGCTCTGACATTCTCCGGAAAGCTGAAGGGAGACCCCAACAAGTGACCTAGAGACAGATATTGCCGCTTCCACCGTGACCACGGTCATGACATAGCTGATTGCTACGACTTAAAGCAGCAAATTGAGGCCCTTATCAGACAAGGGAAATTGCAGAAGTTCGTCAGTAAGGAGAGAGCGAATCCACCCCCTCAAGAGCAGCACCCTCGACAGGATAATGAACGTCCTAGACCCCCCATAAGTGACATAAGGATGATCGTAGGAGGAACAGTGACTACTGGGTCGTCCAAAAAGGCCCGCAAAACTTACCTTAGGATGGTACAGAATGTTCAATTGACGGGTTCCGTACCAAAGATGGCACGAAGACATGCTAGGGATAGACCTTTCAGTCATGGTGCATAGGTTGAATGTGTCGCCCTCCTTTCCACCAATCCGACAGAAGAAGCGGGTGTTTGCCCCGGAATGAGATCAAGCCATAACAGAAGAAGTCCGCAAATTACAGGAGGCGAGCTTCATTAGGGAGGTCTACTACCCCGATTGGCTGGTAAACGTGGTGATGGTTAAGAAGGCTAGCGGAAAGTGGAGGATGTGCGTGGACTTCACCAACCTAAATAAAGCATGTCCCAAAGACAGCTATCCTCTCCCTCGGATTGACGTTCTAGTAGATTCTACGGCTCGACACCAGCTATTAAGTTTTATGGACGCTTTCTCGGGTTACAACCAAATCTGAATGCATGAAGCTGATCAAGAGAAAACTTCGTTCGTAACTAGCCAAGGCTTATTCTGTTATAAAGTGATGTCATTCGGTCTAAAAAATGCGGGTGTGACGTATCAGAGGCTTATGAACAAAATGTTCGCACAGCAAATTAGGAGAAATGTCCAAGTCTACGTTGACGACATGCTGGTAAAAAGCTGAAGGGAGGAAGATCACTTGAAAGACCTCAGGGAAACATTCGACATCCTTCGTTCTTACAATATGAAGCTCAATCCAGGAAAATGCGCCTTCAGAGTGACGGCAGGAAAATTCCTAAGATTCATGGTGTCTCAAAGGGGCATCGAGGCTAACCCGGACAAGATCCGGGCCATAATGGAGATGGCACCCCCAAGAAATGTGAAGGAAGTACAAAGCCTCAACGGCAAAATAGCAGCACTGAATAGGTTCGTGTCGAGGGCAGCAGACAAGTGTTTACCCTTCTTCCGCACGCTGAAGAAATCTTTCTAGTGGACTGACGAGTGTCAGCAGGCATTCGAGGAGTTAAAAGCTTATCTCTCTTCCCTGCTGCTACTAAGTCCATCACAGCCAGGTGAAGAGCTTCTCCTCTATCTGGCCATCTCCTCTACCACCGTCAGCGCTGCCTTGGTCAGAGAGGAAGAAAGAGTGCAAAAACCCGTGTATTATGCCAGCAGGGCGCTCCGCGGTGCCGATGAAAAATACCCACCCATGGAGAAACTTGCTTTTGCATTAGTTACGGCAGCCCGCAAACTCAAACCGTACTTTCAAGCCCACACGATGATCGTTCTGACAGATAAGCCCCTGCAGCGGGCGATGAGCAACCCTAAAGCTGCCGGTCGATTGGCCCTATGGGCCATAGAATTGAGCGAGTTTGACATCCAGTACCGCCCACGAACCGCCATCAAAGGACAAATCGTCACGGACTTCATAGCAGAGTTCACCAACAATGAGGACAAGAGGGCAGAAGAATCTCCTCAATGGAGCATACATACAGACAGGTCATCCAACAGGCAGGCCGGGGGGGTTGGCGTCGTACTACTATCACCTAAATGAGATACGGTTGAATGTATGGTTCGTCTCTACTTCCCTACCACCAACAATGAAGCAGAATATGAAGCACTAGTAGCAGGTCTCGATCTCGCCAAAGCAGCGGGAGCTACAAGCATAGTCATTTACTGCGACTCTCAGGTTGTTGCTAACCAAGTGAATGGAGACTATGAGTGCAAGGGCGAAAGAATGAAGAGGTATCTGGATCAAGTGAGAAGAAGAGTAGACGACCTAAAGGCCAAAATCATCCAAATCCCCAGATGAGAGAATGAGCAAGCCGACCGTCTTGCCAAAGCTGCTTCAGCAGAGCATATGGTCACCCTTGATAATGTACTCTCTTTTGTTCAGCTTTCTCCACTAATAGATTCTGACGACGTGCAGGAAATAGGTTCTGAAAGTAACTGGACCACACTGTTAGCTTCATACTTAAAGACTGGCGTCTTGCCAGATGGGAAGGAGGCCGCGAGGAAGCTAAAGGTTCGAGCAGCAAGATTCGTCTTGATAAAAGATGTCCTGTATAAAAGAGGCTTCTCCCATCCATATCTAAGGTGCTTAGGTACTGAAGAGGCGGACTACGTCATGAGAGAGGTACACGAGGGGATTTGCGGAAACCATTCGGGGTCAAGATCATTAGTACACAAGGTAGTGCGAGCAGGGTACTATTGGCCCACCATGCAGAAAGACGCCGAGGCTTATGTCAAGACCTGCGACAAGTGCCAAAGGTTCAGCAATATTATTAGACAGCCAACCGAAGAGTTGACCCCGATGACAGCCCCATGGCCGTTTGCTCAGTGGGGACTAGACATCATGGGACCATTCCCTATAGCAATGCGACAGCTGAAGTTCTTGGTAGTGGGCATTGACTACTTTACAAAATGGGTGGAAGCTGAAGCCTTGGCCACCATTACGGAGAAGAACGTACGGAGTTTCGTCTGGAGATGCATCGTTTGCAGGTTTGGCATCCCTAGAGTCTTAGTCTCAGATAATGGAAAGCAATTTGACAACGACTCCTTCCGGGACTTCTGCTCGCAGTTAGGGATAAAAAACCACTACTCTTCCTCCGCCCACCCACAGGCTAACGGACAAATCGAAGTCACGAACCGATTCTTGCTCAAGATTATCAAGACTTGGCTCGAGGGGGCAAAGGGTATATGGCCTGAAAAGTTGCCAAGTATATTATGGGCATACAGGACCACGGCAAGAATGCCCACAGGAGAGACACCATTCCGGCTAACCTACGGGAGTGAGGCAGTCATCCCAGCCGAGGTCGGACTCACAAGCTACAGGGTGAATAGCCACGACGAGAGCAACAACGACGAGGCCATAAGTCTACAACTTGATCTAATAGATGAAGTCAGGGCGACGGCTGAACAAAGGCTAGCACGATACCAGGACCGCATGGCTAAGCACTACAACTCCCGTGTCCGACACAAAGACTTCCAGGTTGGAGATCTTGTTTTAAGGAAAGTCATGGGCGCTGTAAGAGACCCTACCCAAGGGAAGCTCGGCCCCAACTGGGAAGGACCCTACCGAATCACAGCGTGGCAGAGGAAGGGCACTTACCACCTAGAGACGTTAGACGGACGGAAGCTGCCACATCCATGGAACACCGAGCACTTACGAAAGTACTACCAGTAGAAGACAGCATAAAGAACGCTACTCCTCATTCCCATTCTATTTTCTTTTAGTCATTTATCTTAGTTTACTTTTGTCTACAAGTACCTTTTAAAGAACTGAAGTTTATTCTTTTTGGAATGATTTTCTACTTATGCATTCATAATAATAAGAGGAGTTTTTTCAGAAATAACTGACGTATTTGTTATAGGGACAGAATTAGCTGGTCCACAAAGTAGACGAGTCTACTAACAAATCCGCAAAGTGGACGAGTCTACTGCTAAGTCCCCAAAGTGGACCAATTTATTACCAAGTCCATAACGTGGACAAGGCTATAAAGCTGACGGGCTTATAAAAAGATAAGTCCACCAAGTCCATAACATGTACGAGGCTATAAAGCTGACGGGCTTATAAAAAGTAAGTCCACCAAGTCTATAACGTGGATGAGGCTATAAAGCTGATGGGCTTATAAAAAGATAAGTCCACCAAATCCATAACGTGGACAAGGCTATAAAGTTGACGGGCTTATAAAAAGATAAGTCCACCAAGTCCATAACGTGGACAAGGCTATAAAGCTGACGGGCTTATAAAAATGATGAGTTCGTTAAGTCTAAAACGTGGACGAGGCTATAAAGCTGACGGGCTTATAAAAATGATGAGTTCGTTAAATCTGAAACATAGACGAGGCTAATAAAACTGACGGGCTCAAAAATAACGGGTTCGTCAAGTCCATAGAACGGACAAGATCATAAAGTTAAGATGAATCAAAGTCCATAGATGAGCTCAAAATCATAATATAAGTTAATCCCATAAGACGGAGGAAGCCAATAAACTGACGGGCTTATCATACCCTTAAAAGGGACGTCAACCATAGAATCAACGAGTTTGCAAAAACAATAGGGAGCCAACGCACAACACGTTAACAAATAAAAGCAACAGGAACAAAATACCACAAATAAAAGTAAATCGTTTACAAAATACAAGCTCTAAAGCAAAGGGGCATTTAAACATTGTCTACATATTAAAGTATTACAAAAATAGGGACGGGACTAAGCAGATGGAGCATCTTTAGAGGTCCCGTTACCTTTATCCTTAATAGAAGGATTTTTCACGACCAGGGCTTCGACAGGCTGGTTGGAAGTAGAGACGGGAGGATTGGCAGCAGGTTGGGCTAAAATGACGACGCCATCAACTTTAGGAGGAAGATTGGACTTAGGGGAGCCGTCACCATCATTAACAACGACGTCACCAACAGGCGTCGTCCGCTCAGGATCATCCATTGTAATCCCAGATAAGTCCAACTTCGGGAAAGCTGATGCAACTTGTTTGGGGCAATCTTCGAACCCAGTACCATAATAGTCGGCACATGAGTCAATGAATGATTGCGACTCCTTAAATTTTTGGACAGCGTCAGTCCCAGCCGTCACCACCTGTTCGTGCAAAGCCGTCACTTCATCCTGAAGTTTCTCCTTCTGACACTCTGCCTCTCCCAACTTCTCTCCATGCGCCTTCAACCCACGGTTCAGATTGCGAAGGCCCTCCTTATACTGGGCCTGTTGATCCAACATATTTGAGTTGTGCTTCCTAACCCGGGTGACGACGTCCTCCTTGACAACACATCGGTCCTGAAGTGCCTTAACACGTACCAAGGCCTATAAAGGATACGGTCGTCAGCTAACAAACAAGGAATAAACGAAATGAGACCTACCAAGGAAATATGCTTACCCGGGTTAAGTCAAAAAGAGCTAACGCCCCCAATTCCTCCGTCCCTAGCTGAGTACAGGGATCTATGTCCGTCGGCTTTATAAGAGACTCTATTTACTCGACGGCGTAATCCTTGTGAGTGAGTAAGCAGCGGGGTCCTTCAGCGACGAGACCAGAGGAAGTCGTCATCCCCTTCCTCGCCCCACGAACTGGCTTGGAGGGTGACTTCTTCTTGGCGTGCACCTCCCCGGTAGTGATGGTTGCCTTTTTAGGGGAACGCTTATCCTTCCCGTCACTCTTTCTTTTCGCCGAGCCTTTGGCAACGGTTTTGGGGGTTGACGAGGAAGTCCCGTCCTTTCCCTTGGCCGCCTTCTCTTCCTCTTTCTTACAGGCAGCAGCAGCCCTCACCCTTTGCTTAGCGGCCTCCATTTCTACAAAATTGATGTATGATTAGTGGATTAGACGGAAGGAATGAATTGACGAGGAAAATATAGACGACTTACGGCGACGAGAAAGAGTGTCTAATCTGCGAGCTTCCTCCGTCGGTTTCGGACCTCCACAATAGACGTGCAAAGCGTCGAGTGTTATAAGGTCCCGGCACTTCCGCTCGTCCAAAGGAATCTCTGTTACACGGCGAATGAAGTCTTCTTGCTCCTCTGAAATATGAGGGCGAACGCTAGCTGAAAATAAGGGAAATAGACGGCGTTAGAAACTTAGAATAGGCAAACAAAGAAAAAAGCAGACGAGATTAACCTGAGTCCTTGACAAAAGCCCAAGTGTTGTCAAAGTAACCACGGGGCATCGTCTCCAATTCCTGCTGACGACACACCCAATCTGTCCCCTTAACAAAAAAGTATCTACTTTTCCAGTTTCTGTTAGAATCTGGCATATCAGACACTAGTCTCAAGTCCCTCTCTTGAACGGCGAAATGATACGTCCCCCTAGAGGAGACGAGGTGTTGGGGTCTGTAGCAATAGAAGAACTTGTCCAACGAACGCTGACGGTTCCCTCCACTCAATCGACCCCATAGAATCTCAGCACCTATAAAGATCCTCCAAGCGTTCGGAGCAATTTGGTTGACGGACAATCCCAGAAAATCAGCCAACTGACGGTGTCAAGCCGTCAATGGTAATCTAAGCCTTGCAACAAACATAGCGTCGTACATACCAACGTCTGCCGTCCTCCCTGTATAGCATTGCTTGTTTTTCCTAGGAAGGCGGAGTGGGATATGGTCTGGAATTTGGTAACGGGTACGCAATTCCTTAAAGACCCTGTCACTCATGTTTGGTAGGAACTTATTGACGGCCTAATCCTCGGGAAGAATGAAGGGACGGTTGCCTCCGGGACTTTCTGGAGTCCCCTTACAAGATTCCTCGTCACCTTCATCTCCACCTCCGTCACTATCTCTCTCCTCTTCTTCCTCCTCAGCATCACCCTCCTCACTCACTACTCCTTCCTCACCTTCCTCCCCATAATTTTTAACTTCCTCGTCAGGAGATTAGGCTGACGTTTCCCTTTCTGATGACCAGGAAGAACCCTCGGACTCATGACCTGAACCAAACACCTCGTCATAGTCCGCTCCTTCGCGGACTGACGAGTTCTCACCCAACACGTCACTTGACATCTGACTACCTACAAGTGACGGATTCATTCTAAGAACCTAAGATGACGGTCTCATTAGAGAATCAACTGAATAAAAAATATATGTAGAAGAAAAAAGAACTTACAAGTATGGCTTTTGAAGTGACAGATTCAAATGCGACAGCAACAGCACAGGCGACGAAGTCAACAAACCAACGGGGCAAAAGCTGACGAGGCTTTTCTCAGGTAATCAGCGAGGATGAAATAGAAGGAATGAGGGGAAGAAGCGAGTTATATATAAGAGGGGAAATGCACGGAAGACGAAGCGACGCCCTCGTTCAGAAACGGAACCAACCGGGATGCGCCACGTGTCCGAGCATTTAATGTTGGCGGCTCGAGGAGTTGCCCCTAAATAGTCTTTCTTATTTCCTGGCCAAGAAGGAGATTAGCAATGAAAATCTAACTCCATAATCCATCAGCTTAAACTGATGGCACTATGGAGTAGGGGGCAGCTGATAAGGATAAAATTGCAACACTCACTGACGGTATGGCATGAGGCGACGTTCCAATTAGGCTCGTCAGCTTCACCTTTGTCCATTAGCAGGAGACAGCAGAAAAACAACTTTGGGGCAACGGGGTCAATTCATTGACGATGAAAAGCTGACGGCTCCAGGCTGAAGGAATTGCACAAAGCTGACGGTTCCAGCATAACCTTGCCTTGTCATCCACGAATGGGTATATAAGGAAATATCTTGCGCATCACGCTCAGTATTAGACTCCTACAAGGAAAGGATTCTGCGAAATACGCTCACAAAGACTCCTATAAGGAAAAGACTTCCACAACAGGAAAAATTGGTCAACCCTCTACTACTATAAAAGCCCTAATACCCTCATTAGCCAATGTACGCATAATTTATCCTCTCTAGCACTCTAGAGTTGTGAGAATAGTTCTAACTTGACCTTCGGAGGGTATTTGGCCGGCACCACACCGGTGCTCTCTGTTAGGTCTTCTTTTTCCTTGCGCAGGTGGTCTTTCGAGTGTAGGAAGGTCGTGTAACTCACTGGTGATTTTACGGCATCATCAATGAAGAAGAAACTAAAATATACCAATTTAGTTGGAGGATTGTTATTTGACTGATTAATAAATTCAGTGTTCCAAAATCAGACTCAACAATTTCTTTAGATTCAAAATAAAAAACATATAGCTTCACTCCTAACTCCTAAGCAAGTTCACAAATAATATCACAATAAGCATGTTGCTGACAGCAATAAATCCTTGATGTCTGTTTTCTAATAATGAAGACTTTACAGTCATCAATCAAATACAATTAGATCATGGGAATCTTCTCCAAAAATTTCTAACTCCATCAACTCCTCTGGCTTTGGAACTGACTTAACTAAATCCTCCAGAGATGAAACCACATTTAGCAATCCAAAACACGATCTTCAGAAATATCTTATCCCCTTTCTACTGGAATCCCATATTGCTAAACATGAAAATTGTCTTCACCATCCTATCTAGGTTTAACTTTTCAGTTTCAGAAATTTCCAAGAGTAGATCAAAAACCTTTTGCAAATCTATGTTACCATTAGTAGGAATATCAAAAGAAGTCATCTTATATTTAAAGTGATTTTGAAGTGAAGCTTGATTAAAATAACTTAAGCTAACTATCATAATACAAAAACATGCAATAGAGATTCCATATTAATTTGAAGAAAGGAATAAGACTTACAACAATGAGTTTTCTATCATTGAGCCTTCTTTTACCACCTTTATTGCAGCAACAACTGCTACACCAGATGAAATCCCCACCAGAAATAAACATGCTCTCACATTCACAACAGATTTTGAAAACTAAAAGGACCAGCAAGTAGCAACAAATAAATACAAGATAGTGTTGATATTAGCTTTTAATTTATTTGGACATTGTATTATGAATGACAAATCACTGAATATTTAAGAAAGATTTTAGTTACATATCTTTTAAATAAACCAAACCCAAAAAAAACCATGTTGCAAGCACAGTATTGATATCAAATGCTAAACGACAAAGTTTTAGGAATAACAATATAATCATAAAAGCCAGACCGAGGTAGTATTAAAACAATGTAATGTTATTTTACACACATATAAAGAATTTGAGTAATTTTCAATATTCACCAAGTGTGTGTAGATGCTTTTACACCCTGCAAAGCTTTGGTATGATCGCTAATTATGTATTCCATTTTAGTCTTTTCAAATCATTCTTTTACAAATAATAACTTAAAGGTGGGTACATATGATGCACATATTATGATAAGTAATTAATCCAACAAGCCCGGAAGGATTAAATCCAAAAATATAATAAGGTAGTGTTGTAGAATGGTAACAGACCTCAAACATATATGAGTGAAAGTTAAAGCCTCCTTCACTAATTTGTAACATATTATAATCTTTGATCATTTAAGCATTAACACAATTAATGAATGCAGCAGCAAACTATAATGGCCATTTATAACTGGCATATATTATAATCTTCAAGTAATTTAACAATTTCAGCCAAAGAAAAATTGGTTTAACTTAACAATATAATAGCTGTAGTAATTTGCAGCTAATAAGGTGGTCATCGGAAAGAACATTTACCTCATGCAATAGAGACTTTCTTACTGTGGTTATTCATACAATTTATAACATTTATTTTGTACTAGATCAAATGTCATTAGCTAATTCTAGTAAGTATGATGTGAAGGAATCTAGAAATAAAGGAATTAACTGCATGCTACAAAGAACAGATTTAAGAACAATTCTAATTTGTAGCAGATCCTAATCAAGTGAATGTTAAGATGCATGCACTTCTGCCAGTAAGCTAATATATATTTGCATGATCAATAAAGATTTTCTTTGTGTATTAAAATAACAAAAAAAGGCCAAACAAACAACTAAAGTACATGCAAAATAATTTTGAATTAAAAGTTTTCCTAACAACATTTATTTGAAACTTAAAAGTAAATTAAATATTTGATACTTGTAACTTGATCATATTTCACTAGGTGAATGAAAATTACTCTCTTCCCTTGGTATCCCTATCACATAGGATTAAAAATTCTTAGGTTAGCTAGCGTTCATTATTCCTAGAACTGGTCCAATATTTTCCAATAGCTTCACTCTTAGTCATCACAACCCAAACTTTGGTGGTATTTACAGAGGAGCTTGACAAATTACATTGAAATAAAACAGACATGCCTTTTCACAATTACTTGGAGCCAAACAAATTAGCCTTTAATGCAATATAATCGCAATCATGTTGAAATAGTCTTTAAAGGCAAGAGTTATGAAATAAAACCTGAACATAATTAAATCAATAAGTTTAGCATACATCAGGAGTGTCACATTTTTTATTTTTTACGCCATGCTAAACTCATATTCTCCTCCAAATTTTTTTTGCATAGATGCATCATAAAATCTTGTACCTAGAAAAATTATAAAATCCAGTACTAAATCTCCATATCATATCATGTCCCCCCCCCCCCCCTTTTTTATTTTTGCATTCTATTAGAAGTAGAGAGAGACTCACCATATAAGCAGAAGAATTGTTGGTGTAGAATGTCGTAATAGTAGAGAACCAATGAACCTATGGAACAATAATAGAAAATTGGTGATCAATAATCATAGCAAGTCATTTTGCAAGAAAAAAGAAGGTTTTTTTTTTTTTAGTAGTTTCTTTGCTAATAAAACATACTGTAACAATGCATATTTATTGCTTGGACAACTTCTACAACCATGTATCTAACCTCCTCAATTGTTTTGCCTTGAAACAGTGCATAATTATAATCATTCCCTCCAGTTTCTCTAACCATGAATATGGCTGTTTTAAGTTTCTTAGCAGAATTTATGAAACATTAAAAGAAACAAAAAAAGAAAAAAGAAAAAATGTGGATTTATAAATTTAACTTTGTATTATATGCTTAATTCGAAACCATCAGCATTGTGATAGATTCCATTGAAATATGTGGACAAAAAGATAACCCTATACCAAGCCAGCCGAACTCATTGAAGTAAGGATATTAATATTAACAAACCAAAGAAATTAAAATCTAAATAAATTGAAAATTAGGATAGCATCTAAACGAAGCTTTTAATTCTCTTATTGCAGAAGACCCAATGGCCTTATCTGTCACAGAGAAACAACATTCTGCAATTGTAGGGAAAAATGGAAGAAAAAGAAAAGAAAATCGGAAATTACTTCGAAACTTTGAATCTAAGCAACAGCAAATGGAATAGAAAGAATAAGACAAACGAATGAAAGAGCATAAATTAAGAATGGAATATTTGTTGTTGCAGGGAAGGAACAGTACAGATCTAACCCAAAAAACTAAAACCCAACCAAAAAACCTAAAACTAAGTCATAAATCTTAGTTATACTCAAATGAGAGGAAAAAAATTCCGGCTTTGAGACGGAAACTCAAAAATCCAAAAAACAAATCTAACCCAAAAACCTAAATCAAAACCAACTCAACCAATATACCCAAAACTAACTCATATTTCTTAGTTCATAACCAAATCGAAGGGAATAAAGTATGGCAGATTTCAGAAAACAAACAATATTTGAAGAGGAAAAAAGTATGTACTCAAATCGCAGGAAAAAAATTTCTGACTTCGAGACAAAAACCCAAAGACCCAAAACACAAATCTAACCTAATTCTTTTTTTTTTTTATAGGTACAAATCTAACCTAATTCTTTGTATGAAGATTTAAACAATTCTTTGTTTCTTTCTCTTTAATTGTACATTAGGATTTCAATCTTAGAAATTCCTATCCTTCATAGGAAATATTACATTAGTAAATGTAAAAATTAAATTAAAATTAAAATAGGATTCCAATCCTTAACATCTCAGTTATCTAATAAATGTTAAAATATCAATTTCTAATAAATGAAAGACATTTGCCTTCAGGTTCTCCATATTAATATCTGATAGTTCTGCAAAGAAGCATCCGACCTGATAAAACATCAAATCCTAACTTCAGTGACCATTCCAATAATGAGAAGAAAGAAAATAAAATTAAGGACAGAAAAATCATTAGAATGATAAGAAATGAAGTGGAACATCATCCCAGTTCATCAACCACCTAAAAGAACAAAAGATACACCTAAGCCAAAAAAAAAAAGCATTGGTCAAGACAAAAAAAGCAACAAAGTTTAAAAATGACCCCAACTGCATAGCTTACATGAACAGAAGAAGCATTGCCAGATAATGCCAGGTGTTATTCTAATGCAACTTTGCAAACAGTTTTCCCTTTCATATCCTCTGCACTATAATTTTCTGGAAGAAAGTTGTCCTTAGAAGGATCCCAGGTGGAGTTGTCAAATCCATAGGGAGCAATAACCAACTTGTCCCTACAATACAGGAAATAGAAGAAATTATCAGCATAAGAAAGAAGCAGATTTCAATGATACTAAGCAAGGAGGTAAAGAAAAAAAAAATTGGCCAGAAGATAGGTAAGCACCATGTTACTGGACCATTAAACTTGTTATATCAAGAACTTTCTGCTCCTTTTCAGATTATATACAGGATATGGGGGATTAACAAAAATGACGACTCACAGAAGAAAAAACATTGTATTATTCAAATTAAAAAAAGGTAAACAGGCGTTACTTACTGGTGGGTGCTTAAGGTTGTTTTTAATTCATGACTGATACTAATGATTCTGCCTTTTGAGTTCATGGATGACACTATCACAACCTTATTAGAGTAAACAATTCCACCCTGCAAATATGTATAAACTCAAAATTTTAAGTGATGCCAGACAACCAAAAGAAGCAAGAAGCTTCAGAGATTTTGCAATATAGGAATAATATAAATGATCAAGGTAAAGAATTTGAGAGACCATTGTAATAATTTGAACAAATGTAGAAGCTGAAATTTAGGTAAAGATGTAAAGAAAATGTAAAAGACATACAAACAAAAGCTCATTGTAGGTGTGTTATTATTATTTTTTTCATATCTAAAGTTTGTTTGAATTCAAATTAGACAAACATGATAGAAAATCAACACGAACAACAAACACCAGTATCTAAAACCTGTAACACCTAACCAAAAAAAAAAAGAAGGGAAAATTGTATGCAACATAATGAAAAAGCTGGAATATGCAGCATGCATGTAACAAAAAGTTGCACATTTTCGCAACCGCCTTAGTTGCAGGAAAATGTGGCAAAGTGCAGATAAAAGAGCAAAACACTACAATATGCAGCATGCATGTAACAAACAGTTGCGGTAGTCACGTCAAAACCAAAATATTAAAGCAAAAGTTTAAGAGAATGACAAAGAGATGGTAATTTTCAGAGATTATATTATATACCCATCTAATAAAAAGAGGAAAGTAAAATAAATGGGAGGAAATACCTTGAGCATAGCCAAGAAGGATGAATGGTATAATCTAATTTTGGATCTGAAACACAAAGACATAATGCTTGAAGCAGATTGACATCAGTGGAGGAAGAAAGGCATTTCTAGAGAGGATAAAATTGAAGCAGGCGGATCCGTTCTCTAAGATTAACCATAAGCAACGGTATTAAGTAAGTGGACTATTGAGAAGTACAGACAAAACGACAGACGTGACAGGTTACGTCCCGGACGGAGAAAAAGGAAGACGGACGGACCCTCCATAGTGGACGGGTTCAAATTAAACGGATGCAGGGGAGACAGGTAGTAGAGCCACGTGGCATCTATGTGGCCTAAGTGGTCTCCAAGAAACCTCAAATGGAAACATCTTGCGCCTTATGATTAACCCTAATCAATGAAATCTCTATATGGTAAGAATCCCATGAAATACGTATTTATGAAGATCTTCCCCATAAGGAAACACCTTTTCCGCCAAGAAAACCAATGTCGGTTCTACACTACTATAAAAACCCAAAGCCCTAGGAACCAAGGTACGCATAATTTACCCCAGTTCTGGCACTCTAGAATTGAGAAAGTTCTCTAACTTAACCTTCGGAGGGTCTTTGGCCGGTACCACACCGGTACTTTCTGTAGGGTTTTTTCTTCTTCTTTGTTGTGCAGGTTTTGTCTAGGGCGTGTGAGGACAGTGCAGCTTACTGAGGATTTTTGGCATCATTAGTTGGTGCTGTTTGTGGGAATGAGAAAGTAGATCAAAGGCCATACTAACGCTTTGCAAACAAAGAGTTGCATGGTACTTACTCGCTCAATGACAACCAACAATAACAAAGAACCACGCACTACTGCCCTTGAAAGACAGGTGCAGACCCTAGCTGCTGCGGTGGAACGCCTTACTAAGCAAAACCACGATCTGGAGGAACAGCTACGCCAAAGGGATGTTGGGCCCAATAGTCACGGAGAAGAGCAAGAGGGCACTAGAGCTGAAAGAAGGGACCGAGAAGGACTGGAAGGCAGCAATGCTCTAAGCAGACAGGAGCGACAAGATACCAGCTGTCCATCCGTCACAGAAACAGCACCACCACACATGGTCGCGGAGATGTAGATGATGAAAGAGGATGGACTTCATGATAAACGCCTTTAGAGGACGGGTGTCAAGCGACCTTGACGAGTCAGTCCATCAGACGGACTCGCCTTTTACTGCACCTGTCACTTCATTCTCCCTTCCATCGAAGTTCCGTATGTCACAGGTAGAAGCCTACGACAGGTCAAAGGATCCCTTAGATCACCTGGAGTCGTTCAAAACCCTCATGCACTTGTAAGGCGCGGCGGAAGAAATCATGTGCCGAGCCTTCCCGACTATGCTGAAGGGTTCGGCAAGGGTATGGTTCAGTAGGCTGATGCCCAACTCCATCAGTACCTTCAAGGAGTTGAGCGTGCAGTTTGCCTTGCACTTTATAGGGGGGCACAAGTATAAAAGGTCCATTGCATGCTTGATAAGCATTAAGCAACGGGAGGAGGAAACGCTGAGATCTTATATAACCCGCTTTAACAAGGAGGCCCTCTCAATTGATGAAGCTGACGACAAGATACTAGTAGCTGCATTTACCAATGGGTTACAGAAAGGAAAGTTCCTGTTTTCCTTATACAAAAATGACCCAAAAACCATGTTGGATGTGCTTTATAGGGCTACTAAGTACATGAACGTGGAAGCCGCACTACTGGCCCGAGAAGAGAAGCCCAAGAAGAGGGAAAGGCAAGAGGATGCACAGCAAGAGAGGGGACAGAAGATGGCTAGAACCAGAGACCGACGGGAGGATAGGCGCTCCAAACCCCCCACTGGAAGGTTCACAAGCTTCACCCCACTGACTGCCTCGATCGACTAAGTCTTGATGCAGATCAAGGACGAAGGAGCCTTGACATTTCCTGGCAAGCTGAAAAGAGATCTTAGTAAGAGATCTAGAGAAAAGTACTGCCATTTTCACCGTGATCACGGACATGATACTTCCGACTGCTACGACTTAAAGCAGCAGATAGAAACTCTTATTAGACAAGGAAAGTTGCAAAGGTTCGTCAGCAAGGAAAGGACGGATCCACCACAAGAGCAGGCTACTCGGAGGGAAACCGAGCATCCTAGGCCCCTCTAGGAGACATAAGGATGATCGTAGGGGGAACCACAACTTCCAGTTCATCCAGGAAGGCACACAAAACTTTTTTGCGGATGGTTCAGAGCGTCCAGTTGATGGCTTCGTCCTAAAGATGGCACGGATCGACAACCCTGTAATTGGGTTCACATAGGAAGATGCTCGGCGTCTCCACCACCCACACGACGACGTGCTCGTGGTTAGCATACGAGTGGGGGACTACAACACTCACCGAGTCCTTGTAGACAATGGGAGCTCCGCCGATATCCTCTACTACCCAGCGTTCCAGCAGATGAGGATTGAGAGAGAACGGTTGGTTCCAACTAACACGCCACTCGTTGGATTTGGAGGAACAAGGGTATATCCCCTCGGTGCAGTCACTTTGCCCATAACAGTCGGTGATTACCCTCAACAGATTACCAAGGATGTCACATTCTTGGTTGTTGACTCTTCGTCCGCTTACAATGCCATCCTAGGCCGTCCTACTCTTAACTCATGGAAGGCCGTAACTTCAACTTACCACCTGATGATCAAGTTTCCCACTGAATACGGAGTGGGAGAGGTATGAGGAGATCAAGTAGCAGCGCGCAAGTGCTACATTGCCATGCTGGAGATGGACGATCGTTTACAGACCATGTGTATAGAAGAACAACGAACGGTGGCAGAACTCGTGGAGGAGTTGGAAGAGATCCTCCTTGACGATTCAAGGCTTGAACGAACATTCAGGATCAGCACCCTCGCTAGCCCACCAGTCTGCCAGGCGCTCACATCATTTCTACGGAAGAACCAAGATGTCTTCGCTTGGAGTCACGAAGACATGCCCGGAATTGATCCTTCGATCATAGTCCACAAGTTGAATGTATCACCATTTTTCCCTCCCATCCGTCAGAAAAAACGGGTATTCGCGCAGAAGCAAGGGAAGGCCATAGCAGAAGAGGTTCACAAATTACAGGAAGCAGAGTTCATACGGGAAGTATACTATCCCGACTAGCTGGCCAATGTAATGATGGTCAAAAAAGTCAATGGGAAGTGGAGGATGTGCGTTGACTTCACGGACTTAAACAAGGCGTGCCCCAAGGACAGCTATCCTCTTCTGCGGATTGACATCTTGGTGGACTCAACAACAAGACACCAGTTGCTAAGCTTCATGGACGCGTTCTCTGGTTATAACCAGATCAAGCTAGACGAGGCTGATCAAGAGAAGACTTCATTCGTCACCAGCCAGGGTCTCTTCTGCTATAAAGTAATGCCATTCAAACTCAAGAATGCGGGCGCCACGTACCAAAGGTTGATGAATAGGATGTTCGCACATCAGATTGGGAGAAACGTTCAAGTCTACGTGGACGACATGTTAGTAAAAAGCATTCGGGAGGATGACCATTTGGATGACCTCAAGGAGACCTTCAATACCATTCGTTCTTATAACATGAAGCTAAATCCAAATAAGTGTGCATTTGGGGTGACAGCAGGAAAATTCTTGGGGTTCATAGTGTCCTAGAGAGGTATTGAGGTCAACCCAGATAAAATACAGGCCATAATGGAGTTAACTCCGCCAAAAAAAGGTCAAGGAGGTACAGAGTCTAAATGGTAAGGTAGCTGCATTGAACAGGTTCATCTCAAGAGCAACAGATAAGTGCCTGCCTTTCTTCCGCACACTAAAGAAGTCCTTTGAATTGACGGTCGAATGCCAGCAAGCTTTCGAAGACCTGAAGACATACCTTTCTTCCCCACCGTTACTGAGCCCATCGAAACCAGGAGAAGAATTGTTTCTCTACCGGGCCGTCTCCCCAGCCACCGTCAACGCAACCTTAGTCAGAGAGGAGGACGGGGTGCAAAGACCCGTATACTTCATGAGCCGAGCACTCCGAGGTGCAGAAGAGAGGTACCCTCCGATGGAAAAGCTAGCCTTCGCCTTGGTAACCGCAGCCCGCAAACTCAAACCTTACTTTCAGGTGCACACGGTGATCATTCTAACGGACAAGCCTCTACGGAGAGCGATGAGCAGCCCTGAAGCCGCCGGGCAGATGGCACTATGGGCGATCGAGTTGAGCGAGTTCGACATACAGTATCGTTTTGCATCTCCACTTAGTGGAATATGCAAACCAAGACTCTTTCTCCAGACTCCTTAGTTGCTGCCCTGTCCTTCAAGATTTGTTTGTACGAATATTGGGGAACAAAGACGATGAAAACAATTTTAAAATCATTGTGCCAACACTGAAAAGATTACAATTTAGTATCCATATTCCGAACTACAAACTTGAGATAAACGCCCAATCTCTCGAGTACCTTTATTTCATAGGTAATATAGGCAAAGACGTTCTGTTGGATAACTTGTCCAACTTAGTTGAAGCAGTTCTTGAGACCTCGGATTCATATGTAAGTGTAAGTTGTTTAACTGAATTATTTGATGGGTTTCAAGAATATGGAAAGAGGGTATGGGCCTTCCTCAGAGCTCTCTATAATGTTAAATCCCTACATTTGGACCCATCTACCACAGAGGCAAAAACATGTTTTCCATGCTCTATTATTAAATGGCTAAATACTTCTTCTTGGACAAGTAGTAATATTGTTGTTGGGACTTGTGATTATTATGTTGTTTTGCAGTGCCTTTGCAATGCAATTGATTTTGATGATCCTCCCATTTTTCATAAATTGGCTTACTTGAACTTTGGGTACGGTCATCATGGTCTAATGGAGAATGTGCTACCACTCTTGCTTCATCAGGCTCCTAAGCTTGCGGTACTTATCTTTTCATTTTCAAGGATTTCACAGGATAAAGGATGAGCTGGAACTTATTGGACGTATCCTAAAATGCGCAGGAGTCTTAAAGACAATGTCAGTCTCTTCTTATCCTCTAACTTCAGAAGGCGAGGTTTATGTTCTCAATGAATTATTGAAGTTCCCAAGGCTTTCTAGCACTTGTCAAATTGCATTTAAGGGAAGAATGTTCTTTAATTAGTCTCTCTCTTGGTTAGTCCTTTTTCCAACTAACAATTCAAATTGAAACACTGTTTTTTTTCTTTGTATGATTAGATCCTTGATTAATCAAGTGCTATTGGTATTAAGAATTTGAGCATACTCTATTTTGGGATTTAGAGAGAGATAGAAAGTGAGAGTTATTGTTGCAACTTTTCATGGATGTCACTTCATGTTTATTCTCTCTGTCTTCTTAGAATTTGCTATTATTGAGCTTGTATGAGACATCAACTCAACATTCAGTTGCATACTTGTCCCCACTATCAAAACACTGCATGTACACATTTGCAAAGGGCTTGTGTGTGAGACTCTTTAAAAATTAGGATTTGCCCTTTTATGTGGTTGCAAATCTGGTCAAGTGAATCAGGAGTTTAGAGCACAATCCACAATACCATATTAGGAGACTCATTAATTAACTAGCCCTAAAATTCTTATAGAATGGTTTATAGAGTCAATTTAGGCCTATAGAATCTGCAATTATCCTTTTACGCTATTATGTTAAATTGCATTTAACTGAAGGATATCCTTTAATTAGTCTCTCTCTTGGTTAGTCCTTTTTCCAACTAACAATTCAAAGTGAAAAACTGTGTTTTTATTTTTATATATATATTTATATATATATAAAATTAGATCCTTGATTAATCAAGTGCTATTGGTCTTATGAATTTGAGCATACTCTATTTTGGGATTTGGAGAGAGATAGAAAGTGAGAGTTATTGTTGCAACTTTTCATGGATGTCACTTCATGTTTATTCTCTCTGTCTTCATTTTGGATTTTTTTTTTCTTAGAATTTGCTATTATGGAACTAGTATGAGACATCAACTCAACATTCAGTTGCATACTTGTCTCCATTATTAAAACACTGCATGTACACATTTGCAAAAGGGCTTGTGTGTGAGACTCTTTTAAAATTAGGAGTTGCCATTTTATGTACTTGCAAATCTGGTTAAGTGAATTAGGAGTTTAGAGCACATCCAGTGATCCACAATACCATCTTAGGAGACTCATTAATTAACTAGCCCTAAAATTCTTGTAGAATGGTTTATAGAATCTGCAATTAGCCTTTTATGCTATTATGTTTAATTGTTCTAATAGTAGCATGAAATTTATTTTATCTCACGCTATTTTCTTTTTTCTCCTAATGCTTTTAGTTGTTGATGCCTATAGATGTCCTGAGAGATGGAAAACATCTTCATATGCATGCTCAAAAAAAGTATAGCTATCACCATTAAATCTGGGATGAGATTCCTAGTATAACTGCCAATAAGTTATATCTCAGCTGGCACTTCTCTCTTTTATTTTCCATGTCATGTTTTGTTGTGTTTGAGGTGGTATTAGATGTAAGAGAAATTTAGAAAATTAGTTCTTGTTGGTCCTGTTCCTGATGTGGAACAATTGGCTCTTATACTTGGGTTTAGGGTCTCTACTCTTCCAATGACAAACTTGGGGCTGCCTTTACAAGCTAAATTTAATGTTACGCTTAGGGGTATAGACAGTCATTTGGCTGTCATCCAAGTCATGTAAATTTTCAATTGCAGCTGCCTTAGAAATAAATCTCCAGGTAAATTTTCATTTGCAGCTACATCGGAGTGCATTAGAAATAAATCTCCTGCTGTGGATTAACATGGTTTAATTTGGATTCCCTCTTCAATTCCTAAGCATTCTTGTATTAGCTAGCTTGCTGTGAAAATTAGATTGAGCACTACAGATAGACCTCTAAGTCACATAGAGAGTAGGGATCATATTTTCTATGTCTCATAGAGAGTAGGGTGTTGGGCTATGTGGAGCCTAGTTGTGTTTGATCCAGATTATGATCCAATCTGATATGGAAGTGCTACGATTTTTAATGGGAGATTTTCTGAGACTTAATCCATAGAGTAGAGGCGTGGGCCGATAGACCCAACTTTTGGCCCGTTTTTAACCCATTGTGAATCCTTTGTTTGGGAGTGAAAATACTGTGGTTTTCAAATTAGGGTTTGGTGTATTCTTTTGAGAGAAAAAAAACTGTACTGTCGCAACTTGTATTTTTTTCTTGAAAATAGTGAAATCATTGAAACTCTATGGACATAGGCAAATTGCCGAACCATGTGAAAATCTTATTGTGTGATTGTTTTCTTTAGCGCATACTTTTTTTTTCCTATTTTTGCATCTTACAGATCTGGAAATTGTGTATATTCCCTACATAGTGAGGACTAGAAATTAATAGATTGTGATTATTCTACATAATTCGCATAGAGAGTAGGGATCATATTTTCTATGAATTCTCTTTCACCCAAAGAATTTGGAGAAAGATAATGTTCATGTGTTTGGTTAAGAACCCAGAGTGTCAATAGGATGTTTTGCTTGAATGGGTTACTAGAGAGTTGCAGAAAATCTCTCTCAAGGCTGTAATATGTAAACTGGGCATGGCAACTTCTGTTTATCATATTTGACTTCAAAGAAAAGCTTGGGTATACAGGGGGCATGTTAAATCTGAAAATGCCATTGACACCTTCATCAAGTGTGATGTTAAAACTTGAATTGAATTTTGCAAGAAGGTGAAGTTGTCACTGCATAACGAAGTCTTATGTGCAAATCTCTTCTAATGTTTTCTAGAACTAAAGATATATTTTTTTAGTTTTGTTGTAAATTTCTGTGTAGTTCTTCTCTAATATGTAATAGTGCTACTATTTTTACTGGCTGTGCGGTGTAGAAAGAGGGTTTGTTGTCTTCTTATGCAGTGTGGTTTGGTGCTATTTGTGTGGTGCTCAATTGCACTAGGTTGTAGAACTTGTGTTCCTTTTTCTTTAGTAATGAATTTTGCTCTTATTCATGTAAAAAAATACTGGTCGCAAGAGATATGCAAAATACTTTCAAGGGGTCAGTTCCATTATATATAAATATATATATATATATATATATATATATATATATATATATATATATAAAACCAAAGTCTTTGTCTTTTTGTTGACCTCTCTAGAGCTTGCCACATCATTATTATTTTTTAACTAGTTTATTATTTGGTTTTTTAACTCTATAAAATCCAATCCAAACCTTAGACTAAACGTAACATGAATCTAAAACTCTAAGGGCCCGTTTGGTACGTGTGTTTAAACAACCGTTTTTAGTTTTTTTGGAAATACATGTGAGTGAAAAAGTGTGTTGAAATACGTGTAATATTGTTTAAAAACTGAAAACATATGTTTAAAATAGTATACCAAAGAGGGCCTAAAACACTCAAACATAACATAACCCTTTACCCTCTCTCTCAAACTCTCTAACCTCCATGAGCTATGGAGTTCCTGCGGGTTGCTATAGTGTTTCCATATATCTCTAATAGCAAGTTAGCAACCTCTAAAAAGACGATCATCAAAAGTAAGGGCAAAAGGTCCTGGTATTGTTGCAACTTGCAAGCATTGGCTTAAATTCATTAGATTGCATACACATTAGCCGCATATTCAATAAGACATAAATTTAGGTAATACATTTTTTTTTTCTCTTTTTATTTATATTTAATACCTGCAAACCAAGCTACAATAAAGTTCCTTATGTTATAAATATAAATATGATGAGTTAGGTAGTCGGATTAGGGTTTGATCAAGTAAAGAATTTTATTTTTATTTTTATTAAGTATTTTTTAATACGAAAGTTAAAAAAGTTTGTTTGGTTGTATAAAGAACAAGAGAGAGTGAAAAAAAAAAAAAAAGAGTTTGAAGAACTTTTGAATCAATCTAAACAAGAAAGTTAAAAAAAAAAAATATTATTTCTTTCGTAATCCTTATAGTTATTATGATTTTTTATTTAACTACATAACCCACGTTTGTTTTTCAAGACACAACTAGCACAAACCAAACCCATAAATCACAAACACAAGCCAAACCTACAAATCACAACCACTACCATTACAACACCCTCCTTTGCCATGAGAGAGAGAGAGAGAGAGAGAGAGGGAGGTGAGAAGTCAATTTTTTTACTGATTCTGGAGAAAATTTTAGGCTATTTCGGGTTGTTTCGGCCATTCCGGGTCTTTTCGGGCAATTTTGCCCGAAATTCGAGTTTTGGCTTCTTCTTTTTTTTCTCTTTTTTTTTTCTAAGTTTACCTGAATTTGTTCGACTGCGGTAGGGACTTACTGCATCAGCCTAGATAAGTAGCAAGCTGATGTTGCTACAAGGGAGCCCGCAAACACCACCACGAACCACCGTAAGCAGCAAGAACGTTGATGTAGATTGTTACCAGTTTACTCTGCAGCTTCACCTCCAGAAAACTTGTCTAAGAAACGCTGTGTAAAAGTCTTCTGACTTTGAACTCTAAACTTAAACTGAAGTTTTAAGTTGGGAAAGTAAAGTAAAAGTAAATGAGGATAGAAAGTGGGTTATCAGGTAAATGAGAACCACAAGATATGAGAATCTTCTGAACTTTACTGACACTAATAGTTCCTAGGCTGAATTACGAATAGAGTAATTATCTTGGGCTTGGTATTTAGTTATTAAATAAGGTGAAGTTTGATCCTATTTTGAATAATAATAATAATAATATTAATTGTAATCTATTTAGGACTAGAAAAAGTGTAAGATCACAAATTTTTTCACAAATTTTTGCCATAATTGTGATGTGGCAGAGTGTGATTGGTGTGGAAAAAATGGTAGATCCACATGTAAGTGATGGTTAACCACTCACAGTCTGTCACGTCAGAGTTGTGGCAAAAAAGTTGTAAAATAATATGGTCCTAGAACTACTCTTATGACTATGATGAGATAAATTTAAATTCTTCGCTCATTGTTGGATTTTTTTTTTTTTTTTCATAGTCAATAGCTTTCTCGTGCATTACACGGGTTAGCGACTAGTTATTGTAGTTCTGGAAGACTGTTTGGTTATAGAAATTAATAAATAAAAAACCCAACTATATGTGGTAAAAAAAAGGCAAATTAAGGCTAGTAAACTCTATAAAATCTTCGAAGCTTACATCGCAAACAGAGAAGAAACACCAATTAAATCCAAATGTTTTAGTTATTGCTTGATTTAAACCAGTTTCACCCATTTTCTCACTAACCAAACATATATAATGCTTAGATAAGCTTCCTAAAAGAGTTAAAAGGATATTAAAGATTAAAGAAAAAGTGATCAATTGTAAATAATTATCTCACCAAAATAGGGGTAAGAGTTTTGCCTAGAATCATCATAGAATGATATCTAATAATTCCTAATTCTTTGTGAAAGATGTAATTCCTAATTAAAATTTTAGTTTATAATTCTTTAGAAAAAATCGTACTAATTAGCAATCTGATACGTCCAAATTTAATAAAATCTTTTAAAAATTAAAATTGATAATTCAAGTAAGAGAAAGATGTAATTCCTAATTAAAATGAAAATTTATAATTCTTTAGAAAAAATCGTACTAATTAGCAATCTGATACGTCCAAATTTAATAAAATATTTTAAAAATTAAAATTGATAATTCAAGTAATACATGTGTAGGACATCTTAATAATTTGATAGAAAAAAAAAAAAAAAAAGTGAAGGAAAAGAGAAGAAGAAGAAAAAATTTAGGTAAAAATCAAATATGAAAACACAACTTGTTAAAATCAATCTATCATGAATTCTCATGGAAGATATATTACCATGAAAAGCATGTTTAACCATATTTAATCAAACCATAAGCATATAATTATGAAAATCATGTTTAACTATATTTAATAAGACCATTAGCATATACTTATATCAAAGTTAAGACATTGCAATGTTTTCAAATGGTTTGAATTCATTAATTAAAAACCACACGAAGACAAAGAACTAACAGAAACACCAAAGAAAATAAATAAAATTAAAAACAAAAACGAAGAAAGAATGCATACCTGATACCTCCACTTCAAAACCAACTTACATATTGGTAGAGTTCCATTTGATATAAATTTAAATCCTATTAAAATTAAGATTTCTAATCAACATGTTTGTTGCCGTCACATGAAAAAATGGAATAAAAGAAAAAGGTCATATGAAAAAAAGAAAAAAAAAACTTGCATGAAGGCAATAAGGAAATAAAATAGACTTTTTTTTTTAATAAAAAAGTGTGTGTGTGTCTATATATATATATTGGTAAAGTCCCATTTGATATAGAATTTAGGACCAAGTTTAGTTACAAAACTGGTTGTAACCTAAGGTTGCAACTTTACTTAATATCTTTTTATTTGAGCTACATTTTGACAAATCCACCATTAGATTACATCTCTTACTCTTCATGCTTGTAAAATTTATAGAAAATTAAAGATCAATAGTTATGTTATCAATAAATTGTTTAAATTATAAATTTTTGTAGTTTAAAATTATGCATAATATATAAGCTTATAGATCATATAGTAAATAATATCTGATTGACACAAAATTTGACATGTGCATTAAGAGTGTAAAGAACATGCAATTCAACGGTTAGATTTTCAAAATATGTTGTAATGTTTATTTTATTGAGTAATGTTGTAACCTTAGGCTACAATCAGTTTTATAGCTAAATTTTGTCTCAGAATTTAAACCCTGTTGAAATTAGGAATTCAAAATTCTAATATATATATATATAACCGAAGCCTTCAACTTTTCATTGACTTCTCCAGAGCTTGCTACAGCATTATCATTAAAACAATATCAACAGCTAAAGTCCAAACTTAACAAGAAATGGAACTCTATCTCTCTAACAAGTCCAATTTAAACTCAAAATCAAATGTTGACAATTTATCTCCAAATTTGCGAGGTTAATCATGAACACTATAAAAATAGTGCAAACCCCAATTTTTTTTTTTTTTAAAGCTGAGTAGAGGTATGAGCTCTTCTTCTGTTATTTTCTTCTCCTCTACTTTGTTTTAAAAATAAAAAATAATTTTATGGTTTTTCATGTATTTTTAAAAAAGTGATTTTCATTCATGACCCACCAAACCCTACACCTATGACTGTATATGATTTTTTTTCATCGTTTAAAGTAGATCGGTTAAAATTTAAAACTTATTGTTTTATGGGTTCGTGTACTTTTTTCTTTTTCTTATATTTCTCTTTTGAATAGTCATATATTTTTTGAATTGTTCAATAACTGATTCTTTAATTAAATATCTTTTTTGGAATTTTTGAATTTTTAACATCTGAATTTATGTTAGTTTTTGCAACATTTGAACATGTTTAGCAGATTTCAATGACTATACCATGTATTATTCTTTTGAAGGTAATCAATTTTTCTTTTATATTTCTCTATTGTGTAATTATATACATTTTGTTTTGTTTCAAAAATTTATAGAAAGTAAATCTTATAATTCTTTAATATTTTTTGGTATTTCAAAAGTTTTAATATCTGAATTATTGTTTTGATGATAGCACATCTTTCTCTTATATTTCTCTGTTGTGTAGTCACACACACACACACACACACGCACACATATATATAAATATATATATATATATATTATCTATAATTTGTAGGCTCTGAATCTTTTGATTCATTTCAATAGTTATAGTCATGGATTATTCTTTTGAATGTAACTCATATTTCTCTTATATTTTTCTATTGTTTAGTTATATATATATATATATTTTTTGTTTTGTTTTAATAATTTCTAAGCAGTGAATCATTTTATTCTTTAATATTTTTTGGTTTTTCAGAAGTTTTAATATCTGAATTTTTGAGTTATTTTTTTGCAGTATCATGCAACGGTATAGTTTCTTAATCAATTTAGGATTTTATAAAATTATTTTAGTCTACCTCACAAATAGGTAGGTTCCCATGTATAGCACAGGTTAGCAACTAATTAACATTTATGTTGCCATCCCATAAATATATTAAAAAAGGGTCATATAAGAAGTATGGTATTTCTCGAGCACTGTATTTTGATAGTTTCAAATTCGATTGGGAAGTCCAGTCGGTCAGAGCTACGTCCAAATATACCAGAGTCTAAATTCACTTAAAAACGCCAAAAATTAGAACTAGAAGAATCAACAATGGTGGACAGGATCAGCAATCTACCAGAGTCTCTCCTCTGTCATATCCTCTCCTTTCTCACAACCAAACATGCTGTTGTCACAAGCCTTTTGTAGAAGTAGTGGAGACGTCTCTGGACTCTGGTCCCAAATCTCGACTTTGGTAGAGATGAATTTAAGGTGATATCATCTTTCCCTACGATGTCTTCGTGGGATCGGTATAGGGGTTTTACATTTGCGCATATCGTGTCTAGAGTCTAGGCTCTAGCTTCGCAATGCCAATCCCCTAAAAAAGTTTTGCCTCTGCTGGAATCGTGATTGTGATCCAATCCAAGTTGATACTTGGCTCCTCGCCGCGATTCCACATGGCTTGGAAGTTCTCGTTCTCGACCTTCCCATAAAAGTCTATTTGAACTTGCCCTTTACACTCTTCTTTAATCATTGTAAAAATTTAGTGGTTCTGAAATTAGTTTGCAGTATTTTTCTTAATCCTCCTCCTTCAGCCACAGGATTTCCAAGTCTCAAGGTTTTGCATCTTCAAGCAGTGAAGAATGCAAACCTAGACTCTTTCTCCAAATTCCTTGGTTGCTACCTTGTCCTCCAAGACTTGTCTGTACGAATAATAGGAGAGGGCGATGAAAACAATTTTAAAATCATTGTACCGACAACACTGAAAAGATTACAATTTTTTATCCATCCTCAGTGTAGGGAATTAAACCAAATTCCCAACCTGTGAGAAACAAAAAATAGAGAAAGCACACGCCAAAAAAAAAAAATCACACGCACAAGACAGTATTTACGTGGTTCGGCAATTTGCCTACGTCCACGGAGTTGCAGGGATTTCACTATTATCAGGCCAAGTCGGGTCGTTAACCAGATCAAACATAAACTAGGCTCCACAAAGCCCAACACTCAGCCCTAAAAACTTGAGATAGACGCCCCATCTCTCGAGTACATTTATTTCGCAGGTCATCTAAGTAAAGACTAAGAATAATTTAGAGTTGCAACGGAAAATAAATAACATAAACATTCCTTCAGCCATAATTGTTTAAGTGTTTAGAGAAAAAGAAGACTCATTATATGATAGTGTATCTATAAAATGTGTCTTCTAGTTTATGGTCTTTACCTTATATATTTCCTTTGATGGAAACATGCTATATATATAGGCTAAACTAAGGACCCTTTTAAATTAATATTTGTTCCATAACCCTCCTTCCATCAAGGAGTTTAAAACTTGTAATTTCAAGGTATTTATTAACCAAAGATGTTATACCAATTGGGAATTACTTAGAAATTGTTATTCATCATAACATCTTTCACAAATAGAATCTTTAAGACACAAGTTTTCATTTATAATTTAAATGTGGGCCACATAATTTTTTTTTAAAAATCGTACATTCTCCCACTTGACATTTAAATTACTTGATAAATGATATTAACTTTAACATGGCCATGATATTACTCATGTCAACTAGTTGTGAAATGTTCCCACTCAAATAAAGAATTTAATTCATGAATCATGGCAGTAATACCCTCAATTATAATGAAGACTTCCTTCCATGTATTATAATGTATGATAATCCTTACATGAAATTTTATGAGCCATTAATTCTTTATGAATGGACTACCTATTAGCCATTTGGGTCCTCCTTTATACATCCCAATGGATATATCCTCCTTATATATCTCCACATATATATATATATATATCTAACTTAATACTTATACTTTATGTGCACAAAATAAAAATCATATATTTTCTTCTCCAAAAATAACCAAATATGTGTCCAAAACATAGAATAATTAGAGAGAAATTAAACACCAAAAACTAACAAGTTCCATATGTCCAAAAGACTTTTATACTACTTTGCCGGAAAATTTTTAGTTATAAAATTAACATATATTATCTCAATAAATTTAACTCAATGGACACTTCTAGTTTCTTAAAATTCTCTCTTAAACTGAGTTACTTTATGTCGATATGTTTATTTTGGCTTTCACAATCATTGTCCTTAGAGAAGAAAATTATAGCTGAGTTATCTTTAAAAAATCTTTAAAGGTCTCATCATAAAATCGACAACCTTAAGACCTATCCATAATGCATGTCTTATAGCTTCATAGCAAATAGGATATCTTATATGACAAAATCAAATCACTACTTCCAAGTAGTATGTCATTCATATTTAGGCATAAAAACAATACATTTACTCCAACTAATCTTAAAGTACATACACTGATTAATAATGTGCCCAGTAAAACCAAATGACACAACAAAGTTAGTGAACCTTTATATACCATTAGTGAGATGCCTATATGCTTAACTTTTGCAACATAAAAGTTTTATTGGGAGACAAATCTAGTGGATCTTGTAAACTAATATTAATAGCTTTCACAAAACCTTTAACCTTATAGGAATAAATTCCCAAGTTCTTACTCTTGAGCAATCAGATTACTCCCACCCTCGTACTTAGTTTCTCGTTTGACATATTTTATTCAATGAGATGGGTGATTCATCCACATGAGTACCAAAACATAGATCCACAAACCCAAAGAAAATAAACTTTAATGCTATGAAACCTAAACTTTAATTCTAAATTAACCAATGTCAATTTAGTAGTAAATTTTGACCTTCCTATGGGCAGAGGTGCATCATGCATGAATTTACTATAAAACTTTATTCATAAAACTAGTAAATATAAACACTAAGAATCAAATTTTCCATACCTATGGGCCTAGTAAAAACCTCATCTTAATGCTACATTCACCATCTTATTCCAATTAAATCATAAAAATAATAACCCCCCTATGGGGCCAAGTCATTATTTTCATGAATTAATTGCCACTTAGATGCTTTTATTCCTAATGAAGTCTTATAAAAATTTCTTGATGTGATTATCATCATGGTTTAGGATGCTATGGCCACTCTCATAAAGATCAACAATCCTAATATTGATCATATCAATTAAAATAAACCATAATATGATATTTAAAGACAAGATAAGTGTAAGAAACTGTAAATACACTAAAAATATCATATATTTTAATGATGTAATGATCAAACTTTCATATATAGTCACAAACTTTATAAAATCACTACACACTATGTGTAAGTCAAACAATATAAGTTCTGCTAGCCCAAACCATGTTTTATTTCTATCAAAGAAATATAATAATTTATATGCAAAGTTATTATGACAGATGTCCACTTTCATGAGAAGCTTAAATTTGAAAAACCAAACATGATCTCCATAGAAACATTCAGCCAATGCCAAATGCAAAAGAAATAATTTTCCATAGATAGTCGCCTATATCCGAAAATTATCCCATATTAAAGCCATCCAGCCCAAACAATGGTATATGTTATTTCAGTGATAAGCTTCAACACTATATGCTATAACCCATACATGAGATACATGGCATAAAACTTAACATTATTCCATGCCTCTTAAAATTGAGTTTGCTAACATTGGTTAAGAGCATTCCCATCCGGGATTCCAAAAAAGTTTTATTTTACAACCTCAAAACCTACTTTATTCATTTTACCATCTCATTTTACAACTCACCTAACATCCCAATTTCTATTTTTATATACAACTCATTAAAATAATAATATAAACTACAACATCAAATAATATAAAAAATCATGTTTCTCTCTCTTCTCTTTCATTTCTTTTTCCTCTCTTCACCTTTCTCAATTAAAATAATAGTATTTTTTTTACATCCAAGTGAATAGTTGGTTCTATATATAAGAACCAACTATTCACAGGTTCTAAAATTTTTTAAGAACCCATATCCAGATGGAGCAACATTTTTGAAGTTTTGGATGTAAAATAGCAACCAATGCTAGTGCTCTAAAAGGCCAAATTTTGATGGCATAGTTAATTTAGCCAAAAGGTCCCAGCAAAAAAGAATATGCAATGCAAATACTTTATATCCTTAAATCCATATATGCATCAGAAATTTAGCCAAATCATAGAAAAACCTATGAATGAAAAATTACTAAACAACATAGCATGAAGAAGGCTCTAATACCAAATGTAAGAATAATTTAGAGTTGCAGCGGAAACAAAATAACATAAACATACCTTCAGCCATAGTTGTTTAAATGTTTAGAGAAAAAGAAGACTCACTATATGATAGTGTATCTATAAAAAGTATCTTCTAGTCCATGGCCTTTACCTTATATATTTTCTTTTGATGGAGACATGCTATATATATAGGTTAGACTAGGGACCCTTTTAAATTAAGATTTGTTCCATAATCCCCATTCCATCAAGGAGTTTAAAACTTATAACTTCAATGTGTTTATTAACCAAAGGAGTTATATCAATTGAGCGTTACTTAGAAATTATTATTCACCATAACATTTTTCACAAATAAAATCTTTAAAACATGAGTTTTCATTTATCATTTAAATGTAGACCACATAAAGTTTTCTTCAAATCTTACAAAGACATTCTGTTGAAAAACCTATCCAACTTGGTTGAAGCAGTCCTTGAGATCACAGATATAGATGTAACTGATATTCGAGAATATGAAAATAGGGTATGGGTCTTCATCAGAGCACTCTATAATGTTAAATCTTTGCATTTGGACTCACACACCACAAAGGTAAAACACGTTTGATACTTCTTCTTGGACAAGTAGTAATATTGTTGTTGGGACTTATGATTATTATGTTGTCTTGTGCAGTGCCTTTGCAATGCATTTGATTTTGTTCCTCCCATGTTTCATAAATTGGCCTACTTGAAATTTGGGTTTGGTCATCATTCTCTTATGGAGCATTTGCTACCACTCTTGCTTCATCGGGCTCCTAAACTTGCGGTGCTTATCTTTGATAAGGTATGTTAAATTTCATATGAAGATACAATTTTTCCCGCTAAAACCTCCTTAGTTGAACTATTTTTTTGTTAGTAGGGAACGAGCTTTTCTTCGGATAATGGGATATCTTCTGGTTTATGGGAATCGAATTATTCAGTTATAAAGAAGAAAGTTTAAGTTTTGAGAAGATGTTTTATGAGAATATTCCTAAATGTCTGTCATCACACCTTACAACTTTTCGTTTTCAAAGATTTGTAGGGTTAAAGGATGAGGTGGAACTTATTAGACGTATCCTAAAATGGGCAAGAGTCTTACAGACAATGTCAGTCTCCTTTTCTTATCCTCTAAAAGAAGGCTTTCTAGCATTTGTGAAATTGAATTTAACTGAAGGATATTCATTAATTAGTCTCTCTTAGTTAGTCCTTTTTCCAGTTAACAATTCAAATTGAAACAATAGTTTTTGTTTTTATAATTATATCCTTGATTAATCAAGTGCTATTGACCTTATGAATTTGTTGAGAATACTCTATTTTGGACTTGGGGAGAGAGAGAGAGAGAATTATTGTTGACTTTCATGGATGTCACTTCATGTCGATTCTCTGTCTTTGTTCTTGGATTTTTTTTCCTAGAATTTCCTATTATTGAACTAGTATGGGATATCAATTCAACATTCAGCTGCATACTTGTCCCCACTATCAAAAAAGTGAATGCACACAGTTACAAAGGGCTTGTGTGTGGGACTTCATTACAAAATTAGGAGTTGCCCTTTTGTGTAGTTGCACATCTGGTAAAGTGAATTTAGGAATTTAAGCACAATCCACAATACCATATTAGGAGACCCATTAATTAACTAGTCCTAAAAAATTTTATAGGGTATCAATTTAGGGTTATCGAATCCGTAATTAACTTTTTATGCTATTATGTTTAATTGATCTGTAAAATAGTTGTCATTTCCAAATATATTAGCATGAATTTTTATTCTATTTTCCTTGTCACCTAATGATTTTAGTTGTTGTAGTCCATGTTGTAGCAAAACTGCATGCAAGCTCAACTGGCATTTCTCTCCTCTATTTTTCTTGTTTTGTTGTGTTTCAAGGTGGTATCAGATGTAAGAATATATATATATATATATATATATATATATATATATATTTATATATATATGTGGGAAAGTCTAAATTAGTTCTTGTTGGCCCAGCTCCTGACGTGGAGCACTTGGCTCTTATACTTGGGTGTAGGGTCTATACTCTACAAATGAAATACTTTGGGGCTGCCTTTAGGAGCTAAATTTAAATCTAGAGAGATTTGGCATACTGTTTTGGTAAAAATGAAGTAAAAGCTACTCGGTTGGAATATAGTTTATTTGTCTAACAATATAGGCTCACTCTGACTAAAAGCACACTCTCTTGTCTACCCACTTTCTTTCTCTCTGTCTTTCCTCTTTCTACTAGCATTGTGTGGCGTATTGAGAAGTTGCAAAGAGGTTTTCTTTGGGAGTAAATTGGGGGATAAATTTAAGTATCATCTTGTAATTGGAAGAAAGTGTGTACCTCTTTCCAAGGAGTTATAAGGTAGATGGCGTTGTTTAACCAAGCATTATTTGAGCAAGTGGTTATGGAAATTCGCTACAGAAAGTGGTGCTCTTTGGAGGAGAATGGTGGTGTGCAAATACGGTTGTGATTGGTGTTATTGAAAGTCATTGATGTGAATTGCTAGTTCTTGTGTTTTTTATGTGTGATTGAGATTTTTTGGGCTTCTTTTTAGTTAAGGTTAATGAAGGATGATGGTGGGATTTCAAAAAAAATGGACGATAGTTGATGGAGAGAGGAGAGAGATATGATGTAGTGCAACGTGTGCGAATCTCTATGCATGAGTGTGTGTGTGTGGCCTTCCTTTTATAGCGAGAGTGTGGTGAGGTTGCTGTGGGAATTGGGATGATGCTCCCAGCTACAATCTTTAGAAACTACAAATTTTGTTACACCAAGGAATAATGGGACTTTAAAAATATGGTGCGATCCATTGTTGTCATGTGATGATATATGATTATTCATTCATTAAAAATGACACAAAACAGGTATCTGTAAGTAAAAAATGGAGAAGCAATTGGTAAGATATTGGTAATAGCAAAATAAATTCAACCTTTTTGGATTTGAAGAAAATAATTTTTAGATATGAAGAATTTTGCTTTTGAAGATTCCAATCATCCTAATTATTATTATTATTATTATTATTATTATTATTTTCCTTCAAAAGAAAATCCAAATATTTTTTTTCTTGTCTTTTTATTTCTACAAATATATCATTATATTATTTTTGGTGTGTTTGATTAATAGTATTTTTGAGGTGATCTATATTCTTTTAACTTTTATTATAGTGAATTATATTTTCCTGATAAAAAAACTAAACTTTATAAGTTTCAAATTTATTATTCAAATTTCTTATCTCTTATAATGAATAAGGAGATTATCATGATAATCAAAACACATTACAAAATTACAATGATATCTTAACCAAAATTAAAATGAAACCAAAAAAATAAAATATAGACTTTATAATAATTTATTACTCAAACAATTGGTAAGCATATTCAAATTCATAGTCATGTAGATTGTGTTTTGATATAAACTCAAAAAAAAAATTTATTTCCAAAAAAAACTAAATATTAACCTAAACTAAAATTCAACCAAAGCTATAAGAGGGAGAAAGAATACTTTGTGATGAGAAATTTTAAAAACACACACACACACACACACACACACACATATATATATATATATAAACCATTAACTTAAATTAGAGTTATAAGAAAGAACAAAAATTCACCAAAAAAAAGTAAAGAGAGAGAGTACTCAAATTTTTTGTGTGGAAAAAAATGGATTGAATGAGAAAAATGATATCAAATTTATATAAAAAGAAAATATGAAGAAAAAGAATCAAAATATTAATAAAAAAAATATGAAAGAAATGTAACAGTAAAGTAGAGAGTAGTGGACTGATAAAGTAGCAAAAAGGAACTAGAAAAATTTAACGAAGTGAAAGAGTAAGTGCGGATTAAAGTGGGGAGTATAAGAGATTTTTTTCTTTTTTTTCTTTTTTAAGAATAGGGAGAAGTAAAGTTTAAAAAAGAAAAAGAAAAAAGAGGTTGAAAATAATTGAATAATGATGTAGCACAATGATCATTGTAACAAAATTTATTGATATATATATATATATAATATTAAATGATAGAAAGATATTCTTATAACAAAAATAAATATTACATTTCAACTTTTAAATATTATATAGATATTAGAAAATTTTAAATTAATATTTTAACTCTATCTTACCTCTTATATAATAAGAATACTTTCGGACATTCAAAACTTGTAGTCCACCGCGTGAAAGTCGCTTAAATAATAGTACAAAAGAAGTATAGATTCTTTTTTTTTTTTTTTTGAGGGACAAGAAGTATAGATTCTTCAGCAACATTAGCTATCAAACATGGTTTCAGATTGAAGAGGAAAAAATCTAGGTTGACGGATTCTCCTGTAATGGGCTTGACGGTTCTATATCCGTGGGCCGATATTGGTCGGGCCTAACGCGTGCAATAGGGATGGATGAAATAGGGACGGATCAAGCACCCACGTGGCAGCCAGAAACCCTAAAAGGGAAATACTTGCGACACACACTCATCCACTATAGAATCCCAAAGTGAATGGAATTCTAGCACAACCGGAAGACACGCGCAATCTTCTCTATAAGGAAATGTTTTGTCCATCACATTTGGGACTAATGAAGAGGATTCCTATAAGGAAAAGACTTCTACACCGAGGAAGAGAGGTTAACCTTCTACCACTATAAAAGCCCCAATACCCTCACAAATCAAGGTACGCATAATTTACCCTCTCTAGCACTCTAGAGTTGTGAGAAGTTCTGATTTGATCTTAGGAGGGTATTTGGCCGGCACCACACTGGTGCTCTCTGTTAGGTCTTCTTTTTCCTTGTGCAGGTGATCTTTCGAGTGTAGAAAGGTCGTGTAACTCACTGGTGATTTTACAGCATCATCAGTTGGCGCCGTCTGTGGGAACACCAAAATCGTTTTCTGATTCGTAAGCCATAACAAAAGCTTCCCGGACAAAAGAGTTGCATGGTGCTGACTTACTCGATGGCAACCACGAACAACGTTTAGGGAGATGAAACTCGCGCAGCGGCCCTCGAGAGGCACGTTCAGACCTTAGCCGTCGCCGTGGAGCTCCTTACTAAGGAGAACCACGATCTGGAGGAACAGTTACGCTAGAAAAACGCAGGTCACGGCAGTCAAGAGTAGGACCAAGAAGGCACCAGTGCCGATAGAAGAGAACGAGAGGGGCCAGAGGGCAGTAACACTCCAAGCAGACCAGAGCTACAAAATTTGAGCATGCCATCCCTCACGGATGCAACTCCACCACATATTGCCGCGGAGATGCAGGCAATAAAGGAGCAGATGGAGGTTATGATGAATGCCCCCAAGGGACGAGTGTCCAGCAACCTTGACGATCTGGTCAATCGTACCGACTCGCCGTTCACCGCGGCCGTCAACTCTTTCCCTCTTCCACATAAGTTTCACATGCCATAGATCGACAGCTATGACGGAGCGAAGGACCCTCTGGACCACTTGGAAACCTTCAAAACCTTAATGCACCTTCAAGGGGTAGCGGATGAGATTATGTGTAGGGCTTTCCCTACGACGCTGAAGGGAGCCACGAGGATTTGGTTCAGCTGACTAACGCCTAACTCCATCAGTTAGGGTTGTCCAGAGACCCGGCCAACCCGACCCACCCACCGTCGCTGACCGAACCCGACCTGCCGCCGACTGATCCGACTTCTCCGGCGGTCGACGACGAGTTTGTTCCTCCAAAACCAGAGTTTGGTGGGTTGGAGGTCAGTTTTCCTTCTCCAGAATCCGATCAAACCGATCTGACCGACCCATAAGATTTCCGGCGATTTTTGGTAGATCCGGTGAGATCTAGACCATTTTCGTCAAGATCTCGGCGAGATTTCACCGAATCTAGCTAAGATCTTCCCGAAAATGGCCTAGATTAGGCCAGATCTGGAGAAACCTCAAAGATTTTGGCCGGATTTTGGCCGTTTTCACACCGGTTTTCGTCGTTTTCTGGATTTTCGACTCCGACCGACCCGCCCGCCGCCCGTTGATGGTCTGATCCGCTCGATCCGGTTACTCCGGCGGTCAGCGGCGGGTGCATTTTTTTGCCACCCGATTCCGGTGGGTCGGTTCCGGGTTAGGTACAAACCCGACCCAGACCGACTCGTGGACAGCCCTACCATCAGTACTTTCAAGGAACTAAGTGCCCAGTTCACTTCGCACTTCATTGGAAGACACAGGTACAAGAAGTCTACTGCATGCTTGATGAATATCAAGCAACGGGAGGATGAGACGCTAAGGTCCTACATAACCCATTTCAACAAGGAAGCCCTCTCGATTGATGAAGCAGATGACAAGATTCTCGTAGCAGCATTCACTAATGGGTTACGAAAGTTTAAGTTCCTATTTTCGCTATATAAGAACGACCTAAAGACAATGTCGGATGTGCTTTACAGGGCCACTAAATACATGAACGTGGAGGATGCGTTGCTGGCACGCGAAGAGAAGCCCAGAAAGAGGGAAAGACAGGAGGACACACGGCAGGATAGGGGGCGAAAGATGCCTAGAACTGGGGAATGACGGGATGATAGGCGCTCCAAACCCCCCACTGGGAAGTTCACAAGCTTCACTCCATTAACAACCCCGATAGACCAGGTCTTGATGCAGATCAAAGACGAAGAAGCCCTGACGTTTCCTAACAAGCTAAAAGGAGATCCTAGTAAGAGGTCAAGGAACAAGTACTGCCGCTTCCACCGTGACCACAGACATGACACAGCCGACTGCTACGATCTGAAACAACAGATAAAGGCTCTTATAAGACAAGGGAAGCTACAGAGGTTCGTTAGCAAGGAAAGAACCGATCCGCCCCGAGAGCCGGCCCCGCGACGGGAGAACGAGCGCCCTAGACCACCCATAGGGGATATAAGAATGATTGTAGGGGGCACGACCGCTGCAGGATCGTCCAAAAAGGCCCGAAAGACATATCTCAGGATGGTTCACAACGTCCAGCTGACGGGCTCCGTACCAAAGATAGCACGGATACAAAGCCCCATCATAGGATTCTCAGAAGAGGATGCCCGACGACTTCACCACCCACATGATGATGCACTTGTTGTCGCCTTACAAGTGGGGGACTTCAACATGCACCGGGTACTGGTCGACAATGGTAGCTTGGTAGACATCCTGTATTACCCGACTTTTCAGGAGATGAGGATTAATAAAGAACGACTGGTCCCCGTAAATTCCCCTCTCGTTGGTTTCGGAGGAACAAGAGTGTTCCCCCTTGGTGCCGTCACATTGTCAGTAACGGTAGGCGATTACTCCCAGCAGATCTCTAAGGACGTAACATTCCTCATGGTCGACTACTCGTCCATTTACAATGCCATCCTCAAACGACCCACTCTCAACACATGGAAGGCCATAACTTCAACCTACCATTTAATGATCAAATTCCCCATCGATTATGGGGTAGGAGAGCTACGCGGGAATCAGGTGGCAGCGCGAGAATGCTATATTGCCATGTTAGAGATGGATGATCATCAGCAAACCATGTGCATAGGAGAAGAACGGGCAGTAGCAGAGCCAGTTGAGGAACCAGAAGAAGTGACCCTTGATGACTCAAGGCCAGAACGGACGACTAGAATAGGCATGCTGGCTAGTTGGCCGGTACGCCAGACGCTCACAGCATTCCTAAGAGACAATCGAGACGTTTTCGCCTGGAGTCATAAGGACATGCCAGGGATTGACCCCTCCATCTTAGTTCACAGGTTAAACGTGTCGCCCTTATTCCCTCCAATCCGACAGAAGAAACGAGTATTTGCTCAGGAGGGAGACAAAGCTATAGCTGAGGAAGTTTGAAAGTTGCTTGAAGTAGACTTCGTCCGAGAAGTGTATTACCCCGATTGGTTGGCGAACGTGGTCATGGTTAAAAAGGCCAATGAAAAATGGAGGATATGCGTAGATTTCACGGACCTCAATAAGGCTTGCCCTAAGGATAGCTATCCACTCCCACGTATAGACACCCTGGTAGACTCAATTGCAAGACACCAGCTCTTGAGCTTCATGGACGCTTTCTCAGGCTATAACCAGATCAAAATAGAAGAAGCCGATCAAGAGAAAACCTCTTTTGTTACAAGCCAGGGACTGTTCTACTACAAGGTGATGCCATTCGGACTCAAAAATGCTAGGGCGACATACCAGAGATTAATGAACAAAATGTTCGCGCACCAGATTGGGAGGAACATACAAGTATATGTCGATGACATGTTAGTGAAAAGCCTGCGCGAAGATGATCACTTAGACGACCTCCGGGAGACCTTTGACACCCTCTAGTCATATAACATGAAGCTGAATCCAAACAAGTGCGCGTTCGGAGTGACGGCAGGAAAATTCTTGGGCTTCATGGTATCCCAAAGAGGCATAGAGGTTAACCCGGAGAAGATACGGGAAATAATGGAGTTAGAACCACCGAGGACGGTTAAAAAGGTTCAAAGTTTGAATGGCAAAATTGCAGCCCTGAACAAGTTCGTCTCGAAAGCGAAGGACAAATGTGTACCCTTCTTCCACACTCTGAGAAAATCATTCGAGTGGACGGACGAGTGCCAGAAAGTCTTTGAAGAATTGAAGAAATACCTTTCATCACCGCCATTGCTCAGCCCGTCTAAACCAAGAGCAGTTACTAGCACGAATGCCCGCTTTAGTAACTACGGCACGAAAGCTCAAGCCGTATTTCCAGGCACATACCATCATAGTCTTGACGGATCGACCCCTGAGAAGAGCCATGAGTAGCCTTGAGGCTGCCGAACGGATGGCTTTATGGGCAATAGAGCTGAGCGAATTTGATATACAGTACCGCCCGCGAACTGCGATAAAAGGGCAAGTTGTGGCTGACTTCATCGCCGAATTTGCTCAATTGGAAGGCAAGGGGGCAAAAATCACCACACAGTGGAGCATCCACACGGACGGATCTTCAAATAGACGAGCAGGAGGGGCCGGTGTGGTAATCCAAACCCCGAAGGGGGATAAGATCGAGTGCATGATCCGACTGGAGTTCCCCACGACTAACAATGAGGCCGAGTATGAAGCATTGGTGGCGGGACTAGACCTCGCAAAGGCAGTAGGTGCTGAAAGCGTGGTCGTACATTACGACTCCCAAGTGGTAACAAGTCAGATAAATGGTGGCTACGAGTGCAAGAATGAAAGGATGAAGAGGTATCTAGAAGAGGTGAAGAATCGAATCAGCAGCCTCGAAGTCAGATTCGTTCAAATCCCAAGGGAGGAAAACGAATGTGCCGACCGTCTAGCAAAAGCCACCTCAGCAGTATTTATGCTTGTCTCCGAACAGGTATTGTCATTTGTTCAAGTCTCCTCACTTATTGATGACGAAACGAATGTGCAGGAAGCAGATTCTAAAAGCAATTGGGCAACGCCATTAATATCCTACCTAAAGACTGGCGTGTTACCAGGCGAGAAAGATGCCGCTAGAAAGTTAAAAGTCTAAGCATCACGATTTGTGCTGATAAAAGATGTCTTATACAAAAGAGGGTTCTCTTGACCGTACTTGAGGTGTTTAAACCACGAGGAAGCAGATTACGTAATGAGAGAAGTCCACGAGGGTATCTGCGGAAACCACTCGGGGGCACAGTCGTTGGTGCACAAATTGATCCGAGTAGGATACTACTGGCCTACAATGCTGAAGGACGCACAAGCTTATGTGAGGGCTTGCAACAAATGTCAAAGGTTTAGTAATTTCATCAGGCAACCATCCGAAGAGCTGACCCCCATGACGGCCCCTTGGCCATTCGCTTAATAGGGACTAGATATCATGGGCCCTTTCCCGACAGCAGTTAGATAGCTAAAATTTCTGGTAGTTGGTATCGACTACTTCACTAAGTGGGTGGAAGCAGAAGCCTTAGCCACTATCATGGAGAAGAACATTCGAAGTTTTGTGTGGAGAAATATCATCTGCAAGTACGGGATACCCAGAGTGCTCGTCTCCGACAACGAAAAGCAATTCGACAACAGTGCATTTAGGGACTTCTGTTCGGAGCTAGGCATCAAGAATCACTACTCGTCGCCCGCACACCCACAGACCAATGGGCAAGTTAAAGTCACAAACCGATTCTTGCTCAAGATCATCAAGACCCAGCTCGAGGGGGCAAAGGGTGTCTGGCCGGAAGAGCTACCAAGCATTTTGTGGGCATACCGAACCACAGCAAGAACATCAACTGGAGAAACGCCGTTTTGACTAGCATACGGAAGTGACGCTGTCATCCTAGCAGAAGTAGGGCTCACAACCTATCGGGTGGAGAACTACGACGAGGATAAGAACGAAGAGGCTATGTGCCTTCAGCTGGACCTGGTGGATGAAGTCCGAGCGACAGTAGAGCAAAGGCTGGCGTGGTATTAGAATCTCATGGCGAAACACTACAACTCTAATGTCAGGCATAGAGACTTTTAGGTTGGAGATCTTGTACTACGGAAGGTAATGAGGGCAACTAAAGATCCTTCGCAAGGAAAACTCGGCCCCAACTGGGAAGGACCCTACAAGATTGCATCATGGCAGAGGAAGGGCACCTACCACCTCAAGACGCTGGACGGGCGAAAACTACAGTACCCATGGAACACGGAGCACCTACGGAAATACTACCAGTAGAGATAATATGAAGAACAACAACTCCCCCCAATTTCCCAGTTTATTTAATTTTACTACAATTACTTTTACTTAGAAAATTTTATGCTATAATACTTTATGTAGTACATTTTTAAGCCCAATGGGGCAGGTACTTTCTTACAAATGCATGGTTTTTTAAGAAAAATATTCAGACACAACTATGTTTTCTACTTGAATTGTTAATCCAAAAAAGTGGACGGGTACAAAGTCCACAAACTGGACGGTAATAAAGTAAAGTCCACAAAGTGGACGGATCATCCCACGAGGATAGAAAAATACTTAGTCCAAAAAGTGGACGGGTAAAAACTACAGTCCACAAATTGGACGAATCGTCCTAGGAGGATGAAAATTACAAGTCCAAAAAGTGGATGGATATAAAGTAAAGTCCACAAAGTGGACGGATCATCCCACGAGGATGGAAAAATACTTAGTCCAAAAAGTGGACGGGTAAAAACTACAGTCCATAAATTGGACAGATCGTCCTAGGAGGATGAAAATTACAAGTCCAAAAAGTGGACGGATATAAAGTAAGGTCCACAAACTGGACGGATCATCCCACGAGGATGGAAAAATACTTAGTCCAAAAAGTGGACGAGTAAAAACTATAGTCCACAAATTGGACGGATCTTCCCAGGAGGATGAAAATTACAAGTCCAAAAAGTGGACGGATATAAAGTAAGGTCCACAAACTGGACGGATCATCCCACGAGGATGGAAAATTACAAGTCCAAAAAGTGGACGGGTATAAACTAAAAGTCCACCAATTGGACGGATCATCCCAGGAGGATGAAAATTCCTAGTCTAGAAAGTGGACGGATATAAAGTAAAGTCCACAAACAGGACGGATCATCCTAGGAGGATAAAAATTACAAGTCCAAAAAATGGACGGGTATAAACTAAAAGTCCACAAACTGGACGGATCATCCCACGAGGATGAAAATTCCTAGTCCAAAAAGTGAACGGGTATAAACTAAAAGTCCACAAACTAGACGGATCATCCCACGAGGATGAAAATTCCTAGTCCAAAAAGTGGACGGGTACGAAGTCCACAAACAGGACGGATTACAAAGGCTTAAATCACACCGGCAACATAAATGGTCAAATAAGACGGACCCATTGTATTAAAAACTACGAAATAAGCCACTAAGCGAAACAAATATCATTGAAAATATAAAACCCTTGAGGGGCAAATGTTTATACATGACGGATCAAAAAGATTATTCTCCCAACTAAAAAAAAAAAAAAAAAAGAATCCCTTGAAGGCCAATAACACTACTCTTGAACAGCGGTAACCTTCTCCTGCTCTGGCTAACGGGCACCATCCACTGCCAGTCCAGCTTGTCCTTGAGCGTTCTGCGCTTGGGCTGACTCCCGTCGCCTTGGGGTGCTTCGTCAGCAAAAAAATCCTCAGTGTCCTCTGAGTCGACAGGCATGACGAATGCTTGACCTTGGTCTTCAACTTTGACATTGGACACATCCAAGTCAGGGTAGGCTTTCTTAACCTGACGAAGAGCGTCATCAAAACCCTTCAGGAAGGATTCCCCCAACTCGGACAAAAGGGCGTCGGAGTCACAGTATTCACGGATCGCCACCTCCTTGGCTTGACGGAGCTGATCCTTCAGGTCCTGGATCTCTTTATCCCTTTCCTCCAGAGCCTTCTTCGCCTCCTCCGTCCTCTGCTCAAGCTCCTTCCTCACCTTCTCGGAAAGATCAAACTTCTTCTCCATTTTTGATTTCCAGGCTTTGAGCTGACTCAGTTCATCTTCCGTCAGCTCTGCCTTTGCCCGTACACGCTCCAAGGACGTCTGATGATTAAGACACCGTCCCATCAGCCCCTTCATCATAATCATGGCTTGAAAAGGCAAAAAAGGGGGTTAGATGGAAAGCTAAGTGAAAGGATGGACGGAATGTCGACGGGCAAAATTACCTGAGCAATTGCGAAAAGTCCCGTCTCTCCCATTGCTTCCGCGGAGTGATTGCTTAAGTCCTCATAATCCTCCAACGTTATGATGAACGAAAGCTGCTCCAATGCATATTTGGAAGCTTCACAAAGGAGGACGGGTGACTTCTCTTGACTAGTGGACGGAGCTTTCATAAGGCCTTTGCCAGCCCCATGCTTCACTAGGGTGGCCGTCTTTGCACCCTCAACCATTAGCCCTACAACGGGCTCCAAAGGGACCTTGGGCTTCTTGGGAGAACGGTCTGCTTTGGATAGTTGCCTTCTTTTTAGGGATGGATTGTTTGTGCCCGTCCCCTTGGGATCCACCTCGCCGGTCTCCTTTTTCTTGGCAACCTGTGCCTTGATCAATGCCCTCCTCTTAGCGTCGTCCATCTCTGTAGAGGTGGACGGATGAAGTTAATTACTAATAAAAATGAAAACCGTCAAACATAATAAGGACGACGGACTTACATTGGCGAATTTTGGCGTTGTATTTGATTGCTGCTAGTGTTGGTTCAGGTCCGTCACAATACCAATGGATGGTATCAAGTGTGACTAATTTAGCCCAAGTCCTTTCCTCTGGCTTGGTCTTAGCAAAAAATTTCTCGAGAAAGCTAAACTCCTCAAGTTCAACTTGTGGACACCGTCGAACTACAAAGAATGAGACGGTTAAAAGTTTTGAAGAATATAATAAACTGAAGATTATGTAAAGAGTTCGCAAACTAGGACGGGTGCATACTGGACGAAGGCAATATGCCCCAAGTCATGTCGACGGGCATGTATTCTGTGTTCCCTAGATGACCCATCCACCCGTTACCCTCTAGGAAGAAATAACGGCTCTTCCAGTCCTTATTGGAGTCTGGGGTTTCAAATATAACCTTCAACAACGGACTCCTTGGCACAAAACTATATATCCCCCGTGATTTGTCTATTTCATCTGGACGGTAGCAGTGAAGGAATTCCCGCACCGTCAGCCTCCTAGCACCATTCGACATAGCACCATACAGGACCTCCATTGCTATGAAGACCCTCCAAACGTTAGGGGACACTTGGTTGACGGACGGATAGACCAAGGTATTTGAGAAGTTGACGGTGAAAGGAGCTTAGTGGAAACCTAAGTCCTGCCTTCAGCATCTGTTCATACACCCCGACACCTTCTACCCCTTCATAATAGCATTTCTCTTACTTATAGGGTAGACGGATGGGGATGTAGTCTGGAATTTGGTAATTTACCCTAACAGTGCTGAAGTGTTTCTCCTTGATGGTGGAAATAAAATAATTCACCATCCACTCTAGTAGCATGATGAACTCCTTAAGTCTATCAGCACCTACGACGGACTTTATTGGTTGTTCATCGCCGTCATGAAAACCCTCCTCAGGGTCAGCCGTCTCCATATCCTCATCTGTTGAGCACGAGGAAGAGGCGGACGGATTCCTCTCTTCGCTTGGACTCTCTTGATCTTTATGACCTGACGGGTATACTTCCTCGTAATCCGCCCCGTCACGAACAACTGACTGGTTACTTGACGCACTAGACATTGCCTACACGTGAGGACAAAGCCTAAGACTCTGACGGGTCTAGAAAGGGTGACGGGGGTATAAAGTCTAGAAAATAAAAAAGAGTATATCCGAAGGAAAAAGAGACGCAGAAAGAAAATACTTACCTAACGAAGTGAACGGAAGAAGGCCGTTGATGACAGATTCAGGAACTGAACGGAGTGGTCTCTGACAAGGATGACGGAGGCGCTCTAACAGTATTTTCAGCAAAAAGTAGAGAAATGAGAAGGGGAAAGTGTGATATTTATAGGGGAAGTGCACGGGAGACAAGGCGACGCTTCGATCCAAGACAATACCCAATGAAAGAACGACACGTGTCACGTGTCATAAATGATTTCCAGACGACCTGTCAGGGGTAGGTACAGTTCACGGGGTCTGTATTGAATCCGTCAACCCACAGGCCTTTAAACCATCATCCCTTTAACTTTAAACCGTCACCCCACGGGTCCTTCCGCTGAAAGATGACGGAGCCATGGGGTGAGGGGGCAACTGAAGAGGAAAAAATCTAGGTTGACGGAACCTCCTGTAATGGGCCTGACGGTTCCATATCTGTGGGCCGATATTGGATGGGCCTAACACATGCAACAGGGATGGATGAAATAGGGACGGATCAAGCACCCATGTGGCAATCAGAAACCCTAAAAGGGAAATACTTGTGACACACACTCAGCCACCATAGAATCCCAAGGTGAATGGAATTCTAGCACAAAGATGATTCTGGAAGATACGCGCAATCTTCTCTATAAGGAAATGTCTTGTCCATCACGTTTGGGACTAATGAAGAGGATTCCTATAAGGAAAAGACTTCTACACCGAGGAAGAGAGATTAACCTTCTACCACTATAAAAGCCTCAATACCCTCCTCACAAATCAAGGTACGCATAATTTACCCTCTCTAGCACTCTAGAGTTGTGAGAAGTTCTGATTTGATTTTCGGAGGGTATTTGGCCAGCACCACACCGGTGCTCTCTGTTAAGTCTTCTTTTTTCTTGTGCAAGTGGTCTTTCGAGTGTAAGAAGGTCATGTAACTCACTGGTGATTTTACGGCATCATCACAGATCATCCGATAAATATGCAAATTTTGGTTTGACAAAGGATTGTTTGTGTTTGTGTTTTTTTTTTTTTTTTTTTTTTTTTAATTTTTTAATATGAAACGTGTACATAGAAATGGGCCATTTGTCACCATGCATGGCTTTGTTAAACGCTATGAATATCCTTATCTTACTCGGTGGTGGGTAGAAGGTACTTAATTACTGTATTTCGCAACTACAGTACTGGGAAGTCCAAAACTTGTGCCTCTCAACAAAACCTGGATGGCTTGCTCGGTTGAATCAACCTCAAAACGCCCGAAACTATCTGAGCCAGAAGAAGCTACGGTGGTCGACAGGATCAGCAATCTACCAATGTCTCTCATCTGCCATATCCTTTCGTTTCTCACAACCAAAGAAGCTGCTGTCACAAGCATCTTGTCGTACAGGTGGAAGACTCTCTGGACTCGTCCCAAAGCTTGAAGATCAGTGGAATGGGTACCATTTTACTTTTGTGCATATCGTGTCCTGAGTCTGGGCTCTTCGCCTCCATTGGCAGCGTTCTAACTGTGACCCAATACATGTCGATACATGGGTACGCGCCGCAATTTCACGTGGCTTGGAAGTGCTCGATTTCAAGCTTTCTTATCTCCCTCAAGGCTATTTCAACTTGCCCTTTACCCTCTTTCACTATTGTAAAACTTTAGTAGTTCTGAAATTAGGTGGCCGTATTGTTCTTGATCCTCCATCTTCATCCCTAGGCTTCCCGAGTCTCAAGGTTCTGCATCTTCGATCAGTCAAGTATGCAAACCACGACTCTCTCTGGAGGCCTCCAAGATTTGTCTGTAAACATATTCGAAAAGGACCAGGCATGCAATTTAAAAATCATTGTACCTACATTGAAAAACTTAGCTTTAGTTATCGAAGTTTCATGGTACGAACTTCACATAAAGGCCCCAGCTCTCGAGTGCCTTTATTTCAGAGGTCATCTGAGTAAAAACATTATGTTGGAAAATATGCCCAACTTAATTAAAGCAAGCCTTGATACCACAAAAGCATATTTATCTGATGATATTGAAGATTATGGAAATAGGGTATGGGCCTTCATCAGAGCACTCTATAACGTTAAATCCCTGCATTTCTACACACATATTTCAGAGGTAAAGCCATGGTCTGTTATATATTAAATTGCTTAAAGCTTCTTCCATTGTGATATTTTTGTTGTTACTTATGATTATTATGTCATCTTGTAGTGCCTTTGCAATGCGTCTGATCTTCCCATGTTTCATAATTTGGTTTACGTGCAATATGGGATTGAAAAATACTCTTGTATGGGGCATGTGCTGCCACTCTTGCTTCAACGGGCTCCTAAACTTGCAGAACTTGTCTTTTATAAGGTATGTTAAGTTCACATGACCATTATTGATGAAGTGCAAATCGTCAGTCTTGTAGGTTCGTCCAGATGGAGCTAGGTCCTTGTAACTATTACTACAAATGTGGGACAGTGGCTCTCTTAAAATGGTCACCGGTGTGGTGCCTGCCACCACGCCTCCGATGCCAAAGTCAGTATATAGAAGTTTTTTAGAGAATAATAAGAGAATACTGAATATCAGAATATCTATGAATACTTTTGAGTGAGTCTATGTACCTGGTTTGCCTCTGATCAGGGTGTATATATACAGTTTCATGGTTCCTAGCCGTTGGGGGCCTTTATTGTGGCTTTAGTGCCTTTTTTGTAATGCCTCGGGCCTTATGAATATGGGTTTTGATGAGGCTCCAACAGTCTGCCACTTGATTGGTAACTGTCCAAGGCATTGAATGCTCTTATTAATGATTCGCCTATGTTCGTCCATGTCATGCCAAGGTGGATGAGCATATTTGATAAGGTCGTCCAGAGAAGGGGAGTTCATCAGTCCCATCAGCTGCCCCTCATCTTCTGAGGTCGTCGTGGTGTGTCATGACGACCCTCAGAAGATGAAAGGTTTTCTGGCCAGACACGGCTCTTGGGATTTCGCTCCACATTTAATGCGTAGTGGCGGCGCCATATACATCATGGCCACGTGGCGTGTTCTGACCAGTGGAATTAATGCTCCAATTGTGTGGCTTTTGGGTTTCCTGCTGATTTTCAGTTTTTGTGCCTTGGTTTTTAAACTTCCCTTCATTTCACTTTCACCTTCTCTTTCTCCAACTCTCAATCATTGCTCTGTGCTTCTTCTCCTTCAACCTTTTTTTGTGATTTTCTTCCAGCCGTTGCATTCTGTGGTTGGGCTTCCTTTTGAGGTATGTTTTCTCCTTTCCCTTTTCCCTTGCTTTTCTATGGCATGGATAAATAATGCTTGATTTCTGATTTTTGCTCCCTTTTCCTTTTTTTTTCTTTCCCTTTTTTTTTTTGTTTTTTTTTGTTTTTTGTTTTGGGGTTTTTAGGATTATCCTCCCCTTCTGTTTTCTGGGTTTCCATGGTTAGTAGCTCTGAGGTTAGGATAGCTTGCCCCTCAATTTCGTTTCTTTTTGCGCGTTTAGGAGGATATTTGGGTGTTTTCCCGTACCTTGAGAATTTTGTCTTTGAGGGTAGTAGTTTGAGCGTTGCATTGGCTGATTTGCTACCCTTGCTCCATCAGGCAATTGATTGGTTTGAGGGTTTAGTGAGGGAGCGAGGAGTAATGTCTAAGGTGAGATCAAGTGAGCTAGAGACCGAGTTGTCATCTAGTGACGACCCTGTGGAAGGAGATACTGTCGTCTCTGTCCCTCAAGAGGTTAGGGCTTTCCATGCCCTTGGGGAGATATGTGGTCTGGACAGTGAGACACTCTCCAGATTCAGGGGTAGGTTCCAATTCCCTGATAGGGTTAGGGTTCATCTTCCTCATGAGGAGGAACGAGCTTGCCACTTCTCGCCTGGGAAGGTATGCCTCTATAAGGCTGCTTTCCTGAGTGGTCTTAGATTCCCCGTCCACCCATTTATTATGGAGCTTCTAGGCCATTTCGACATCACTCCCGGGCAACTTATGCCCAATTCATGGAGGATAGTAGTCAGTTGTATGGAGATATGGCTGGCTGCTACTAATGGGGATATGATTATGGTGGACGAACTTGTCTATCTGTATCGTTTAAAGGAATCCAAAGAGCATGGGTATTATGAACTGGTGCCATGGAAGAAGAGGACTAGGATCGTCTGGGACCTGCCTTCGTCATTCAGATACTAGAAGTCCCAGTTCTTTTTTTTGTCCGGGGATGACTGGGAGACTCCCTTAGACGAGGTTTGAGGTGATCTCCTTAGGTTACTCCATCGGTGGAGAACCCCAAACCTAGGTGCGTCGTTATTTCTGCCAGTTCTTCAATCTTCATTCTTTTCGTGTTCATTATATCGTCACTAACTCTTTCTATTCATTGTCTCGTGTAGTTAAGAGACGGCCCAAGCTTAAGAGCAAGTACAAGCAACGTGTTGAGGTTGCTATTGAGTACGCGAAGTCCATCGACGACTTTGACGACTTGGTTGACCCTCACACTTTGGCTTTGCACTGCCTTGGCCCAGAGCCCTCTGCTTTTGTCCTGCAAAACATAGAGATTGAGGAAAAAAATAGTAAGTGTTAAACTCGTCTATGCTGCTCCTTTCCTCTTTTTTTTTTTTTTTTAAGTGTTTTCCTCTTGCAGGGATGATGACGAAGTTCAATCAAGGAATGTATGCACAAATGAGGGCCAAGAAGAACGAGCCTCTTTCCAATCTTGGGGCCAAAGCTATACGAGTGATGGATAAGGGGATCTCCATCACTTCAGCTACCCCAGCTACTCCTGGTACTGAGACGACGAGGACAGCCTCCCCGGCTACCTCGGTTGAAGAGATTATTCCTTTCCGAAATAAGAGGCAGTGTACCGGGGATAAGTTGAAGGATAAAGCTGACTCTTGATCGTCCAGTGTCTGGGATGATGCTGGGGTCGCGTTGGCACGGGCGCAAGAGACCTTCACTGCCGAGGAGATGAAGGTATTCTCGGGCATGCCTCCCAACGAGGTCGTGGGTCGGCATCTCCAGAAGCTCGTCCAGGTAGTGTACTTGTGCAAATTTGTCTTTATTTTTTTTGCATTGTTCTAGGGTCTAGTTCCTTCTTTCAGGTGCTGGGGGAGAGCCTTCACATTACTTCAAAGTTCCTTACCCAGGAGACCAAGGTTGCGTTCGCGGTGTCCCAGGTGGAGGCTTTGGAGGTAGAGAACTCCAAACTGAAGAAGGATCTGATTGTCGCTATGGACGAGGCTAATACCGTCAAGGAAAAAGTTAAAGGCCTCTAAGACGATCTGAGGGCGAAAAAGCAGCTAATTTTGGAGAAGGACGAGCAGCTTCTGGCCGCGAAGGAAAAAATCAAGACGATTGCTGCGAAGTCTGTGGAGGCTTTCCAGACGACAAAGGAGTATAACACCGTCCTCTTCAGCTGGTACTTCAAAGGTTTCGAGCTCCTGAGGTGGTATCTTGCCAAGCATCCCGTTGGAGTGGACTTTGAGAACTTGGACCTTGAAGAAGTGGATAAGGAGATGGCTACTGACAAAGCTTCTCAGTCCACAGCTCCTGAGGGTGATACTCTTGGGGATGCTCCTCTGCCTCCGGTCGGTGATGACACAGTTAAAGACGCCTGAACCTGTTTACTTGCTCTCTTTTTTCTTTTTTTCTTTTTTTGGATGCCCAGTGTGTTTTGGGCTTTTTAATGTTAATTTTAGAACAATATTTTCTTTCTAACTTAAGAACGGTGTTTTTGCCCAGTGTTTATGGGCTTTTACTTATCATATTGAAACAATGTTGGTTGCCCATAGTTTTTGGGCCTTCAGTTACATCAGTAATTTTTAAACTTACTTGCTTTCGTTCCTGCCTTGTGTGATACTTTGTAACTGCGTGTAATCTATGTCTGCTTTATTCCTTTAGTTATTTCTTTTGCGTCAGTAGCTTGCATTGATGTTTAGTTACAATTTTCATTACTGCGTCAGTAACTTACATCCGTCTATGCGGGATTTTGTTACTTAGCCAATTTTTTGTGACTTACACCCATTTAAGAGATCTTGTCACTTTTGGCTTCGTCAGTAACTTACATCCGTCTATGCAGAATTTTGTTACTTAGCCAATTTTTTAGTGACTTGCACCCATTTAAGGGATTTTGTCATTCTTTGGCTTCATCAGTAACTTACATCCGTCTAAGCGGAATCTTATTACTTAGCCAATTTTTTGTGACTTACACCCCTTTAAGGGATTTTATCATTTTTTGGCTTCGTCAGTAACTTACATCTGTCTAAGCGGAATCTTGTTACTTGGCCAATTTCTTGTAACTTACACCCATTTAAGGGATTTTGTCATTCTTTGGCTTAGCCAATTTTTTGTGACTTACACCCATTTAAGGGATCTTGTCACTTTTGGCTTCGTCAGTAACTTACATCCGTCTATGCAAAATCTTGTTACTTAGCCAATTTTTTAGTGACTTGCACCCATTTAAGGGATTTTGTCATTCTTTGGCTTCGTTAGTAACTTACATCCGTCTAGGCAGAATCTTATTACTTGGCCAATTTTTTTTGACTTACACCCATTTAAGGGATTTTGTCATTTTTTGGCTTTGTCAGTAACTTACATCCGTCTAAGCGGAATCTTGTTACTTGGCCAATTTTTTGTGACTTACACCCATTTAAGGGATTTTGTCATTCTTTGGCTTCGTCAGTAACTTACATCCGTCTAGGCGGAATCTTGTTACTTGACCAATTTTTTGTGACTTACACCTATTTAAGGGATTTTGTCATTCTTTGGCTTCGTCAGTAACTTACATCCGTCTAGGCGGAATTTTGTTACTTGGCCAATTGTTTTGGCTTTTAAGCTGCTAGGTTTGATTGCATTAAGTCATTAGCTTAATAGTTCTTTCATTGCTTTAAAAAATGAGTACAATTGTCTGTTACATCTATTGGTGGTACTTCTTTAAGTGCTCAATGTTCCATGGTCGTGGTAGTCTCTGCCCGTCTAATGTCTCCAGATGATAATTGCCTTGTCTGGAGTAGTAGACGACCCGGTAGGGTCCTTCCCAAGTTGGGCCGAGCTTCCCTTGGGCCGGGTCTTTGGTTGCTGGGGTGACTTTGTGCAGGACAAGGTCCCCTATGTCAAGTCGTCTGAGCTTCACTCTCTTGTTGTAGTACTCGGCCATCTTCTGCTGGTACTTCGTCATTCTGTTAGAAGCTCCATCTTTGACCTCGTCCAAGCAGTCCAGGTTGACCTTTAGTTGATCGTCGTTGCTCTTCTCGTGGAACATCTCTCATCTGATGCTGGTTATTCCGATCTCGACCAGGATTACTGCTTCGGTGTCTTAAGTGAGCCTGAAGGGGGTTTCCCCTGTTGGGGTTCTTGCTGTAGTCCTGTAAGCCCATAAGACATTGGGCAATTCCTCGGGCCAGGCTCCCTTAGCATCGTCAAGCCTGGCTTTGATGATCTGGAGTAGTGTCCAATTAGTCACCTCCGTCTGTCCGTTTGCTTATGAATGTCCTGGGGATGAGAACTGGTTCTTAATCCCTAGACTTAAGTAAAAATCCATGACGCCTTGATTGTCGAACTGCCGACCATTATCTGATATAAACGTCCATGGAATCCCGAACCTGCAAATTATGTTCTTCCATACGAAGCTCTGAATTTTTGCTTCGGTGATGATTGATAATGCCTCCGCTTTTACCCATTTTGTGAAGTAATCGATAGCGACTAGTAGAAACTTTACCTGTCCCTTACCTCGGGGTAGTGGGCCGACGATGTCAATTCTCCATTGTGCAAATGGCCAAGGGGAGGCTATCGTCGTCAATCTCTCGGCTGGAAGGCATTGGACATTCCCAAACCTCTAGCATTTGTCGCACTTCTTGACGAGCTCCCTTGCGTCTACCTGCATAGTAGGCCAGAAGTAGCCTGTTCTGATAACTTTGCTTACCAAGGATCTGGGGCCTGCATGGTCTCCGCAAACCCCTTCATGGATCTCTTCCAGAATATACTGGGCTTCCTCTTCGTCGACTTACTTCAAGTAGGGCATAGAAAAGCTTCTCTTGTACAGGGTGTCATTCAGGATCGTGAATCTGGCTGCTCTTTTCCTGACCTTCTTGGCCTCCTTGACGTCTTGGGAAGGTGTCCGTCATGGAGGAAGGATATGATCGGGGTCATCCAGCTACTTGTGCTCTGGATTGCAAATATAGAGACTTCTTCAATACTGGGGTGTTTTTGGACTTCCATCTCTAAGCCCATGCTCGTTGATCTTTCTTCTGACAATGCTAGCTTCGCGATCTTGTCTGCTATCATGTTTTGGCTTCTAGGGATCTGCACGAATTCTACCCTATCAAACTCCTGTGTTAAGTGCTTCGTCAGCCTGAGGTATTTTTGCATTCTCTCCTCCTTTGCTTCATATTCCTCCTTTATCTGTCCTACTACCAGCTTAGAATCACTCTAGAGGAGCAAGTTTTTAGCTCCTAGTACTTTTTCGATCCTTAGCCTCGTTAATATTCCTTCGTACTAGGCTTCATTATTGGTGGTCGGGAATTTTAGCTGAACTCCGTATTTAAGCGTTTCTTCGTCTGGGGTGATGATGACGACCCCTACTCCTCCCCTCTTTTGGGCTGACGAACCATCAGTTTTTATCGTCCATTGTTCTGCTTCGTCGAGGAGGCTGTCCTCATTTGGGATGGTGAACTCGACGATTAAGTCTGCCAATGCCTACGTTTTAATAGCCGTCTTGGGGTGGTACTCAATGTCGAACTGGCTGAGCTCGATGGCCCATTGGACCATTCTCCCTGCTGCCTCGGGCTTGTTCATGGACTTCTTAATTGGTTGGTTTGTCATTACCAAGATGGGGTTTGCTTGAAAATAGGGTCATAGCTTACAAGAAGCCACTATTAATGCGAATGCAATCTTCTCAATCCTTGGGTACTTGGCTTTTGCCCCTTGGAAAGTTTGGCTAACATAGTAGACTGGAAGCTGTTTCCTGTCTTCTTCTCAAACCAAGGCTGCACTCACGGCTGTGACTGATATTGCCAGATACAAATACAAGTTTTCCCCCTCTTTGGAAGGACTTAGGAGGGGTGGATTGCTTAAGTAGCGCTTGAGTTCTTGAAAAGCTATCTCACACTTGTCAGTCCAAGCAAAAGCTTGTTTCAGTGTCTTGAAGAAGGGTAAGCATTTGTCCGTCGCTCTAAAGATGAATCTGTTGAGTGCCGTTATCCTTCCTGTGAGCTTCTGGACTTCCTTAACGGTCTTTGGTGACTTCATATCGAGTATGGCTCGCACCTTCTTTGGGTTTGCTTTTATCCCCCTTTGGGACACCATGGACCCCAAGAACTTCCCTAAGGCTACTCCAAATGCACACTTACTGGGGTTCAACTTCATCTGGTACTGTCTGAGTGTGGCAAACGTTTTTTTGAGGTCGTCCAGATGAGCAAGCTCTTCTTTACTCTTGACGAGCATGTCATCCACATATACCTCCATATTTCTCCCGATCTGTTTGCTGAACATTTTATTCACTAACCTCTGGTAGGTTGCTCCCGCATTCTTCAGTCCGAAGGGCATTACCTTGCAATAGAGCCCTTAACTCGTGATGAAAGCAGTTTTCTCCTAGTCTTCTTCAGCCATCTTTATCTGATTGTATCTCGAGAATGCATCTATGAACGTCAGTAGTTTATGTCCTGTTGTAGAATCCACTAGCTGATCTATCCTTGGCAGAAGGAAACTGTCTTTTGGGCAAGCTTTGTTCAGGTCCGTGAAATCCATGCACATTCTCCATTTTCCATTTGCTTTCTTCACTAGGACGACATTGGCGAGCCAATCTGGGTAGTAGACTTCTCGAATAAAGCCTGTCGACAACAGCTTGTTAACTTCGACTGTAATTGCTTGATTCCGTTCTGGAGCGAAGACCCTCGTCTCTGCTGGACGGGCTCCTTCTCGGGGTCCACATTTAACCTGTGTTGGATGACCTTTGGGGATATACCTGGCATGTCCTTGTGACTCCATGCGAAGACGTCCAGGTTCTCTTTAAGAAACTGGACGAGTCTCGTCCTCATCTCTGGGCTCAATGTCGTCCCTATTCTGGTCGTCCTTGCCATTTCTCCTTCGACCAATTCCACTGTCTCTAGGGCTTCCACTTTATCTTCTTCCTTCTCTAGATCATCCACGTATGGTTTTCTTTTGCAACTAACACGGCCTAGTAGCATTCCCTTGCCAGTACTTGATCTCCTTTTACCTCGCCCATACTGTTTTCTGTTGGGAACTTTACCTTCAAGCAATAGGTAGACGTGGCTGCTTTCCAACGATTGAGTGTGGGCCTCCCAATGATCACATTGTAAGATGAGGGACAGTCTACCACTAAGAAGTCCAATTAACGAGTCAGCTGCTTCGGGTGAGTCCCCATTGTGACCATCAGTGTTACTATGCCTTTGGGATACACCCTGTCTCCACTGAAGCTAATGAGGGGGGAGTCAAATGGGCGCAGCCTTCCTGGATCTAGCTTCAACTGCTGAAAAGCGGAAAGGTAGATGATGTCCGCAGAGCTGCTATTGTCCACGAGGATTCTCCTGGTATTGAATCCTTCTATTGTGAGTATTATGACCAAGGGGTCGTCATGAGGCTGCTTCACTCCCCTAGCATTTTCTTCCGAGAAAAACATGTCTCGGTCTGTTCATCTTTGCTTAAATAAGGGTATTCTATTGATGCTGTTCACCTGCCTTTGACGTGTTTTCCTGAGGGATCTGAACGAGCCACCTGTGGATGGCCTACCTATGATCGTCTTTATTTTCCCGATCACACTTGGTGGACACTGGAACGTGTGATCCTCGTCCTTGGGCAAGGATTCGAGCTGGTTTTTGTTATCGTCTTTGGACCTACTAGGTTCCCCCTTCTTCACAAACTTCTGCAGTTTCCCTTTTCGTATAAGTTCCTTTATCTGGCAGTATCTACTCCTTTAGGTCCCTACAATCCTTTGTGTAATGGCCGTGATCCTTTCATCCTTAATCTGCGCCAAAATTTTGTCAACATACATAACTAAAGGAGTGAATTTTACGGTTCGATGAGCTTTTTCGTCTTTCGTCCTCTACGATCGTCTTCCTTCCTTCCCTTTTCACTGGCCTTTTCTACGTCCTTTATTGCGGCTAAGGCATCTTCAGCGTTCATGTACTTCTATGCCTTCAGGAGCATCTCTGCCATCGTCTTGGGAGGATTCTTCGCGAGCGAAACCACGAACTTTCTGGATTTCAATCCAGCTTTAAAGGTCGTTAACTGCACCTTGTCATCAACTTCGTCCACCTCTAGAGTTTCCCGAGTAAAGCGTTTCACGTACGACCTCAGGGTCTCTTTTTCCCCTTGTCTAATGGTTGAGTAAGTGGTCTGCTGGCCACTTCGGGCGTTGTCCTCCGACAAAGTGGCGTAAAAAGGCATTGCCCAACTGTTCAAAGCTGTCGATGGACGATGTTGGTAACTTCGTGAACCACTCCCTTGCAGCTCCTTTGAGAGTGGTGGGGAAGGAACGACACAGTATTTCGTCAGGAGGCTGTTGAAGACCTAGCGTCGTCTTGAAGGTGTTGAGGTGGTCTAGGGGGTCCTTAAATCTGTTGAACGGTTCAAGCTAGGGCAGGCGAAATTTTGACGGGACTGGGCATTCTAGGACTGCCGCTGTAAAAGGCGAATCTGTCGTCCTGACCATTCTATCCAAGCTTCGATTTGTCTTCTCTTGAATGGCATTCCTCAGCTCGTCCATCTCCTTTCTCATCTCCTGAAGAAGATCCGAGTTTGGTTCATCTTGAGAAGCTGGTACTCGACGGTTGCTCCTTCTATGGCTATCTCCTTCATCTTCTTGATTGGCCCTAGACCGGTTCTCCTGCTGCTGAAGCCGTAGCCTCATCTTCTGATTCTGTCTAGTGAGTTCTTCGACGCTAGCTGCAAGTGCTTGGATTTGCAGGGCTAATGCTATAGGATCCTGGTTGGACTTCATCTGAATTTAGGAATTGATTGGAAACTTTCAACCCTAAGTCTAAAAATGTCGTCCCCATAGACGGCGCCAAACTGAATGAAGTGCAAATCATCAATCTTGTAGGTTCGTCCAGATGGAGCTGGGTCCTTGTCACTATCTCTGCAAATGTGGGACAGTGGCTCCCTTAAAATGGTCACTAGTGTGGTGCCTGCCACCACGCCTCCGATGCCAAATTCAGTATATAGAAGTTTTTAGAGAATAATAAGAGAGTACTGAATATCAGAATATCTATGAATATTTTTGGGTGAGTCTATGTACCTGGTTTGCCTCTGATCAGGGTGCATATATACAATTTCATGGTTCCTAGCCGTTGGGGGCCTTAATTGTGGCTTTATTGCCATTTTTGTAACGCCTCAGGCCTTATGAATATAGGTTTTGATGAGGCTCCAACGGTCTGCCACTTGATTGGTAACTGTCCAAGGCATTGAATGCTCTTATTAATGATTCGCCTGTGTTCGTCCATGTCATGCCAAGGTGGACGAGAATATTTGATAAGGTCGTCCAGAGAAGGGAAGTTCATCAGTCCTATCAATTATCATTTTTTCCCCCTCTTTTGTATTGTGTTAAAGTAACTATAATGTCTTCTGTTGTAAGCAGCACACGACATTTTCCTTCGGTCATGAGGAAAAAAGTTCCCCTTTTTTCTATGAGGATGTCCCTGAATGTCTGTCATCAAGCCTTACAACTTTCCATTTTAAAGGATTTAATGGGTTAAAGATTAATGAGCTGGAACTTACTTTCCATTTTAAAGGATTTGATGGGTTAAAGAATGAGCTGGAACTTGTTAGAGATATCCTAATGCGGGCAAAAGTCTTAAAGACAATGTCAATCTCTTCTTATCCTCTAACTTCAGAAGACAAGGTTCGTGTACTCGAGGAATTATTGGTGTTCCCAAGACTTTCAAGCACTTGTCAAATTGCATTTGACTTTCTTTAATCAGTCTCTCTCTTAGTTAGTCCTTTTTCCAACTAACAATTCAACCAATAGGTTTTTTGTTTGTATAATTAGATTTTGAATTAATCAAGTGCTATTGGTCTAATGAATGTGTTGAGCATACTCTTTTTTTTTTCTTTTTTCTTTTTTTTTATAAACATGTTGAGCATACTCTATTTTGGGATTTCAAGAGAGAATTATTGTGGCAGCTTTTCATGGATATATGTTACTTCATGTCTATTCTCTGTGTCTTCATTATTGGATTTTTATCTTAGAATTTCCTATTATTGAACTAGTATATATGAGACATCAACTCAACAATCAGCTGCATACTTTGTAGTTGTCCCCACACATTTGCTAAGGGCTTGTGCATGTGTGGGACTTTCTTATAGAATTAGCAGTTGCTTTTTTATGTGGTCACACATTTGGTCAAGTGAATCAGGAATTTAGAGCAAAATTCACAACGTACCATATTGGGAGACTCATTAATTAACTAGTCCTAACATTCTTTATAGAGTATCAATAGTTAGGACTTGGAAAATTGAAATATAGTTATACAAATCAATATAGGGCTATAGAATCCACAATTAAATTTTTTATGCTGCTATGGTTGACTTCTCTGTAAATTAGTTGTCCTTTCCAACTAATAGGATGAATTTTTATTACCACACTTTTTTCCTTGTCTTCCTTGTCACCCAAAGATTTAGTTACTGTAGTCCATGGTGTTGCCTCTAGATGTCTTGAGAGAGATGAAAAACATATTCAAATGCATGCTCAAAATAAAAGATCATAGCTATTGCCATAAACTAGAGGAATGAGAATCCTAGCATAATTGCCAAGAAATATAGCTAAACTGGCACTTCTTCTCCTTTATTTTCCTTGTTTTGATGTAAAACAGACCGCTATTGCGGTCTTGAGAGGTCCTGAACTCTCAAGGGCGCAAGGCACTAATAGAAATTATTTGGGATGAAATTTGGCAAGCTGAAGGGAAACAGTCTTCTAATCAGTAGTCCTTGCTTCGCCACAAGGTGCGTCCTGATTTTGGCAAATTCCTTTGTTTAGCCCCCGAAAATAGTGATTTTGCTATTTTTAGTTATTTTTGTTTCTTTAATAACTTTTTGCTCAAAAATCAGAATAAGGTCCCGCTTATTTTGGAACTATCTTTAAAGTCAGTCGTTTATGATTTTGCATTTAACTCAATTTTACTATTTTTGGTAAAATTTGGTATTTTTCCACCTAATCTCATAATTAGTGCGAATTAGAGTTTCAGATGTTTTCTAATCGTACTAGGGTTTTACTTCGTTAGTATTTATATGTTTTGTAGCTTCCAATGGCAAAATAGATTATTATTAATAAAATTCAAAGTTTTTCTCAAATATTTTCTTTGGTAGATTCCAGGCCTATCACTTTATGGATTCAAAAAACTCACAAGAAACTCCTCATAGATTCAAAGTTTACTACCAAAAACTAACAAGTTAGTTTCTATTACATCAAAGAAAGTATCATGTGTACTTTCTTCAAGCTTCTACAACATCATGTTTTGAGGCAGTGTTGAGCCAAAGAGTAAATCTCGTTCCTGATGTGGAGGAATTAGCTCTTATAACTCTACCTTCCAATGAAACAATTAGGGCTGCCTTTAGGAGCTAAATTAAAATCTCGAGAGATTTGAAATCCTGTTTTGGAAAAGTGAGAAAAGATTTGGAATCTTGTTGGAAGAAAATTTATTTGTCTAGGGGGGTTGGCTCACTCTTATTAAAAGCACACACACTACTCAACCAAATGTTGTTGGTGGTCAATTGAAGGATAATATGCTATGAAATAAGTCATTGATTTGTTTGTATGAGTTTTTTGGTTTGATGATCAGAATTCAGGTTGTTTGAATGTCGAATCAGCATTATTGATGATCTTACTGTTCGAATTTCAAATGAATGATTAAATGACATTCAGGTTGTTTGAACGTCGAATCAGCATTATTGATGATCTTACTACTCATTTGAATGGTCATCTTTCTTTCGGTTTGCATTATTGATGATCTTACTACTCATTTTACTGATGATTAATTTCTGGTTTTATTGTCAACAAGTTGCATTCTTGTTGAATATTGATAAGAGATTATAACAAAATCCAAATAGCAAGAGAAAAAAGAACCATACAAATTGTAAGTTTTGAATATGACAGACATAATGTTGGCTTCTATTGCTTGAAGTTGAACATACCTCGATTAGACCATTCTGATTCCTTCACTAAATCAAATGAGAGGGAAATTGTTATGGAGGTTCCTGAATCTTTACTTGTGTCCCTTCCATGACCTCCTTCAATTACTCATAATTAAGCGCTAAGAAGTTGATAATAATGTCAATATGATATGCCCAAATACAAACTGCAGTGATATATAGAGTCACGGCCCTAAAAGAGCACTTTTTGTTAAATCATTTTAACAATTATGTTTGTACATGGACTTACCATAAGATAAAAGAACGAACTCTGTTTCTACATGGTATCACAAGAGCTTACAGCTTTCCCATTTCTTCGATTCATCTAGCCTTTTCCCCCGCTACTTCTTCCCCATGCCATAAATGTGATGATTTCACCACTCTGTTACTCTGTTAGACAATGTTTACTTGGAAGATTGGATTGCTTCAACGTTCTGATATATCTTGCAAAGAATGGTATGAATATATCCAAGTGGATTTTGTCACAAGCTCCTAGTTGGTGCCTATGGTTCTCAATTTCTACATCTTACGTACTTGTATCACAAAGTTCGAACCTTTAAAAGATATCTCACTCAGCTGTTGGTTTCTTTATCCAGCCACTTCGCAATTTTTTGTCCCTAGTTAGGGCAAAATAACTCTTCCACTAATACCTTTATACAAGTGCTGGCTCCTTATTTTGCTGCATGATTTTCTTCTTTTCACCCCATGTGCTGTTGCATGTCCTCTTTGTGAACAAGCCAATCTCTTGGGTTTTTCACTATTCTCTCTCTCTCTGAGGATATGCACAAAAAATCACAATTATCAGTGACTCAAAAAAAAATTCACAATTATCTCTTCTTTCTTTCTTTCTTTTTTTCTCAAATACTCTCATTGTAACATTAATACTCCCGTGTTTAGCTATTTCTTCTTTCTTTTTCTTTTTCTTTTTTATAGTGTGTTTAGCTATTTCTTTAAGCATTATTTTAGTTCCAAAAAATATATATATATTTATAATTCCATATACTATAAAGCTATAAATTTAACTTCTTATTCATAACTCAAAGCAAGAAAAGAAAATTCTAGTAGATCCAATCAAGTCCTCGAGCTGCCAATGAATTAAAGTTTTTTTTTTTTTTTTTGAATTAAAGTTAATACTAGGAGTAGAAGAATTTTGCTTTTATAAAAAACTCTTGCTTAGACTTAAACAAGTCACATGCGCTTCACGAATGAGATAAGGCTCTTTTTTGGATTTACAAAACAAATACTAAGCATTGACTCATGACCTTGTTTTTCACCGAAATTTCATCCTTATTTCCATATCCTTCTATTCTAGAACCTACATCATGGATAAACCAATTGCAATAAAATAAAGTAAATAATTATACTTTTTACGCGAAATTTTATAATTCACAGTAACAAAATTACAAAAAGAATGCAAAAGGAAATAAAAAATATATTCACACATATATAACTCACTCATATACAAAATAACAACTTTTAAGGAGAATTGAAAGGGAAAAAAGGGGGAGGGGGGGGGAAGAAAAGAAAAAGGGGAAAAAAAAACAAATAGGATAAGAAAACGGTGTCATCTCGTGAACCTTTTTTATTGTCTAACTTCAATCTCATTTGGTCCTTAGTTCCTTATTTTTGCCCCCATACTACTTTCCTTCTCACCCAAAGATTTTAGTTGTTGCAGTCCATGTTGTTTAGATGTTCTAAGAGATCAAAAACATCTTCATATGCATGCTAAATAAATAAATAAATTAATTTTTTTTTTAAATCATTATTATCTCCATAAAATATGGGAGTGAGATTCCTAGCATAACTGTCAATAAGTTATAGCTCAACTGCCACTAGTTCCTCCTATTTTCCTTGTCTTCTTGTGTTTTGAGGCAGTATCAGGGCCTAAAAAATAAATTTGGTGGAGGAATTGGCTCTTATACTCGGGTATATATAGGGTCTCTACTCTTCCAATAAAACACCTGGGGCTGCCTTTAGGAGCTAAATTTAAATCTCGAGAGATTGGAAATCCTATTTTGGAAAAAATAAAATAGAGAAAAGGCTAGAAGGTTGGAAGAAAATTTATTTGTCTAAGGGGGGGTTGGCTCACTCTGATTAAAAGCAGTCTCTAGTTTGCCAAATGTTGTTGTTTCGTGTTGTAGTCAATTTAAGGATGATATACTATGAAATGAGTCATTGATTTGTTTGTGAGATTTTTCTGGTTTGATTATCAGAATTTGTGCTTGCAAGCCATGAATTATGTGTTGAAACAAAGGCTAATCGCAAAATCTGCATCAAGTAAACAAGCTTGCGGTATTTAAATGACATTCAGAGATTTTCAAAGTCAGATTTGCTGGGTCTTCTTTCGGTTTGCATTATTGGTGAATTGACTACTCATTTTCCTGATGATTTTACTTTCTGGTTTTACAGTCAACAAGTTGCATTCTTGTTGAATATCGATAAGAGACCTATAACAAAATCCAAATAGAGAGAAAAGAACCACTCAAATTATAGGTTTTGAATATGAGTGACAGACATAATGTTGGCTTCTATTGCTTGAATATACCTCAATTAGACCATTCTAGTTCCCTCAATAAATCAAATGAGAGGGCACTTGTTATGGAGGTTTCTAACTAAAAAGGAGATAGCTTCTTTCTTTCAACTTAAAAATATGTTGTCTAAATTAAAGTTATGACCCTCAATTTGAAAAACATTGCATTGATTTTGCCATCGCTTCTCCAAATTACATTTGGTGACTAATTGCAAAGCAGGTTTGGTAAGTGTTTAATGAAAGAAAATTCCCTTTTTCCAAATTTATTGTCTCAAACTAAATTTGTATACTTATTGCATGATCTTAAAACCATGTTGAGAGCCAATGTTGTTGAAGAAGTCAACCCAAAGAATATTCTCCATCACTGACTAGGCATTTTGTTTACACCTAAATTGTTTGGTTATAGTGAGAATTTGAGATGTTTTTGGTATAGTATGAGTTGTAATTGTTGATATGATTTTAGATTGTCTAGATGACATTTTTAATTGTCGTGTCTTATTTTTATTGGACCACCTCTTACACATTGCAGGGATTGCATATTCCCCAATTGCAAGTGATATGCTCGCAAATGTTTTTTGGTCATACTTTTCAATGTGTTGGGACATGTTAGCCACTAGTTCTTGATTTTACCTAGGTGATTTACAACATGCCAAGTTGCATTTTATTGAAGAATATATCTATTTTTGGACCTCACTACTTACTTGAAGGCATGCTGACAATAGTTTTCCTTTGTATCATTAGACCCTCTCAGTTAGTCAATTGCTATTGCTCTTAACGAAATTGGGGTTTTCCACTATGTTGTTAGGATTAGATGGGTATATTACGCATATGATGTCTTCAGGAGAGAAAGAGAGAGAGAGAGAGAGAGAGAGAGATAATCAAGGTTCTATGCTATTCCTCATGGTTAAAACTTAAAAGTTGTTTCTTGCATGTGTTTGCGAAAGGCAATGCGCCAAGAGCTAGGAATTTTTTTTTTTTTTTTTTTTTTTTTTTTTTGAGCTTTAGATTAGTTCTAGTGGATGTTTAATCAGCCTAAAACATTCATTTTTTTATTATGGAAGAGTAGCCTAAAACATTCATAGATCAACTTTACTCCACAAACTTCCAGTCTTCAATTATTGCTCAGTTGGAAAGTTGGATTGCTTCAACTTCTTGCCGGACAACAAATGAGGTTAATCTTTTGGATCAGGACTCTGATTTTCATGTCTTCCATAAACATCATGGTTATCAAACTGGTGATTTTAATATGGGATTCCTATGTCTTCCATTAACTTTCCTGAATCTTTGACTTGTGTCCTTTCCATGATGTCCTTCAATTAGTCATAAGTGCTAAGAAGTTTATGATTATGTCAATATGATATGCTCAAATACAAATTAAACTGCATTTATATATATATAGTTTATGGCCCTAAAAGAGCACTTTCAGTACACCACATATGACAATCGACAAAACCTGCTATTGCTAGCTATTAAACAGGGTCTTAAAATCATTTTAACAATTTTGTTTCTACATAGACTTACCAAAAGATAAAACAACTCTGTTTCTACATGGCATCACAAACTTACAGCTTTCTCATTTCTTCAATTCATTTATCACGAGCACCTAGTGGGCACCTATGGGCCTCTCACCTATTTCTCAATTTATACATCTTTCTTACTTGTACAGTTACTATATATCTACACTGATGCGACTTGGGCAAAAGATCCTACCAATTGTTAGTCTACTACTGGCTTTTGTTTTTTGCCTAGCAATTCACTCATCTCATGGCATAACAAAAAGCAAACTGTGATTGCACGTTTTAACACATGAGTAGAATATAGACCGCTTGCTAATACTACTTTGAGCATCTGTTGCTACTATGGCTTCTTCAAGATAAGGGGGTTTCTTTATTCTCTGTCATTCCTGTGTACACACAATGATATTTCTCATGAGCAAATCAAAAAATTGATTGATTGTCACTTTATTGGTTGCCATCTTATTCAAGGTAACTTTACAACCATTCCCTCTCATGATCAGTAAGTCGACATTTTCACTAGGTCTCATCTGCCAAGCCGATTTCATTATCTTGTATCCAAACTCAAGTTGTCTTCCTTCAACCCATATTGAGTTTGAAGAGGCTATTAGAGCAATCATTAAGTTTTAGGCCCATGCATAGGCCTAGTACCATTACTTTATAGCAAATATAGGTCCATGTCCATCACTTAAACAACATTTATGTGACTTGATAATGCATTCATAATGTATGTCTATAATAGGCCAGATCTTTCTATAGTTTGGCATACAATTGAATAATATCTTGGGAAGTTTTTCTTTGTCACTGTAGAAGAAATTTCACACTGTAGAAGAAATTTCACATGAATTGGGGGACCAAGTTGAGTGAAATTGAAACGGGTAAAGGTACAAAATGCTCATATATTCCACCGATTATAAAGCAAGTGACAATGGAGGCATTTTGAGAGGGTACGTGCAAATTGATTTTGTGATGCATCTATACTCTTTTATCAGTTTTGCCTGCATAGATGCTAAACCAAAAGGCAAGCAGGTTGAGATAAAACCCTACTGTTCATCCCCTAGCCAACATGACTAAAGCAATATTTTTATTTGGTTGTAATGTCACAGTGCAGTCATGTAAAAATAGAGGAAAAAGTCCAATCAGTTTGATTACTTGTGCTTTTGTGAAGTGATGTTGCCACGTTCTTTCTATCTATTCCTGAAATCTCAACCAAATGTTTTTACTATTTTTGGCAGAGCTGATAATGCTGAATTATCTTATCAATGGGTTATCATTGCAGATTAGCCACAAATTTGGAGACGTTTTTATTGTAATGAAAATTGAACTTGAAGTTGAACTCAATGACTTACGTAATTAACATGTTTGTTTAGTAGTTTAGTTCTAGAAAACTGTTCCTAATCTTGGAGTAAAACGCACTTAGAGCATTCACATTAGCTTGTGCAAAAAATTCTGTATATTTTAGTATAAGAACCTATTTTTTCTATATTACATACTCACTTTCCAAAACACCTCACATCATATTATCTATTTTACATTACATTACATTAAAATATCAATTTTTTTAAATTGTTTATTTTTCTTCACACATCACAACCACCACATCCACCTTCTTCCTTTATTATCGGAATACATAAAGAAATAATAAAAAACTAAATGCAAAGTGAATAATGTCCATATAAATTTACATAGTTACTGTTGCAACTTTACAAATTTACACATTTTTAACTTGACTGATGCGAGTAATTTTGGGCTTAAATGTATAAAATTGATACATTTTTCTATTTTGTATTATTTGATGCAAATGCGCTTATGTAACTGCAAAAACTTGCCTTGAATTTTTTGTTTCCCTCTGGAGATACGTTGAACCAAAGGTTTCAGTCAGCTTATGTAATGCAAAACACAAGGTGGGCTCAAGAATTAAAAATATTCAAGAAAAAGAGGATTTACCTTTAACTTCAAAAGTTTCATAAAATTACGAAAAAGAATATAGATAATTCCAAATTAAGAGTATGTCTCCACATCCTATTAAAAGATCTACACTTTCTATAACGTTGTGATTAACCTATACCCTGTAATTTGATAATATCTATATTTATCAGGTAACATGAAGAAATTATATGATTTTGATCATTCTAAGTTTTAAGAAATTGTTATATACCAATTATACTTTCAGTTTATAAGCTAGCTATGATTGCTGGTGTTAACAAAGACCTCTTGAATTTCAAACCTGTGTCGACCCTTACAAATTGAAGTCTTTGAAGACATGTTCTCACTCTCCTAAGCTTCAGTAAGACGATACCACATCTTTCGCATGATTAGAAAGTAGTACATTGAGATTGGTTTTGTGTAGCATGGTAAATTCTTTGTGTACCCAGAATTGAAGGTGGGCTAGGATTCTAGGAGTCAAAAGAGGTTGGAAATCGTAACCAAAGCTGCTTTATTAAAAAGCCTATTATGGCTATCATCAAGGTGCCCCTCTTTGGGTATATAGATGTTTTTTATCCTCAATAAAAATGGGAATTTTTGGAGCATAATAAATCCACTAGTGATTGTAATTGGTGTAAATCAGAGTGATGCAATCTTCTGCCAAGAATATATAGCAGCTGATGGGAGCAAGGGCAGGGGGAAGGAATTGACTCCCTTCTCTTTTTTCTTCCTTTTTTTTTTTTTAGATATTGTTTAGTTTGTTTCCACAAGAGTTCTTTAATATTATCTATAACTAGTCGCAGACCCACGCGATGCGTGGGAATAGATAATTATATTTTACTTGTGGTATAATATATAATTTGTTCTCTAAATTTTGTGGAAAATAATTTGTTCTCCCAAAAAATTAAACAATTTCTAAAATTATTTTTCATTTATCTATCTCAAAAAATATATCATAATTTTATTATTGCAAGTTATATTTTTCTAATTTGTTTTTCGTGTACAACTAAATTGTTTGAGTTTCAAATATATTATTAAAAAAATTCATTCTCTTAAAGGAAATTATTATATTTATAATTTTTCTTATCGTAGTAGTTTCGAACTATTGATTGGGTTTTGTTTACTAATATTGTTTACTAATATAAATACATGAGATAAGAACTGCATATTTCTTAGACATTCCTAAGAAACTATACCATATTATAAATTTAATATTTAAAATAGTATGTAGGAAAAAAGTAAACTTTATGTCTAAAATTGAACACTTCATCTATTGAAATGAAAACAAATTAAATAATTTGTATAACAAAATAAAGAGAACATGATTTAACATTTTTTTTTAGTACATATACCTTCATTTATTAAGATTTATTTTTTGACTACACTCCTGTTGAGCATTTTCATCCGCCATATCATTATTCTTTTTATTATTTACTTTTTACTTTTAATTTTTTGAAAATATTAAATATATAAATATATTGGCTTTACAAATTCATCTTAGCAGTTTTAACTTTACATATTCATCTACTTTAATTTTAATGTTATAACCAAATAATAAATCAATGAAAAATTAAAACAAAAATATTGTCTATACATATTCATCTTGGGCAGTTTTAATAGTTGATAGAGACATTCAAATACATAGCCAAGATTTTATTTTGATATAAATTCAAAATCTCACTTTCAAAATAACTAAGTATTATGTCCAAAAAAAAAATGAACCAAAGCTATAAGAGGAGAAGAGAAGACTTGTGATGGAAAATTTAAAAAATCAAACACACTACCAAATCGTATTAACCCAAAATAGTATTATAAAAAAAATACAATGATTCATCAACCTAAAGTAAAGTTGCAAAAAAGAATAAATAATATATATATATAGAGAGAGAGAGAGAGAGAGAGAGAGAGAGAGAGAATAATTACCTTTTTCGGGAGAGAAATAGAAAAGAAAATGAGAAAAAGAAGCGTGAAAATAAAAAAAAAATATAGTCATAAGTCAAACAATAAATTATCTAAACCATGCTATATAATAAAATAACATTATATTCTTGTAAACTATCTTTATATGTAGTAGAATAACATTATATTCTTGCAAACTATCTTTATATGCAATAAAATAACATTTAACAATTATAGAAAAGAAAAAAGATAATAACTTAAAAACACAAAACCAAATTGCATTAACCCAAAGTAAAATTCAAAAGAACACATAAACTCATCAATCTAAAGTAGAGATACAAAAAATAAAAAATTCACACAAAAATAAAATATGAGAGAGAGAGAGAGAGAGAGTAATAACCTTTTTTGTGTGAGAAAATATGTATAGAATGGGAGAGAGAATGATATACTTATAGTAATAGAATTGGGATAAGAACAGCCAAAATTAAAGAAAAGGAAGGGATAGAAGAAGAGTGACATTAAGGTTGAGAGTAGTAGAGAGATGAAAAGGTAAAAGAGAAATTATGGTTGGAAATAGTGGAGAAAAATAAGAAATAAGTAGATGATGTGGCCGCTGATGTGGCTCAACAGGAGCATAGTAACAATAAATGCTATGCTTCAGCTTTTAGATATATATTTATTTATATATATATATATATATGAATAGATTAGATGGGTTAATTTTTAGAAAGAATGTGTTCTTTTAAAAATTAAAAAATCTATCAATTTGTAACATTAATAACTTTATTATCCTCTCTTTAACTCATGATACCAAATGTTACAATTTCATTTCTAAATTAAGTATATCATTTCTTCCTCTTTTATCAAATGCATTATGTAGGGTTAAGGGCCCAAATTGTATATTGGGCCTTGGGCCTTGGCCGAGAGTGTAGTAATCCGAGAACAGATGAATGGTGGTGGATGGGCCAAGCTTAGAATCGTATAAGCGAAATACGAATGGGAGGGTGATCTGAGGAGGAATGTCCCCTCGGATAGGTAAGCACGGCTCACAAGTGTATCCTAAGGCTCAAGGTAACCTTCCATGAAGCCCCAGTGAATAGGGACGTGCATCTCGAGTGTACCAGAGGGATGGGAGCCAAGAAATGTCTAAAAGAGAGTTGCTGCCTCCGCATTGAATGCTCTGCAGCTAACTTTCTGGCCGCATTTATGTGGAGACAGGGGCGTAGCCAGGATTTTTAACATGGGGGGCCGATTTTCGACGACGATGATTATCACCGTTGTATGGACAGTCTATATATTTAGGTTGATATGGACCTTCTTTGAGATAAGCTCATCGGATTTCATCTTATTTGTTGATAGGAAATTCACATATTTGTTTACGTGATCCTGGATCACGATTTATCTCTTCAAATTGAATTCTTGAACATTTGAAGGGGTGTTTATCAAGCATTGAAGTATCAACATTTATTTCTACTGCCACATTTATTTCTACAGCCAGTGTCCTAAATTTTGAATTGCTAACATCTTTTTTCTTTAAGAATACATCAATTGTTTTTCGTTTGCTCAAAATTCTTTTAGCTTTAAGAATATGACTCAAAAATTAACCTGAAAAGAACTTAAAAAATAAAATCTTAATTAGAAATTTTTACTTAATTATATGGATGTTATTCATACTCAAGAAGAAAATAAAATTTTCACTATAATTTAAACAATCAACCCATCATCATTCCTATTATTCAAATTTTCCTGTATTTTAATTTTTAATTTTTTTTTAATTAAGAATAACCCCCTCAAACTAAAGCAAAAATTAAACACACAAGTACACAACATAAACCAAACAATTTAACAACACACATTGCCACATGATATCTAACTAATCAAAATAGGTAATAAATCCAAAAAAAAAAAAAAAAAAAAATTTACCTTAGAAACTTTATCTTCACAAAGTGCAAACTTTATCTTCCCTTCAAGACTCATCACAAACAACCTCCCCATGCCCATGCCTTCAACCATATATTTCTCTAAAAATCTATGAAAAATTAAAGAGCATGTGAATATTTAAGAGTAGATAGTTGAGAAAAAAAAAAAAAAACACTAAAAAGAGATGAAGCGGAAACTGAAAACTCACCCTCTGGCTACGCCCCTGCTCTGAATGATTTATTTTAAGAAAGCAAGAAGAAAGAAAATAATGGTCAGTTTTTTTTTTTTTTGGGATCGTGAGGACTAAGTTTGAGAGGAGGGCTGAGCTGAGCAGTAAAAAGAGTCTAAAGAGATGAAGGTCTAGTGATTAAATAAGAGAAGAAAACTCACCAGGCAGTCACCAAGTTCCAAATCCTGAAATTTGACAATAAAATATGCTAAGTGATTTGTTTTAGAAAGCAAGAAGAAAGAAAAAATTGGTCAAGAAATTTTTTTTTTCTTCGGACTAGAGGACTGATGCTGAGATTTGGGGGCTGGGAGGCAGTACCAGTGGGAAGTGAAAGTGTATCACAGAAGACAAAAAAAAATAAAAATAAATAAGAAGTAAAGAGAATAAGGGATTCCATGGGTGGGTTTTTGATATGGAGAAAGTGAAATTTTGTTGTTATGTGTTTGGATTTTGAGTATTTAAATGTAAGTGAGCCAGTTTTTTGTTTTATTTGGAGTATAAGAGGCCTAAAACTAAAGTTGGGAGAATACAGGCCTAAAACTAAAGGCTTTTAGCTGGGAGAATAGTGGAGATATGGGGGGGCCGGATGTCTAACATTGGGGGGACCCAATCAATTTTCTTACACACTCTAATGGATTTTTTTTTTTTTTTTTTTTTTGCAGGGGCCACGGCCCTCCCAAGGGACAACGTGGCTCCGCCCCTGTATGGAGAAGACCCCTGAACAGTGCTGTCTTGGCTACCGCAACTCACAAAAAGCCAGAAAGGGTGTCTGATTGGACAAGCACTCAAGTATTGGCTTGGATGACCAACAAGTGTAGGGTCAAGATCATCAAGAGGGAGCTATATAATGTGAGAGACCCTCCATGAACAAGGGATCGGGAAAAAAGAGAGAGAGAACACTATAGTCATCAAAGTTATATTTGTAACTTGTTTAATTAAATTATATGAAGACTTACCTCCTCGGACAATGAATTGATTCAGATCAATGCTTCTTGTTTTTGCTTGATCATTATCTAAATCCATACTAGCCGTTGTTCCATTCATTAGGGCCTAGTTCTTCGACCCACTCTCTACAAATTTATTGTATTGGGTTCACTGGAACAAGATCCCATACATTTTGGGCTTGGGCTGTAAAATGTGTCCCTACAATTGGCGCCGTCTGTGGGGAGAACTTGTGTATTAGTGAGTGCAACGGGCGACTATGGTAGGATCAGGTCCCCATCAACAAGAATCAATGGGTTCCCAACGACATGATGACTTCCTTAACCTCGAACGCAGGCGAGATCAGGAAGGTAGCGTACACACCACACATACTAGTAGAAGTCACTCTCGAGTTGGAAGTCACGTCTCTCAAGAACAGAACAACAGAGCCATGCAAAGGGAGATTGACCATTTAAAGAAAGAGTTACGCCAAACACGACAGAGAAAAAACTCCCTCCCGGTCTGACTCTTCTTTTGGTGGTGAGAAGGATGGTAGTTATCGACGTAGATTAAGGACTCCTCCTAGTGAATCTTTCTCATACGAAGAGGAACACCACCGTGAACGCAAATACAAGAGCCTAACTCGCAGAGGATTGGGAAACGATGCTATGAGCAAAGCGTTGAACCAGATCTCCAAGTCGCCCTTCACACGCAGGATTGAAGGGGCCACTCTTCCTCGGCGTTTCCATCAGCCAACGTTCACCATCTACAATGGATGAACGGACCCAGTGGAGCATGTGAGCCATTTCAGTCAGAGAATGGCTGTCCATTCTAAGGACAAAACCTTGATGTGCAAGGTGTTCCCATCCAGTCTAGGACCGGTGGCGATGAGATGGTTTAACGGCCTAAGAGCAAATTCCATAGGTTCCTTCAAGGAGCTCACCAGGGCTTTTGGCTCTCGTTTTATCACGTGTACCAGGGTCCCTCGGCCCATAGATTCCCTACTGTCCTTATCCATGCGAGAAGGGGAGACTCCGAAGATGTACTCGGACAGAGACTGGGAAATGTTCAACGAGATTGATGGTAACTTTAATGATGTGGCCATCAGCACCTTCAAGGCCGACCTCCCAACCAAGCACAGTTTAAGGAAGTCTTTGACTGGCAAGCCTGTCACGAATGTGCGCAAACTCATGGAACGGATTGAAAAGTACAAGAGGGTTGAGGAAGACCAGCAGCTGGGGAAAGGAAAAGATAAGGTTATCCCTCAAGAGATGAGGGATTTCAGGTCGGACCGGTACAACAACAACAACCAGCTGCAGAGAGACTTTGCTGGGCAGTCAGGATCTGCCAATACTCAGGCGGTTAACGCGATGTTCCGGGAACCGATGCCTCAAGTTCTGGAGAAGATTAAGAATGAGTCATTCTTCAAATGGCCAAATAAGATGGCAGGAAACCCCATGAGACATAATCAGAACCTCTATTGCCAATATCATCAAGACCAGGGGTAATCTACAGAAGACTGTAGAAATTTGTGGGACCATTTGGACCAACTGGTCCGAGAAGGAAAGTTGAAGCAGCTCTTGCATTACTCTAGTGGCCAGGGGAGCCAGACCGGCTCAGAACTCCAGAGAGATGCTTCTTCAAGACCCCATTTGGGCACGATAAATGTCATCTTTGCCACTCTAGGGAAGACCGGTTCTTGCCCTTCCAGAGTGATGTCCGTGGTTCGGCTGTCCGCCAAGGACACCAATCCAAAACCAAAGAGTACTAAAGTGAACGCCTAGCCGACGTTAAGCTTTTCGGATGACGATAAGGTTGGAACCATACAGCCCCACGATGACGCTTTGGTGGTCACGCTCAGAATTGGGGGATACAATGTGAAGAGGGTAATGGTGGACCAAGGCAGTGGTGCTGAGATTATGTACCCTAACTTATACAAGGGGCTAAATTTGAGACCCGAGAACTTAACAGCCTATGATTCTCCTTTGGTGAGTTTTGATAAGAAGGTTGTCATTCCAATGGGCTAGATTAGACTACTCGTACAAACCGGTTCGGAAGTGGTGGAGGTGGACTTCATCGTGGTGGACGCTTATTCCCCCTACACGGCCATCGTGGCCAAGCCCTGACTCCATGCCCTAAAAGTCGTCTCTTCTACTTTGCACCAGAAAGTGAAATATCCGTCAGGCGGCCAAATTGAAGAGATTGTTGGAAGTCAATCCACGGCTAGGCAGTGCCTGGTGGCCGCAATCTCACATTGGCCCGAAGCTGAATACTTGGTCTCTGCTGAAAGGAACTTATAGCAATTAAGAGCTCCGGTGTTGCCTGTCAATGGTTTGGCCGAGGAGGCGAAATGCGTAGATTTGGGAAAGGTCGTTGTTGGTAAGGATCTAGAGAAGTTATTTCAGATCGGGGCTCAGCTGCCTCCCCCAGAGAAGGAAGAGCTGATAAAGTTTCTTAGAAAAAATGTTAACGTGTTCGCATGGAGCGCTTACGAAGCCCCGAGGGTGGATCCAAGCTTCATCTGCTATCATGTAAATGTTAATTCATCTGTCACCCCCAAGAAGCAGCCGCCTCGGCGCTCATCCAAGGATCACTCTAATGCTGTCAGAGATGAAGTAACGAAACTCAAGCAGGCAGGGGCTATCAAGGAGGTTTTCTACCCTGAGTGACTGGCCAATACTGTGGTGGTGATGAAGAAGAGTGGAAAATGGCGAGTGTGTGTGGATTTTATAGACCTAAATAGGGCTTACCCGAAAGATCCCTTTCCTATACCTAGGATAGACCAGCTGGTGGACGCAACCGTGGGTCATCCTCGGATAAGCTTCTTAGATGCCTTTCAAGGGTACCATCAGATACCACTAGCCTATGATGATTAGGAAAAGACAGCTTTCGTCACTCCTACCAGAAACTACCACTATAAAGTGATGCCGTTCGGTTTGAAGAATGTAGGGTCTACCTATCAAATGATGATGACTAGGATGTTTGAACCACAGTTGGGCAAGTGCATTGAGGTCTATATAGACGACATGGTGGTAAAGAGTAAGGTAGTGTCCGAGCACGTGGGAGATCTCGGGAACATTTTTGAGATTCTGAGGAAAGACAAGTTGCGCCTTAATGCTTCCAAATGCTTTTTTGGGGTCGGGTCAGGGAAGTTTTTGGGGTACATGGTTACACATCGGGGAATTAAGGTCAACTCTGATCAAATCAAGGCAATTAACAGTTTACAACCACCTCGGAACCCCAAGGAAGTCCAGAAGCTAACTGGAATGACCACTGCCTTAAACCGGTTTATCTCCCGGTCAGCGGATAGATACAGACCGTTCTTCCTGTTGATAAATAAGTGGAAGAGATTTGAGTGGACCGAGGAATGTGCCTTAGCCTTCCAGCAACTCAAGGACTATCTCTCTCGGCCACCTATCATGTCCAGTCCTGAGGTGGATGAAGTCCTGTTTGCTAATATTGTCATGGCCCCTCACGCTGTAAGCTTGGTCTTGGTACAAGTTGATAGCGGCATACAAAGGCCAGTTTATTATGTGAGCAAGTTACTACATGAGGCCGAGATACGTTATCTACCACTGGAGAAAGCTATTTTGGCAGTGGTACATGCCACACGCAAACTCCCCCATTACTTCCAAGCACACACAGTTATTTTCCTGACTCAGCTTCCATTCAGAGCTCTGCTCCTGAACGCCGATTACACAGGGAGGATTACGAATGGGCCACGATCCTAGGGGCTTTTGACATCAAATGCATGCCTCGTACCTCTGTTAAGGTCCATGTCCTTGCATATCTGGTAGCCGAGTTTGCTGAATCCCCATTGGAAGTAGAAGCCGAGAAGTGCGGCACGGATGAAAAATCGGTTGGCATGATCTCCCAGCAAGGTCCCCTATCCTGGAAAGTATACGTTGATGGTGCAGCAAATCAGAGCGGGTCCGGAGTGGGGCTAGTTTTAGTATCCCCCGAAAAGATTACCATTGAGAAATCGTTAAGGCTGGACTTCTCGGCCACAAAGAACGAAGCCGAATATGAGGCTCTACTGATGGGAATGGCCATGGTTCAAAGAATGGGCGGCAAGGCAGTAAAGATGTTCTCAAACTCAAGATTGGTCCTTGGCCAAGTAAAAGGAGAGTTTAAAGCGAGAGATGAAAGAATGCAAGGGTACTTGAGTCAGGTTAGACATTTGCAATCAGGTTTCGAATCTTTCGACCTATTACATATCCCTAGAAGTGGAAACACACATGTCGATTCCCTTGCTACACTGGCAACCTCCTTGGCCCAGAGTTTGCCTCGGGTCATACTTGTCAAGGACCTGTGCAAGCTTGCTATGATGAGAAGAGACACGGTCCAAATCCATCAAGTCAAGGTAGAGCCAAGCTGGATGGACCCTATAGTCCTGTTCCTTAAGGAGGATATCCTGCCCGAAGAGAAATCAGAGGCTGACAAGATACGGAAAAATGCTCCTCGGTTCTAGCTATCCGAGGACCAAAAATTGTACAAGCGCTCTTTTTCTGGGCCATATCTACCCTGCATACACCCTGAGGCGTCAGAACTACTCCTCAAAGAGTTACATGAAGGAATTTGTGGAAGCCACATAGGAGGCAGATCTTTATCTCACCGAGCCATTACTCGGGGCTACTGGTAGCCGAACATACAGAAAGAAGCTCAAGAGTATGTAAAGAAGTGTGATCAATGCTAGAGATATGCGTTGAACATCCATCAACCGGGAGGAGTCCTTAATCCTCTGGCCAGCTCTTGGCCCTTCGCCTAGCGGGACTTAGACATTGTAGGCCCTTTCCCCAAGGCAACAGGAAATAAGAGATACTTGATAGTCGGCACGTACTACTTCACTAAGTAGGTTGAAGCTGAGCCCTTGGCAAACATCCAGGACGTGGATGCCAAGAAATTTATTTGGAAAAACATCGTCACACGTTTCGGGGTCCCTCGTACCCTCATCTCGAACAATGACCTTCAGTTCGATAGCAAATCCTTTAAGAGATACTGTTGTGAACTGGGAATAACTAATAGGTATTCTAACCCAGCTTATCCCCAAGGGAACAGACAAGCCGAAACTGTTAACAAATTCATATTGAACGGACTCAAGAAGAGATTGGATGATGCGAAAGGGAGATGGATGGAAGAGTTGCCACACGTCCTTTGGACATATCGGACTACACCTCGCAGATCAACAGGAGAGACGCCATTTTCAATGACATATGGGGTCGAGGCCATTATTCCTTTAGAGACTGGATTCCCAACGCTGAGAATGAGTTCGTTCACTCCGAACAACAATGAAAAGCTATTGGAGAAAAGCCTAGACTTAATTGAGGAGCGAAGAGAAAATGCAATGGTCCAACTGGCATATTACCAATATAAGCTCAAGCAAAGTTATGATACCAATGTAAAGCTAAGACCATTAGCGCCTGGAGACTTGGTGTTAAGAAAGATTATAGGTACAACAAAGAACCCAGCATAGGGAAAGCTGGGACCAAACTGGGAGGGGCCATATCTCATCACCTCGGTGTCTGGTACAGGAGCATTTTTTCTCGAAGACCTAGATGAACACGTAATACCACGACCTTGGAATGTAAACAACCTGAAAATGTATTATTATTAATAAAAGCTTTCCATTGACATATGCTTATCTATTATGCAAATGCACCGTACTTCTCACTATGACATCTTTATAAGTGATTAAACAGAACCTTAGTCATGTCTGAGTCCTCGGACCGGATGCTTTGGGAAAATTAACATTCTATGACACCTTTATAAGTGATTAAACAGAACCTTAGCCATGCCTGAGTCCTCGGGCTAGATGTTTTGGGGAAATTAACACTCTATGACATCTTTATAAGTGATTAAACAGAACATTAGTTATTCCTGAGTCCTCGGACCGGATTTTTTAGGGAAATTAACATTCTATGACATCTTTATAAGTGATTAAATAGAATATTAGTCATTCTAAAGTCCTCGGACCGGATGTTTTGAGGAAATTAACACTCTATGACACCTTTATAAGTGATTAAATAGAAGCTTAGTCATGCCTGAGTCCTTGGACCGGATGCTTTGAGGAAATTAACACTCTATGACACCTTTATAAGTGATTAAACAGAACCCTAGTCATGCCTGAGTCCTTGGACCGGATGCTTTGGGGAAATTAACACTCTATGACACCTTTATAAGTGATTAAACAGAACCTTAGTCATGCCTGAGTTCTCGGACCAGATACTTTGGGAAAATTAACACTTTATGACACCTTTATAAGTGATTAAACAAAACCTTAGTCATACCTGAGTCCTCAGACCAAATGTTTTGGGAAAATTAATACTCTGTGATATTTATTTGTTTTTCACTAAGTGTTAAAATCCTCAACTATTTATCCAAGTGTTGGACCGAATGAAGAATATCTCCCCCTTTTTATTTTTTACAAAGTATATATCTGTCTACACTAGATTCAGCATTCATTGCAGGAGGTCCAATTCTCAATGCAAATACATGGTAGACCTCTTTATTGCTGGTACTTGGTCAAACTACTTAGATTGCAGTGTGTTATTGTTAGTTTTGGTTGCAGCAGTCAAAATGCTATTTGCAATGGTAATAAGCTTCAAAGCATATACAGGGCCGGCTCAACCATAGAAGCAATTGATGCAATGGCCTAAGGCCCCCAAATAAAAGAAAGCCCCTCAATGCAAATTAGTTACGGCTCTTTCACCTAGGAAAAAAATTTAAGGCGCCACTAATAGAAATAAATTGATATGAAGAGTGAAAATTAAGGGCCCTTGAAGAGAAAAAATTAGGCCCCTTAGTAACCAATGGTTTATCAAAAAAAAAAAAAAAAATTAAGCAATTAGCATTTAACTTCATTGATAAAAACTAACATTTATTACTTGAATCTAAGAAAAAAATAGATAGAAAAAACATATTCTCTTCATCTTAAATCTCAAGAAATCAAATACAATATCGATTAGTAATTTTTTTTTTTCCAGCTCACCTTGCTTCTCTCTAGTCTCCATCTTGATTCTATTTTTATGGCATTCTTCGTTGTTTGCTAGCTACTCTTCTTTGATCTTCATTCAGGTTTGCTTCTATTTGCTCTTCCTTTCTTTTTATTCTTCTTGCTACTGAGTTTTTTTCTTTTTTACTTGTTGCTGAGTTTCACTGATTTGGGTTTCTCTCTCTTCTTCTTCTTCTTTTCTTTTTCTTTTTTTTTTTTTTTTTTTTAAGGAATTGGAACTAAACACTCTTTAGTCATAGTCACTACCACAGGTCTTTTAATTAGACTTTTAAATATTTTAATATTTTTCTCCAAAATCCAAAGTGTACACGTTTATGGCTAAGAAGCATTCCACTTTTTTCCATGCTATGAGTTATCATGTCAATCTTACAGACTATAGTTACACGTTACACGTTTCTTACAATTAAAGGTCAGTTTGGATTCACGTCCACGTTTGCGTTTGGGGCGTTTTTTTTTTTTTTTTTTTTTTAAACCAACGTGTTATGCGCTGTTCATTGGCCATGAACAGTGAATTTAAGCCAATAAACAGTGTAAACAGTAATAAACAGAAAAAAAAATTATTTTTTTATTATTTTCAGTTTTTAGTTTTCAGCAAAATAAGCTGTATCTAAACGCACACTAAGCAATTTTTGAAAATTAAGACCCCGTTTGGTAGAGTTGTTAAACAACTCATTTTTAGTTTTTAAATAACATTACACGTATTTTTACACACTTTTTCACCCACACGTATTTCAAAAAAATACAAACAACATTACTCAAACTCCTATACCAAACCGGCCCCAATAATTTTTATATATTTTTTTTGTTTTAATTCGAACTTTAATACTGAGTTGGCGAGTCACCTGTTTTTATTTTAGTGCTTCTATTTATTCAACCTACATCTAGTCTATGACTATCTGGTTTTTTTTTTCCCCCATTCATTTAGAAAGTCATTAATTTGTTATATGTACGAGTGTTATCTTAATTTAATAAAATTATAAATTTAGGATAATATATTTTATATTAAAATTAATTTGTTAAGTTATGTGATAAATAATATTTTATTTGTGCAAATTTAGAGTGTAAAGTGATCATATTATTTTCTAAGGTTGCAATTTTGTTTTGATAAACCAAGTTTTATTGTTCTATACTTTAATTTTTGTTTTATTCCAGATAATTTATAATTTTTCTATCATAGATCATGTTTTATTTTAATTATAAATGTTTACTAAAAGATTAAGTGATAGTAAAAGAAAATGATAATGAAACTTGAATGTAAAAATTTAATTAATAATTTTGCATCTCAAAGAGAATGATAAACAAATTCTAAATCAAAAAAATCAAAAGTTAAATAAATATTATTTAATTAATATTTAAATAATTGAAAAAAGCCTCACCTAAACTTTTCGCCTAAGGCCCCCAAATTTGTTGAGCCGGCCCTGAGCATATAAAATAAAATGCAAGAGATGAGAAGAAAAGCATTTTCATTAAATAAGAGGAGTACATTATATTCAGTGACAGAGTGCCACTTAAAAAAAAAAAAAAAAACTAAACTAAACTAAACTAACTAACTAAAACTACAAGAAAATCCTAAGTGCTAAGCCTTGGCCTTGGGAGCAGGAGGGTCTTCTTTCTGGCTTTGCTGAGAGGTAGGCGCGTCCTTGGCCTTAGGATCAGCATCTTTAGTCTTGGCCTCTGCTTCCTTCGCCTTAGTTACAGCTTCCTTGTCCTTGGCCCCCTTAGCCCCCAACCTTGATCACCAGCTTGGCTGGATCCCTTCAAAGCCTCAGGGAGAGGGAGAGCAGCTTGGATAGTCAGAGGCTGCTCAAAGGTCTCTGGAGTAGGGGCAGGGGAGAGGAGACGACACCTGGGACTTCGCGAATATCTGGATGATAGTATATGCTCCCAGGCTGCCTCTAAATAGAGTCTGCAAGGACTCCTGCAACACTAAGGGCCCTATCCCATGTTGCACTGCAGTAATCTCTGTATACCTCGGAAAGCTCCTCATCGAGCCTAACTTACATTTCCTCCACGCCGAGCAGATAGGACGCTTGCTTCTCAACCTCGGCAACCTCATTGGCCTTCTGCAGCTCTGCCTTTAGATCCAGCACAAGTTGCCTTGAAGTAGCCAGCTCTATCTCTGTTTGATAAAGCAACTTGCGCTGGTCCTCAGCTTGAGTCTCAAGGCTCTTTAATCCTGCTTGGGCACTCTTTCTCTCCCTCTCCTTGGCAGTCAGCTTGGAGAGCAGGCCCTTGTTTTCCTCCCTCACGGCCACCAAGGCCTTTTCAGTCTCGAGGCGGAGGTGTACCTCGTTCTTAACGTCGTTTCGGGCCTCCTTGACCCATTCCTCGGCCACAAAGACCTCCTGGGTGATCTGCACGAAAACAATATGGCAACTTCGTGTGAACAAAAGATGGAGAAGCAGTTTACTAGTACTTGATAAATAAAAAGCATGTGACCGTGAGCTTACCATGGCAAGGTCCCTTTTTAGGGACAAGAAGAGGTCTAGCTGCTTTATTTTCTTCACAGCGTCCATATCCCTGGGTAAAAGGAGTGGCTGCTCCAAGGCCTCAACTATGTGCGCGGAATGACCTCTTTGGAAGTCCCTGACAGAGGCGTTCCAAGGGATGGCAGCCCCATCCACCTCCAGCCGAAGAGACCAGACACGTTGCTGAAGGCGCACATCAGCCCTAGTTTGCTCCTCCCGGCTATCCACGGAGCTGGACCTCTTGTCCCTAGGGTCCTTGGCCACTTTCTGTTGTTTGGTACCCTTCTGAGGGGGCACCTCCCCTTCCTCAAGATCCCCAATTGGCCTTTTCTTCTTTAGACATGGAGCGGCCTTCAGTTCGAGGTCGGTGGGAGGTAGAGGAGGAGGATGAGGAAGTGTGGGTGGAACTTGGGACTTGGTGACTTCTTTCGAAGTTGACACCTTGTTCCTTGCGGCCATAAGGTCCCTCAGGCTCTTATCTCCCTTGTTCAAGGCCATTTTGTCATCTTCTTCCTCGGATGACCTGTCTGGACGGGCAACTACTAGGATCGGAGCGTGGGCACTCGAATGCCTATCAGATTCACCCTTAGCATCCGAGATGGGAATTACTTGCACTCCCTGAGTCTCCTCCTCTTCAAAACGAAACTTGTCAATTTCTTCTTCGAGGAAGGAATTCGAGTAAGTAGTTGAGAGCTGCAACGTTGGTGAGGCTGAGCCTAGGAGCCACATGCCTCTTGTCTGCAAAAATAGCCGAGGAGCGAAACATGGTTAGAAAGTTAAAATCCCTCATCAAAAGAAAGCAAAATGAAAGGGAAGTGATGACATGGTCGGGGTTAAAGAATCTAAATCTCTTACTAAGGAACCTAACTCTAAGGTATCCCACCTGACTCTCCCTCTCGAACGGGGCAGTGAAGGCCATCATGCCACGCTCCCGAAGCTATCAGATAATCGTCTTTCATATCCTTGTTAGATTTAGGTAGACATGATACTAGTTTGACAACGTCCAATCGAGACTTGAGATAATATCCCGCGTTTTTAAGGGAGTGGCACTCGTACATGTGAACCACATCATGCCGAGTGAGCCCCAAGCGCAAATGCTCGTTGAGAGCGTCAACACTACCTAAGACCCTAAATAGGTTAGGCATGCATTGGTGGGGGCATATTCTATGGTTGATGAGGTAATCCCTTGTTATCCTACCCATAGGGAGAGTCATTCCCCCTTCTATGAAAGCTATCATAGGGATGATGACTTCCCCCCATTCTCTGTGTGTCACTATTTGTTCTAGGAAACAGTATCACAAGGCGACTCCCTGTAGTATGTGCTATTTATCCTTAAAGGCTTCTATTTTGATAGGGGAGTCTACTAGGTGCTTAAATCTACCCATCTAGACAAGCTAAAGGGAAACGACTGGAATTGGTAAATGAAGAAATAAGAACTGGAACGTCGAGGAGATTGGCTGAGGAGAAAAAGAAAAGTTTTTTAAAAAAAATAGAAACTTACAAGAACTAAGATATGTATTAGTCCCTAAAACCTTTAGAAAGATTTTCAAGGATCTCTTAAAGAAAAGGTGGGGGAAGCTTAGTAACTTAAAGAGCTTTGTGAGTTTGAGTGCTTGGGATCTCTAGAGAGCTTGAAGACTTGTGAAATGAGGGAAATGATTTCTCCAAATGCTTTATATAGAGGGCGAAATTGGGTGGGAGTTACCCCGCTCAAAACCCGAGGAGAAATATCAATCGTTGGATTAGCGCCTCACCGTTGGATGTGGGGAACAACACGCCGCTTGGAGCAATTAATAACACCTCGCGAGCTCCGAAGCGTCAGTAGCAATTATGGGGTGCGCAAAACGGCACTCCCATGTGTGCAAATCAAAGGACAATATAATATTAACGCATGAAAAATAAAAACCCCGCTTTTCTCCTCGGATGAGAGGGAAAAAACTGAAATTTTGAGGGGCTATTGTAGGGTTAAGGGCCCAAATTGTATATTGGGCCTTGGGCCTTGGCCAAGAGCGTAGTAATCCGAGACCAGATGAATGGTGGTGAATGGGCCAAGCTTAGAATCGTATAAGCAAGATACGAATGGGAGGGTGATCCGAGGAGGAATGTCCCCTCAGATAGGTAAGCACGGCTCACAATGTGTATCATAAAGCTCAAGGTAACCTTCCATGAAGCCCTAGTGAATAGGGACGTGCATCTCGAGTGTACCAGAGGGATGGGAGCCAGGAAATGTCTAAAAGAGAGTTGCTGCCTCCACATTGAATACTCTGTAGCTAACTTTCTAGCCGCATTTATGTAGAGAAGACCCTTGAACAGTGCTGTCTTTGCTACCGCAACTCACAGAAAGTCAGAGAGGGTGTCTGATTGGACAAGTACTCAAGTATTGGCTTGGATGACCAACAAGTGTAGGGTCAAGATCATCAAGAGGGAGCTATATAATGTGAGAGACCCTCCATGAACAAGGGATCGGGAAAAAAGAGAGAGAGAACACTGTAGTCATCAAAGTTATATTTGTAACCTGTTTAATTGATTTATATGAAGACTTACCTCCTCGGATAGTGAATTGATTCAGATCAGTGCTTCTTGTTTTTGCTTGATCATTATCTAAATCCATACTAATCGTTGTCTTATTCATTAGGGTCTAGTTCTTCGACACACTCTCTACAAATTTATTGTACTGAGCTCACTGGGCCAAGATCTCATACATTTTGGGCTTGGGCTGTAAAATGTGTCCCTACACATTATATTGCCTTTGTATTTTCTAAATAATTTTAGTTGTTTAGAATAATAACTGCTCTATTTTTAGGGTTTTAAGTTTTCTTATAAAAGCTAATAGGGAAAAGAGCTACATGATTATTACAAATTCTTTTTAAAAAACCCTTTATACTAATAATGATCAAAACAATAATAAATCATATTTTATATTGTACAAAATGACTCTTTTGATGAACTTTTTCGTGTTCTTTCATATATACATTTTTTTTTCCTTTTGGAAATTTTAGTCGATAATGTAAGTGAAAAGAAAGAGCCTAGCGTAATTTAGTAAGTGTAGATAGAAGGTGGAAATCCTAGCTGAAGCCTAGTATAAGAGTATTCTTGCATGAAATGAGTACGGTACTGCCTGGGCGGTAGTAAGCACTCCGAAGTTCAAGTTAGTAGAGAAGTGCAGGAATTATGAGAATGCAATTTTTTTGTCTTTATACTTATCATTGGACGAATGAGGAGCGGATATTTAATATTTATACCCCTAATGGCATTTGTTGGACTTAGTAGCTATCATGGTTATGAGGTTATCCTTATGCTACTTTTGAGTGAATGCGAAAGATCTAGGCCTACCTCGTCGGCCATAGCACTCTTCCCAACTGGTTAGGTACTACATCGAGGGGACAGACTATATGGCATTCAATGCTAACCGTAAGTATTGTGTGGAGGTTGGTGGAGTTATTAATATGATTCTAGCTAAAAGAAACTGCATCTGTTAGATGTATAGAGTCCGTTTAATATACGTGTTTAAAAATTGAAAATTATTGTTTAAAAATATTTGTAAAAATACGTGTGAATGAAAAAGTGTGTTGAAATGCGTAAAATGTTATTTAAAAATTAAAAATGGTTGTTTAAAAATACAAACCAAACACCCCATAGTTTTGTAAAATAGAAAAAATTACTCATTTTACACATTTTGAGCAAAAAAATATTCACATCAGTGGGTATAAAATTGTGCATTTATACACAATTCCTACAGTAACAGTGCATATATACACAGTTACTATAGCTATAGCTGTGCATATTATAATTTTATATTTTTTTCTCTCCCCTTTCTTCTTTTTCCATCTGACTTCTCTCTGTCCCTCTTCCTTGAATGAAGACACGCTCTGCCTCTCCCTCTCTCACCTCACTCTCACCGATCAACTCTCTCACATTTCATCAGATCAACTCTCTCATTTCATCAGATCACCTCACTCTCGCCGACCCACGCCACCGACTCAAGCCCCATCGCCGATCTAGTTTTATTTCTTGCAATGACACAAAAACTCAATCTAAAAGAAACGAGGAATAGAAGAGATTTCAGAAATTGAAATCTAAAAAGCTTCTCTCAATTCCAACAATGGCGGAAGATCTGGTGCTAAACACGGTGATCAGAGACTGGGTCCTGATCCCTTTCTCCGTGGTCACGGTCCTCATCAGATCACCTCACTCTCACCTGTCTCTTTCCGTGGAAGTGATTGCGGGTGTGGGTCGCCAATCTGTTCTTTTCTTTTTCTGGGTTTTTCTGCTGTGATAGTGATTGTGGGTGTGGGTCGCCGATCTGCTCTTTGGTTTTTTGGTTGAGCTTGAGGCTGCCGTGATAGTGATTGAGGTTGTGGTGGGCTATTTCTAGTGATCGCCGATCTGTTCTTTGGGATTTTTTTTACTTTTTTTTTTTTTTTTTTTGGATGTAGGTGTCGATCTTGTTGCTCAGTGGGAGGCCGGAGGCTGAGTTGATGATTGTGGTTGCTTGATGATGGTGGCTGTGCGGGTTGTGTTGGGTTTGCGAGAGAGATGACAGTGTTAAAGAAATGAATATTTTATTGAATAAATGTGTAGAATAGATAAACTGATGTAAATATTTTATAAAAATAAGTTTGTAAAATAGAAAAAAAAGTAAGTTTTTACTTACAAAATAGATGGAAATTTTGTACTAATTAATGCAGTTGCTCTAATATGGTTTCTAATGCAGCCTTTGGGCAACTAATAACATTATAGTCTGGTGAACGACGATCTTCTAGGTACTGGTCTTGGGGAGCGAAGTTACCACCAGGCCCCCTCAATAATATCCCAACCACCCACAAATAAATAATTTTTCTATACAAGTAAATAACTATTGTATGCATTGAGTTGTTTTTTTTTTTTTTTTTTTTTGATGAACAGAAAAATTTTATTAACAAAACAAAGAACAGAGTCTATACAGCAACTACAACATTAAGATGCTCTGAATTAATTACATCCATAAAAGGGGTAGGAGCATAACCCTGACCAAAACATCCAGACAAATTTTTCCCAAGGCACCAAGAAGCTAATACATGGGCAGCTTTGTTTGAATCTCTCGGACTTCACTTAAAAATAAATTGCTGGCCACAGAATGCCCACGAAAGAGTATCGGCAGTTATGGTTGATATTCTCCCAGTGGGGGCTTTAAGAGCTTCAATACATGCTTTGGCATCGCTCTCAACCACTACATTCTCAAACCCACGATTAACAGCTACACAAGTTGCCAAATTAATGGCTTCACCCTCTGCTTGGAGAGGGAGGTTGGTTTAGACAAGGAGAAAATCAGGTCCCCTCTCCAATCTCTTGCCACAATGGCAATAAATGAATGGTCCAGCCCCACCCCCGCATCGCAATTTATCTTTACAACTCCTCGCTCAGGCTTGTTCCAAGAATAAACAAATGGTCTAGACGACACTAAGGGGACATCAGTGAGCACAGCAAGGTGTTCATTAAATTTTTTTTAAGATTATTTGTAGTTCTTTATTTGGGGAAAACTTAATTCCTTTATGAACAGCTTGATTTCTAGCAAACCAAAGTTGCTCCAACACCAAAGCCCCAAATAAAAGGAACTCCTCCTTGTCAGAAGAGCCATGGAAAGAAACTTGGGGGGATAATAGAAAGTTTATAAACTGACCTGGGTTGTAAAACTGCATTGCATCTGGTCTGCAGCCCCAAACATTACCAGCCCATAAAGATCTGGCTGCTTGACAGTAAACAATAAGATGTAAGGAAGATTCAGGTGAGGCATCACATAGAGGACAGTTGGGATCCATGGATGGAAAGAATCTTATCAATTTTTCCTTGGTGGGAAGAATATCTGAGGCAACTCTCCATAAGACCATCTTAAGTCTATCATGTATTTTTGATTTCCAGATTTTTTACTTCACTTGGTCAGGCTCAATGGAATCAAATAGAGCTAGAATTTCCTTGTATGCCGACTTCACTGAGTGTTTTCCATTATGGGATTTCAGCCATAACCAATTATCCTCCCTTTGGCTCACTTTGACTGGGATTTTCTTGATAGCCTTGGCTGAGTCTTTAGTGAATAATTCATAGAGTTTTGACTCGTCCCACCTTGATTTATCTGGAGTTAGAAGCTGTGACACCATCAAGCAACTAGATTGATTTTTAGGTGACAATGGAACCGGTTTATAGTTTGGAAGGTCTAGGACCCAAGGATCTTCCCATGTAAGAATACTTTCCCCACTGCTGGCTTGCTTACAAGTTCCAGCCATAAGTATATACCTAGCAGATTCCACACTCTTCCAAGCCCAAGAAGCCTTTTTGGATGGTTCAGCATTGAGCCAATTTCTTCTCACCTTGTATTTGGCAATAAGAGCTTGCACACATGGTCTGTTGGACTAATTTAAAATCCACCAAGCAACTTTGGAGAGGAGGGCCATATTAATATCTGAGAAGTGCCTAAAACCAAGGCCACCCAAATATTTTGGTTGGCATAAATTATCCCAAGCTAGAAGAGTAAAATAACGGTTTGAATTCTTTAATGGGCTCCACCAGAATTTTCTTAGTATACTGTCCATCTCCTCACATAAACATTTTGGAATGAGAAAGCTTGACATAGTGTATAGTGGAGTAGCCAAGGCTACAGATTTCACTAGTGTTGCTCTTCCCATCCAAGACAAAGATTTGCTCTTCCAACTGCTTGCCTTAGATTCCAGATTTTCTTTGAGAAAAGCAAAGTCCTTCTTCTTGCTGCTTGAGAGGAATAAAGGAACTCCCAAATATTTAGTACCTTGGGATAACTTCTTTAAACCTCTTTGGTTCCTAAGCTGATTCAGAATTTGAGAATGTATTGAGTTTTTCTTTTCAATCACTTCTATTATTGAATCATTTGTTTATTGTTTGTAAATTTTTGGATTGTATAACCTTTTTCTTAAAAAAAAAAAAAAAAACCTAATTCTTACAAACTATTACTATATATGAACAACTTTTTCATTTATAGTGGGCTTCAGTTAACTTAATTGATAAAATCTATTGTTGTCGTTTAAGAGACATGACTTCAAATCCTGATTTCACCAAAATAAACTTAGTGATGTCTCGATTTGATGGTAATAAACAATCATCATAAAGTAAATATCATAATTTTGAAATCTTATTGTATTTATCAAAAACATTGTCATTCATAAAAATTAGCTTCTGTTAATAGTTTAATTAGGTGCAACACGAAGTTTTCAAATCATAATTCTTTATTTAATTTTTTTAATTAAAAAATATATTTATTCATTTTGAAGAAACAGTGAGACCTTACTCAAAAATAAAATAAGGAATAGGGTTGTAAGGCAATCAAAGTCTGTGTGAATTATTTGGCAAAAAAAACAGAAACTATGTGAATTAAGATATAATGAACAAACTATAAAAAAAAGGAGTGCAAATTGCATTTCTTCAATATATTGAACCATTAAATTTTTATATAGTTATTAAAATATTTTATTTATTTTTATTCAATTTTACCCATGAATTGAAGTCTAGCTCCGCCCACAGTAGTCTGGATAGGCGTAGCACCCTTTTTTTTTTTTACGACAAGTTTATCAAACAACTGTACTCCACTGATTTGTTTGGTAAAATTATTATTGTTGTTGTTGTTATTATTATTATTATTATTTTGATGAAAACACATACACAAGAGAGAAGGGATAATAAAATTGTTATTATATAAAAAAAATTAAATGTTTTTTAATTTCAATTTACTCAATCACAAAAAATTTATAAAAAATAAAAATAAAAGAAAAATTAGTCCAAAATTTGGTTGCTATATAGGTAGCATACCAAAGTGGCTACCTAGCAGGAGACCTCTCTTCATGCCATTAATTTGGCTATTCCAACCAGGCTGTCTAGTGGTGACTGGTGACTGGTAAGCCACCACACCATCGAACTTGATCTTTCTTCACATGGGGGACCGACCAATTACCACAGCCTTTTAGTGCACTATCTTAAACAGGAATTCAAGCCATAAATGGTCATTTCCCTTTCCATTCTTTCTTTCCTCCCTACTATGCCCCTACTGGTTTACGTCCACTCTATTATGATTGTTCATTTGTTCTTGATGAAGTATGAAATTAGTAGGCCGTATATTCCCAACTTGAAAAAGGAAGAACACACAATCGGAGTGCACTGATGTGGTGCCTGTCAAGGACCCTTTAATAATTAAGAATTTCCCTCTTGATCTCTATAAACTCTCAAAATATAAGAGTTAGTAAATTTTTCATATACCTTTGATTTGGTGAAGTTTGGCCTTCATATAGGGGATCTTGAGTGGGTCTCCTTATTTGGTGTTGAGGGAGAAATTGATGCCTCTGAATAAAATATGGGGAAGCCAAGCCGAAAGGCTCTTGAGATGATGTCCAAAGGCTTTCGGTGTGGTGATAAGCCTATCCAAGCAAGAAATGAAGGTTGCACCTTGACAAAACAGCAACAAAAGCCCATTAAAAATACTTCACAATAGTTAATTAGTACATTAGTGGTCTTGTTTTGATAATACAAGAAAAATAAATTTTCCAATGGTAGGGTGAAATTACACTTAAAGTCCAACAGTCAATTATTAAATAAATTTAAGAAAATGTTCACTTCTGGAAGTCCTTGTGTGTCTTGGTCAGGGGGATTTATTGTACTTTCAGCTATCATTACATCAATATGAGAGAAGAATTTCATTGTTATAAATACATTATATCCTTCAATAGTAAAACAAAAAGTTAAAATTAAAGGTTCCATGGTGAGAAGAAATGGGTTAATTGGCATGGTGTGAAGGGAGAGAGAGAGATTCCAGCTCAGTGCAGCAAATGTTGAACTAAGATTCTTGGAATATATATATATATATATATATGTGTGTGTGTGTGTGTGTGTGTGTGTGTGTGTGACATGAGTGGGGTAGTGTAGGCTATTTTGAGTGAGTGGGTATGTATGATGGAGTTAATGCTGAAGCTAAGTCTTTAATGAGTAAAGGGTTGTTTATGACTGATTAGGAAGCATTTATGGGCTTAGAATATGCAGAAAATGAAAAGGAAATGTTTGAGGCTAAGTGAGTGTAGGCTAAGGGGAATGATTTATGAGCTTGGGGAGAGTTAAACTACAAGCAAAGCGACAAGAATAACAGAAATTTCAGAGGGGTTGGTGTGTGTTTTGTGGGCTGGTGTGCTTACCCTTTTATAGTGGTGTTTAGGGAGGTATTAATTAACAAAAGTCCAAAACGTAGGACTGGTCAGGAGGCAAAATAGCAAACTTAATTATCCTAGGATTTGGCCATAAATGGGAGATTTGCTTTTGGGGTTGCTTTGTTACTTTGGGTAATATAACACATGGTGAGTATTTGGGGTAATATTGCATTAAATGTCGTGATTTCTGAAGCTAAGTTTAACCAATAGGATCAAGGCAGATATCAAGGAGGAATTCTAGTGTTGCAACTGAGATTTGGACCCTAGGAAGTAGGATTCAACACCCCAAGCTAGGTGTCAAAGTTTAAGCCCACTTTAGAGGGTTCTGCTAGAGATCTCTTTATGCCTTCCAAACCACATGTTCCCAAATTTTCTCCTTTAGGATTCATGGGCTTGGCACATGAACCATTTCTTGAACAGTTTTTACATTTATAGCATTAATTTGTTGAGATTTGGATAACTTGGTTTCAACTCCCTTTCCGCTGGAGATATATTCTTGAGGGAAATGATGAAGTTCCATGCAACTCGACAATTATATCTAAATGTCTTTTTCTTTTTTAATGGTTAGATGTTGCCCATGCAACTCGACACCTCCCCCACTCACATGAAACCCTATGCACTAAGTACCACTTGGACTAAGAAATCGGACTAATTGTCTTGTATTTATTATTTAACAATAAAATATTATCAGTGAAAATTCTTTGATATCTATACTCTTTTTAATAATATTATAGACAAATTATAATCATAACCAATTTTTTTTTAGACACGTAACCAAATATTTTCAAGTATTTTAATCTCCACCATTCCTCCATGAATAATTGAATATAAATAAAATTATAAAATTGATCATCTACAGTCTATCGCACCATAGAATTAAAAATATTAATTAAGAAAAATAAGAAAATTAAAATATACTATGTTTTTTGGAATTCTTTAAAAAAAAAATTTAGAATCCTTTTAATGTTATATAATATAGGCGAAAACCACATTTTCATCCTTACATTTTCAAGCGATTTCCACTTTGGTCCCTATCTTTTATTTTCACCGCTTTTTGTCCCTATTTAGAAAAACGCCATCCATTTTAGTCCTTTCCGTCAGTGCTCTAACGGCAAAGTCCTAAATGACAGACAGAACTATTAAAATAATAATAATAATTTTTATTTTGGCATTTAAAAATGCCACGTCAGCATCTAAATTTAAAAAAAATTAATTTATTAATTTTAACTAAATAAAAAAAAATTAAAAACCAAAAATCACATGAATTGAAATCTAAGTGTGTCTTGAACAAGAACACAAACCCAGATCTAAAAAACAACCATCAATAAAAAAATAAATAGATTCATATTCGATTGCAAAAACAAAAACAAAAACCAAAAAAAAAAAAAAAAAAAAAAAAAAAAAACCACATCCCAGCATCGAGAATCAGGCACAAATGAACCTCATAAACCCATCACCCAAATAAACAAATTAAAAATTAAAACCTTAACAATAACCCAACAAAGAACCAAACCCAAATCTCTAGCAAAACAACCAAACCCAGAAAACCAATAAACCCAACAACCAAACCGATCAACAAAGTAAACCTTCTCCTTTAAACCCATAAATTTTCTTGGAAAACAAACACAAAAAATCCAGATCGGTTGAATTGTGTGAGAGAGAAAATGAATTGTTGATGAATATCAAGTCAGATACCCACAAGAAAAACAAACCAAAACCCCCCAATATTCTTAAACCCAAATAGGCGACATTCTGTTAGTCCTTCCTCTACTCGTTGTTGATGAAGATCGAGTCAAATACCCACAGAAAATGCCCCTTGCTCTGCTCGGCGTTGGTCAAGGAAAAACCCAAAATGCGAAAGGGCTAGTTCAGAGGTTCCTTCCCCTTGATCTGCTCCAAACCACCGCCGATCTCAGCCCCTCTCTCTCTACCCAAATCCAAACAACCACATCTCAGCCTCTCTTTCTCTAAACCCAGATCAAAGCCATATCCCAAAAACTACAACATGAACTTAAAGAGAAAAAGAAATAAGAGAAAGCCAAGAGGGAGAGAGAGGAGTTTGACCCGAGAGGGAGAGAGAGATAAGAAAATGAAAATTCGGTGTTGAATGGTTGTTTGTTGGTTTTTTTTTTTTTTTTTTTTTTAATTTTTGGGTTTGTGTTCTTAAATCTGGGTTTGTGTTCTTGTTCAAAACACATTTAGATCTCAATTGATGTGATTTTTGGTTTTTAATTTTTTTTATTTAGTTAAAATTAATAAGTTAATTTTTTTAATTTAGATGCTGACATGGCATTTTTTAATGCCAAAATAAAAATTTTTATTATTATTTTAATAGTTCCTTTTGCCACCTAAGACTTTGCCGTTAGGGCACTGACGGAAAAGACTAAAACGGATGGCGTTTTTCTAAATAGGGACTAAAAGCGGTGAAAATAAAAGATAGGGACCAAAGTGGGAATCGCGTGAAAATGTAAGGACGAAAATGTAGTTTTTGCCTATAATATATTATATAAACTAGTATATTTTTCATTCATTCTCCTTTAATAGAGTTCATTGGATTCTAGCAATAAAAAGTGGGGGTCCAATTGACTATGAATACGGAAGCCAAACAAAATCTGAGTGGATTTCGATGATGTTAATATTGTCTAATGTGTGGGACTAGGTAGCTAAAACTTCAATCTACAGATAAGCTAATTGGTGGTGACCAAGACATCTTTACAAACATTTTTTTTTCCCAGGATTTGCCTTCTTTACCCCCTTGGTGACCTAACACTCTGCTTGGGCTCACATTCACATTCACAAAGCCATCCACCTTTGGTGTGTACATATACCAATTAATAAATTAATACACCTACCTTAATTTTCACCCAAACTGCTTCTTTTTGGATTTTTTTTTTTTTTTCAATCAAAACCTTTATTGTTCAAATCTCCCTCATTATTGTATTTATCGATTTATAAAAATTAAAAAAAAAAAGCTTAAAGGAGATTCCTTTAAGAGAGTGGATAGAATTTATAAAAATTAATCTAAAAAATATTTAGCAAGAAAATAAAGATAAGGTAAGTAAATTTTTTTTGGTTTTAAAGAGTTTTAACATATGTCATCCACTTCCGATTATTACTCATTATTTGAGAGAGTTTCAAACTTATAGCGTCCGCTCCTAATAATAGCTTTTTATCATTAGATTTTACCAGTTGAGTTAACTGGAACTCACACTTACAGATACAATTAAGTATGTTATAAATCCTAAAATGTTACTGGTGGCTGGGGCAAATAGGCTACATGCCTATATTAATTAAATATGACAACTCATTAATTTGGCACCTTTCTATTTTTTTTTTCTTTGTAAAATTTCTATTAATTTTACTACATACAAATTTCAAACCTCGCTCTCATCGAAAAAGTATTAAATTCTGGTGAAGTTATGCCAAACAGTTGAGCCTTTTAGAGATTACTAGTTGCTGTCCCGTGCAAACCTATTGACTATGAAAAAAAATCCAACAATGAAAGAAGAATTTAAATTATCATTTATGCAATGTTGTTGACAGTGCCAAACAGCCTTAAAAATAAACTTATAGATCATAAAAATATCATTATAATTTAATATAGTATTGATAACGCACCTGAACTTTAATATGTTTAATATAGAACTCTTGATCTAACTTCAAAATAAATTCTACAAAATAGGATTTTTTTTTTTTTTTTTTAAATCAAGTTAAGAAATAGAAAAACTATTAAATTCATGAAAGCAATCTTAGAAGAAAGTGAACAAATAACAATGCTATTTCCATTCAATGACACATATTGAGAGTATATAGGAACAATAACGAAACAACTCAAACTTGTGAGCTACTATGAGTAAAATTTAATAATTTAAAAAAAAAAAAAAAAAAACCCTTGTGTAATAGCCTCAATTGATGGCTATTACATATTGGATCTATTTCAACTGAGTTTCAATTCAAGTGTTTATCTAAAATTTTAAAATTTTTATCAATCTTTGGATTGAATTTTTGCATAACTTGGTTAATTGTATAGTCACCCTATTTCCACCCTTAGACATCACAGTAAACACACATCTATGATTAAGTTGTCACAAAAGGTTTTTATTTTTATTTTTTTATATTCTTTTTCAATTCACCAATCTATGAAGGTTTTGGGGTTAAGGTGAAAATTCTAGATAAATCAACAAATAGTCAAAGGCTTCGATTATATTGCACAGTCACTCTATTTCCACCAAAATTTTAAATTCCGTTTTAGAGGTTGTTCCGAATTAGCTATTGGAACAAAATATTTTGGTATCGAAATATTTTGGTATCGGTGTCTGCCGGTGCACCGTTTCAGGATTACGCACGGGGTATAAATTTAAATATATATATATAATAAAATTACTATTATTTATATTATTAAGCTAAAGTTTTTAAATTGATTTCTTCAAAAAAAAAAGTTTAAAAAAGGATTATATATAAAATTCTAATGCTTCTCAAAATATATATATATATAATTCTAATGAAGGAACGTTCAAAATTAAATATGCTATTATTGTAAATAAGCGAGCATAAAAGGGTATTTGTAAAACATGCAACTTTCCTGGAAACTTTTAAAAAATTCATCATTCCCAAGCATGTGACTCACCGCTCCATATCTACTCAGCCACTACCCTTCTTCCTCTCTTATTTTTACTTTTTCATTATCACAGAACCTTTTCAAACTCTCTCCTCATCTTTTTTTCACCTTCCTTTAATTTAAAGTCTTTAGCCAGAACTCTAACCTTCTCGCCAAATCACAATAGTGTTGAGTACCTCATAACAATCAGACCTACTCATTCCCCATGATCAACTGAGATCAAGTACACGGAATCGAGCAAATCAGCAAATAAGGCCAGCTTTTTATTTTGGCCCGGAAAGAGTAATTCGGCCAAAATGCCGAAATTTCAGATTTTTTTTCCCTCTTAGAAGATGTGGGTGGTTTTGGTTTGTATTGGGCTTGTGGTATAGAGGGAGATGGGAATGAAAGGACAGATGAGTGGTGGGGGAACGGCAGAGAGCTATATTGGGTTTGGCTGTGAATCTGCGTTTTGGAGGAAGGAGAAAGCTATATTGGGTTTGGCTGTGGATCTGCGTTTTGGAGGAAGGAGAAGGGTGGAGGAGAGAGGATATAGGAGGAGTTTGGTCTCCGTATTTTTGTTAATGATGGCATGATCGTTCTTAAATAGGAGAAAGTAGAGACGAGTGAGTGTTATTGTATTTGGCTAGAAGTATAACTTGTGTTAGAGTTTTTTTTCATTAATTAATTATAATATTTATTGAAGTAATGTTAATGTGTAAAATTGTGAACACGTCAACTAAAAGTTATTATAAATATATATATATATTATTGAGTTTATAAATTAAAAAAAAAACATTCAAACCACAAAAAAAAAAAAAAAAAGCCATCGAGTTTTTCTGTAAAATACTTAACCAAATTATATTAAAAAAAAGAAACAAACTACAAATAATTTTGAAATTGTTATGGTTTATGAATTTATTAATGGTTTTAAGATTGAGTTATTGAATAATGATGCTATTTCCTAGTACTTTTTTATTTGGTAATATTTTATAGGGTAAATTCCACAAATCACCCCTGAGGTTTGTGATAATATCCAATTAAGTCCAAAACATTTTAAAACCTACCAATTTTGTCCTAAAAGACAATTCTGTCCCTGAACTTTAAAAAAAAACACCGTTACTTTTTTTTTTTCTCTCTTCTTCCTCTGTCTTCTGTGTCTTTCCTCTCCCCCTCTCCCCTGAGTTCTCCATCTCAAAACATATCCCAAAGTCATCGGCATCAACAACACCACCAATAAAAATCTCTTTCAAAACCAACAGAAACCCAAAAAAATAAAACAGCAAAAATCCAAGCCAAACAACACACATAAATCCCTTTGAAAATTCCCAATGAAATCTCCAAAAAAACCAAACAGATATCCCAGAAAAACAAGCAAAAATCCAAGCCAAACAACACATAAATCCCTTTGTAAATTCACACTGAAGTTTCCCAAAAATCCCAACAAAACCCACCCAAAAAACCAGCAAAAATCTCAGCCAAACAATATAGAAAATCAACAAAACCCCAACTGTCAACCTCATTAAAGAAACCAGAAAAAACACACCATATCACAAGATAGTACCCAAATTTGGAATCCAAATGTCGTGCCACAATCCACAACGCCACCATAAAGAGGATTAGAGAGTCCATTGAATGCAAGATCTAGATCGAAGCACCACCGCCACCACCACCGTGTGGGTTCCGATTTGAGAGAGAAGGGGCGAGAGTCCATTGACGGCGCTGATGGGATCAATCTTGCGGTGGCAATCGGGAAGACCTTGCGTGGTAGTGTTGTTGATGCCGGTGACCAAGTCATGGGCTTTGCCGTGGGTAAGGTTCCGTTAGGGAGAGTTCTGAGATGGAGAACTCAGAGAAGAAAGGGGGAAGACAGAGGAAAAAAAAAAAAAAGTCAAGGCATTTTTTTTTTTTAAAAGTTCAAGGACAAAATTGTCTTTTTAGGATGAAATGGGTAAGTTTTTAAATGTTTTGGACTTAGTTGGTATTATCTTAAACCTCAGGGGTAGTTTGTGGAATTTACCCTATTTTATATTTAAATTAAATTAATTGTTGATTGAATCAGCAATAATAAAGTGGTTCCAAGAACGTGGAATGGCTTTGTAATTGACTTGGGTCTTTGTGATTGGGTCAATTAATTTGTTCACATTTAAAGGATTGTGTTTTCCGTAGGGGTAGCTTTCTTTTCCTTTCTTAGTAGGGCGGCTATCTCTTCTCACTTTTCTCCGTGTCTCCAACTAACACGTGTCCACATCAAACAATACTTGATCAAAACGCTTCCAATCGTCCGATCCCCCACCAGTAACAAAAGGTAAATAAGAGAAATTGTAAGCATACAACAAAATGACACAAAATTTTTACTAAACTTTCATTTTTTTAGTTGTAAACTTGTAATAAGATTCCAGTATAATATATATATTTATTTATTTATTTATTTGTTTATTTTGACCAATAATAAATTGACACTTCAGTTGTTGTAAAAACGTTATGATATTTTGTTGTGTTTTACGTAAATAAAGTAAAACCAAAAGGGCCTTTTGGAAAAGAATTTTGACAAGCAAAATTTTTTTACAATTTTTACACGCTAGTCCCTCCTTCTCACGCGGCGAGGAGGCGGAGCATGCCGACAATAATGTCGGGTTGAAGTTGAACTTGAACCCCAACTAAAAAAAAATTAATATAAAAAAGGTAACACTGACGTCAGCAAAAGTTTCCGTTTATGTGTACCCAAAACAAAAAGGTAACGGAAAAATAGCGCCGTCTCAAAATATCCGTTAAACACTACCCCGCCGTCCTTTGGTCTAATACTCGCCGCGTGGCTTCAAAATCGCGTGCCACGCGTCATTAAGTATTCATGGAGGTCCCCACCACGCGCGCGGCGGGGCTATATTTGTGTATGTGTGAGACAGAGTAGTCAAAGGCCTCGTTGACTGAGCCGAATATTTACATGGCTCACATTCAATACGTTGTTGTTGTTGTAGTAGTAGTACTGTAGTAGTGTAGTACTAGTTGTTGTTGCTTTTGTTGTTGTTGTTGTTGTTGTTGCTGCGCGTGATCTCCACGCTCTTCTTCATGTAGTTCTCTCTGACAGACAGGCTTTTAAGTTGGGGGCACACAAACACGCTTTTGTTTCATGTGTACGTGTAAGGCTGTCTTTATGGAGTTTAGATTAGATTTCAGATTAGGGATTGGATTTGATTTGGCTCCTCACTCGTGAGTTTACAACTTGTACTGTTTTATATTTAGGCCTTTTACAACTTGCACAAATTTTCCATATTTAGATTTTGCTACCATTGAGTAGTTTTTAATGAAGGGTAATGTTATGGAGTATGGACACAACAAAAAATCATAATAATTTCACAAGATTTCTAAATTAATATGCCAACTCACATATCAGTTTACCATAATCTCCAATTAATTTTTTTTTAATAATATGGCATTCTAATTTGGAAATATTATGAAATTTTTATGGCTTTTTGTTGTTTTAATATTACTCTATAATTAATAATACAAAATTCACTTAGTATTACTTGTAAGATAATTCTAAAAAACATAATGATTGGTGACACACCACAACTGTTATTAATTAAAAAAATTTAGGGGCATTTTTATATTGGGGCCTAGGTGGCATTGCCTAAGGGTCGACCCAAGCAATGGAGTCATTATGCGATTGCTGGTCCTTTTTTTGAGCCATAACACTCTACCCTTCAAAGAGTTTCAAGTTTATGACTTCACTATCATTAACTTAACTAAAGCAAGCCCCCAATCCATTTCCATACACAAGTTTGACCCTTGTATGTGCGTATATTAGCCATCTAGGAACATATTTTTCCTTTTATTAAAAAAAAAAAACTCACATGGCATCCAATCAACATAAACATATTATTTTAATCTTTCCATTTGTCACATTACACTTTTTCATCAACCACTTAACAACAATGACGATTTTGACGTAAGAACAAAAAGGAATAAATGTTATTGACTAAAATGAAATTTAAAAAGTTATGGACTATTTTGAAACATGGGATGACCAAAATAGTAATTAAAAATTTTCTTTAAGTAAAAGATAAGATTTACTTTTAGGCTTTGCAGCTCAAGCTTAGTAAATACATGTTGATAGGGGTCAAATTAAATTTAGTTCGTCCAAAGTAGTCATCCATGATCAGACCACGTTCAGAAGGTTTTGCGAAGAAAGAACCCTAATAGAAGCATCACGCGCATGAATAACATCTGTCCATGGGTTACAACTTACAAGACCATTCGATTCCAAAATAGTCGTCCATGACCCAAGGGCATGGACGACCAGACGACACTTAGTGAATTTTAAAGAGAACCTTTTAGGGTTCGATATAATCAAACCACGATTCACTATTTCTAAAATGTGGAGAGGATTCCTCGTAATCCGCTTCAAGTTCTCCATTTTCTCCATTAGCTCCACACATCCCCCATGATAGTAGTGGATCTGAACAAGTAGACTCATTCCTAACTCTCTATAAAAGGATCAAGTCACATTCACCCAAGGTAAGTTTTACCATACACAGTTTCCCATTCTTGTGTTCTAGAAAGAAAACTGACTTAACTATCGAAGGGTCCTTAGCCGAGTTACACTGGTCACCCTTGACAGTCTTTTCTTTTTTTTCAAGTCATAAAACCATCATCATAGCCCGAAACATTCCAGCCTACTAATTTTCGTGCATCATCACATGTTATTATAAGTTAACATTTGATTATTTTGAAATTTTCCGTACATTTGTATACAATGAAATCCGCTAAGGAATTCTAAAAAAAAAAAAAATCACTAAGGAATTAAATTATACATGAGAAGTATCTAAATTGGAACGATAGAATGGTATCCATAGAAATATATTTAAGGAATCCTAGTGGATGTGAACTGCATATGGAAGACACAAAGTTCATACAATTCCGTGTCTAAATTGCAAAAGGATATGCTGAATAGAAAGAAAAAAAAAATTCATTCCGCCAAATTATACTTACATGAATAAAATGCATGCATTAAACATGACCCATCGAATCCCAATGTATTTTTCTTATTTTATTGTTTTATGAGGCATGGGTTTTTGATGAGGTTATGAATTTGTTAAGATGCTATATCATCAATGTGTGAAATAATTCATATAAAAAAATGTGAAATAAATTGAGATGAAATCCTTAGATTGTTGAACATAAATCATAATTTTTTTTTAGTTTAAGTTACATGAATAGAATATATGGATATCTCGAGTTTTCAGATCCACATATTATGAGAGGTTTGTTCTATAAAACAAGTATAGGAGATGATTATATGGACACACTAATTGGCGTATAGACCATTAAATACATCATCATATACTTTTAGCTCTGTTTTTTTGGGTTAAAAAAAGTGTATGCTTTTCATTTATATAAATTTAATACTTTTTTGGGGTAAGTATATACCCAATAGAAAGTATAATTTTTGGATAAATAAACTATGTATGTCAAGTTGTCAACCAATCATTTGAAAGAATAACAGAAAATTTAATCCAACAATGCCCCTTAGTTTTTTTTTTTTTTGGTGAGAAACATGCCCCTTAGTTTGGAATGAAGTTATTTTCAAAATAAAGGTTTGTTAGTTGTAATTTGAGTCTCACCTTTTTTTATTAGTCCATTCTTAGAGCATTCACACCCCAAATGCCAAATGCCAAATGCAAGCATTTTTTAACATTTAAGCCCAAAATCTCCACTCCATCAGAAATTGTAAAAGCCAAGTATTGCAAAAAAATTTGCAATACTGTTATAGTGTAATTCTACATGTAGAATTACACTGTAGCTGAATGGTAAAATGGTATATTATTATTTAATTCTCTCTCTCCTACTTTTTATTAAATGCACTATAGCTAATGTGTTGTACGGTAAATGATGGTGATTTTAGGATATATTATTTTATTATGTAGAAATATTATTTTAATGTGTTGTATTGTAAAATAAAAGTTGAAATGTTGGAATATTGTAAAATGGTATTGTATAATTAATAAATTAGTTTTTTGGGATGGTAAAGTAGAATATGATGACATTTTGGAGTGTGAATACTCTTAGGATTTGTGTAATATATGGACAATCCAATTTGCATCCTATTGGTTGGGGGTAATAGAATACGTCATAATATTAATTTTTTTCAAATGAACTTATTTTCCTTACTTAATTTAATATACTTTGTATATTGCATAAAAGACTAATAAAAGTACAATCTTATCTTTAAAATGTGTATCAATTAATTTTTTAGGTGAAAATGAACTGAACCAAATGAACCTTAAAAAAAAAAAACAAAAATAATAATAATGATGCAATTGGATTAGTTTAAGTAGAGAAAAAGGGAACAATAGGAATGAAGAGAAGAGGTATGAAAAGAAATATCGACATGGCGTAATGTGAATGGTCAGCAGAATCTAACCCAACTGGTTCGTGCTTCAGAAGCCACATCCTGCTTACTCTGTACACAACAATCGCCCAAAAGGAGCGTAGCTTTTAAACACACTCTCTCTCTCTCTAACCTGCCTCTATAAAAACCCACACCCCCCATTTCCTTCCTTTACTCAAACACCGTTTCTGACTCTTTCACTTCTTGTTCCAATCCAATCCAAAACTTTTACAAACCCAAATGGCTCCCAGAGACAGACCCGGCTCCGTCAACCCGGATCCGAACTCCAAGGAGATCCGATACAGAGGCGTAAGGAAGCGTCCATGGGGTCGCTACGCAGCTGAGATCCGCGACCCGGGGAAGAAGACCCGAGTCTGGCTCGGCACTTTTGACACGGCCGAAGAGGCGGCGCGTGCCTACGACGCCGCAGCTCGCGAGTTCCGCGGTGCTAAGGCCAAAACAAACTTTCCAAACCCTTCCCCAAACAACTCCTCCACCCGTAGCCCTAGCCAGTGCAGCACCGTCGACTCCTCTTCCCCGCCGCCTCCTCCACTTAACCTCACTCTCGGCGTAGCCTCCTCAGTCACCTCTCAGTTCCCTATCGCGGCGGCGCGTCCCGTTTACTTCTTCAACGCGTTCGCGAACATGAGCGAGAACCACCGCGAGTTGTGCAGGTTCGTTGGTGGTGGTGGGGGTGGGAGTGCGACCCACAGCGACTCAGATTCGTCATCCGTCGTTGATTTTGATCATACTCGAAGGTTCCTGGATATCGATCTCAACAACCCTCCTCCGCCGGAGGTTGCCTGATGATCTCACCGAATTTTCTTCTCCACCGGTGAAGATCCCGAGTTTCCTTTCTTTCAGATCGTCTTAGCTTCACTATTAGTCCCCAGCCGTTTTTGGCTTTGCGATTGAAAGTAACAGAGAAAAACCCAAAAAAGAGAGAGAGAGAGTTATGTTATGTTTTTTTTTTTTGTTTTAGAGAAATCTAGCTGACGTGTTGTACGGAATCGCTGATGATATATGATGTACATAGATATAACCAAGATGAAGATCTCGCCCATATTTTTGCAACTGAGAAAAACCCATCGTGGGTTTTCTTATTTTTGTTGTTTCTGCTAGCATTATTGTTACTGTTGGTATTTTAATTATAATGTTAAAATCCTTAATTGAAAATCAGTGATCTTCTTTTCTACGTTCATTTTGTCATCCTTTATAGCTTGTTTTGGATCTCTGAATCCTACGTACGTACTTCACAATTTGGGATAGATCAGCATGGTCTTTTCTCCTTTCGGGTATTACTCATATAATTTGTAGTTCTATCTTTTTCTCTTTTGGAAGGATTGGATACAAGAATTTTGGTGGTAATCTTTAACCAAACAAAACAGCCGAAATTCATATCATTAAGCGCTGCGCTTAAACAACTTCAGTTTTTTGTTTTTTCCCCAGCTTCTAAAAGAACCGAATCCAAACATCTCTTAATAAATTTTTTTCTAGCCAAACCTAGTTAAAAGTTTTTTTTTTTTTTTTTCATTTTTCTTAAGTTTTAGATCCAACGGATATATCGCCGGCATTTTTGGTCCTTTAGTGGATGGGTTTGTTTGATTGATTGATTGATTTTCTTTGGAGTAGCAGCAAAATCCAGTTCCTGTTGGGTTTTTTGTCAAGCATCCTTTTGATCTAAAAAAAGAAAAAAGAAAGAGGGTCGTACACATATTAAACTATTTATTTTTAGAATTATTTTCTTGAAAACTAAAAAAATTATTAATACTTTTTTAATTTTTGAAATTTTTTTTTTTAAAAATAAAAATTAATGTGTGCTCTTAGACACACATTAGCAAAATCTAAAAAACAAAAACAAAAATTTGAATATAATACACTCTACTTTGTGCTTTCTTTTGAAGAGAATCCCATATACATGGAAAAAAATAATAATAATGAAAATAGGTTTTTGGTTAATGGTTATTGGACCTGTCTTGTGTATCCACCCGTATGTGGGGAGATTTGAAAAAGGGTCTCTCATCTCATCTATGTTAGAAAATCACAAAAACTAGTAAAGGTGTGAACTTTTAGACTAAAAACGGATTGGTTTGTATGCATACATACTACTGTTACAATTACTGCGGCCAGGACCCTAGCTACTACTGTTACAATTACTGCTGCCACCAAACTGGGCGCATAATTAGAAAAAGGGTAACATCTCTCTCTCTCTCCAAAAGCTTGCGTCAGCGTTACCAGTGGGTCCGATTATGATGTACGGATATCGCACTGAGTGGATGAGTATTATTAATTTAGTAATAGTATTATAATATTACAGGGAGGTATCGTGCTGTGAAAAGCTGTGAAAACGGAGCGGCTTCATGATGAGAAGCATGGGGGGCTCTCTGTGTCTTTGACTGTGCGATCACTTCACTGACCCCCCACCTCTTTTTCTCGTGATTCACGTACTTGTTTGTCCTCTTTGCCACAAATCTCGATGCACACATCAAACGCTTCATATTTACTTCTGTATGGGTCCGACTATTTTTTTTTAATTATATTTATCACGTCCGTTCTATAATAATAATATTTAATGATCCATTTTAGTTACTAATTTGTATTTTTTGAGTAGGAATATGACTTTATTTTACCAATTACACTAAATCGAATACAAATATCCTTCATTACAATTTTTTTTTAATTTTTAATTTTAATTCTGGTTGGGTTTATATATATGAGACTTACTAACATGCTTTTAGAACATATATTAGTAAATTATTTTAATTATATATATAATTTATATATATATATGTGAGAATATTTTTTTGTGTCCCTTTATTAATAGAGGCGGCACCGACGGCGAAACAGCTCGTTATTTAAGAGACCGAATCAGACGCAGGAGGGTCCCACAAGAGTAATTCCGTGTTGACGAGGTTCATGTCGGGATTCGGGTTGTCGTCACGTCACGTGGACCTCTCCACCGTCCGATAATAATTACTATAAATACTACTTTACTACTCTACTCTACTAGTTACTATTACTACTAGTATTATTTTAATGTAATTTATTTATGGTATTATGGTTTTGCGCCTCAAGTTTGTTTCACGCATTTAGCAAGTTCCCCCTTTTTGGGGCCATTTAGAATGTGTTTAAATTATCATTTTTAGTTTTTTTCTTTTAAATATATATAGGTAAAAAAGTGTGTAAATATATATATATAATATTATTTAAAATTTAAAAACTTGTGTTTAAACTAACGTAATAAATAAACTAATTTTTCAAAATTGCGTAACAAATTTCCCAACCTGTCAATTTTCGCGACACGCATTTTTGTCCAATGGTGTGGTATTACTATTACTATTGTTTGTTTTTGTTTTTAATGTCTTGATGTGATGTTGTTGTTTTGGTTGAGTGGGGGTTAAGATATAATGGATTTATAATGCTTGCGTTCAAGTAATCAGAAATAGAGAGAGACAGACAGAGCGATGTGTGTTGTTGTGTTGTCAAAAGGTTCTAAATTTATTGGTTGTCACTCTTTTTTGTAGTTACTTCTTCACAAATCAAGGTTTGAGAATTTATTGTGGCTGTTTATGTTTTACCCAACCTTCTTAAAAACACAACAAAAAGATTAATAAAATTTTATTACTACAATTTTGATAAATGAAGCTTGTGTTTCATTACTTTAATCTACCACGCAAGGGTAATGATACCAACAAGAAATAGTGGGTGAAGTAAAAGTAGCACGTAACGTTAACTTTTTTTTTTTTCTTTTTTTCTTTTTTTCTTTTTTTAAATTTGTTTGTTTGAAAGTTTAATAACGTGAAACCGTTTAAGCATGAGGACTATAATATATGTTTATGTGTTTTTGCGTTAAATTCGTGTACCATGAGGAGGACCAAAGACAAGTTCAATAACTCTAATATTATATATATGATTAAATTGTAAAAAGGACTTAGTGTAAACCGTTTACCCCTTCTAACGAAGACATGTCACATTATCATATTATTAAAACATAAATATTTCAATTTTTAAGTAACAAGTTGACGTGATGATATTAGGTGTGTTAGAATATATTGAGTTTTAAATAAGAGTTCGAATTTGGTAAGGATAGGTTGTAAAACTCATTTTTTACATCATCCAATAAGAGATTGTCACATTATCTTCTTACTTAAAACTCAATACATCTTACCACGTACATAATAATATCTCAACAAACTCACAGTTAAGTTGAATTTTCAAATTAGTATTAGAATTGATTAAGTGTGGTTGTATTTATTCTTTAATATGTAATATAATGATGTGACATGTTAGGATTGGAAGGATAAAACTTGGATTTTACACCATATCTTTATAGAAATTAATTTCTTAAAGTAAAAGGCTAATATGACAATCTCTTATCAGACGGTGTAAAACATGGATTTTACATTCATTAACGAAAATCGTACATTTCTTATGAAGTGACAAAATTACATTGAGACTTGAGGGCACGTGGCCTCTCCAAAAAATTTTGTATAGTATTTAAAATTATTTTTATAATGTATACTTAAATTTTTATAATTTAAAATTTTAAAAGTAACATTCACCTCCCTCTTAAGGTTCCATATTGTGTGGCAAGCTTGTCCACGGACTATCAACACTTTGACCTCCTCAATACTATTTGCAATGCTAGCTAGAGAGTATAAAATTTAACAAATTCCCTAAAGGCAATAGTTTAAGAAATTTTTTTATTGAAAAAGAAAAAAGCATTTGATTCTTTTTACAAGTTTTTATATTTCTAATGAAATTAGTATTAAAATTTTCCTAAAATTATCTATTAATAAATGCCCTAAAGACACCTATTAACATGACTCATAATACAAATACAAATACAAATAATTTATTTTATTTTTTCAAAATTAATTCCCAAGAGAAAAAGGAACATGAACAAGAGCCCTTACTCTCTACTTTCTATCTAGCATTGCAGATAGAATTGACGAGGTTGAGGTGTTGGTAGTCCGTGGACAAGCTGGCAATACAATATGGAACCTTAAGAGGGAGGCGAATGTTACATTTATAAATTTAAATTTGAAAATTTTAAGTATACATTATAAAAATAATTTTAAATACTATACAAAAAAATGTTGGAGGCCACGAGTATGGTTATGTATGGGTTGGGTTGGGTCAAATTGAGGAGATTTTTCGACCCAACCCATCATGGTGAGTTAAAAAAAATCAAACTCAACCCAACCCATCACAAGGGTTTAACCCAACCCACATGGATCGGGTTGGGTCGGGTTGAACTCATGGGTTAGACAGTTTTTATTTTACTTTATTACTATTATTATTAAACTGAGCAATATATATATATATATATATTTATATCCCACTTGTGTCACCTAAGTTGATAAACAAAATATTTATGAACTAGTATTCCAACTCAGTTATAAACAAAATATATCCAACTGAGTTGATAAAAAATATATACGTGAACTAATATTCCAACTCAGTTATAAACAAATAGGAGCGGAATGGGGGAGTGGGAGTGGGAGGTGGCAGAGAGAGAAATAAGATTGTTAAGGTTTGCGAGGTAATTGGGGTTTATATAGAAAGAGCCGAATAGGAGAAAAAATTAAATAAAAAAATATTAATAAAGTAATATATTTTTAAATTATATTAAATGAGTTGAGTTCAAGTTGCACCTAGTGTAATTCTAAACAATGTTATACCACTCAATAACTTGTTATTAAATTCATATTTTGGAAATCTTACCGTTGGATTGCATGTTTTATATGTTTTTAACATGCATGTCAATTTTCATGCTAATCGGATGTTATTTATCATTTCATCCATAAACTCATTTTTAATGGATTATTTTAAACTACAAAAATTTAAATTTAAATAATTTGATTAATAACATGGCTATTGATATTCGATCACCTTGTTTGCAAGCATGAAGAATATATGAAGATAATGTAATCCAACAGTAGATTTGTCAAAATTGGCATCTTATTAAAAAATATTGAATGGTGTAATATTACTTAGAGTTACACCAAATGTAATATGAGTCCAACCCATATTAAATATATATAATTTAAATTTTAAATATATAGGTGGGTTAGCTCGGGTTAGGTGGGTTTATGATTATTATGACCCGAACCTAACCCGACCCACTATTATAAAAAAAATTTATAACTCAACCAATATACCAACCCCTAAAAACCGACCTAATTCGGCGGGTTGGGTTGGGTTAGATCGATTTTGGCGGGTTGGTGGATTGGTTGCACACTCCTAGCCACAAGCCCTCAAGTCTCAACGTAATTTTATCACTTCATAAGAAATGTATGATTCTTGTTAATAGATGTAAAACTCATACTTTACGCCATTCAATAAGAAATTGCTACATCAACATTTTACTTGAAACTTAATATATTCTAACACATCTAAAGAGCAACTTTTTTCTTAAAACCTGAAATAACTATAATCCTTGCATTCCTTCTCCCAAAACATATATATATAAATATATATATATATATATATATATATAATATGACCAAAATTGTGACAAAGAAAAATGTGAAAACCCACCATTTTTTTTCCCCTTGAGAAGACACCAAAAGAAATTCACTGCACGAGATTACAAGAAAGTACATTGGAGTCAACTTATAATGGGCCAAACCGGCAAAGTCGTTTATAATTATAGGCAGGCGTTAAAACTTAAAAGTCTGAAAGCATTAAGCATTATATGGATATTTTTTTTGAGAAGCGCATTATATGGATATTTAGTAGCCTTCCCAGACAAATGACAATGCTCGTGCCGTTAGTTTCATATTCAACATCCAATATGAAATGAGGATAACTTGTAACTAATTGGGTCCCACTCAAAAATTTAGTCAACAAGCAAGGTGCATGAATTGTTTTGTGCCCACACATTCTTGTCTCTCATATTGCGAAATTTGTGAATTTGAGTTGATTGATGTACTTTCATTTAGTGGCAACTTGTAAAATCTTAGGCCGGTTTCATACACGTATTTAAATGATAGTTTTTAGTTTCTAAACAATATTATATGTATTTTTATACACTTTTTCAACTACACGTATTTTCAAAAAATACAAATAACATTACTAGAACAACATTACCAAATGAACCCCTTATTTTTCAATCCAAATGAGGATTTCATGGGAACTTAAAAACCGTGTTTTTTTAAATAAAAAAACAAATTAAATAGATAATGTGAAGTAAGGATTGAATACGAACCACATATTTGAGATATTACAAATAATAATATTATTATTATTATTTTTAGGGGTTATTACTTAAATACCAATTATATTCAATTCTTTAAATAAAAAAAAAATCAAACACGCTGTAACATTTTTTTTTCTTTCTAATATCAACACAAAATGTAACCTAAACCTTGTCAATTTCTTCATGTAATTTGAGACATTGCAATAAAAGTTCACAATAATTTTCTTTTTTAAACATAGAAATGATCAATTAGTGATTAGCAATATCTATTAATTTGTATTTTTTTTTTTTTGTTGGATTCATTCCGTGCCAATTTGATTGTAATTATTTCAATCATTTATCTGTATTTTTGTGGGGTTAATTGTACATGAGTTTAGTGACTTAGTCTACAATTGGTGAAGAATTGCACAAGTCAGGTGATTTTGTGACTGGTTCGGGACTGCAGCACCCCCAAAATGTCATGTGAGGAGCACATGCTGGAGATTCGAAATTTTGTTATGACAGGTAGTCTCATGAGTAACTTACGGGTAAGCCAACTCACGAGTAAATCGCGAGATGCTCTGACATCTGGAATTTTGTATGTCTCTTCTCCTCATTCACCCATACTAAATATACCATCATTACTTACGAAATTGTAAGAAGAGTTTCTGAGAGAAAACCTTAGAAACACCATTTGAGAGCTAGTGATTATCATCCAACAATTCACTACACATTTCTCTTTATTTTCTCTACTCTTTTCCCTCTCCAATTCACATACCCAAGAGAGGAGATCCATCCAAACACAACTCATACAACATTTGAGTGTTTTGAGTGATTTGGACCATTGGGAATCATTGGAGCTTGACCACATATTCAATCAGTAAGACGTGGTGAAATGGTGATGCAATTGGACTTAATTACGAGATCCAAAAAGCTAGTGAAGACAAGACTCTGAGAAATCAGTTGGTAGTTGGAGCTTGGAAAGCTCAAATACTTTGGGTAGCTTAAGCTTAGAAGGTCTTTGTGTATCTTGTACTCCAACTCATTTACTAGTGGATCATTTTGGCTTGTCGGGCCGCGAAGAGGTTTTTCCATTAGGTTCTCCGGTTTTCCTCTTTGATAACACATCCAATGTTATCTTGTGTTTTCATCCTCTTCTCCATACTACTCTTGTTTAATTGCTATTGTCAATTATGTTTGTCCATGCTATAGTTGATAACCTCGGTTGATTAATTTGCTAATTATGTAAATTCTACATTAATTGTTAGCATAAAATTAATCTAGCTGTAATTAAAATTGAGAGTCGTATTTGCACCTAGTAATTAGACTAGTATTTTCACTATCGTTTAACAAAATACTCGTTTCTCAAAAAAAAAAAAAAAAAAAACAAAATACTCTTTTTTTTTTTTTTGCCTAACCAAATGCTTCGTCTTTATAATAAGTCAAAATATTAATCTTACTCATGTGATTCTCACCTAAAATAATAGTAATAATAATAAAAAATCTTACTCCTATAACTCGTGAAGTAAAACAATTAAGTTAAAATGATTATTAATGAAAGATACAGATACAATGATATTCCTAAAATGTTATTTGCCTTTTTTGTTGTTGTAAAATATGGTATTTACTTTATGTTAGAAGAGGCACACATTTTAATAAGAGCATTCATAGTAGTGGTGCTAGAAAATTTAGCTTTTAGCAATTCAAAAAGCCACTTTATTTATTTTATCACTTTACTTTACAATACACCCAACATTATGTTCTATTTTAACATACAACATATTAAAATAATATAAATAATTTCTACCCATAACACCATTCACAACCTCAAAAACACCCACAAACAACCATACCCTCGACCAAATACTTAATTCACAACTACATAACACCCATACTCATAGCTAAACATCCATATTAGCAAGCCACCATCCATAACTCTCCCCATAAAATTACATTGAAGACCTAGAAAAATTCTCAGCAAAATACAATTCATATACATCCTTTCATCTTCAACCTCAAGCCAAAAGTCAAAACTCCTCTAGTAGACCATGGCAGAATTCATCTTCAACCTCAAGCCAAAAGCCAAAACTCTTCTAGCACACTATGGCAGAACTCATCTTTAATAGGGCCGCAAATGAACCAAGCCGATTATGAACAATTCGGGGTCGGCTCAATAAAAAGCTCGTTTATGTTTATTTGTTTATAAATAAGTCAAGCTTGATCCTTAGTTTTAGGCTCATTTAATAAACAAACCGAGCCCAAGCAAAAAAATTTGTTCACGAACAAGCTCGTGAGCTATAAGGCTTGATACAAAACAATTCAAACATAGACTCAATTATAAGTTCATATGTGTTAACTAAATATACTCATTACACATATTTTAATAATAGCATGACCAACATGGGACTAGTACCCATTACCTTAATTTTTTCATTCCTCCTAAACTGACCAAGAACCACTTTAGACTTTAGTTACATTTAAAAATTAATTAATTAATTAAGTGGGCCACATATAATCCTTCCCAATCAATCATCAAATGTAAAGTTATAAAACATGTTAGTATTTTCCTATTCATAATAGTTACAAACAAATATTTTTCTAGTTCTTTACCATCTAATGTGAATGTAAAAATTGTATTTTGAACAATTGTTGAAGTCGTAGACAAGGAAGGATGAATGAATGAATTTAATTATGTAAAGTTTTAATTTGAATAATGGCTAATCATAAGTAGGATTAGACGCATGACAAAACGAGTATACTATTTTTCTTCTTCTTAATTTTAGAGATTTAAGCATTTGGTAATGTAATTTCTTATTTCTCAAGCTCAAAAACTTGACCTGAGCTCGAGTTTGAGCTTAATATTAAGTTTGAGCTTGGTTTGATTAATTAATCAAGCCAAGCCAAGCCAAGCTCAAGCTTTTTGGCTTTCCCACAAGCTCGAGCTCAAGCATTATTTTTAGGCTTGTCACGAGCTCGAGCTAAGCTTGAACTTTTGACTTTTCTTGATGAACCATGCTTGAACATGCACTACTTAACAAAGCTTGGCTCATTCACAACTTTAAATTATTCAACCCTAAGCTGAAACCCAAAATCCACAGAAACCATGGCAATCAAAACCCACTAGCACACCAAACATAACCCAAGACCACCAGTGTGACCCACCACCCACAATGTGACCTATGGCCAAGATTGGTAGATCAACACACCAAACACAACCCACGACCCACGGTGTGACCCACTAACCCAACCACTGCATCCCTATCAACGACCTACCACCACTTCAACAACCCACAACCAGATCGGAACCCCTCGGCCCAACCACCACATCCCTATCAGAGAGAAAGGAGAAAGGGAGAGAGAGAGGGATGAGAAAGAAAGGAGTAGATTTAGCAAAAAAGAAGAATAAAAGAGGGAACAAAGAGAATTCATGGAGAGAGAGAGAGAGAGAGAGATAATAAATTAACATTATTTGTGTTTAACTTTAAGTTACAGTGAGCTGTTAGAGATGACAGTTTATAGTAGTTGAGAGTTAAAATTTTTTAAGTATTTCACCTTTGATGTTGTTGGTATTTTTAGTGTGTTGGGTGCTAAAATAGCTTTTTAGCACCATTGTTGTGAATGCTCTAAGAATCTTTTTTATTTTTTATTTATTTTTTATAGAAGAATGCTCTAAGAATCTTGTTTGTCTTTTAAAAAGAAAAGAATGATATAAGAAAATTTTGGAGGGAAGAATAATATAGGAAATTAAATTCCTAGTTTTTTTTTTTTTTAAGAATGATTAATTTTAGGATAACCCAAAAAAGAATAATATAAATTGTTATGTTGTATTTGTCCTATTTGAATTAAATTGCTAAACGTATTATAGTTTAACTAGCATTTTTTTTGTGTGTTCAAATATCACTTTTTTTTTTTTTTTTTTGGGTGAAAGTTTAGAAACTTTATTAAATATCATAGTTACAAAATTACAATCAACTGCTAACACAACATCAAAAGATGAAGGAAGACCCTTCAGCCAAACCGAGATACCAAAAAATTTGTATCGAATCTCCCATTTCACTATTGAATTAAAAAAAGATTGTATTAACTATTAATTCATTACCCAAAAGAAAATTTTAGATTATTGTTAAAAGTCCTCCCTAATTGAATTGAATAATAAATATATCAATGTAAGTATCCAAAGTCATTCGAGTACTTACCCAAAGCTTCAATGATCTGAACATATTAATTTTCATCATCAGATTCAAATGTTCGCAACAGGATTGTATGGATCATATAATTAAAAATAGTTTTTTTTGGTAAACTAATCAAAAATAGTTAGCATTATAGATTTGATAGTTTTAATAATCACTATAATAATAAGCCGCCGGCAAAATCCGCCGCGTTAATAGTTAAGTAAATTGTTGTAAGCATCGCTTTAAGTTAATTATTCTAAAAATCATGATTTGTATCTTATATATTTCTTTAAAATAATTTTTATAAAACGTTAAAGAAAATTTAAAAAAAAAAGAAAAAAAAAGAAAGGGAAAGAAAAAGTAGGCAAAACAAAAGGGAGAGAAGATACAAAAGACGTTTTGGGGGGTGATGTTGAAAAAGTTGAGACCAATTCCCCACCATTAATATATATTTTTATCGTTTTCTTTTTTATACATTTATTAAAAAAAAAGAAAAAAAGAGAGAGAATTGATTGGAAGAGACAGGAATGGTCCACGTGTGAAGTGTGAACAGACATCGTAGGTGGAGGCGCGGCGGCCGCATTTGGGGTGGGACCCGGTCGTCTGAAATCCGTGTCCGTGACTCGGGAGATTTTTTCATGTCGCTCCCTCCCTCGTGGCAGTTGTACTATGAAATGGACGTGGGACCAATGAGGGAAGTCCACGTGGAGTGATTCACGTGGGACGCTATGTACGGACCGCGTTGAAAGAAAGAAGCGGTGACGGGTGCGGTGGTGACGTGTATTTTGAAATTGACACAGACAGTTAAGTTTAAGTAAAAAAAAAAAAAAAAAAAAGTTTTAAAAAGCTGTCAGTGCGGGTGCGAGTGCGGGCGCGTAGGCGAGGATTAAGTGCTTGCTGGTCCTGGGTGTGGGTGGGTGGGAGGGATATGGGAGAATGGGCGACGAGATACATGATTGGTGGGACCCAATTTGGGTTGAGTAGTTGCGTGGTTGCGCGCCACGTGTGGGGTCTCTATGAATTTAGAAAGTGAGAGAGAAAAGGGCTTGTTTTGATGCAAAAAAGATAAGAAATTGAATTTGATTTAATAAAGGGATTTTTTTTGGTGTGGTTTTGGGCGGCTGATTGGAATGGTGTTACTTTTTTACTTTGCTGTGTATGAGTATGACAGCCCGTGTATTGTTGGACCATCAAGTGATCCAACACCCCTCCCTCTATTGATTTGCAGTGGTGTGAAAAGGGTTCTTTCTGTTTGGTGGATTTGTATATTCTAGATATGGGCTACCATTTTCTTCTATAATTTAATACATATATATATATATTTAAACTATGCTTGTTTTAATTTAAAACTTTCATATATTTTTATGTTCAATTTATGTATATTTTTTTAGCCAATCAATAATTACATGTGTTCACTTACAAAACTATACTTAAGTAATTATATACAATTATTTTAAGTGAGTCATGTGCACATAACAAAATACACGTGTAATATTGGGATAAAATTTGACTACAACTAAGTTATAACTGTATTTACAGTGACAGAACCAAGATTCTAAGTTAAGGGGGGGCCAAAGCATATTCAAAATTAAAAAAAAAAAAAAATTTGTGTCAAAAATAAGATTAAAAAAAAAAATATTTATATTCTATATCTTATAGTTGTATTGTACTGAAAATTAGTAAAAAGAAAAAAAAAAAATCTGTATTTTGGTATTAACTCAATTTTTATATATATTAAACTACCACTCCAATTTGTATTTTGGTGTTTAAAAAAAATAATTTAAGCCAAAAACGATAGAACATCTATTGATGGTTCTTAATAACAACTGCAAAACAAAACGTTTTTTAGTCCTCTGTCAAACAAAACTATAATACACTTTGTGAAATCAATCATACATCTACACATCAACTAAAATACATTTCACATTTTTTGGAGTTAATTTACTGTATTTATCAAAGACAATCAAAAGTTTCGAAAAAAAAAAAGGTAGATAATCTAGACAACACTAAATATTATTGCTTCCCAAAAAATAACATTAAAGACAATAACAGTTGCCATATTTAAGTTTTAAACTTCCTGATTATTTGTATTTTTTGTTTAGACTGATTTTATGGTTTATTTTGGTTTGTCTATAGTATAGATTATTAGTGTTATTCTTGGAGCTATTGAGTATATTGGATTTGTGATTGGTTGTGTTGGTATTTTTTTTGTTTGTCCAAAGGTTTTTCTTCTTATTCTCGGGGGAAATGGGCAAAGGGGATGGACCAAAATATTTTTTATTCGGTATCATGGGTTAATTTGTAAACTTTTGTGGAGGGGGCCCAAGAATAAATATTTTAAGGAGATTTTAAAATTTATGTGTGTATATATAAATAAATAAATAAATAAATAAATATATATATATATAAATAAGGGGCCATGGCCACCACCACCCCAGCCCTTAAGTGGGTTCGTCACTGTGTATTTATAATATCTTAATATTAAATGTGAATTTTGACAAATCTACCATTAAATTACATTTTCTTCTTACATACTCTATGCTTGCAAAATTTCCAAAAGATCAAAGATCAATAATTATGTCATCAATCAAATATTTAAATTTCAAGTTTTTGTGATTTAAAATTATGCATAAAAAATAAAATTATAGATCAAATACTAAAGAATATCCAATTGGCACAAAATTTAAAATATATGTTAAGGATATAAAGAACATGTAATTTAATAGTTAGATTTTCAAAATATGTAACTATATTATGGGTGATTTTCAATTTGGTCCACATATTTTCTTTTTTCAAAAAAACGATCAAGATCTTTATATATTAGAATTAGCCAAATCAACTTGTGCAGTACATTAGCAATGTTTGAAGGATATTGATCTATCCATTCTAACAGGTTGGGATTAGAGATAGCTCGCTTAGCAAGGGCGTAAGCAACACAGTTTCCTTGACGACGGACATGATTGAAGCTGATGGATCTAAAAGAAGCAGACATGAACTTAGCACTTAGATTAAGTGGCCGAAGTGGGCAAATGAGTCTTCGTTGGCATAGAGAGCTTTGATAATTGTTTTGGAATCACCCTCAATAATTATTTAATAAAAAAACCAATCTCCAGAAAGAATTTAAGGGCTCTAATAGCTGCAAGCCTACAAAATGCTTCCAGTTCTTATATAGAGTGAGGAAGAGAGACTTGCTAAGAAAGTGCAACCATAACCAACCCCTCATCGTTGTGTATAATCACCCCACAAATCTGCATTACCTTATGATTTCAACACAACACCATCAAAGTTTGTCTTTAAAAGCACATTTGAGGGGGATGCCACCGAGCTTGCTGCCTTACCCGAGAGGTATTATGGGCTGGGCTGAGACTGCAGAATTCTTGATAACGATCTCTTGAGAGCTGGATGATTTGAAACTTGAGTTTATTTAGAAGAGCACATTTCAGTCATTTTGATTTTTAAGTTTTGAAATCGTTGTCCTTTTGATCTCTACTGTCATATCATTAATGGAAGAAATAGACGTGGCTAATGGATTGCATTGCTGGAGCCATATCAGCATTTTTTTTTTTATAAAAAAAAAAGTTTATTTCTTCTTTGACCAAAATTTTTATTTTTCCTTTCAATATTTCCTAATTTTTCTTGATAACCAAACAAATCTAAATTTATTTATTCCCTTATTTTTGTAGATCCAACAATTACATATATCAACACTTGATTTTTTATTTTCAAATTTTCAACTCCTCGCCTTCTGTAACCTTCAATTCATTGTCTACAATCCCCAATTTTAGTTTATTTATTTATTTATTTATAATTTTCTTTGACAATTCTACACCTTTCATATTTTCCATCTTAAGTATGGTCATAATACAAATTGATTTTATCATTTTCACAACTACATATAAGGGTATAGGCATCAAGATCTTCTAGAGTTCTTAAGAAACTCTATCAAATAGAGTTTCTTTATTCTTGACCCTTATTTTATAATAAGTCGTCCAAATTATGTCATGTATTCTATCCACTAACATCCATAAAGTAATGAAGAAAAGTTAATTCGAAATCCAAGGCTTTACTTCTCACGTTAGGTGAGCTTTACTTCTCACGTCCTGTGAGCTCTACTTTCCCTATTTTTTCCTTCCTAATATGTGGGAAGACCAAGAGTGTGTCCACTAGGAGCTGTAGCTTGTCTAGACAGTAAGGAGGCAGATACTAGTTGTTACCATGGAATCTGAGGTGCTTGAATGTATACAGAACATGAAACTCACTACAGAGGAAGACGAAGCTATGTCAATCCGATCAGTGAGGAGAGACAAAATCTTAGAGGAATTCTCCCTAAGCCTCGTAGGGCGATTTCTCACATTGAAGCAAATAAACTTACGGGCTGTAAAAAACTTGCTGCGGAATATGTGGAAGCTGGGTGACGATATGAAGATAATTGAAGTGGGTGAGGGGCTTTTACAGTTCAAATTCTCGATGGAAAACCAATTGCTGTGGGTTTGGAACAACGGACCCTGGTGCTTTGACAACCACCTTTTGGCTTTGCGAAGATGGGAAAAAGGGATGTTCGTCAGGTCAGTAACGTTCTCGAAACAACCATTTTGGATTCAAGTGTGGGGTCTGCCGTTTGATCTCATTAATGAAGAGGCCGTAAGTGACATTGGTAGGAGTATAGGTGAGTTGGTGGAAGTTGACTGTAAAGCCTTTAGCTCGGACCAATCCAGGTTCTTGTGGATATGAGTGGAGGTCCCACTTGATAAACCACTCCGGTGGGGAGGTCTAGTGATTAGACCGGAAGGAGAGACGTTGCGAGTGGATTTCAGGTATGAAAGGTTGGTGGGATGGTGCTTCAATTGTGGTCGGATAGGCTATGACCAAAAGGAGTGTTCGTCACCGGTGAACGCCGAGGATGGAGACCGACCTTATGGAGAATGGCTCAAGGCAGGAATAAGGGGGAGATCGGTGGAAGCAGAAGGGGCTCAGAACCATCCAAACTGAAGTCAGCAAACCCCACGGGCCAAAACACGAAACCGAGAAACCAATGGAACCCGAAACCAAAATTTCGCCAAAAAACAAAGATGTAAATGCCAACCCGGTTTCTGCGCAACCTCAATCACATTATTTACTCCCCTAATCACGTCCCATGACCTCCATGCACGTTTCCACCACGTCACCACAGCTGGCCACAAATAATGCAGTAGTTACAAACTAACTGAAATCAAATACCATCAATACCCAACCCCATAACGCCACATTAACACAGCCACAGTTGGATAACCAAAACCTTCCAAGTTCAGGCCAACCAAGTTTAATGCACCCATTTAACACCACTGAGAATTAAGCCAACAATTTATTCCCTGTCCTAATTAGGTACGGCGCAAAACAAACTGATCCTCAAACCCTAGCCACATCAACCCCACGTGACCCACTTAAAGCACCAATAACTAAACACATGCAGAAAAAACCCACACGTTTCCTAGCCAAAACACAACCCGAGCCCTCACAAACTAGTCTTCTGAAAGTAGGCACAAAGAGACAGAATGATAATAGCAACCATGGGAATGATGATGCAAAGCGGTTCAAGGTCGAGGAAAGGAAAATACAAACAGGATTATCAATGGTGGAGGCTGATGTTTAGCCTCGTCGATCACAATGATTGTCCTAAGTTGGAACTGTCGGGGGCTTGGGAACCACTGTGCAGTCGAAGTCCTCTCTGAACTGGTGAGGAAAAAAGCTCCCATAATTTTGTTCCTCATGGAAACAAAATTGACTGATAGAGAGATGAAGCCAATTAAGACGGAATTAGGTTTTTATGGTTTGCTAGCTATGTCATGCAACGGACGTAGAGGTGTATTGGCAATACTTTGGAAGGAGGAGGTGACTGTGGACACACAAACATACTCACCAAACCGTATTGATGTGACCGTACACACACAGACTTCACCTATTTGGAGACTAACAGGAATATATGGCCATCCGGAGAAAGAACGCAAACCTAAAACATGGAGACTCATGAGACACCTATATGCCCGAGCATCTCTACCTTGGGTATGTTTAGGTGATTTCAATGAACTGTTGGCCTCAGACAAAAAAAACGGTGGCAATAGGAGATCGATGGCTCCAATGGTTGAGTTCCGACACACTCTCCTCCATTGTGGGTTGGTTGATATGAGATTCAGTGGATATCGTTTTACATGGAGGAATGGTCGGCAGGGGCGGCCTTTGTTGAAGAGAGATTAGATAGGGTAGTTGCAACAACGGAATGGCGTGAGATCTTCCCTAGAGCAAAAGTGAGTCACCTTTCAGTATCCTCTTCTGATCACAACACTATTATGTTGGACATGGCACCACCCACTCAACCCCAGAGACAACAACACAAAATCCAGCGGTTTGAAGAGAAATGGGTGGCTCACATCGATTGTGAAAGGATAATCCAAGAGTCATGGAACCAGATACAACCTCATGGTAGCCTTATGTTTTTCCTTTTTGAGAAAATTAAAAAAAAAAATGTAGAATGGACCTCATAGCTTGGTGCAGTGTCACATTTGGGAATACTAGAACTCGCCTTGAAGCAAAACAAGGAGAGCTTACCACATTGATGGAAGAAGGATATGGGCAGAACGTGGAGAGGATACATGGTGTGAAGAAGGAGATAAATGAGCTCTTGCACCATAAGGAGGTATTTTGGAGACAAAGGTTGAGATCCACATGGCTACCGGCGGGGGATAAAAATACAAAATTCTTCCACCAAAGGGCGAGTCAGCGAAGAAGGAAGAACAACATTATGGGGTTTTATGATGGGGAAGGATAGTGGCACATTGATGAGGATAAAATTGCCAGCATAGCAGAAGAGTTCTACAAACAGCTATTCACATCTTCCATCTCACTGGATATGGAGGATGTAATAGATTCTGTGGATCGGGTGGTGACAAAGGTATGGTACACTCGTTGACCCGCCCCTACACGAAGGAAGAGGTGAAAACTGCCCTTTTCCAAATGCACTGGGACTTGATGGTATGTTGCCTTTCTTTTTTCAAAAATTTTGGCATATTGTTGGACATGATGTTACTACTGCTGTATTATCTGTTTTACACTCTGGAAGATACCTAAGAAAAATGAATTACACACATATTGTTCTTATCCAAAAAAAAAAAAAAAAAAAAATGATCCAGAATATATCACAAACTTCTGACCAATTAGTTTGGGAAATGTTGTATCACAAATTATTTCTAAGGTTCTTGCCAACCGGATAAAGCCCATATTACCCAATATTATTTCTGACTCACAAAGTGCTTTTATGCCTTATAGAATTATAACAAATAATACTACAGTGACTTTTGAAATGATCCATCGTATGAGAAACAAGAGACATAGAAAAAAGGACCACATGGCGGTGAAACTTGACATCAACAAAGCATATGACAGGGTGGAATGAGAGTTCCTCCAAAGAATAATGCTAAAATTGGCCTACCAGAGCAATGGGTCAACCAACTTTTGAAAGGAGTGCTGTCTTGTAATGGTGGGGTCAAGCTATCACACCTACTATTTGCGGATGACAGCTTACTATTTTGTGAGGCAACAACTGCTTAATGTCGAAACCTGTTTGATATTTTGGAGTCGTATGAGAGAGCATCGGGTCAAGCCATCAATAGACAAAAAACCACCCTCTTCTTTAGCCTAAACACAAGACCACAGGTGAAGTTAGAAATCATGCTGGGAGCACAAATCATGACCAATTGTGAGAGGTACCTCGGATTACCAATGGTGGGGGGCAAATCCAAGGTGAGCACTTTTAGGGAGGTATAGGAGCGGGTAGCAAAAAGAGTAATAGGATGGAAAGAAAAAAATATCTCAAAGGCGGGGAGAGAGGTATTAATCAAGACGGTAGCACAAGCAATCCCAACTTATTCCATAAGCATGTTCAAAATCCCAAATAAAATATGTGATGATATTAATTCGGCATTAGCAAAATATTGGTGGGGCCAAACACAAAACGAGAAGAAAATTCATTGGATTAGATAGAGTAAATTGTGCAATTTGAAGGATAGAGGGAGAATGAGATTTAGAGACATTCATGCATTCAACATTGCCATGCTAGCAAAACAAGCAAGGCGGCTGATCCAAGGAAGTCATTCTCTGTTTTTCAGAGTATATAAAGCGCGTTATTTCCCTAATTGCTCATTCATGGAGGCCGAAATGGGGAACAACCCCTCATTTGTGTGGAGGAGTCTGCTTGAGACAAGAGACCTGATACGGGCAGCCACGGTGTGGAAAGTGGGAGATGGGAAGAGCATTAAGATTGATGATCATAGGTGGCTCCCACACCCCCCACAATTCAGACCCGAGGCAGACAAAAACATGAGGGTGTGTGACCTCTTCAACCCAGATACAATGCAGTGGCACCAACAGCTACTAATCCATACGTTCATGCCTCACACGGTGGCGGAGATTCAGCTCATCAATCTGGGTACAACAACTGATCGAGATAAGCTAATATGGAAGGAAAACAAGAAGGGCGTATTCTCGGTTAAATCGGCCTATCGAGTAGCGATACGCATGAGGCAAACGGAACAGGTGGAGCATTCTTCGGCACAGCGGGATAAAAGGTTGTGGAACCGTATTTGGCAGCTACAGGTACCCCCAAGGTTAAAACATTTGTCTGGCGAGCGTGCTCTGACATACTCCCAACCCGCACGAATCTATGTCGAAAGAAGATCCCACTGGACCCGGCATGTGCAATCTGTCAGCAACACGATGAGACGGTGGCTCACGCTCTTTAGGGATGCCCCATGGCTAGAAATGTATGGGCGTTGGTGGAAGGGAAGTTGCAGAAACGAAGCTCATCTGCAGAGGATTTCTACAGTCTGGTGCGAGAACTGACGCCCGTGTTGACGAAGAACGAAATGGAAGTGTGGGCTATAGTTTCATGGGCTATATGGAATGCACGAAACAGGTACATTTTTGACAGAAAACAAACCCACCCCAGCGACATTCTCCGAGGGGCAATGACACTGCTACAAGACTACCAAAGGCTTTGCCAATGAATAGAATATGTACACCAGTGGTAGCAGTTGTTTTGTTTGTATGCACAGTTTCGTTAGTTTGCCCAACGGCTTCTTACATGCATACTCATGCCAAGCCAATATTTTAACTCCTGTATTACGTTGGCAGGGTGTTACTTATACCGTATGAAAAATTATTGTGTACTTTTGAAGTATCATAAATACGTATTCTCTCATCTCACATGAATGGTGAGTCCCACTAATTAAATTCATGGTGAGACCCACCACTCATGTGAGAGTAAAGAGTATACATTTATAGTACTCCGGGAGTACTTAATAATTTTCCATACTATATTACTTGATCCAATAAAAATTCTATCTTTTGCTGTCAAAAAATTTTCTTTGACTTTTAGTAACCAAACACAACACACCAACCAAAATCAAATCCCACATCTAGTGCAAAAGTACGAATATTGTGTGAAATTTTTTCATCCAAAAGTGTGAAACAATAATTGGCTACAAAAAAAAAAAAAATCTATATTTCCTACAACAATCCCAAACAGATTAAACATGTCTGGTCCTGAAATGTTTCCATTATTAATAGGATCCTTCGTATATACCTTTTGCCTATGGGGCCTTTATATTTATATAAATATAAATATATAAATATTAATTTTTTATAAATAATATTTTTTAGGCTAAAATGCAAAGCTCATTTTTTATGTTTTACTAAAATTCATTTTAATCCTTTAACTTTACTTTTGTTCATTTCAATTCTCTAACTTTCAAGTTTATTCAATTAGGGCTTTTCCATTAACTTTTGTTATATGTTGTGGTTAATTTTTCAAAATTTTAAATTAAAAAAATTCAATTAATGATTGAAAAATATTTTTCTGATTTTTTTTCCTAAATTTTTTTAACAAAAGTTGACGGAAAAATCTTAATTGAATAAATCTGAAAATTAGAGAACTGAAATGAACGAAAGTAAAGTTAGAAGACTGTAATGAATTCTGAAGAAACTTAGACGATGAGTTTTGCATTTGAGCCTATTTTTTTATAATGATATTTTAATAATAAAATTGTTTGTTATCAGTTGAATGAAACGGTTCTCCGGAAAAGAACAAGGATGAATAAAATTTGATCAATTTTATTTATTTATTTTGATATTGATATAAACACCCATAATTTTGCTGACTGAAAACTTAAAATCCTCTCGGCCCAATTTGGATACATAAGTGAAGTATTTCTTCAGCCTTATCCAATGGACTCGTACAACATTGGGCTGTAGAAAAACTTTGGTCCAACTTAACTACTACAAGATTAGATAGGTATGGAGTTTGAGCCTAAAGAAAATTGAAAATTGCATGGAAAAAAGGACAAAATAAAAAACACAGAAACACACGTGTGCGCACACACACACATGACAGTGATGACACGTGAGGTGAGGGAATCATATAATGTGTACACGTTGGGCTTTAGAAACCGTAAATTTTTATACCGGGCCTAGCTTTAGCAACCAGCTAACACGCATGTGGCCACTGCACAGTCACACTTTGTTCATCTTAGTTCTAATCCAGTACTTTCAGATATCTCTTAAAAAAAGTTTTGATTTTTGCAATTTGGTGAAGTGGGGTATCCAGTAAAAGAAAGCAAGAAAGCAAGCAGGGAGGTGATATAGATGGGAAGGATATTTGTGGTGGAGCTGGAGGGAAGGTCATACAGATGCAAATTCTGCAAGACCCACTTGGCTCTTGCTGAAGATCTTGTCTCTCGAGTACTTTCAAATTCTCTTTCTTTTCATTTTCACCATTTTCTTTTTATATTGTTAATTCTGGCAATTAATTATCATAGAACATGGAATAGCTTGTGTAGGTTGCTTGTAAATCGATCCTGGAATTATGTGTGATGTGGGTTTGTAATAGTGATTAGGAGTTTTATGAGAGTATGAGAGTAAAGAATCATTCTTTTCTTTTTTCTTATCATGGGTACTGATTATGATCATGGGAAATGGATATTTTTCTCTGAATCAATAATTTGACATCCGAAATAGACAAGTAGTTTTGTACTAATGATTTCATAATCAAGTTGTCAAATTTATATTGTTTTGGAGGCTTTCTTTGATTTAAGTAATCAAGGAGTTGTAACTTGTAAGAGTCATCACCAACTCTAGCCTTAGGTCAGAGAACCTAATTGAAGTGTATTTTGCATGGCCAACCATGTTTGATGTTTACATGTGATTTTTTCTTACCATGTTTTCCAATAGGTGAAAGAGTATTGTCAAGCATTTTTCTTCCTCTCTTGACAATTCAAGGCACGTTGGTAGGCTAGCAAAAGGAGTTGCTGTCTGGACTTTATTTTACAAGGAGCTTGTCTTGTGTGGGTATCTAGCATAAGAAAAAGTTGGCTAGGTGGTTCATTTGTCTTTAGTATAGGTGGAAGACTTTTAGTCTATTTTGTCTTTCATGTTTTCAACATAGAGGGGTCATCTCCTCCACCAGTGAAGAGTGTTTAAAGTGAAGTGTATGGGTGTGGCAAAGTGTGTGCATTGTTCAAGAATCAATAAGATGATTATTAAAATTATCAACAAAAAAAAAAATGATTATTAAAAAAAAAGAATTAATAATATTTTCTCTTTATTAAGAACTCTTTTTGGTTCCTTTGCTTGAGTGTGTTGACACTGATTACATTATATATAAATAAAATGTTCTCTTCTTAAGTAAGAACTTTGTAATTGTGACAAACACTTCAGCAGTGCAATCTAGTCAGGAGTCACTCTGTCATCATTGAATCTTCTATATCGTTCTCAAGGGGGCCAAGTATATGAAGGGTATTAACATAGTGTTTAAGTCTAGGATCATTAATGTGACTGTGCACCTCCAACCCGTTTGAGAGTGGGGCATTTGATAGAGTACACTTTTGTTAGCGCTCAGAACACAGGCTAAGGCTATGTTTGAGCTTGGTGAGTGTCAATGATGATGCTCTGTGTGCTTTCTCGAGTGAAAAATTTGAAGGAATTTATCTAGTGACTTCGGGTTCATTGAGGTGATAGTGCATCACCAACCTATTGGGCCCACACCTGCCCTCTTAGACTCTGTCATTTCACACAATGTTACCTAGAACATGAAGGCCTAGGCTAGGTTACATTGAATATGGATCATATAGCCAAGTAGCTCATGTGACTCGATAGAGCCGTATGCATAAAAATGACATTTATTTCAACAATTGGAAGATTCTTCATGTTTTGATAGGAATTTATTTAGGATTATTATTAACCAGATTAATAATATTGTCTATGTTGAACTGTTATCATGTTTATAATTTTTATTAAATAAGGGGAAATTGCAGTCGAATAAATGTTGGCAATCAGGTCTGCTGTTGCTTTTCTGGATGGGTTGTATTGTCAGTTTTGGTTTCTTATTTTTTGGGGATTATTTTCTCTCCTATATTTCACTTTTTCTGGGGTTGCATTTTTTATATGAACTTATTTGATTGAATTAATTATTAATTGAAAGGCGAACAATTTACAATGCACCTAATCCTTTTGAATTGAATCATCCATTTCTTAATTATTGATTCTTCTCAGTTCAATGTCACACATGCAGTATTTGTATTTGGAATGCTTTGCAGGATGTTAAATTTTCTCATTTTTCCCTCTATTTGGTTAGGCTTTTCATTGCCGACGGGGAAAAGCATACCTCTTCAATAATGCGTGAGTTTCTTTGTCATTCAAGTATTACCAATTACTGTTTCTTTATTCAATTTATGATTCAGTATTCATCCTCTCAAAATAAATGGGCACATATACTGGCTGTTGCACTGTCTGTAATATGTAGCAATACAAAATTGATTTTGTTCCATACAGTGGGAAATATATCTTTCTAATGACACTTGGGTTCTTTGAACTTCTTAGTCATTACAAACGAATTACCATCATTATCATTTTAGAGATTAAAGGCATACATTAAAAAAAAAATTATTGATAAGTTACACATTCACCTAGTCGGTTTTAAACCTACAACCTTGCTCTCAATTCATTCTTGTGGGAGAAGGAAATGCCATTTGAGGCAGAGTTCATTGGTTTAAAGGCATACCTCTTCAAAACATGAATGGATGCCTAGGATACCTCTCTCCCTCAGTTTGGATGAACTGTTTAAGGTGGAAAGGAATGGCGGAGGACCCCATTTTCTCCTGTTTGGATGGTTCCATTCCTCTACTAGCGTTTCCTTTATAGAAATTCAATGAGTTGTTGTTTTTGTGTCCCCCTTTTGATTCTTTTATTTTTAAGCTCCTCCTAGACATACTAAGAGAACAACCTAATCCTTTCTATTCTATTCCTGTCCCTCTTAATTTATTCATTCCTTTCCATTCTTTTCTTTATGAACTCCCAAACATATTGTAAGTCTAAATGTAGTAGTAGGAGATAAAGACCTGTACAGTAATACTATCCTCTAAAATGAGTGTTGCTCAGTTAGGAGGATGGTAAGCAAATTATGAACATATAAAATATCCGAAACACCACTTGCTGCTTATTGCTACACTTTGCCTCAGTGTATTTATGAACATTAATATACTTCAGTGTATTTAGCTAGACATTCTTCTCTCATCTGTTTTTTTCCGATCTGTCATGGGGGGAGTTCGCAGATTTTTCATTGAATCCAAGTTTTTTCAATTAGTTGTAGAGGAAGGGGGACGTTATTTCTTGTTACGTATTTTTGAGAGAGGCAAATACTTTATGGGATCAGTCTTCATGGGCAAGAATGCAGCACAATGGCTGATGGATAATATTGAACACATTGTTGTTGGGGCAAATTCCAAACAGTTTTTTACATTCAGAGATGGTGACATTGCTTATACTCTTCATCGGAGCACCAATTTTTCTGGTCAGTTCTTGCTTTTGACTGAACTTAAAGTTGGCGGGTCTAGGAGGTCGATTATTATCCCTGAAGGCAAAGAGAAATGTGGTTGGAGGGTTTTTGGGCTTGAACTTAGGAAGATATTGTATCCTTCCCAATATGCGGTGGGTGGAACTGGTCATCCAAAGTTTATCCCTCAGGTGCATAGACATTATTTGGAGGTTCAAAACTATAAAACTTTTGCTGAAGCTGTGCAAGGTTATCAGGGAAAAATAGTGGATAAAAAGCATCTAAAGCAGTTAGGTACAACAGACAAGGGGAAGATGACGCAGTTGGGGATGAATCAAAGATGCTCAGGTGCCAAGATGGGGGATTTTCCGGTGGGCAAGTCTGATATGATGGTGGTGGGAGGAGGGAATAGGAGGGAGCAGGGCATTAATGGGGAGACAGAGTTAGGTGAGCAAAATCCGGTAGGAAATGTTAAGAGATCTCCATTGAAATTCAGGTCAAATGGGAGCATACATGGTTATGGAAAGAAACGTCCTAACTTGGCAGCAGTAGGCTTGACTATAGAGGTGAATAGGGAAGGAAAAAGAAGGGTGGTTTGAAGGTCTTATAAAGGTGATTTGAGGAGTTCTATTTGGGTGAAAAGAGATCAGAGGGAGCAGGTGGTGAGTACTCCAAGAGGGTCACGGGTTCACACTAATCCTGAGATGTTTAAAGGTGGTCTGAGGCATTCCAAGGGGGTTAGTCTGAAGGATCACGTGGTGGGCCCCTCAAGGAGTCCACAGGTTCACTTATTTTCTGAGGTGGGCTTTGATAATGAGTGGGCTTCAAGGGAAGGTAATAATATGCAGACTGTGGACTTAAGTGTGGGCTTAAGTGAGAAAACCAAGCTGGCCCAACCTGGTCTGAGTCATACCATGCTGTCCGATGTAACTAGCTCAAGCCCAAGCCCTTGTATAATGGGCGAGCCATCTATGACAAAGGCAGCAGTCTCCTTAGTCACACCCAGGTCCCTGACACCCTTTAAGGAGGTGGCAGATCATCAGGTTGAGTCTCCAACCAGCTCCGATAGCCTCACGGTGGGTCGGACAGAGGCTGGTGGCTGCGACTTGGATGGGCTAACCTCCGACGGTCTCGTGGTGCCTCGGAAGTCTCAGATGGTGGCTGGGAATGGTTCTTTGGGCCTTGGGTGGGCTCCGATGGAGATGGGTTGTAGTCCCTATGATGGGTTTTACTCCGATGGACATACAATGCCTCTGTTGGTGATGGATAGAGCTGGGATCAGCTCCGGTGTTTACGAGAAGTCTGCTTCTCAATCTGAGTCAGCGGGTTGCCTTGGGGAATTATCGTTGGAGAAGGTGGGTATCAGTTTGGGCTTGAAACAGTTAGAAGCCCATTTTGTTTCTTACTTAAGCCTGAGGAACACAAGCCCAGGTAACTTTTCTGGCCCATTCTCCTCTACACCAAGGAGTGTTTTTGAAGGAAGCTTCTCGGTCTCTCAGGTGCAAGTGGCTTCGCAGGTTGGAGGTTTGGTTTCTCATCCATGGAGTGCCTCGCCGGTAGGAGTTTCGGGGCACTGAGCTTCTTCAGAAAATGGTTTTCAGGCTCGGTTCTGACCGGAAAAGTTTTGTGAGCTCAAATATGGTGTCGGGTGGGTTGGTCTATGTAGATACGAGGACAGTCCTTCTTGAATTTGTGCCGAGATTGGTTGGACCACCTTTTCCCGAGCATTTTTTGGAGTTTTTGCAAGTTGGGTTAGTGGGTTTTGGAGCTTTGGGTCAGGAGGCAAACTCCTTTTCTTGTAAGGATTTCTTGAGCCTTTCTGGGGAGGTCATGCTTGTGGAGGATGTAGTTGATTTCTTTGTGGGTTTTGGTGAAACAGAACTGACAGATTGTTTACCTTTGAGGATTATTGCTCCGAGTGCTTTGTCAACTTCGGCAGAGTTGGAGGAGATCACTGAGGTATTGAGTATGGAGGCTAAGTTGAATATTTCTGGGTGGGTGAAACACAGAATTCCTGGTTTCTGTAAATTGGTTGGGTTGTCAATGACTCGGCATGAGAAGTTGTGCATTGCTCTCTTAGAAAGGCTTGAAACTGAGATGGAGGCAGCCAATGTGCTGCACCGGAAAGCTACAGGTAGCAAAAAAGTGGCTAAGTCCAAAAACAAGGGATGCAGAGAGCTGTGAAACTTGATCTCCTCGGTGAATTATGATGGGAGATAGAGGATTGGTCTTGTGCTGGTGTCAGTAGGTGGGTTATTTTTGTGGTAATGAAGATAAAAATGATTTCGTGGAATGTAAGAGGTTTAAATGATCCTCGGAAATGTCTCGTGGTGAAGAATTTGATGCAGGAGTGGAAGTGTGACGTTGTCTGTTTACAAGAGACGAAAATTGCTAGCATGAATAGACAGCTGGTTTGTAGTTTGTGGGGCTGTCCATATGTGGATTGGGCTGTTTTGGAGGCTGACCGGATTGCTGGTGGTATTTTGATTATGTGGGACAAGAGGGTTTTGGATAAGGTGGAGGTTTTGGTTGGTACTTTCTCAGTTTCGGTAAAGTGGCAAGGGGTGGAGGACGGTTTTATATGGGCATGTTCAGGGGTTTATGGCCCAAATGAGAATAATGAGAGGGGTCACATGTGGGATGAGTTGGTGGGTATTCAGCAGTATTAGAGGATACCATAGTGTTGCTTTGGGGATTTTAATATTGTTCGTTTTCCTAGTGAGTGTAGGGGTGAGACTCGTTGACCCTAGCTATGGAAAAATTCTTTGAATTTATTGAGGATCTTAACTTGATTGATTTGCCTTTGGAAGGTGGTAGCTATACTTGGTCAAGCGGTACTGATCAACCAGCAATGTCTAGAATTGATAGAGCTTTGGTCTCTCCAGATTGGGAGGATCACTTCCCAGATGTTATTCAAAGGATTTTACCCCATCCTATCTCTGACCATAGTCCTATTCTTTTGGAGGCAGGGGGAATGGCAACGGGGAAAAATCCGTTTAGATTTGAAAATATGTGGTTGAAGATGGAGGGGTTTGTGGATAAGGTTCAATCCTGGTGGAATTGGCATTTTTTTGTAGGTACACCTAGTTTTGTGCTTGCCAAAAAGTTAAAGGCCCTGAAAGAGGACATTGTACATTGGAATCGCCAAGAGTTTGGTAATGTAGAGCGTCAAAAGAAACAATTAATGGAGGAGCTGAAAACTTTAGACGCTAAGGAAGGGGGAGTTAGGTCTCTCTGATGGGGAGAAATTTCATAGGGTAAATTTGAGGTCCCAGGTGGAGCATCTCCTTTCCTTGGAGGAGATCTCCTGGAGACAAAAATCTAGGATGTTATGTATTAAGGAAGGGGATAATAACACCAAGTTCTTCCACAAAATGGCTAACTCCCATAGAAAGTTTAATAATCTAAGGGCCTTGGAGGTGGATGGGGTGGTTTTTGAGAAGGAATCCGAGGTATCTAATCAAGTTGTCCAATTTTATAAAAATTTGTACAAGGAGTCTGAGGGGTGGAGGCCTTTCGTGGAGGGTTTGGAGTTTGATCGTATTGGAGATTTGGAGAGGGTTTGGCTTGAACGGAAGTTTGAGAGAGAGGAGATACTTCAAGTCGTAAGTGATATGGAGGGGGACAAAGCTCCAGGTCCGGATGGGTTTACTATGGCGTTTTATCAACATTGTTGGAGAGTAGTAGAGAAAGACGTTTTAGCGGTCTTTGAAGATTTTTTTCATCATTGTAAGTTTGAAAAATCCCTTAATGCTACCTTCATTGTTTTAATTCCTAAAAAGAATGACGTCTCTGATATTAGAGATTTCCGGCCTATTAGCTTGGTGGGGAGTGTGTATAAAATCTTGGCTAAGGTTTTGGCAAATCGTTTGAGAGTGGTTTTAAATCAGTTGATATCGGAGACTCAGAATAGCTTTGTGGGTGGGAGACAAATTGATGTAGGACAACCTAGGCTTCCCACCTAGATTAGTCCTACCGAAGAACCTTAGGCTTCCCACCTAAGGTGTTTGGATTCACCACCAAACAAACACAATCCAATCTCTGCAAATAATCTCAATAATAATAATCATAGTCTGTCTTACAAAAGAAATCATCTGGAGCTTTATATGCAGCTTCCAGGAATCACAAAGATAAGGATAAACTCTCCTAAACAATTTCAAATACTAATCTAATAATCCTAAACAATCTCAAATACTAATCCAATAATCCTAAACAAATGATAATGATAAACTACTAATCCTAACCAAACTCAAATACCAATCCAAACTAAACAAATAACTATGTTACAATATGAAATTATCCACTGAAAAACTAAAATGAAATATTGAGATAACTTTTGGTTATGCTCCTGCATTATACTCCCCTGGTTTAAGAAAACTCGACCTCGAGTTTTGTAGTGACGAAGAATTAAGACTTTAGTGCTTAATACTTTCTTCAAATCAGAAATCACCCTAGGAAGCACTGAGAGCAGAATAACCTTCAATTCCATGACACCATAAAACTCCTCTGGAAACACAAAATCAATGTGTTGAATAGGTACAGTTTTATCTTGAACCATAGTATCAACCTTTTGGACTTCAAAAACTTGTAGATGTTCATCAACCTCATGGATCATGAAAGGCTCAATACCACTTTCATCAGAATCAACCTCCACATCAAGTGCACCCTCTAAATCTTCACTCACTTGTTGAAATTTCTCTTCTTGTGTAGACTCTATAATAGGTTCTTCTTGCTGCATGAATGTTGAAACATCATCTATTGGGACTTGTACCTCTATTTCAACATTAGTCTTTGGTGGAACCTGAGCATCCTTTTTCTGAGTAGAAGAGTCTAGCAAAACCATTATTTTTCTTAAGTCTTGAGCTATGGCAGTGAGTTCTTGACGGAAGGATGAGGTGTTTTCTTGCTGAATACTGTCTCTGTGGTGTAGAAAATTCCCATGAGAGGATTGAGGTTGATAATTCTCTTGATAGCATTGAGGAACATATTTCTCTCTAAGTATTTGTTTCATTTCATTCCAATTAGTTATGGCAGGCTTGCTCCTTCCTTTGAGATTATTCTCAATACTACGCCAAAAGTCTCTAGCTCTACTCCTCAATTTCAACCTGGCAAACCTAACCTTATTAGCATCTGACAAACATATTTGATCAAAGAATTGATCCATCTGATCTAGCCAATTGATGAGGGTCAATGGATCTGGATGTCCATCAAATGTTGGCGCTTCTAAGACTACCATGATTCACTGGAATAGACTTTCAACACTCTGAAATGAACATGGGCTTGGTAATTTGGGCTTTGGCTGGTGCTCTGTACTAAACATTATGTGGGGCTTGATGAGCGTGGCTTGTAAATGAACTCTAGAGTCTGCTGAAACTTTTCTGCCTTTGACTTTTTTTTTTTTTTTTTTTTTTTTTTTTTTTTTAAAATACAATAAAGAAAGACTACAATATAAAACTAAAGTGTTATCTGCCAAGTTCAAAACTAAACACCGAAACTAGAGAAACAAAGGGAAACTAAAAGAGAAGAAGCGGTGGAGCAAAGCATGAAGCATCTTTAGGGTCGACGGCGAAGAGATGGCTGGGCTCGTCGGCGATGACTGTCAGCGGCACTTGAAGGTGGAGATCGGAGCTGGTGAGTCAGATCTCGGAACTCGTGAAGCGGCATGGTGGGAGCGAAGGTGACGGCGTGTCGGCGGCGGGTTGTGCGATGGCGTCATTCTGTTGGTGGGATCGGCGGCTTTGATGGTGGGCTTTCAACTCTCTTCTGTCTCTGTCTTTGATCTGGTGGAGTGAAGTTGTGAATTTGAAATTTTTTTTTTGGTTCTAAGATCAGAGGCGGGCACAGATGGTGGTCAACGGTTTGGGAGGCGTTGCTGGCTTCTCTGTTGGCTTGGGGATGAAAAACTCATGTGGGGCTGCGGGGTATATACGGATTGCCAGGACTGGTTTGGGCTCTGGTTTGCAGATCTTGTGAGGTAAGAAATTAGGTTGCGTTGGTTTGCAAATCTCGTGGGGTAAGTATTTGAGTAATGGCATGTCTGGTGGTTGAGTTGTTTTCTGACGGTGAGTGTGGCTGTGGGTTGTCAGTCGTGATTTTGGTTGCTGAAAGGGGGAGATCGGGTTGGGCTCTGACACCAAGTTGATGTAGGACAACCTAGGCTTCCCACCTAGATTAGTCCTACCGAAGAACCTTAGGCTTCCCACCTAAGGTGTTTGGATTCACCACCAAACAAACACAATCCAATCTCTGCAAATAATCTCAATAATAATAATCATAGTCTGTCTTACAAAAGAAATCATCTGGAGCTTTATATGCAGCTTCCAGGAATCACAGAGATAAGGATAAACTCTCCTAAACAAATCCTAAATAATCTCAAATACTAATCCAATAATCCTAAACAAATGATAATGATAAACTACTAGTCCTAACCAAACTCAAATACCAATTCAAACTAAACAAATAACTACGTTACAATCTGAAATTATTCACTGAAAATCTAAAATGAAATATTGAGATAACTTTTGGTTATGATCCTGCATTACAAATCCTTGATTCGGTTCTTATTGTGAATGAGTGTGTGGATTGCCGAGGGAAGAGTAGGGTTCCTAGAGTCATTTGTAAACTTGATATTGAAAAGGCCTACGATCATGTGAATTGGGAGGCTTTGCTGGATTTGTTGAATAGAATGGGTTTTGGAGTGAAGTGGTGTAAGTGGATTCGTACTTGTATATCCACAGTGCAGTTCTCTGTTTTGATTAATGGATCTCCAAATAATTTTTTTGGTAGTTCTAGGGGTTTAAGGCAAGGGGGCCCGCTCTCTCCTATGCTGTTTTTGATTGTGATGGAGGTGCTCAGTAGGATGTTGAGAAGAGTGGAGGGGGCTGGCTTGATCTGCGGTTTTAAATTTGAGAGTAGGAGGGGTGGTGGGGAAAGTGTTTCTCATCTATTGTTTGCAGACGATACTATCATTTTTTGTGATGCAGATGTGGAGAAAATTCTCCATATTCGGTTGTTGTTACTCAGCTTTTAGGCGGTTACAGGTTTGAAGGTCAATGTGCACAAGAGTGAAATGGTTCCAATAGGGGAGGTTGATGATGTGCAAGCCCTGGCGGATATTTTGGGATGTAGAGTTGGGACCTTGCCTATGTCTTATCTTGGCATGCCGTTGGGGGCGTCGCATAATTCCCCTTCAATTTGGAATCCCATTCTGGAAAAAATTGAGCGGAAATTAGCCGGGTGGAAGAAGTTGTATTTGTCTAAAGGGGGTCTTTTGATGTTACTCAAGAGTACGCTATCTAGTCTTCCTACCTATTTTCTCTCTCTTTTCACCATTCCTACTTATGTGGCTAGTAAAATTGAAAAGTTGCATAGGGATTTTCTATGGGGTGACAGCAAATATCATCTGGTAGGATGGGATAAAGTTTGCGCGCCTATTGCCAACGGTGGCTTGGGGATAAGAAAAATTACTACTTTCAATAAGGCCTTATTGGGGAAATGGCTGTGGCGGTTTGGGAAGGAAGAGGATCGGTTATGGAGGAGGGTGGTAGTTTCAAAATATGGGGGAGACTGGGGGGGATGGACCTCAAAGCTAGGTAAGGTTGCTCATGGGTGTGGTTTGTGGAGAGGTATTTGTATGGGTTGGGAGGATTTTAGCAAAAATTGTCAGTTGTCGGGTTGGGGAATAGAGTGAGATTTTGGCAGGATGGGTGGTATGGGGATCAACCTTTCCAATTGGCTTTTCCAAGGTTGTATGGTATTGCCCTTGATAAGGAGGCATCTGTAGAAGCTTCTCTGTCGAGGCAGGGGGCAGAGGATAGGAGAATTTGGGATGTTCGTCTCATTCGAGATCTTAATAAGTGGGAGATGGATGAAGGGCCGCATTTTCTTCGTATGTTGGGAGCTAATACCCCTCCTCTAGATGTTGGAGATCGGATGAGATGGAAGTTGAAACCCAATGGGGAGTTTGACATCCGGTCGTATTATAACAAATTGCGGAATCCCCCTTCAATCGTCTTTCCTTGGAAAGGTATTTGGAGAGTAAAGGCTCCAAGATGGGTTTCTTTTTTTATTTAGTGTGTAGCTTGGAATAAGATCCTTACGGGTGATAACTTGAGATTGAGGAAATTGGTTCTTGTAGACTGGTGCATTATGTGCCGTCATTTTGGAGAGACGGTAGACCATTTACTTCTTCATTGTGAGATGGCTTATTGGTTGTGGTGCTTTGCCTTAAAATCTTTTGGTTTGTCTTGGGTTATCCCTAGATCGATCCTAGATTTGCTTTTTGGCTGGTGGAATTGGTTGGGGAAGTATTCATCTCAGATTTGGAACTTAGTTCCGTTGTGCATCCTATGGTGTATTTGGAAGGAACGGAATCGGCGGACTTTTGAGGATTTGGATAGTTCCGTTGATCAGCTTCTTGCTTCTTTTAGTGGGACTCTTTTTGATTGGTCTCGGGCTTGGAGACTCACGATTAGTGATTCTCTCCCTTCTTTTCTTAGTTCTCTTTTTCTTTTGTAATTTTTTTTGTTGTCTGGTTCTTTCTTGTTTTCTCTCTGTTTTTCTTCTTGTTTTCTCTGGGTTGCTCTGTGTTTTTCTTGCATAGAGTAGCCGTTCGTATATATAAAATTCTTACTTATCAAAAAAAAAAAAAAGAAGTCTAAATGTTTGTCTTACTTAAAAAAACATTGTATATTTGTAGGGATCTCAAGATGTTATGACCCTTCAATGGGTGAGTAGCGCTAACCAATCTGTATATTTTCAAGCTCACAGATTTTAGCTCTTACCTTGGATTGACCTAAAAATCTACCAAACAACTGCAGTTATGTAACAATTTTGTAAAAAATTGTTGAAACTAGGTTCAATAATATTCTAGTTCCGTTTGAATCTGGCTTGGGCCTCACATATTACTTCCATTTGTCAGTATTTGTTTCAACTTTAATAAAGTTCATTGAACTGAATGACTATCACGTGAAAATATGGAAGTGAAGCTTGATAGGGTTGGGATTTGTCAACTAGCTGTTTTAATCCATATGCTTTTTGCAGTTCAATGCAGGAATTTGCTAGTGTAAATACCTTTTTCTTATTGGTGTTTTACCTTTTCCCTTTCATTTTTCTCATCTCCATATTCAGTCGATCTTCCTCATGTGATTTGTTCTCCTCCTCTTTTGTAAAATTTAGTCCCTGTAAATGATATGGAAAAGTAGCTTTAAATATCAAATTTTAACGTTTGCCTTCCAATGCGTGATCATTTCATCTAAGAGTTTTTTGCACCTTGTTGAAATTAATTTATTATCTAACTGATATGGCAGACTGTTCTCTTATTACAGTCAGTGCGTGGGACTGATGGCCCAGCCTTGAAAACAGAAACATGTTCTGTTCACGTAACTCACATTGTTTGACCAGTGCTTTGTATCCTTTTGATTTTGATTTTTTTTTTTTTTGGGTTGAATAGTTTCCTCGGTTATTTAGTATGTAGGAAGTGGCCCCATATTGATGCTCTTATGCTCTGGAGCAGCATGCAATAACCAGCCCTGCATATTCATTTCTAAACCTTTTTCTTTTCAGGAGTTTCAATTTTTAGACTTTGTTTGCTAGATTGAATGGATTAAGAAAAATGAGTGCCTAATAGTGTTTGATGATATGTTATATTTTATAGATGTAGTGATGGCAATAATATTTTTGTTTTGTGTTTGAGGTTTAAAACTTAAAAGTCATTGGGTGAATGCATAACTCACCAATAAACAAAAATTATTTATAAAATATGACATGATCAAAACTACATATATTTTTTAAATCAGATAAATAACTGAAGCCTTTATAGCCAGACTTTCTCCACAGGAGGAGAGTTTGTATCTATGTTTGTTTTATTTACAAGTCTGTTTAAAAAAAGTGCAATCAGGTTCCGAGTTATTTTTATTTTTAGATTGAGGGGCATGAAATTAAACCATGTTCTATTACTTCCTGTTTTTCTTCCTTGCAATGTTCAATTGAAACAGTAGGAATTTCTAGGCCCCCTTACAAGCCAGATAATTATTATACATTTGACAACTCTGTTCAATGTCTTTTATAATTTAATGGGAGAGGCAAGCCAAAATCAAATAAAATCAGAGCATAAGACTCAATAATGGGCCTGGTGTGGTGGAAAACTAGAATGACCCCCACTATAAAGAAGTGACCTCCATTAAGGTTACTGCTCTTGTTTCATCCAATTGAAAAATGATTTTCTTGTATTAAGCTTGTATGAAAATAGACTAATATAATATTTGATAAATGGAAACCACTTTTTATTTCAATCAGATAACTAATGTATCTTAAAACAGTTATCTTTGTAGAAAAAAAGATTATGGTATATTGATTATTTCAGAAGAGAAAGATATAAACAAAGATAAAGGACAACTTTCCTACAAACTGGTTTGGAGTAAAGTTTCTCCAACCCATTAAGTACCAATTAAAATGATTCTCTATGTGTACTTTTAATTACATTACCTATTTTGTAGTTATGTAACTTATTTAAATCACTTAATGAGTCATGATTAAAATACAAGTTGATGGTGATTTGATCTCCACATAATAGGTTAAAGCCTTAAAGGAGATTCATTCAAACCTGTTTAGGAAAACTTTGTTCATGATAAATACCTTCAATTTGTATTTAATCCATTATGTACAAAAAAACTCTTACCAGCTCTCTGTTATTTTTTCTGAGGAACATTATAGAAATTCCAATTTTAGATTGATACTTCAGCTTATAGAGTTGTCTTGAGTTCTTGATCCAGGGTGAACCTCATAGTTGGAGCATTAGAGGAGAGGCTGATGCTTTCCGGTTTGCATACTGTGGCAGACATATTTTGTTGCTGTTGTGGACAGATTGTTGGCTGGAAATATGTACTTTCTCTCTCCCCTATGTGGCACACATCTATTAGCAGATATTTCTTAAATTACCGGAATGAGAGGTTTGGCCATAGAGCTTGGCAACTTTTGCTGACTTCTGATTGTTTCTTGCACCCAGGAGGCTGCACATGAGAGAAGTCAGAAGTATAAGGAAGGGAAGTTTGTTCTTGAAAGGTATATTCGTTCACGCTTTCTTCTTTTTTTGTTTATTTTTTTTCCCTTTATATGTATCATTAGTCATTACTATTCTTCCTGTTGGCATCTAGCGGATTTTGTGTTTACATGTTGCGTATCCTATGCATGTTCATAAACAGAGGGAGGATCGTTGATGAAGTTGACTTTGCTACTGAATTCTATATTGATACCCGCCCTAGCATGAGCGACGCTGAAGATGCTTAGGATCCAACTTCATTTCTTTAAATAGTTCTACTAGACATTTAGACTATTCAGAAGAGATTTATTGCTCATGTATATAACTCAATAAATTTGAACTGTGATTGTTGCTATCCTTCTGGGAACTTTCTTTCTTTTAGATTGAGCTCCACAGACTACATTGATTTTTTTTTTTTTTTTTTATACCAAAAAAGGGAGAAAAGCAAGATACAAAAGTTTTACAAAAGGGCTGGATTAAACCAGCAATGGTTCATTGGCATTAGACATGCCAATTTAGCAATTGACCAAACAAATTTTACAATCAGGTGGGGCACTAAGAACATATTGTAGCAAAGTCCATTTTGGTTTAGAAAATTTAGATCAGCTAATCTGGTCTGTTGAAGCCAATCTGGAGTCTTCTTATGCCGAAAGACTTGGACTAGTTGTCTGCTAGCTCCTAGAAACAAAACACACTGAAAGCCATGATTCTTAGCCTTGATCGCAGCTTCTACCACAGCATCCAGCATTGCTCCACATGTTGTTCTTGCTACACTGCTAGTTACACCATAGAAAATGCTATCTCCATGCATGTTAATAGCTTCATAGGCAGAAGACCATCTCTTGGGCTTCCTGCTTCTAGCTCCAGCAATTTTTATGATCAGCTACCACTGCCTTGAGGGTGGATAGTGGTCTGTGTTGGGTCTTCTTGGCTGACTGGTGTGGCTTGGTTGGTCAAGGAAAGCCTCTTTGTACCTGCAAGCCATGGATTGAGATGTTAAAATTACAATCATAGGATTAGGATTTAAACCATCATAGAGCACCCTGTTCCTATTGATCCAGATATGCCAAAGAGTTGTAAAGATGGCTTGTAAGTAAGCCATTGATGCTGCATCCCTGATTTTAAACTTGATGAGAAGGGAGGTAAGCCATTGCTGAACACTTGAGCTGCTAAAGTTAGTGGAGTGAATAGCCAGAGTGGATCCATGCCAGCAAGCTCTAGTGAAAGGACATAGAAGGAAGAGGTGAGTTGAGGATTCTTCTTCAGAATTGCATAAGGGGTAATAGGTTTGAGTTGGTATGCCTCTGTTGCTCAGATTTAAGAGGGGTAGGGAGTCTGTCCTGAATGAGTTTCCAAATGAATGTATTAATTTTTAGAGGTACTTTGACTCCCCAAATCAGATTCCACACACCCTCCTGACCATGTGTATTCCAAGAGGAAAGAGAGTCCTGCATAAGTATCTCATAAGCTCTTTTGACTTGGTAAGTGCCATCACCATCATTTGAAAACTTCCAAAGCAGCTTGTCTTGCACATCATGTGTTTTGGGCAATGGAATCTAAAGAATTTGTTTGCTCAAAGGAAAAGGGTATAAGGTTCGAACCAAATCAGCTTTCCATGATTTGGAATTCTGGTCAATAAGGTCTCCCACTGTACCTGTGAGTAAGCTAGGATGATCCAAATTTACTTGGGAACTTGGAAACCAGTTTTGATGATTGAGAGGAACATTAAAACCAGTACCAATTCTCCAATGACCCTCCCTTAGTTTAGAATCACCTTGCTTGATGATATTCTTCCAGAACTAAGAATGATGAGGTTTTGAAGTACATTCTTGTAAGGCACAGTTAGGGAAGTATTTAGCCTTATAAGTTCTTGCCAACAAAGAGTTAGGATTTTGGCTACATTTCCAATATTGCTTTGCAAGCATGGCTTGATTCATGAGACTGAATTTCTTAAGACCAAGGCCTCCCTTTCTCTTGGGTTGACAGATTCTTTCCCAATTCAAAAGATGTAGTTTTTTCTCTCCTTGCCCATGCCCCCACCAAAAAGCTCTAACAATGGCATCCATCTTATTGCAAACCTATTCAAGGACTCTAAAGCATGAAAAGGTATATAGGGGTAAGGATTGGAGAACTGAGGAAATAAGAGTTGTTCTCCCTACTTGTGACAATAACCCAGCCTTCCATCCTTGCAATTTGGACTGAAGCTTTTCAACCAAAAACTGAAAATCAGCCATTCTGTTACCCCTCAGCTTAAAATTGAGGCCATGGTAGTTGCTAGGATTTTGCACCAAATTAACTTTAAGGTCTCTAGCTAAGGCTTCCTGATCTTTCACAGGCATATTTGGGGAACAAAATAAATCAGATTTGAGAGGATTGATGCATTGCCCTGATTCTTTACAATACCAACCCAATATTTTCTGTAAGGTGGCTAGAGAATGGTTATCCTTCTTAAAAAACAAAAGGGAGTCATCAGCAAACAACAAATAGGTGAATGAAATGCCATTCCTTCCAACCTTTACCCCTTTCAAATTGTTGGAGGCTTCAACTTGTGTTAAGGAGATGGATAGGATATTAGCACATAAAAGAAACAAATATGGGGATAAAGGGTCCCCTTGTCTCAAACCTTGAGTTGGTGTGAAGGATTTGGACATGTTTCCATTTATTAACAAAGTATACTGCACTAAGGTGACACATTCCATTATCCACTTTATCCACTCAATACTTATCAAATTTATTGAATTTTGGTTTGTTATTGGGTATTGCTTTCTATGAAGATCTAAGATGCTACTAGCAGGTTATCTATTTGGGTTGTTTTTGTTAAATAATGTGTTTTGACAACTTATTTTGTCAAACGGGTCTCTTTCGATTTTATATCAAAATATAACATCGTTTGAAACCCAACTCTTCAAGAATCGAGCTCCCCTTCAAACTTGACTCTTAAAAGAGTCTTGAGTCATGCCAATCTGAGTTTCTTGTAGTACTACTGAAACTACAGGTCTGTTTGGATACTGCTTATTGTTAAAAACTGAAAACTTATTACTGAAAACACTGTAATAAAATAATTTTTAAACTATGAATAGTGCCCGTGGGACCCAGTTTGGATGTTACATTTGCTTTATTAAAAAACTTGCGAGTCCTGTGAATAGTGCACGGGATCCAGGGAAAAAATGCAAACGTGGTTGGCGTTTGCTATCCAAACTCACACTACAAGAAAATTTTGCTGAATGATATATCTTTTATGATTTTGGATAATTAAATAACCATCCTGCCCTCTTTCAAGATTAAATTATGGGTGTGAAATGAGGTGTCTATGTTAGTTTTTTGGAATTTTTTTTAATTTAAGAAACTTAGAAAAAATCAAAATGTCGTTTTGGGATCCCTAATGGAGCTTTATTATGGAGACTAATGAGAGGTTTGAATTGAATAAAATTGAAAATTAGAGGATTGAATTGAACAAAAGTGAAGTTTAATAGCTGAATTGAATTTTAGGTCAAGTTAGAAGGTGCAAATTGTAATTTAGCCTTTTTTGAAAAAAATTTATTTTAAATCATATAATTTTGAAGTGTAACAAATAAAATTTATAGTTTTAAAAGTAACAAACTAAACTCTATAGTTTCAAAAGTACCAATTAGACCCACTTCAAATTCCAAGCTTAATGCAAATATTTAATTTGTAACTTTTTGATAAACTATTTAATTTGTAACTAAATGAAACTTAACTATATGATTTAATTTTTTGTTATTCTTTGAAACTTCATAATTAAATATGAAATATAATTTACCTTTTTTTTTCTTTCAATATTTTAAATTGTATGGCTTGATATGTGTTGGGATATTAGGCCTAGAAATTGTTATCTGTTTATATATTGAGCCTATGGCCCAATCCGAGGACGAGAGTTTGTCCAAGGAAGAGATATCTTTGTCAGAAGAGACTGCGGTGGTAAGTAGAGAAATCAGTCTTGGTCCTTACAACTTAAGGGGATGGGTCGAGGATAAGCACATCCTCGGCTAACCAATACTGAGGTTCGAGGGGGTTATCTATCGTCCCAGGTAACATTCCAGGAAGTTCTGTTGGAGCAGCTGTGTATTGTAGTGAAATCAGACTGGGAAAAGTCCTAAAAATATTTGAGGAGAAAGCTGCTACCTCCGCATTAAATGCACTGCAGCTAACTCTCTGACCGCATTAATGTGGAGGTGATGCCTGAACAGTGGATTTCAGCCTTACAGCTACTACATAAGGACTTATGGGGAGTGCTAATGGGATAAGTATCAGCACCGACCGTCTAGCATACACGTGGAAGGTGGAGATGAAAAGGAGAGACAGTATAAAAGAAGAAGAGGGCAATGAAACTGGGGGAGGAAAGAAAGAGAGAAAATTATTGTAGCATCTAGAACTGACTTTGTAATCAAACCTGAAAAAAATACATAAGAACGGATCTCCTCGGACTTTACCGATGACGATTTTCTTCATTATAAACTTGTTCATTTACATCTTCTTGTCTTTTAAACCTATTTTCTAGTTAGTCTAAATTAGAGCTCAGTTTTCCAACCCATTCTCTACAAATTCATTGTTTTAGGCTTTTTTGGCCTGAGTCCATTCATACCTTGGGCTAGGAACTCAAATCTGGTCCTTACAATTGGTGCCGTCTATGGGAAAAATTGGTGTTATAGTAAATCCGACTTTCAACGATAGTAGGTTCAGGTTCAAACCAAGCAGAATCCATGGGGTCTCAACGTCAAGATCACTTCTGTGATCTTGAACGAAAAAGGGACCGGGAGAGAAGCGTACATACTACCCATACTAGTAAGATCCAATATCGGGGTAAAAGTTACGTCTCTCATGAGGAGAATGCCAGAGCCATGCAGAAGGAGATTGATCACCTGAAGAGAAGCTTGCGCCATGAACGGCGAATGCGAGCTCCATCCAATTCTGACTTCTCTTCTGATAGTGAAGAGGATGGCAGCTATAGGTGTAGGTCAAGGACTCCTCCTAGCGAGTCTTTCTCATATGATGAGGACTATCATCATAAGCGCAGAAACAAAAATTCGTCCTCGGTAGGCCTGGGAAACAATGCCATGAGTAAAGCAATCAACTGAATTTCTAGGTCACCCTTCACGCGTTGGATTGAGGGAGTGAGACTTCCTCGGCGGTTTACACAGCCCACATTCACCATCTACAACGGTAGGACAGACCTTGTGGAGCATGTTAGCCACTTCAATCAGAGGATGGTCGTACACTCTAAGAACGAGGCCTTATTGTACAAGGTTTTCCCATCCAGCTTGGGGCCTGTGGCGATGAGGCGGTTTGATGGTTTGAGGGTAGGTTCTATTGATTCCTTCAAGGAACTCACTCAAGCATTTGGATCTCGATTTATTACATGCAGCAGGGTTCCTCGGCCTTTAGCTTCCTTGTTGTCTTTGTCTATGAGAGAAGGAGAAACCTTGAAAACATGTTATGACAGATATTGGGAGATGTTCAACGAGATAGAGGGTGATTTTGAAGATGCAGCCATCAGCACTTTTAAGCTCGGCCTACCTGCCGAGCATGGCTTAAGGAAGTGTTTGACTGGGAAACCTATTACCAGTATATGCTAGCTCATGGATTGGATTGACAAGTATAAGAGGGTTGAAGAGGACCAGCAGCAAGACAAGGGAAAGGGCAAGGTTATCCCTCAGGAGATGAGGGATTTCAGGTCGGACCGCTACAACAATAATAGACCCCGGAGGGATTTCGTTGGACAGTCTGAGTCCATAGCTCCTCAAATGGTTAACACTGTGTTCTGAGAACCGGTGCATCAAGTTTTAGAGCAGATCAAGAATGAGCCCTACTTCAAATGGCCGAACAAGATGAGTGGAGACCCCTTGAGACGCAATCAAAACCTTCATTGCCAATACCACCAGGAGTGGGGGCACACCACCGAGGACTGCAGAACTCTGTGGAATCACCTAGAGCAACTAGTAAGAGAGGGAAAGTTACAACATCTCTTGTACCGACCCAACGGGCAAGGAGACCAATCAAGGTCAGGAGCTTAGGGAAATGCTTCTTCAAGGCCCCCGTTAGGTACAATCAATGTCATCTTTGCTGCACTAGGGAGAACAGGTTCTCACCCATCCAGGGTAATGTCTATGTCTCGGCTTCTAGCCGAGGACACTAATTCTGAGCCAAAGAGGGTTAAAGTAGAGGTTCGACCAGCGCTCAGTTTTTCGGATGAAGATAAGATAGGAACCATCCAGCCACATGATGATGCTTTGGTGGTAACCCTCAGAATAGGAGGGTATGATGTGAAAAGGGTAATGGTAGACCAGGGCAGTGGCGCAGAGATTATGTATCTCGATTTGTACAAGGGGCTGAACTTAAAGCCCGAGAACCTGACAGCCTATGATTCACCTTTGGTGAGCTTTGATGGGAAGGTTGTCATTCCAAAAGGTCAGATTAGGTTGCCCGTGTAGGCAGGCTTAGAAGTGGTTGAAGTGGAGGCCTATTCTCCCTACACGGCCATAGTGGCCAGGCCCTGGCTTCACACCCTAGGGGCTGTTTCTTCGACCCTGCATCAGAAGGTGAAGTATTCGTCTGGGGATCAGATTGAGGAGCTAGTGGGAAGCCAATCCACAGCTAGGCAGTGTCTCGTGTCCTCAATTTTGCATAAGCCTGCAGCTGAGTCCTTGGCCTCTGTTGAAGGAGGTTTATAGCAATCAAAGTCTCTAGCAACACTTGTGGTTGGGCAAGCCGGGGATGCCGAATGTGAGAATTTGGAGAGATTTACTGTAAGGGATGACCCGTAGAAGTTTTTTCAAGTTGGGGCTCAACTACCGCCCTGGGAAAAGGAAGATTTGGTGGAGTTTCTTAAAAGGAACGTTGATGTGTTCACTTGGAATGCTTATGAAGCTCCGGAGGTGGATTCGAGCTTCATTTTCCATCATTTGAACGTCAATCCATCTGTCACCTCTAAGAAACAACCACCTCGGCGCTCATTTAAGGATCATTCTGACACCGTTAAAGACGAGGTGATGAAGCTTAAGCGGGCCGGGGCTATTAAAGAGGTGTTCTACCCTGAATGGCTGGCTAATACAGTGGTGGTAAGGAAGAAGAGTGGGAAGTGGCGTGTATGTGTAGATTTTACGGATTTGAACAAAGCCTGCCTAAAAGACCCCTTCCCCATGCCTCAGATTGATCAGCTAGTGGACGCAACTGTAGGCCATCCTTGGATGAGTTTTTTGATGCCTTTCAAGGGTATCATTTGATACCTTTAGCCTTGGACGATCAAGAGAGGACAACTTTTCTCACCCCTATTGGGAATTACCATTACAAGGTGATGCCCTTTGGTTTAAAGAATGCAGGGGCTACCTACCAAAAGATGATGACCAGGATGTTCGAGCCACAGTTAGGGAAAAACGTTGAGATCTATATAGATGACATGGTGGTCAAGAGCAAGTTGCAATCTGAGCACGTCAATGACCTCAGGAATATTTTTGAGATCTTGAGGAGGCACAAGTTGCGACTTAATGCTTCCAAATGTTCATTTGGTGTCGAATCAGGGAAGTTCTTGGGCTACATGGTCACACACTGCGGAATTGAAGTCAACCTTGACCAAATCAAGGCAATCAACAACCTGCAACCACCTCGGAATCCCAAAGAGGTCTAGAGGCTAACTGGGATGACTGCTTCTCTAAATCGATTCATCTCTCGGTCAGCAGACAGGTGTAGGCCTTTCTTTCAGTTGTTGAACAAGTGGAAGGGATTTGAATGGACTGAGGAGTGTGCCCTGGCTTTTCAACAGTTGAAAGAATACCTTTCTTGGCCACCCATTATGTCCAAGCCCGAAGTAGATGAGGTTCTGTTTGCTTACATTGCAGTGGCCTCCCACGCAGTAAATTTGGTGCTGATCTGGGTTGACAGTGGTGTACAGAGGCCAATCTATTACGTGAGCAAGTCATTACATGAAGCCGATGTCCGATACTTACCACTTGAGAAGGTCATTCTGGCAGTAGTGCATGGTACGCGTAAGCTCCCCCATTATTTCCAATCACACACGGTTGTTGTCTTGACTCAACTCCCGCTCAGATCTCTACTTCGAAGCGCTGACTACACAGGGAGAGTTGCAAAATGAGGCACGATCTTAGGGGCTTTTGATATCAAATATATGCCTCGCACCTTTGTCAAAGGTCAGGTCCTCGCCGACCTGGTGGCTAAATTTGCCGAGACCCCATCAGAAGATAGATTAGAGGAGCAAAACATGGATGGAAAATCGGTTGGTGTAATCTCCTTGCAAGAGCCTTTGTCTTGGAAGGTCTACGTTGATGGTGCAGCTAATCACAGAGGATCTGGGGTGAGACTAGTTCTAGTATCCCTGGAGAAGATCACAATTGAGAAATCCTTGAGATTGGGATTCTCGGCTACAAATAATGAGGCCGAGTACGAAGCCCTGTTGGTAAGGATGATCATGGTTCAGAAAATGGGTGGAAAAACAGTGGAGATATTCTCTGATTCAAGGCTAGTTGTAGGCCAAGTCCAGGGAGAGTTGGAAGTAAGAGATCCTAGAATGCAGAAATATTTGAGCCAGGTTAAACACTTGCAATCTGAATTTGAGTCTTTTAGTTTATTACAAGTTCCTAGAAGTAGAAATACACATGCGGATTCTCTCGCCACGCTGGCAACCTCCTCGGTACAAATTTTACCTCGAGTAATCCTTATGGAGGACTTGTGTAAACCCTCCGAGGTGGAAAGGAATATGGTTCATGTTCACCAAATAAGGGTAGGGCCTTGTTAGATGGACCCTATTACGCTATTCCTTAAGGAAGATGTCCTACCCGAGGATAAGTCTGAAGCTGACAAGGTACGGAGGAAGGCTCCTCGGTTTTGGCTGTTCGAGGACTAAAAGTTGTATAAAAGATCCTTTTTCGGCCCATACCTGTTATGTATACATCCCGAAGCAGTTGAGTTACTCTTGGAAGAGCTACATGAAGGGATTTGTGGGAGCCATACAGGGGGCAGGTCCTTGTCTCACAAAGCCCTCACACAAGGCTATTGGTGGCTAAATATGCAGAAGGGGGTCCAAGAGTACGTGAAGAAATGCGACCAATGCCAAAGATTTGTACCAAACATTCATCAACCCGGTGGAGTCCTTAATCCACTGTCCAGCCCCTAACCTTTCGCTCAATGGGGCTTGGACATTGTAGGTCCTTTCCCCAAGACAGCAGGAAATAAGAGATATTTATTAGTCGGCACAGATTATTTCACCAAGTGGGTTGAAGCTGAACCACTAGCAAATATCAGGGACGTAGATGCAAAAAGATTCATTTGGAGAAATATCGTCACCTGGTTTGGAATCCCACACACGCTCATCTCGGACAATGGACTTCAGTTTGATAGTAAAGCCTTTAGAAGATACTGTTGCGATCTAGGAATAAAGAACAGGTATTCCACTTCGGCCTATCCACAAGGGACTGGACAGGCCGAGGCTGTCAATAAGGTCATAGTGAGTGGACTTAAAAAGAGATTGGACGACGCGAAGGGAAAATGGGTGGAAGAGCTGCCACACGTCATTTGGACTTACCGAACTACTCCTCGCAAATCCACTGAGGAGACGCCCTTCTCGATGACTTATGGGGCCAAGGCTGTTATTCCTCTAGAGACTGGATTCCCTACGCTGAGAACGAGTTCTTTCACTCCGAGCAACAACGATGGGCTGTTGGAGAAGAGTTTAGACTTAATTGAAGAACGAAGAGAGAATGCCATGGTTCAATTGGCCTACTATTAACACAAGTTTAAGCAGGAGTATGATGCCAACGTAAAGCTAAGGCCACTGACAGTTGGAGACTTGGTTTTAAGAAAGGTTTTAGGCACTGTAAAGAACCCAGCATGGGGAAAATTGGGACCCAACTGGGAAGAGCCATATTGTATCACATCGGTGGCCGGAATAGGGGCATATTATCTTGAGGATCTAGAGGAAAAGGCTGTACCATGCCCCTGGAATGTAAATAACCTAAGAAGGTACTACTATTAATAAAAGCTTTCTTCACCACATTTGGGTTTACTATATTGTATGTCATGCGTTCTACTATCAATCATAGTATTAAACAAAACCTTGGTCATGCCTGGCTCCTCAGACCACATACCTTGAGAAAATTAATACTCATTGACATCTAACTGAGTATCAAACTGAACTTTGGTCATGCCTGCCTTCTCGGACCACATACCTTAGGTAAATTGATATCTTTTAATTACTGTTCTAAGTATTAAACAGAACCTTGGTCATACTTGGCTCCTTGGACCACATACATTGGGAAAATTAATACTCCTTGACATCTAACTGAGTATCAAACAGAACCTTGGTCATGCCTGGCTCCTCGGACCACATACCTTAAGTAAATTGATATCTTTTAATCACTGTTCTAAGTATTAAACAGAACATTGGTCATGCTTGGCTCCTCGGACCACATACCTTGGGTAAATTGATATCTTTTAATCATTATTCTAAGTATTAAACAGAACTTTGGTTATGCCTGACTCCTCGGACCACATACCTTGAGAAAATTAATACTCCCTAACATCTAACTAAGTATCAAACAGAATCTTAGCTCTGCTTGGCTCCTCGGACCACATGCTTTGGATAAATCAGTGTCCTTTAATCTCCAATACTTCCTATCATTTTTGACAAGTGTCCAGACAAAGCTTCATTTCATCCCACATACTTAAGGTAAAACAAGTATCTCTTATTAATTACCTGAATGTCAAATGTGATCAGCTTCTCTAAACAACAAAGATCTCCATGGTCGTAACAAACTCATTTGGATATTCATGAGCATCATTTAAAGCATTTACAGTCTTACCAGTATTTGTTTAAGAGTTGATTATCCCTTTGCTCCTTTAAACTTATCAATAAGCAAAGAGCAGAGTAGGTTTAAACCAGTACACAGATTATACTATTGTGTATGTTCTTAATAGTTAAAGTTATGCCCTGCCGAGGTAATGGACTTAGTAGGTTTTAACATTATTTTGCAGCTAACCATATGAGATGGAATAATTTGTCTGTTACTTTCATAGATCAGAAAGAAGGGTTTTACCCCATTGTTATCTTTATTAAGTTTTAGATAAAATAAAAGTTATATCAACACCAATATAAGAATCATAGAAATAAGGAAAATATGCACAACTTTCATTAATCAAAGCCTTCAAGCAAGGCAAATAGAGTACAAAATAAGCAACTTCCTTACAAACTTTGGGAATTGAAACAAAAGTTGCAAGTAAAAGAAAAAGAAGAAAAAGAAACAAACAAAACCAAAAGAAGAACTACACTAAGTCTACTTCTTTTTTATTACAAGTTTTTCCTTTGGAGGGCCTTCAATGGGCCGGGCAGATGCAGCTTTTGAGGCCTCAGGGCCCTTGCTCGCAAGATCAGATTTGGCAAGCAGGGGTAGAGAAGCCAGGACAATCTCCATTGTTTTAGATGCTTCTTTTTCTTTAGGAGGGTCCTACGAGGTAGTTGAGGGCTTTATGGCATCAGGGGCCACCCCTTGATTGGAGTTCTTTTCTTTTTCGATAGCCCCGGGCTGCTCAGCCTCCTCGGGGAGGTTGGCGGAGGAGGTCATAACGTTGGTTGTGATGTCCTTGCTCACCTCTGCCACCTCGGGCTCTGCATCAATCCTCGGTACAGAGGGAATAGACCGCCGGATGGCGGGGGAGTAGTAGACGTTCTCTGCTTTCCTAAGCGCAGATGAAGCCTCAACCCCGGCCTGGTTGAGAGCTTTATACCATGTCTGGGAGCAGTAAGTCCTACATACCCCTAGGACCTCAGCCCTGAGGGCTTCCTCAGTCTCTGCCACTCCGGTGTTGTACCCTTCCTGCTCGGCCTGATCCCGAGCCCTTTTTGCTTGCACTTTCGCCTTCTCGGCCTCCTCTAATTTCTTTTTAAGTGCGACGATTTGAGTTTTGGAGGTGGCCAGCTGATTCTTGGCATTGCGAAGGAGCAACCTCCGGCTCTCGGCCTGTTTTTCCACATTATCAAGAGCTGCTGCCGCACTTTTGCTCTTCCATCAGTTGTTTCTTGAGCTCTTTATTGCTCTGCTCGGCCACATTGAAGGCCTCCACAGTGGAGTTATGTCTTCCCTCCTCCTCCTTCATCTGCCGGTGGCAGTAATTGGTAATCTCCTCTGCTCGGAAGAAGGCTTGAACAGCTTGCGGAAGAAAGAAAGGAGGTTTAGAAAAGGAAGGTAAGTAAACCAATTAAAGAAATGAAGAAAAAAGAGAAGAAGTGGTCAAGTAGAAGACATACCATGGCGAGATATCTCTTGAGGTTGAGGAAAACCTCATGCCTTTTCATGGACCACAGCTCGGCCATGTCCTCGGGTAGTAGTAGAGCCTGCTCCACCGCATCGGCCACATAGCTAACCGTTCCTCCTTGGAAATCCTTAATGGAGGCATCAGCTAGCAGAGGGGCTCCATTCAGTATTGGCGCGGGAAGCTAGGCTGAAGGCTCAGCTGGAATATCACTTCTCCTCTCGACACCCTTCTGCCCCACCTTGGCCTGCTTAGCCGCCCTCTGGGTCTCATCTCCTTGAGAGGGGTGGTTTTTGCTAGTATCCATCACCATTTTGCCTTTGGACTCCCTTTTCCTCTTCAGATCAGCAGGTCCAAGCTGGAGGGGCAAGGCAGGAGGGGGAGTGGGAGGCTTAGTCTGTGCTACCTTCCCAGGTGCGTCCCTCCCCAATTGGGACTCTATCAAATCCAATAGACTGGACTTTGGTTTACGTTGAATCCCCATCTCGTTTATTAACGGACTGAATGGGAGGCCGAGATCAAAAGTTGAAGTTTCTGGGGACCAAGCTCTGTTGAAGATCTCAAATTCGTCTTCGGAGTCAAGTACATCAACTACTTCTTACTAACGAACTGAATGGGGGGCCGAGATCAAAAGTTGAAGTTTCCGGGGACCAAGCTCTGTTGAAGATCTCAAATTCGTCTTCGGAGTCAAGTACGTCAACTACTTCTTCCTCTTCGGTGCTGGCAAGACGGGAAGAAGTGGCTACTCCGGTGGCTTGTGATGGTGGCGAGGCTACCTTCGGTATGCCCTTAGGTATAGGATCAGCAGCGTGTGTGCCTTCTGGAATAGGGCCGAAAAGCAAAAAACCTAGGGCTGCTACGCTGATTCGTTGCAGCTGAGGAACTCTAGCCTTGGCAGCCGAGGATCTCTAGCCTTGATGACACACTTAGGTGTCAAAAAGCTCTTGGAGATCGGGACGTAGTCCAAAATCAAATGAGCTGCTCTGAGCTGGCCGTCTGTGTGGACGAAGATCTCGGCTTTCAAGATCTTGTCCAAACTTGCTCAGTTTACCAGGTTGAAATTGGGCGTAGCAGCGTGTGGGTTTGCAAAATCATCAACAAGGACAAAAAAATCATTCATTAGCAAAATGCAAATCAATAGAAATTTTTGGGTAAAAAAAAAAAAAAAAAGTGAAAAAAAAGAAAAAGAAAAAAAAAAAGAAGGGGATAACTTTGAAATTGTGAATTCGAACCTAGACCTAAGACCCCATCTGGCTTCCCTTCTCTCGTCGGGCAGGGGAAGCCATCGCTCTACTCCCCTGATAGGATCAAAAAGTCATTTTTTAAGCCTTTGTTGGAGTCGGGAAGACATTGGATGAGCCTGACCTTGGGGTACCTAGATTTTAGGTAGTACCCCTGCCCGGTTAGGTGGTGGAGGTTGTAAATCCAGTTTACGTCGTGGTGGGTGAGGTTTAAGCCCATTATTTCATTAAGGGCATCTACACAACCTAATATTCTAAACATATTAGAAGCACATTGGGTAGGAGCTAACCTGTGGGCCCTAAGGTAGTCCCTGGTTACGGTACCCATGGGGATTCTCATCCCGCCCTCTATGAAGGCAATCATAGGGATTACTACTTCTCCCTCTTGCCTATCTAAGTGCCATTGCCCCTCTTTACAATACTTAATACCTACTCTTGGAGGGATCCTATACCGAGCTCTAAAGCTTTCTATTCCCTCCTTGGAGTCTACCAAACTTTTAAATCTACCAATTTCTAGAAAGGTTGGGATGAACTAACAAAGATTGAGAAGAGAAAGTGGAGCCGAGGAGGAAACAAATACAAAGAAAAGAAAAATATGTGGAAGAACAAAATGTAAAGGGTTGTGAAGACTTACAGAAAGAATAAAGGGGTCCTCGGACAGGCCTTTGGTATTTGTAAAGGGCTCAAGTGAGTTAGAAAGGTGAACAGGTTCAAGGTATGTGCGCTGGAACGGTATGAATGCTAAAGTGAGAGGAGAAGTTGATTTGAAGGGTATTTATATCAAAGAGAGAGCTACAGAGCGAGAAAATTCCAGCCTAAGTCCCAGCAGAGTCCTCAACCGTTGGATTTGCATCACACCGTAGAACGTGGGGGACATGAGGCCGTCAAAATTTAATGAGGGACGCATCTCGTAAGCAGAAGCGTCAGGAGCATGTCTTGGGCAGTTGAAAAGGCGTTTACACAAGCAAGAGTGATGTGTGATAGGCACGGACTGAATAAGGTGACATCGAAATCCTCCTTTCTTGCCGAGGAGCCAGAAAGAAGAATCCCGAAGGGCTATTGTAGGGATATTAGGCCCATAAATTGTTATCTGTTTATATATTGGGCTTGTGGCCCAATCCGAGGACGAGGGTTTATCCGAGGACGAGGGTTTGTTCGAGGAAGAGATATCTTTGTCAGAAGAGACTGCGATGGTAAGTAGAGAGATAAGTCTTGGTCCTTACAACTCAAGGGGATGGGCCGAGGATAACCACATCCTCGGCTAACAAATACCGAGGTCCGAGGGGGTTATCTATCGTCCCAGGTAACATTCCAGGAAGTTTCGTTGGTGCAGATGTGTATTGCAGTGAAATCAGACTGGGAAAAGTCCTAAAAATATCTGAGGAGAAAGTTGCAGCCTCTGCATTAAATGCACTGCAGCTAACTCTCTGGCCGCATTAATGTGGAGGTAATGCCTGAACAGTAGATTTCAACCTTACAGCTACTACATAAGGACTTATGGGGAGTGCTGATGGGACAAGTATCAGCACCGACCGTCTGGCATGCACGTGGAAGGTGGAGATGAAAAGGAGAGACAATATAAAAGAAGAAGAGGGCAATGAAACTGGGGGAGGAGAGAAAGAGAGAAAATTACTGTAGCATCTAGAACTGACTTTGTAATCAAACCTAAAAGAAATACATAAGAACAGATCTCCTCGGACTTTGAAGATGACGATTTTCTTCATTATAAACTTGTTCATTTACATCTTCTTGTCTTTTAAACCTATTTTCTAGTTCGTCTAATTCATTAGAACTCAGTTTTCCAACCCATTCTCTACAAATTCATTGTTTTGGGTTTTTTGGGCCTGAGTCCATTCATACCTTGGGCTAGGAACTCAAATCTAGTCCTTACAATATTTTTGTTAGATGTTGTGATAAATTTTTGGAGGGATTTTTGCTCCTCATCGTCCTCATCGGCTCCCCAAATAAAGGGATTAAGAAATACCAGTGGGAGGGGGAAGTTGAGCCGCACTAAGGGTTCGTTTGGTTGGAGGGGTGGAAAAGTGGGAATATAGAAAATGGGGAAGGAATAGAAAAGTAGGAGGATAAAAAATATTTAGTTTTCTTTCATATGTGTTTGGTTGGGAGGATGAAAAAGTGAAGAGATGAAAAACTATGAAAAATAAAATTGGTATAAATTTACAATTATGTCTCTATTAAATAAAACAAAAGGCAATACAATTTTTTATACACATTTATTTATTTAAAAATTATGTATGGACATTTCACTTTTTTTTAAAGGCACAAGCACATGCCAGATCCAAAAACTGGTGGGGGGGAAAAAAAACAAGAAAGGAACTATAGAAGAAAGTGATAAAAACAAAAGAAAGAAAAAGAAAAAAGTGAGATGAAAAAAAAAAAAAAAAACCAAAACAACATGAATGTGCAGATGAGTAACAGAGAAAGAAAAAAAAAAGGAGAAAGGAACTATGGAAGAAAGTAATAAAAACATAAGAAAGAAAAAGAAAAAAAGTGAGATGAAACAAAAAAACCCAAAACAACGTGAATGTGCAGAGATTAGTAACAGAGAAAGAAAAAAAAAAGTTAGCGAAGAATAATGTGCAAGGCATTTTGGGCAGCTCATATCAGTGAACTTCTCCCCCAAGTTTTCTCCCCATTTTGGGAAGAAAATATTTTGGTGGGCCCAAGGAGAAAACACTTGGGCCCCACCACATTTTTTTCCACTCTCCCTCCCAACCAAACACACATTAAACCTTCATTCTCTCCACTTTTCTCTTCTAAATTTTCCATCCTCCCTAAAATCTCTCCAAACAAACACACCCTAAGGTCATCTTTTTTACTCGATGCAATTAGTTTCATCAGTCTCTTACTCACAAACACACATGCACACAACAATTAAAGATCAAACACAATAGCACATGCAAAAAAAGCCCATTAATTCATTGAGGTAGTCAATGAAGGCAAATGACTTCTTATTGTTGGTGTTGTTAAAGATGGTAATGGCCACGAACTCGCTAGTAGGGTTGATCAGTGGGAGAGCATGCATGGCGCTTATGAGCTTGTTGCCATCAAACAAAGGTTGAGAGTTTGAGGGTTTCGAGTGGTGGTGGAGTTTGAGAAGTGAGAGATTTTGAGCATTGTCACTCCTCTCCCTTCTCTCTCATCACTCTCAGTCTCTCTCACGCTAGTGTCAATGCCATCGCCATTTAATGATGGAAAAATACCTCTCATTGCCTTGACTTAACTTGCTTCATAATACATGTATTATTGACAAGAGATATCAAATTATTAAAGTAAATGTATTACTGACAAAAATTACAGTAGGTATCATCAATACAACAATGTTTTTGAAAAAAGAAAAAATTCAACTAAATGAGAAACGATCTTTAATTTGAGTAACCAAAATTACTGAAACTACAAGAAATTTTTAGTTAATATATGCTATTTTGGCATTGAGTTTGTACTTTGTATTCTAAAGGGACATTATTCAACAATAAAACTTTACTTATCTTTTTCTCAAAAAAAGAGAGGTAGAATCAGAATGACTATAGTAAGATTCTATATTTAGTATATATAAAAATAAAAATAAAAAGATAAAATCAATAGTAAGGATGATGTAGGTTAAAAAACCATTTAATTAGAATAAATTTAACATGATTTTTTTTTTTTCATATTTTAAATCTTTATCTATTGAAAAAATTATATAATAATAATACTATATTTTTAGACCATATATAATACTAGGACAAAATTGGCCTTTGCCCTTTTTAAAAAAACAATCCTGCATTTTGCCCCCTTTCCCAAACTAATTAGGGAAATGCTCCTCTTTTGAAACTCGACTTTTTCAAAATCGAGTTTAAAAAAAAAATTTCTGGAGGCCTATAGTGGCGTTTTAAAGAGCCTATAGTGATGTTTTAAGGATCTATAGTGGCGTTTTGTAACTCGATCTTCATGAACTCGAGTTCAATGCAAGTTTTTCCTCTTTTTTTTACCTATAACTCGAGTTCATGGAGCTCGAGTTACAAAACACCACTATAGGCTCATTAAAATGTCATTATAGGCTCCTTAAAACGCCACTATAGGGCTTAACTCGATTTTGAGAAAGTCGAATTTCAAAAGAGGGGCATTTCCCTAATTAGTTTAGGAAAATGGGCAAAATGCTGGATTGTTTTTTTAAAAAGGCCAAAGGCCAATTTTTTCCTATAATACTATATATTTCTTTTAGCAAAAAAAATAAAAACTATATATTTATAAAAATATTACTAGGATCACGATCCCAACATCTTGCTCACATTCTCACAAGTCTCTACACACCAATTCAATTCTATAAACAATCCTAGGACTATCTAATTCAATTCCATGGTCTGGCGATCCATGATTGAGATTTTAACAACAATGCTAGTAACAAGCTATTTAGAAGAAAAAAAAATGTGAAAATTAAAAAAAAAAAGTCAAATTTTGAGAATTGAAATATTTTATTTCAACAAGGATTGAAGCAATTACATTATCCTTGAAAGTGTTTTTTTTTTTTTTTCCTCCTAATGTGGGTGTGTAGAGCAAGGTTTTCAGACCCGGACCGTTCATTGAACCGTAAAAGGGAGAAGTTCAAGGTTTTTGAAGTCGAAACGAGGTCGAACTGTGATGACGTCATAATTAATTTAATAATTTTTTGAATATAAATAAATATATTAAATTTGTAAATATTAGCAAAATTTACTAAAAATATCTTAAAAATTGAAACAAAATACATAAAATAGTACATTATAAGGTTAATAAAAAATAGTACAACATAAATAAGCATAAAAAGAAATTTTTATAATAATCCTTTAAGAGAAATCATTTCAATTAACTAAAAACGACTTTTAAAATAAATTCATAAATTGCATAGGTATTATTCTTAAATAAAAAGTTAATTTAGTAATATTTAATATGTTGAGAAAGATGACATAGAAGTTTAGAAACTCTAAATCATGTAAATTTAATTTAAATTTAATAATATTGCATATTAGCTCCCAAGAAGAGCACTTGGTCCGTTGGTCATGGCTTCAGTCTTTCTTACAAGGTGTGAGCAATATTATGAATATCATTTCGGACTCTGTTTCGGTTTGTCTAGTGGAACGGAATATTTCGATACCGGCTAATTTCGGTGTACCGTTTTAGGGTGTTTCGGGTTCCAAAAAAATAATATATATATATTATTTCATATCCTATTACTTTTTATATTAAAAAAAACATAAAAGTTATATTTTCATACATTTATAAAATTTATTATTTTAAAATTAATCTAATTAATTCATTTAAAATATTATTATTTTAATTAAAATACTAATTAGTTTTTTTTTTTAATGCAAAGGAAAATTTGAAATAAGCCTGGACAGTGGCTTCATAATTTGGCTAAAGCACACTGCCCAAGCCAACTCTATTTACAACTTTTTATTATTATTATATTTTTCCTCACCCACCATATTTCACTTTCTTCCTATTTTTAATTTGTTTTCTCTCATCCACACACGTCTATTGTATCTAACTCCTTGATATTTACACTACTCACTTTTAAATTCTATCCCATCTTTATGAGATCTACACAGTAACTGACACACTTTCTTATCTTTTCATGATTTCATCTTTCTTTTTATTTTTTTACTCTCACACGCAACTTATCTCAGTTTTCCTCTCAAGTCTATTCTCTTCTCTCTATTCTCCTCTCTCTCTCTCTCTCTCTGATGGATATCCAAATTTGTTATGCATGACTGCGTGAGCCACAACATTCCTCTAGTTCTGATACTGTTATTCCTCTACAACTCATCTTATGAAGCAAAAGACTATAGTGTGTTTGTGGAAAGGAATGATGGGATCGATTTTGGTCTGTTCTGAAGATCCAAGTTCAACTTTATGTGCAATAAACTCATACCAAGCGAATCTTTTATTTCGGGCGAAATTAACTGAAAAAGCCCGGAACTGTCGAAACACACCGGAACAGGCCGAAATCTTACCCAAGGTGGAATAGAGGGGCTTGCCGTTCCAGTTTGCTTGTCGGTACGAAATTTTTCGGCCATTCTGGCCGGAACGAAACGGTATCTATAACGTTGGGTGTGAGAGCTTAGGTTCGGATACTGGTAGCCGCATTTTTCTTTAATTTTTCCCTATTTCATGACCGGTTGAACTGGCCTACGATTCATCCGGTTTTTCCAGTTGAACCTCGGTTCGTCTGGTTCTCTCACAACTCACTGATACCCGGTTCTCTAAGCTAAAAAACCAAATTTTAATCCGGTTCCCAATTTTCCCGGTCGGACCGCCCGGTCCAGTCCGGGTTTCAAAACCTTGGTGTAGAGTTCTTTGAATTAAACTTTGAGTACACTTCATACAAACTATGAGGTGAAATAGTAACATATATATTGCACTTTCTCTATTATCCGTAATTCCGTATAGCTTACTGTGGCATGAGATTGAAATTTATTCGCTAAGGTTCCACCCCTGCCTCAAGTTCTATACAAGTACTATCAAATTACATCTTTCACAACAATGAATGAACTTGCATTCAACATCACGAAAATCCAAATAGATAATTAAACTTAAAATAAAAATTTGAGGCAATTTTTAACACAAAATCATTCAAAAAGTAATCTCTTAATATTCATAAAAAAGAATAATTAAAAATCATTTTTAGGAGGACTATGCTTTTTCTTATCTAATTTTTCTCAAGTAACCATCTCTTTTAATTGCACATCTCTTACATCAACCATTAAATTCTGGTATATTTTCAAAGAAATTACTATAGAGACGTTTATCTTTCAATAAATCATCTAAATTCGGAATCGGTTCGAGAATAATAAGATCACCAATGCAACCGTTTGAACATTCAAATGATGAAGTAGGCTTCAAGTTCTTGTTTCTTCTGCTTTTGTTGTCCTCTTTTTTCATTTGATTCAAAATCTCCGAGCTTTGAGAACCCCAGTAATCAACTTTTTTATTGACTTGTACCGTCTTAGTTTTAGTCCTCGATTTCTGAATTATTTTTGGTAGCTCTTTTGGACCATGGCTTTCTTCCATGGCTAGAAGTTACTCGTGTATTCCTGTTGAAAGGGGAAACAAATTCTAGTTGAAACACGAAGTTGATGTTATTAGAAGAATAGGCTTTTGCTGAAGAAATTATATGGAGTTACAAAAAGAAATTCATAATTAAATACCACAATGGCCCTCTTAAAAATTTTGGGACAAGGCTTTCTACCAATCACTTCTCCTATATGTCATGGAAACGGAAGTTTTGTGTACTGGTTATGACTTTTTTTTAATATAATTTTTAATTTAATTTTATATTATATATCACAATGAAGGGAATGCTACAACTCTAGTGTCACCTTCATGACACTTCCTACCATGAGGAAGTACACCCTGTTACGGGTGTATGCTTCCTCCCTCTCACAAGTTGATGGGACCCACAACTGGTGGGTCCCACCAGCTGTGAGAGGAGAGAAACATACACCCGTAACAGGGTGTATTTTCTCCACTACTAGATGAGGGAATCTATGCATTCATTCTCTTTTATCCTCCATGTGTGGTGTAATATCTGAAACTTTATTTAGTTCTTTGTTAAAACAGTTGTCTAATTTCTATATCTGAAACTTTATTTAGTTCTTTTATCCTTCATGCGTGATGTCATCTTTCATGGGATTTACCCCTAATCCTGTGTTATTGACAATTTCTATAGTCAATTTAGCTCCCCTTATTGTGCATACAACCTCTGTGCATATAAAACTATGTCTTTCAAATGTTATATTTCTAACTTGATTTAGTCATTAAAAAAAAATTTCATACCCAATCCACAATTCTCTCATTTTTGTAGGGGCTAAGAGAGGTCATGATAGGAAACCTTACCCTAATAAGGCACTTGTCAGGGGACTAATCCCAAACTCTATGAATTAGTCTTTAATAAAATTATTTTTTCAAATTATAAAAAAAAAAAAAAAAAAAAAAATCTAGCATGATTTAGATGTACATCTTTTACAATGTTTGAAAGACTAGCTTGTGACATTTTTGAAAAGATTGCCTGAAATTCTGAAATTCAATCCCGAAGGGTAAACAGAAGGATGCTATATTAAGTACTAGGAGAAATTACACTTTACCCCCTTAAACTATACACCATATTACACTTTGCACCATAAACTATTAGAATGCACGCTTTGCACTCTAAACTAATTAGACAGAAATTAATAACACATTACTTTCATATGATTTTTGCTTAAGTGGCACACTGTTTAAAGACCAAAACACTCTTTTCACTTATAAATAAAATAAAATTACTTACATATAAGCAGGAATAATTCAAAGAGAGAAAAAAAAAAATCAGATTTGTAGCGGCCTTTATCATTCCCCTTTTTCCTCTAATTATTCTCATCTGCTGCAGAAAATTTCAGGATCATTCTCTATGTTTTGGACCTAATTTGCCGAAGATTTTAATTTTTTCTTCCTCGTTATACTGCTGGAATATCAATCCAACCAACAAAGAACCATCATTCAATCATTTTTTGTACTATTTTTAAGAAATAGTTGTTAAATTGGCCTCCATGAGAAGTAGAGCAAAATTTGAGATTGTTTTATGCAATAACGATTTTTTTTTTTCCGAACATGGTTGCTCGATGAGTTGTTAAAATGGCCTCCATTAAAATTGATTCAGACATACACTGTTTTAAATTATGAGTTTTAGGACCAAAAATAAAAAAATAAAAACTAAAGGAATTGATAGATTGACTCAAGAGTCAAGATCAATCATGTAAAAAGAAAAAGAAGAAGAGCTTTTGGGACTGATTGGAGTTCAACGAAGTGATGGCAACAGTGTTATCAAAGGAGCAACTGTCAGTGGTCAAGCCGTGCTTCAAGTAGTAGTCGTTGAACGCATACAACGCCATAACCACTATGTCATTTGCGTTGTATCAGGACCCACCTTGTTGTATTGGGCTGCAGTTGGTGGCGCCGGGCCCACAGTCCCAGTCTAACGCCGTCTGCAAGGCCGTGTCTTCCGCATTGTTCTTCGCCACACACCACAGCTCCGTGCCCACGACGCCAGTTTGGGCCTTGGAAATCGACGCGCTAACGAGGAGTGGGAGCATGAGTACCAAGAATAGAAAGATCTTAGAGGAAGAAGAAGAAACCAAGAAATCTTTTTTCCATTTTGCTTTTTTGGGTGATCCGAGAGAGAGAAACAGTCAAGAGAAATGTTTTTAATTGTTTGTGTAAAGGTTGTTTTGGTCTTTAAACACGATGCTATATAAGCAAAAATCATGTGCAAATCATGTGCTATTAATTTCTAATTTAACTGTAAAACTAACCAGTGGCGGCTTCAGAAATTTTTTTCAGGGTATTCCTCAATAAGCATAAATTACACAATCTAATAAAAAGAAAAATTTGTATATTGACAACAACAACAATAAAAAAACACGCAAATATATAAAGTTTACAATTACCTTATACATAGTTTTCTTATCAAATATTTGTTCATAATTCTAGCAAAAGAATAAACAATAAACTATAAGTTCATTTGAAATATTAATAAAATTATTAATTATTGTTGTTTAGTTGTTTCATTAATTTGTTTATCTTTTATAAACTATAATTTGTTATATTGTTGTTTCATTAATTATAAAATTATTAATTATTGTTTAGCCTAACATAATTTAATTTGTTTGTCTTTTATAATGTATTATTTTATTATTATTTAGCCTAACATAATTTAGTTGTTTAATTTGTTTATTAATTATCTTCTATAATTTGTTATGTGTATAATTAATATGTATAATGTAATTAAAAGTTGAGTGGGCCAATCAAGTGATAAACTCAAGCCTTAAATTATACCCATGTCATAACCCAAGCCATAAACCAAGGCCCATCCTTTAATTTAATAACTTTTTTCCCTTTTCCTCTGCTTTCTTCGTCAGGTCCTTTTTTTTGTTTTTTTTTGGTAAAAGAGAAATTACATTTAACTAAACTGAAAAAGAGAAATCAGGACAGAGCCTGAGGTAATACAGCCCATTAACATCAGAAAGAAGAGCAAATTCCAGGTCCATAGGCAGACTATGGGAATAACCTTATTTTAACTTATGTCATTTTTGCTTTAATCTTTTTTCTCTCCTTCACACGTGTTTTACATCTTATCTCTATCTTGTCTCTTCTAGATTTTTCTTCAGATCCACTTTCCTCTTTTCTTTTTTCTTTTCTTTCTTCGTCCTTATTTCTTAGTCACAGCTTTTCTTCTCAAGCATCATTTTACGCTGCCATCATGCTTCTTTCAACAAGCATCGTTCATCCCAAATAGCACCTCCATGCTCCTCTCTCAAGCCGCCTCTACCCAGCACAACGTCTCCTCACCTCCATTATTGAGCTATATTTGCTTTGTTTGGATTATAGGTTTATATTTTCATTATTTTGTATGGGAAATCAAGAGTTTTTGTTTCGGCCCGAAATCTGTTTTTGGTTGAGGGTATTCCTAATTTTGGTTGAGAGTGTTCCTAATTTTTTTTTTTAAGGGTAAACAAATAAAAAAAATTTAATTATTATATAATTTTTTTTTTTTTTTCAGGTCAGGGTGTTCCTGGGAACACCCTGGCCTGAACGTGGCGCCGCCGCTGAAACTAACATTGGGTGTGTTGAGGTATAATTTTTCCACTCATGCCACGTGCTCCAATCCTATTTAATCACATTTATTTATTTACCAAAAAATACCAAAATTTCACCCATAAATTATTTTGGGCCTTTATGAATATTTCTCATCCCATTGGCCCACAAATATTTCATATCTCATTATCTAAATTGGGTCACGATATAAACCATCACAAAAGCCCAAAAAATTCATATCTTATCCAATTTTATTATCATGATTTAGACTAGCCTCTAAGCACGCACACACGTGCGTGCTCAAAGGCTTTTCTATTTTTTGAGTAAGGGTTAATTTAGAGCATTTATTATAATTTGGGATTATTATATTTTTCAATCACCAAAAAAAACCTAGGGGTGTGATGAGTATCATGTGTGGAGAAATAATTTTTCATCACACCCTTAGATTTTTTTGTGATTGAAAAATATAGTAATCCCAAATTATAATAAATGCTCTAAATTAACCCTTACCCAAAAAATAGAAGAGTTTCACGCGCGTGCTCAAAGGCTAGTCAATACTTATATTGTATTTTATAAGGTACGTAATATTTTCTATGGAGTAGTAAATTAATAAGATTTTTGTTAAAGGAATACTCCTAAAAAGATCCTAAAATTTAGTAACTACCCACGTTTTTTTCTTTCTTTCTTTTTTGTTTTTTTTCCTTTTTGGTGTTGTTGATGTTGTTCTTTTTTTCAAATTTTATGTATGACAGTTGTCATTTTTTGTCTAATCCTAAAATGTAGTTTTTTTTAATCCTAAAATTTAGCCATTTACTACACATCCATAACATAAGTAAATAAAAGCTTAAATTGAAAATTTTATGGCAAGAGATACACGTTAATTGTATAAAACCACAATTGTATTTTGATATTTTTTTAAATAAAGTATTAAATGGTGCTTTAACCTTAACAAAAGGCTAATACAATTGGGAATTAATGATTAGAAGTATCTAGAAAAAACATTGTATAAAAACTTCATGATTATTTGTTGAGAAGAAAATAATAATAATACTATAAAGTATTATTAAAGGTGGTTTAACAAAAACCCAATAGGAATAATAATGAACTTTTATTTTAATTCGTCAATGCTGTTCTTCTAAATTTTTTATTGAACAAAAGTACACTAAATGTAGTCTAAGTTCATAACAGTAGGAACAGCATCCAAATTCACGTTTTCCTCTCTTCTTTTTTTCTTTTAAATCTCTTCCATATTTTGGAAAAAAAAAAAGACTTCTACTATAAAACCACTACTATAACTTCTCCATCCATATCCTTATATTTAGGCACTAACATATCTGATTTTGAAAGAAAATAAAAGGCTAAATTTTAGGGAAATTTAAAAGATTAAGGTGGGGAATTGGTGTGACCCTAGCCTTATTTAAAAGTTTATCGAAAAAAGAAAAGAAAAACTACATGTTTAAAAAAAATCCCATGTTCTATCCATGAACTATTTAAAAAAATCTCACTTTCTATCCCACATTTAAAAACTACCCGACCACCCTTTTTTTTTTAACCCAAATTCACGTTTTCCTTCTTTCTTTTTTTTTCTTTTAAATATCTTCCATATTTTGGGAAAAAAAAAAAAGACTCCTACTATAAAACTACTACTATAACTTCTCCATCCATATCCTTATATTTAGGCACTAACATATCTGATTTTGAAAGAAAATAAAAGGCTAAATTTTAGGAAAATTTAAAAGATAAAAAATTTAATTTGAATTTGACATAGAATTATACAAAAGATAAATATAGTTTCTATTACAAAAGAAATTTTTTTACAACAATTTCTTAGATAACAACCACTTTATGTGAGGTTTAATACATATAATAATTCTTGTAAAATCTCTCACCCGAACTTATCTAATATTCCATTCCAATGACTCCTCAATGCAATCCAAAAAATTTGTGCGTACGTGAACCTGAGAGAGATAAAAGAATTAGGGTTAAACCAAGTATTTAAAAAAAAAAAAACCTTTAATCAACAAACCAAAGTTAGTGTGCGTGTTATTAAAGATAATAGCATAAGTTTGTTAGAGTTTGTGTTTGATTTAAATTTTGATGAGATCATTTTTCCTGAAAATCCTATTAAAATTGTTCAGAATAAAGATAAAGATTTTTTAGAATTTAACTCTATCATGGACTCTTTAAAATCTTATCACCACATCATCAAATATTTAAATAAATAACTAATGGAGATCTAAAAAGAAAAAGAAAAAAAAAGGGAGTTAACGTGTCAAAATTACATTTTTTTTAAAAAAAGAAAAAAAAGGGAGTTAACATTTCAAAATTACATTAAAAAAAAAAGAAAAAAAAAAAAGGGAGTTAACATTTCAAAATTACATTTAAAAAAAAAAAGAAAAAGAAAAAAAAAGGGAGTTAACGATACATTAAAAAAAAAAAAAAAAAAAAAAAGTAGAACTCAAGGTTGCTACATACCTAATAAAAAAATTTAACGCCAAAAACATATACAATGATGGTAAAAAAAAAAAACCAAAAAAATTTAATGCCAAAAATTTATACAATGATGGTAAAAAAAAACTTCCTTAAAAAGAAAATAAAAATACGAAGAAGGAAAAAAAAAAGAAGTGAGGAAGGAGAAGGAAATAGTAATTGATTATTTATATTTTGATCATTAATCAGGGAGTATTGTGGTAACTATTTTTATTTCAATTCCAAATTTTTAAATAAAATGTAAACAAAGGCTACTAAAGGAGGTAAGGGAAGCCATACTGTTTAACTGTTCACGAATGATTTTGAATATTTCTTTTGTAGCATAAAGCAGCCCTGTCTTTGGATCACAATACCTACAACATGAAATGACAATTCATTAAGAAGTACAGTGGTAGAATATATGAAGGAATCATTCATTTCAAAATTACATTTTTTTTTTTAAAAAGAAAAAGAAAAAAAAAAGAGTTAACGCGATACCAAAAAAAAAAAAAAAAAAAGTAGAACTCAAAGAAAGTCAATCATAAACAAAAGAAAACAAAGAGGAACTTGCAAAAGATAGAACCTGAAAATTTGTTGGAACCTCTGACAGTAAATGTCTTTAATATAAAGAAAAAGAAAGGAGGATGTAGAGCTAAACTAAATGTCTTCAATCTGAAGAAGAATGAGAGATAGAAAGTGAGATAGAAACTGTAAAGCGTACGAGAGTTTGTGGGTCTTAAAGTGTAAAAGTTTTATTTTACATATTTATCCCCGTTAGTTGAAAACTTGTAAGTGGGTATGATGAGGGTATTTTAGGCATAAAAAATGAGAAATCCAAACAGGGAAAGCCCCTTAAATAGTAGTATAGATAAGCCCAAAACCGGCCCTATGAGCCCAATGCACACATCTCATTTTTTTTTAAACCCAAGACTACTTATGCTTGACAATATTTCAAAAACCCAATTCTCATTGGCAGTATCAAAAACCCAATTTACGTTGGCATTATTAAAAACCCAAGGTTATCAATACTTGACAAAATACTATATCATAAGTATTTCACTTAAAGTCTAATGATGAACAATGCTTTAAGTTCTTAAACCTATTATTATAATATTACAAGCCCATGGAATCTATCTTATAAAACTCATGGTAACTATTTATGTTACATAACACTATTCATTTTTCCAAAACCCATGACAAACATATATCAAGCCCATGGAGAATTATGAATTTGTGTTACTAATATAAAAGCCCATGGAAAGTTATGATTATTTATCTTAAACCTATGACATTTATTTATTTCATACTATATTATAAACATATGGAATTTATATAATAAGAACTCATGGTCACTATTTATTTTATATCACAACATTCATAATATTTATTTCCAAAACTCATGAATACATTTCATTTTTACTAACAACTAAAGCTCATGTGGAATAAAAATCCTTGGTAATATATGGTAGTTTTGTCCATTTTGTAGGGCTCATAATGAGAAAGCAAAAGGAAAGGCCCAAGTGGAGAGAACCACCAAGTTAGAGGCCCACCAAACTACTCAGCCCTTATGGTCAAGCCCAACATGAAGTCTCAGCCAAAACAGTCAATGTGTGCAAACTGGCCCAGCTGGAGAACTCCATTAAGTTCTGTCTTCCGCTGGAGAGCAAATCAAGAAGCAACTAAGCCCCCAAACCAAATTAAGAGCTAGCCATCTGTCCCATCAGCCTTTCTGTCACTGCCATTTCTAACGTGAATAGCATTTAGGGGCTGGGCTGACACAAAAAAGTTGAAATGCAATAAATGCTATTCTTCCTCCCTAAGTTTCGGTTACCACTAGAGGAAGTCATGACCAAATCATCCAAACTTCAGCCAACTAGCTTCTGAAGTACTAAAAATGTCTAAAAACTAATTCATGAACCAAGCCCATGAATTCCTAAAGGGGAAATTTAGGGAAATGTGGTTTGGAAGGCATAAAAAGATCTCCAGTGGAGCTCCTTGAAATAGGTTAAAAGCTTGACACCTGGCTTGGGGTGATAGCTCCTACTCTTTGAAGCTCAAATCTTAGTTGCAACAACCAAGTTCTAGCCCCATGTTTGTCTTGATCTTATTGGTTGAGATTAATCTCCAAATCTCAGCACTTAATGACATTACCCAGAGAAGATAAAATACACAAAAGCAAATCACACCATTTTTTGCCAAATCCTAGGTTAGATGCTCTAAATTTTAGTTCCATCCAACATTACCCAAAGGAGAAAAACATTAAAAATGGATCTCACACCATTTTTGGCCAAATCTCATGATGGATATTCTGAAAATTCCCTTGCTGATCAAACCCAATGTTTTTGGCTTTTACTAATTGCTTCCTAAGCTTCACTATAAAAGGAAAGCACCATCTATTCCATCAAGGGGGGATGAAGTTGTAACGGCCCAGGCTTTCAAAAAAAAAAAAAAAAAAAAGAAGAAGAAAGGTAAAATATTTTAAGTGTTCCACATGCTCCCACCTACCCACCATTCCCCACCATTCATTTTCTATCTATCACTTTATCTCTTTGGCTGGCCATCCCTTTTTCATGTAAGAGGAAGGAGTACGCATTTATGGTACTCCGGGAGTACACAAAATTTTCCTTTTAGTACACTTAATGGGTCTATTAAAATACTGCTAATTAAAAAAAGAAAAGAAAATATTATGTCCAAACACATATACCAAACCCATTTATAGGTTTTTTAAAGGCAAATTTGGAGTTGTGGATTGGAGGGTGAAAAGGATTTTTCTCATCTAATTTTGGTTTAATGGAAAATTTTGCAAATGGGTTTAAGATCTTTACAAAACCCAATTGCTCATCTGCCCAGGCGCAAGTTCTGCCTTTACAGTAGAAACAAAAAGTTGGCAACATCAATGTCAAATGCATTTTCAAAGTGTTGCCACTCTCCCACCGGTGCCACTTCATGCTATCATCTCCACCATCATTTTCCTGCAATGTCATCGGAAAATTCTTAGGAACCTCTAAGCATCTTCATTCCTTTTATTTGAGGTAAAAGTTTCTAATCTTTTTGGTGGGTTTTATATGCTTTTGCTTGAGGTTATTTTAATCTAAGCTTTGATAATGATATTAATGTGATTTATGAGCTTTGGAAGTGATATTCATGTGTTTATATGTATGGGTTTTGTATTGGTGGAATTTTTTTGATGAGTGGATTTATAGTTTTTACAATGGTGGTTATCTAAGTGGTGAAGATTTGGGGGTTTTGGCTTTTTAATGTGAAATAAATGGTGAATATAATTTTTATTGATTATTTGGAGCTAGTTAAAGATTCAAATTGTTTGTCTTGGAGGATATTGTGATTTTGCTTCCATGGGTCTCTTGATGATATTATATAAATCTTATGGAAGCTAGTCATAATGTTAGAGATGATATTGAATGGGTTAACTTTATAAATTGGAGCCTATGCCTTGTGAATTATATTGTTGAGAAACTTTGGAAGTGGAATACATTATTGACGAGGTTAAATACTAGGCTTGCCTAATCAGTTGCTTATTTGGCAATTCCTAATTTGTAACTAGATGCAATTTCAAGCTTTATACTTATTGTGATAGGTTTGCTTGATATTGTTTAGGTTTTAACTAATCTCCTTTGGAGCTTGGAGAATTAGGCTTTTTGCGGGTTGCAAGGTAAGTAGCTTTTTAATGGGATTTTTCGGAAAATACCCGTGCTTCATAAACGTTGTTTTTGGGTCAAACACATTTTGGAAAAATTTTTGTGGAACTATGTTTTTCTAAAAAGCGTTGTGTTGTGACCTTATTATATATTATTATATACGAAAAGTGCATCATATTTGGTATTGCATTTGAGGAAATGCATGAATTGTTGGCATGAAAAATATGAGCATCTTTGATTTAATCTTTGATAATGAATTCATGGATTTTATGATTTACTAGAAAACTTAAAGATGCTTATCTTGTCTTGTATCATTTGGGAAATTGAAAGAAAATATTTTTGACAAAGAATGAAGTTGAAAACCTTACAAGCTTTGTGGAAGTTTTGGTTGTTTAAGATTTTTCTGAAACTACCTGGATATAAACTATGTGTTTCAAAGTACATAAAACTTGTGAGTTTTATGTTGTTTTAACCTTAAGTTATGTGTGATTTCCCGGTAATCACCCAATTTGGTGTCTGTAGTCTTTGTGACAATGAAATCAAATCTAGGTCAGTGCCCTTTCACTTTGGATGACGCACTCTTCCCTGCTTCCCATGGGGGGAAGAGGTTCCTTGATTGTGTGTGGGTGAGGCTGCTGCCCATGGGGCCAAGAGACTGCATACCAGAGAGGACAATATCATGCCAGTTGTGAATGGGTGGATCCTCTGACCAGTCTATGTGGTAGTGTGGTATATTTGTGATAAATTACCGTATGTTAGATTTTATGGCTTTGGAATTATATTGTTAGTGCTCACAGATTATAGTATATAGTTTCAAGGTATTTACTTTAAGAAACTTTGTGTTCCATTATTTAATCATTCTTGTCATACTATTATTGAAATGATCTTGCAGTATTCAATTAGAAAATTCCCAAATTAAAACATGCTTTGCAAATTGTTCATCATCATGAAACTTGCATTTCCCCCACCCCCATTAATTATGCTACTTACTGGACTTTAGCTGATCCCACCCTCTAACAGTTTTTCAAATCAATTAGCTATAACTTCTTTGGTGATGATTAGAGTGCTATGTTAAATTTGGAAACTTTTGCTGTAAGTGGTTGGTGACTCGATCTTGCTATGTTCAACGAGACCTTAATTAATTCTATTGGAGGTTGGTCGCTTAAGGTTCCTTAGCCTTTGGCGTGGTAGGCCTAGACTCGATGTTAAGGTCCTTATTCTTGATAAGATTGTGACTTTGTGTAATCCAATTGGAGTTTTGTAATATATTCATGTATTATGTGGAGGCACATGATTTTCAATTATTGTTCATAAATATGTTATAGAGCTCTGACTTGTAATGTGGAGATTTTAGTATGGTTATATATTCTTAACCTATGGAAAAGAAAGGAAAAGAAAGATCTCCTACAGTTTGAATTGTCAAAAAGGAAAAATCTACAGGTGATAAGGGTGTTCTTGTTAAAGAGATTCAAAGTACAACACACAAGGAAGCCAACGACTCCTCTAAGCTCGTCGGCTTCCCATAAGCAAATGGGACCCAAAGCAATGACACCACAAAAAGACGACGGCCCCGCAATACCCAACAGTCGTCTCTATGAAGCCAACAGGAAGTTTCAGACGAAGCAAGAGACCGACGAGGTGAGAAGGTCGTTGGGTCCAACGTGGCTTGGCTTGGTCTCCACAAATATCTGTGCAAGGAAATACCTTGCATCATACGATTAACCCTAATCAAAGGAATCTCTACAAGGAAAGGATCCCGCAAAATACGTGTATTAATGAGGATCTTCCCTACAAGGAAAGACCTTCTCCACCAAGAAACGGAGGTCAGCTCTACACTATAAAAACCCCCCAAAGCCCTCACAAGTGAAGGTACGCGTAATTCTCCCAACTCTGGCACTTTAAAGTTGTAGAAATTCTCTCTAACTTAACCTTCGGAAGGTATTTGGCTGGTACCACACCGGTACTCTCTGCAAAGTCTTCTTTGTTTCTGTTTCGCAGGTTCTGTCTAGAGCACGTGAGGACTGTGCAGCCCATTGACGATTTTTGGCATCATTAACAGGTACCTTTGGGATGTATTTCTCATGCTTTGGACCCTTTTGGGATTGGGGCGTGACAAAAGTCCTCTCAAAGTCTCCATTAATCTTGTTATTTTCAGCCCTTAATTCAAAAATAAGTTCCTTTTTTAGTTTATAAAGGCCCATACCCATCAACTCACAAACGTTCCTTCTATTTTCTAACAAAACGCAGCACCATAAAAGTCTCATGAGTAGCTACAATTAGTCTCTCACCACCATGGCCAAAAATGGCCAAGTTCCATTACCATTTTATTCCCACATCACCATATATCTACTCACTCACTCATATAAGAATAGTTTCCATTATTTGCCATACATCCTTCCACATATTCCATCATGAGTGTTAGGACATATGTGGAACTTGTTCGAGACATATGTTATATAAATTGGCTATCCTTTGACAAAACGCACTTTACTTGTAATTGGGTAGATCTAGGATGGGTTTAGTACTTCAAGGAACAAGAGTTCAAGTTTAGTATTGAAGCCATGCAAATCTGTCCAAGAAATAAGTGAAGAAGTGCTGTTTATTAAAGCTCGACAGATAGCTCGACAGATCATATCTATCGAGGTTTAATGTTGATGCTCGACAGCAGCTCGATAGAAGCTGTATCTATCGAGAATTACGAAATTCAGATTTTCAGATCTAATTTCACGCATATCCATGTGTATTTGTGTAGGATTTCTTTTCTCACAACCCTAGACATATATAAGGATTATTTTAAAGGCCGTCAAAGGTGATGCAAAGTGATGCAACTTGATGCAAAGTCATTGTACATACAAATTGTGACCGGAGACAGAATTTGCCCTAATTCATCATATTCTCTCTAGAAGTTACTGCGTCTTTGCGCCAAAGGGTTTTGTGACCAAAGAGCTTCTTAATCTTCATTGTTAAATGAACTGAAGAACTTTGCAGCCACCATCTTCCTCAAGTTAGTGTGTTAGTCACGTACTGGGATCCATGCATCATTGGTTAGTCACGTACTGGGATTCGTGCATTGAAAGGAGAGATTGCCGCTGCATTACAAGTCCAATTAGGTATTGGGGTAAGGGTTCAACTGTAAGTTGGTATTAGGTACTGGGATTCCTTTTACTTGTAACCGTTTGTTTTGATAATAGTGGATTCTCGGGAGTGGTGACCTTAAATTCACCCGGTGGGGTTTTGCCTCGGTGGTTTTACCCATTTCTTAAACAAATCACCTGTGTCAAATTTATTTTTTGCTGCATTAAACTTAGTTGGTGATTTATTTGTGCTACCATGCTTATTGCATGTAATTGAATCTAATTAATTAACTTGGCTAATTAATTGATTAATTTACCAAAAGGGTCAATACATTCTTGGCCTATTAAATGGTATCAGAGTAGGCACACTCTGATTAGGGTTAATCTTTGCTGTGTGATCCATTGACCCCCGTTTGTCATGGATAGAGGACAATCTCTAATTATACCTCCTTTATTTGATGGCACTAACTATGCATACTGGAAAGTACGCATGAGAGCTTTCTTGCAGTCTTTAGATGAGAAGGTGTGGCAAGCTGTGGAGATTGGTTGGACTAAGCTAAAGGAAGCGCCGGCTAATTGTGAAGATGCCAAGATCAAAGTGGAAAACTTCAACAGCAAAGCATTGGATGCTTTATTCAGTGCGGTCACCAATGAAGAGTTCAAGAAGATATCCTCTACTGAAACTGCTAAGGAAGCATGGACTATCCTCCAAACAACCTATGAAGGAACTAAGGCTGTCAAGGATTCAAAGCTCCAAAGGCTCACTACTAGCTTTGAGGAGAAAAAAATGGAGGAGGATGAGTCTTTTGATGAGTTCTATGCCAAGCTGAAGGACATAGTCAATTCAGCTTTTAATCTTGGGGAAACCATTCCTAAACCCAAGGTTGTAAGAAAGGTGCTAAGATCTTTGCCTGAGAGATTTCATGCCAAGATCACTGTCATTGAAGAATCAAAGGATATTTGACTCTATTCCTTTGACGGAGCTGGTTGGCAACTTGCAAACTTATGAATTGGGATTGACTAGAATCGGGAAAGGAAGCAAAAGCAAGAGCATGGCACTGAAGGCCAAAAGTAATGAGACTGGTGAGTCTTCTAATGATGAAGATTCCAAAATGAAATCCTACATCACTAGGCAGTTCAAGAAGTTCATGAAGAATGCTAATGCGAAAGGATTTGATAAGGACCGTAAGCAATCCAATTTGTCTCAGTTCAAGAGCCAAGACAGAGGAAAGAAGGACGCTAAGGATGGCGGTCAGTACACTATTCCCTCTGGACCAAAGTGCTTCGAATGTCAAGGTTTTGGACACATGAAACAAGAATGTCCAACATATCTCATGTCAGTTGGGAAAAGCAAGGCTCTTGCTGCTACCTTGAGTGACATCGAGACTGAGATTGAGTCAGTTGACAGTGATGATGAGGGAATTTTAAATGCCTTCACTGCTACAGTTGATCCTACTAAAGGGGTTACAAAAACAGTAGATGATGAAGAGGACTTGGTGGATTCTAAGTTTGAGAAAATGGACGATCAATGACATCCATACAGCCTATGCAAAATTGTACAAGGTTTCTGAGAAGCATGAAAAACTGTATAGGCTGGCCACTAAGAAGTTGAGTGATGTTGAGCTAGATCAAGAGGAGCTCTCTACCAAGGTTGATGAAGCAAATCAAACCATTGGAGCACTGCGGTTTGAAAACAACTTCCTTGCTGAAAGGACAAATAAGCTTGAAGCAGAACTGTTCCAAGTCAAAACTCAATTGGAAAGGACTTCCAATGCAAAGCTCAATGAGATGATAAGCTTTTAGAAAGCTGCTTCTGATAAAACCGGTTTGGGGTATGATTTATCTTCTCCTAATTTTGCCTCATCTAGTACTACTGTGTTTGTCTCACCTGCTAATAATGTTAATCCTGAGAACAATGAAACTAAAACTGAAATAGCTAGTAAGAACATAGATAAGGGCAAATCTATTTTAAGAGCACCCTCTAAGCTTGAAAAGAAAGAGACTAGAAATCCTAGGACTAAGAAGGTTAATAACAAAAAGTCTCAATCGAAGAAGCCGCATCTCTGTCATCACTGTGGAGGTTCAGGGTATACTCGTCCAAATTGCTATAAGTGGTTAGCCACTCAACAAAGTAATAGTATGATCTCGTCCGAAAACCAGAATCAGTTTTCATCCTCTCTTGCTCCTCTTGGAGATCTTCTTAAGGCCCTCATGTTCCTTTTGAACTTGAACGGTTTCAATTCTTCCCCCTCACCACCAGATCAAAGGTTCGCTCAAAGGAAAGGTTCTTCCAAGGTGTGGAAGGAAAAATGCTCAAAGTGATTTAGTCATTTTTTTCTCTCTCTCTTCCCTTATGGTTATGCATTACTTGTTTGTATTGCTTTTTTGTTTTGAGTCAGTCTAGTTTTATGCTTTGTTTTGTTCAACATGTTTTTGTTTGTTTGTTTTCAATTTTGCTTTATTTTGTTTTTCATAAAAATTGAAAAATCAAAAAAAACAAAAAACAAAAAAAAAAAAAAAACAAAAACAGTGTGTTTTGTGTACTTTGTTACTTGTGTACCTTGGATGGCCATTGAAACAAAGTTTTCTAAACTTTGTATTTTTTGTAACTTAGATAAGCATCTCAATGCACAACTAAGCAAGTGAGCTTTGTGGCTCGTGTTTGTGATGAGTACGATTAAGTAATCTCTTATACTTAACACTCATATCACTGTTTTTGATGGGAATGACTAAAAAATCCAAGGAGAAATGCTTTAATAATCATCTCACCACTAAAGCCCGCCAATCATGAATAACATCTATATGCTTTGACATAGCAAAATTGATGTTTAAGCTTACATAATTGGGTATTTCTTTTCTCTCTCTTATATGCCCATGCATGATATGCTCAAAAAGAAAAAGAATGTGCAAAGAAAATCAAAAGCAAAAAGAATCAAAATATTTTTAAATATGGTTGCAAGCGTGTTTCTAGGAGATGTGGGAGTAATAAGATGTACCTCGAAGGTGATAGTCTCCATCAAGCAGTTATGATTGTGTGTGAGTGTATGTGATTTTCTCATATCTCAAATCGTCGTAATATGAGACACTTATGCACTCTTGCTATGTTTTCACACACTACACGCAAATTCTTTGCTACTTTTGATACATGTGCAAGTACAATGTGATCTAGCCATCACAAGAAATACATGTGTTAATGTATACTCATTAAACTGTCTTAACTTGTTTTTTAAATATAAAATTGGTTAGACTTGTTTAGTGTGTGTGTGTGTGTGTTTTGGATCTTTGAATGCTTTGCATTTTCTTGTTGAGAGATGTTTTTGAGAGCTTAACATGTTGATTGGATCTATGTTTAAGTAGCTTGTTTGTTGCATTCATCTCTATGTGTTTTTCCTCTCTTTGAAAAACTCTTTTTCTTCAAGCTCGACAACTTCTCGATAGATTCTTATCTATCGAGCCCCTTGGACTTCGTTTCTCGACAGAAGTTAGCGCATACTCGATCCATCGAGCTTTCTGGAATTTGTCTCGATAGCTTCTCGATAGCTTCTTGATCCATCGAGAAACTTTCTGTCTAGCCAATAGATTCTCGACAGAATCTTGATCCATCGAGGTACTTTTGCTGTCGACAAATTCTCGACAGCACCTCGACAGATTCATATTTGTCAAGATTTAGTACTCAACAGATCTCGATAGCTCCCCGATCCATCGAGATGTGATTTCTTTATATATGCTCAATGCGAAATCAGATTTCATTTCTCACTTCTCTCTCGACAGAAAATCATTTCCTCTCCCTCCAAACACTCTCTTCTCACTCAAATCCCTCTACCCACGTGCTTTTCGGCCTAGACCAAGATCAAATCACTTGGTAAGTGTCCTAAATCCTTCATTCTTCATGCATTCATGCATTTTAGACCTAGGTTTTTAGGGTTTTTGAAAATTTTTGGGATTTTAGAGGTTTTTGTGAAATTTTTGGGTTAGGTGTTGTTTATTTGATGATATATGATCATGCATTGCATTCCATTAGTATTTTCACAATGTTTCATGCATTTAGATGTGTGCTTGATTGTTGAAAATTGTGTGTTGGTAGGTTTGGATTGGGTTTCAACCCATGATGCATTTATTTTTAACACGTCACATGTTCATGCATATTTCATGCATTCGTACCATTTCTTTTCTTTTTTTTGCTCTTTTGTGACTGTGTTCTATCTCTTTCTTTCTTTCTCTCTCTCTCTCTCGGATAGACTGCGCATGACACCCAAGCGCAAATCTAATCCGACTCGGAACCCTTTTCGTTCTGGGCCTTCCTCATCTTCTGATCTTCTCGTTCCCCCTCTTCATGTTTGGTTTCGTGATGAGAAGGCTTCTAAACATGGCATTCATCCGGAGTGCCATGTGATTCCATCGAACTTTGCCGACACTCCTCTACCCGATGTCATTCACACTCGGGGATGAGAATCTCTTTGTGAGATACCATTAAGGTGTCCCATCGTGTTCATACAGGAGTTTTACTCCAATATGCATGGTATCGATACCTCTGTACCTCAGTTTACTACGGTACTCTGAGGTACACATTTCGTAGTCACTCCGGATCTTGTATCTGAGATACTACACGTCCCAGAGGTAGCGCATCTTGACTACCCCGCTTGTCAGCGTCTGAGGACTGTGTCCAAAGACAAACTTCTGTCTCACTTCTGTGAGACACCCTTCATATGGGGTGAGCGTCAAAACACCCCATGCTCGGGCTTTGCAAAAGGTCCAAGATTCCTTAATATGGTGATGACATTTGTTCTTACTCCACTATCTCACTATAACTCCATCATAAAGCCTTGTGCTCGATTTTTGTTGTCCTTCTTAGAGGATCTTTCCTTAGACTTTCCCTCTCATTTCATTATCTCTATCATAGATGTCTATAGGGATATGGCAACCCATGATAAGCTCATTTTTCATTCGGCTATCATGCGGATCCTTCGCCATTTTTCTATCCCTATTCTTGATTCTCCCTACTTCACTGTCATAGGTGCCATCAGCGCAGCGTCTATTCAGCGGAACGAGGCCTAACTTCGACCGAAGCGGCCACGAACGGAGACGATTGATCCTCCAGCCTCTACCATTCCTTCCACCTCCGCTCCTTCTTCTCCGGGCGGTGGTGTGACTCTCGAGGCCATCATGGCGCAGCTTCAGCGCATAGATGCTCGCCTTGACACTCTTGGTGATGTTGTGTCAGATGAACACCTATGTCGGTCATATTGCTCAATGACAGGCTCGCCTCAGTGGTTTCGCCGCTTCTCCCTCTCCTTCTTCGGATGCTTCGGCAGATGAGGACAGCGATGATGGTGTTGATGATGATGATGATGATGAGGATGAGGATGCCTAGCTCTTCCAGTAATGAGGTGATGACGACCTCTCAGTGACTTACCCTTGTCATTTGTGACCAAAAGGGGGAGTAGTTTTGAGATGATGAGAGTAGTCTTGTATCTAGGGGGAGAGTTAGCATATGACATTTTTGTTAGGGGGAGTATCTATATTTTGAGGGATGTAGTGAGGATCTTATGTACTTTTCTCTTCTTTCTTTGTAGTTACATTATCCTCTTGTACACCGATCTTGTGACCATTTATTTATGACATACATTGTATTTATTTTCATTTATATATATGTTGATGTATATTCTTTTTCACCTATCTCTCCATGTGTTGTTTCTTTTCTATCATTATACACATGTTTCTTTATGTATGTAATCCTTTATTTCTGTTTCACACTAAGACGCCTTGATGAGTTTTGTTTAAAGTGTTTCAGAAAGACAAGTTGTGAAAATCTATCATGCCATGAACTCTCTTTTTGCAAAGTTTTTCAAGAGTCTATGTTAGGGTTAGATTTTATTGTATTCAACAAGTGGTTATAAGTTTAGTGATTTAAGACTTCTCTCATAATTCATTTGTTTGTTGTGGTTTTGTCACGGATTGCCAAAGGGAGAGATTGTTAGGACATATGTGGAACTTGTTAGAGACATATGTTATGTAAATTGGCTAATCTTTTGACAAAACATACTTTACTTGTAATTGGGTAGATCTAGGATGGGTTTAGTACTTCAAGGAACAAGAGTTCAAGTTTAGTATTGAAGCCATGCAAATCTCTCCTAGAAACAAATGAAGAAGGGTTGTTCATTAAAGCTCGACAAATCATATCTATCGAGGTTTAATGCTGATGCTCGACAGCAGCTCGACAGAAGCTATATCTATCGAGAATTACGAAATTCAGATTTTCAGATTTGATTTCACGCATATCCATGTTTATTTATGTAGGGTTTCTTTTCTCACAACCCTAGACATATATAAGGATTATTTTAAGAGCTGTCAAAGGTCAAAGTGATGCAACTTGATGCAAAGTAATTGTGCATGCAAATTGTCATCGGAGACAGAATTTGCCCTAATTCATCATATTCTCTTTAGAAGCTATTGCGTCTTTGAGCCAAAGGGTTTTGTGACCAAGGAGCTTCCTGATCTTCATTGTTAGATGAATTGAAGAACTTTGCAGCCAACATCTTCCTCAAGTTGGTGTGTTAGTCACGTACTGGGATTTGTGCATTGAAATGAGAGATTGCCGCTACATTACAAGTCCAATTGGGTGTTGGGGTAAGGGTTCAACTGTAGGTTGGTATTAGGTACTGGGATTCCTTTTACTTGTAATCGCTTGTTTTGATAATAGTGGATTCTCGGGAGTGGTGACCTTAAATTCACCCAGTGGGGTTTTGCCTCAGTGGTTTTTCCCATTCGTAAACAAATCACCTATGTCAAATTTATTTTCCGCTGCATTTAACTTAGTTGGTGATTTTTTTTGTGCTACCACGCTTATTACATGTAATTGAATCTAATTAATTAACTTGGCTAATTAATTGATTAATTTACCAATGGGGTCAATACATTCTTGGCCTATAAATGAGCATAAGAATCTTGGTTAAATATTTGCTGCACTAAGCTGGGGGTCTTTCTCTCCCTCATTCTATCCTAGTTTTTCCTCTTTTACTTGTAATTATGAAGCCATTAATCCTTGTTTATTGCTATTATAATGAAGGCCATAATTTCTTGGATACAATGGAAGTTTTCCCTCACGTTGACTTAATAATAATGAGAAAAATATTCTGTCGTTTATCCTAAAAAAAATAATAATAATGAGAAAAATATATGATTTTTATCATGTAAACACACTTATTAATCTGTCAGACGTCTACTATTGGAGGTCTATCATATTCACTACTGGACCATATTCCTCTTATGTACTTGTTATAATGGGCCAACTTTTATATTAACCGACTACGGAAGAAATGTATAATTTTTACTGTGTGAATATATTTATTAATTTTCTAGACATCTACCGCTGGACGCTTATCTTGTTTACCGCTGGACTATTATTTAAGCACTTATTGTGACATGCCATCCTTTGTGCTAGCTTATCTTTGCAAGAGGTACTTTTGGGGACTTATTATAATCTTTGTTGGATGCAACGTAGACCTTGAGCAAAAATGAGCCTTTCACACTTCACCAATAGCCTTTGGACTATATTTTAAGCCCAAAGTCGAGTCTCAGTCTTGGCTTCCCAAATATCATTATGGGCAATCCAAAAATGCTCCTCGACAGGGTGTTAAGTGTAACAAGGGTCATAATTTAGGGCGCAAAGTTTAATCTAGTGTATAGTTTATAGTGGTAAAGTGTAATTTCTCCTAATTACTATTCTAAAAGGAATTTATAGATAATGTTCTCTTTGGTTCTAAAGCTACTGCATCAATGTTGAGTGTTACACTAGCTTAGAGTGAAAATTGATGTTTCTTGGCAGCGGAGCAGTAAAGGCAAGTTGGTGTTGGTTAGACGATTTGGGTTCCTAATGTTTTTTTAAGCAATTGTCAGTGGCGGCTTGAATATTTTGTTGGTTGTTGTTTTGATTGTTATTTGATGGGTTAGTGATAGTGGTTTGAAAAAAGTGTATCTATTTGTTAGGTTGCCAGCATGATGGGTTAGGGTGGTGGTGAGATGGTTGTGGAAGGGATGAGTTCTTTTGGGTGGGTTTTTGTTGAAATTGTGTTTTAGAGACTTGATTCTTTGTGGCAAGTGTATTTCATTTTTTTTAGTGAAATGCTAATGTGGCATCTTGCAATTAGAGAGCGTAAAATAGGGAGTTTATGCCAGGTCTAGACTGAATGTATTCTCAACACATACTAGAGTATGATTTCTGTCTTAGATTATATATATATATATATATATATATTTATATAAAGTCTAACCCATCAAATACTAATAGAGCCATAATTTATTTATAACCAAATCTTAAACAAGGTGATACAACAATAAGAGCATTAGCATCTAGGGGTGTAAAACCCCTAAATGGCAATTTTTAAACCCCAAACACCAAAAAACTCTACATCCGGGTTTCTATAGCTAAAAAATTTAGACACAAGCTATAGTAAAGTTCTATATGTAAAACCTCATTGTAGCAGGTGTTCATCTTTTTTTTTTTTTTTTAATTCTTTTTTCTTCTCTCTCTCTCTCTCTCTCTCTACCACCATCAAATTGGGTTGTGGGTGAGATCAGTCTGCAATGGTGGTGATGGGTTGTGGTTCACCTTATCTAGTGGGTTTTTTTTTTTAATTTTTTTTTTTAAGCTGGGTTTGCTGATTGTTTGTGGTTATTGATGGTTGTGGAGGTTGTGCTAATGGATACTAGTGGTAGTCGTTGCTATGGTTGAGTTTCTTTTTTGGTATGGGGTTTGATTTTGGGATGGGTTTTGATTGTGGGTGGAGAGAGAGAGAGAGACGGTGACGAAGAGAGAGAGACAGTGAGGAAGAGAGAGAAACTGCCATTGGTGAAGAGAGATGGTGAAGAAGAGAAAGAAAGAGAGTTAAATGAATAAAAAATTGAATTGTGTTGGGTGTGATGTGAAAAATAAGAAATGAGATTAGGTGATAAAGTAGATAAAATCGTTTTTTTGGTGTTAAAATAGGTATTATTATTATTATTATTATTATTATTATTATCATGCAAAAAGGTAATGAGAGAAGAAATCTCTGTCTCTATATCTTGTTTAGACTTTTTTATGTCATTATCTGTCAATTGGTCATCTAGTGATATTTCTGTCTTTAAAATTGGCAAACTTCTTTCAGTTCTATAGATTCTTTCTTTATTAGTATCTTTTGAGATAGTGACATTATTGAGGGAATTAATTTCTTTTGGGATCAAGGGTAAGATGAAATTAAAAGGTACATTAGTCAAGACCATAAAGGAATTTCTTAAAACAACTTTGGAAGAAAGGTCTTCAGAACATATACCTTTATTACAAATGTAAACATTAAATCATTTATGATTAATTAACTCTTCTCCATTGGCTTGAATTAATCTTTTTTGTATACTATTCATGTCAGTATCTGAGTCTATTAAAGCAATTTCTGTCAAAGAAAATTCTTTATTGATTACTGTATGCCATTTTTGAAAAATTACTCTGTCAATTAAACTCAAGAAATTCTGTCCATTGTGATCATTTTCTAATAAAATGGGGTCTATCTTGGGTTTAGAGAATTCTTTTAAATTTATTATTTCTGTAATGTTTTGTTCATCTATATCTGTCGAATTATCCTCTTTAATTTCTTTAATTTCTTGTTTTACTATTTTTTCTTCTGTCATTAAGTCTTGTAGAGCTACAAGTTTTATATCTATTCCATTTTGTTTTCTTTTTGTCCTTTCTTTCTTTTCTTTCTCTATCTTTTTCTTGACTTTTCCTTCTTTTCCGCATTCCATAACATGGTGTCCATATTTCCTACACTTAATACAAGCAATAGGTATGTCTATAGAATCCTTCAATTTTATTAAATAGTCTTTTTTGTCTTTCAGGTGATTAGGTAGATTATCTATTAATTTCATTATTATGTCTTTTTGTTTCCTTTTCCTTTTATTGATTTTAAGTGGGTTGGTTGATTTTAGTTCTTTCTTTTTCCTAACTTGATCTATCTCTTTTTGATGTACATTAAATATTCCCATTAATTCATTTATTATCTCTGTCTCAAATTCTAATTTACTGATATGTTTAGCAATTTTATTATGTCTATCACACTGTTTTTTAGTATGTCCATATTCTTTACATTTATGACAAATAGTATTTCTAACAGGTCTATCAGTTTTTTCATTATCTGATAAATCAATAGTATTTAAGACTATTATCTCTCTTGTTATGTCTGTACCTAAAGGTGAATTTAAAATTTCTATCTTTTTAATTAATTCTGTCAGACTATCATTTTGATCAGTATATATCATGGATCTTTCAATTGATTTTAATCTTTCTTCAATTTTTTCTTTCAAATTATTATTATTATTTTTCCCTCCTTTGTTGACTATTTCTCTTGATTTTAGTCCTTCTATCTCTTCTTCTAGCTTTCTACGTATACCATCTTCATCTTTTTGTCTTTCAATTCTTCTTTCATCATTTGCTTCTATTATGTCTTTTTGTCTTTCTATGTCTCTTTCTATTTCTAGCTTCTTACATATAATTTGTGATGAACTAGCTTCTTCTTTTTGCTTTTCTTTTCCACCACTTCTTTTGGACTATTATTACTAGTTTTCCAACCATTGTTGACTTTTTCTATCTCATCTTTTGTATCTAGTTTCCTACGCATAACTTCCATCTTTTCAACATTTTGTCTTTCAATTTTTTCTAATATTTCTTTTACTATGCCTTTCCTTATCATTCCTTTTTCTTTGTCTTCATCCATTATGTTTATAGCACTTCTTTCTTTTATGAGATTCTTTTCTTTATCTTCTATACGTGTTGTTCTTTCCTTAATTGGGTCAGTTTTTCCGTCAACTCTTCTGTCGGTTGCTTTTAATTTCTTTAAGTCTTCTTTCTCATCTTTTCTACTATCCTTTATATACCAATTATTTGCCATAGTTTTTGTTAAAGATGATCTATGATGGGGTTCAAATTCTATTTCCTTTTCTACAGGTGAATTTAAAGCTTTCAACCTTTCATAGAGGTCCAAAAAACTATCATTTTTTCTTTGTACTACTTTAGTATTTATAGTGGATCTTTTAACAGTTTCTAAAGATTCTAATTTTTTATTAATCATATCTAAAAAACTATTATTGTGTCTATCAATCTGTCGGTTGATTTTATCTCCTGTTAATGTACTCCAATTATTTGTGCTACTATTATAATCATAATTATCAGTATCACTGTCAGAATCAGAATCTGTTTCATCATAATCCATATTACTATTTAACCAATTATTGTCTATATCTCTCATGTTATATTCTTCATCATAATCTATATCATCATAGTCCATGTTTCTGATTAGTGTGTGCCTAGCCTAAGTGTGAACAAGCAAACAGATAATGAGCTGATAAATGTATTTATTCTATTTCCAAGCAATTAATAATTACTGGCGGAACTATTACTAACCACTGGTATCCTTGCTATCAGGACCACGTCCTCGGGAAACTCCATTGCGGGACCACCCAAACAACGCCTGTCCGTCGGCTAACAAAACGGGCTGACCAACGCGAAACTATGGTTTGCCAACGAGTATGAGCTGACCAACGCTATCAAGGAGCAAGTAGTGGCTGAAGTAGTAATATATGTTCCTAGTAACTTCTTAATTGCAAAGAAATAAAACTCATACATCTACCATCCATGGCTCTGATACCATTGCCATTGACTACCCAGGAGTGAGCACAGCAATAATATAGAAGCATAAACAATGATAAAATAGATGATAAAGAAGATAATAGCAAAATAGATATATTCAAAATAAGTTAAAACAGAGTATGGAATATGAAAACTGAAACTAATAAAATCTTACTTGAATAAAACCTCTGTCTTTGATTAAACTTGAAAACAACTGTCTTTGATACAAGCTTTGAAAATAAACATTGTCTGAAGAGTTACAAGATTACAAAATAAAATCTGTAAAAGAGTTACAAGATTATATCTGTCTGGAAGGGAAGGGTTACAAGATTACAAAAGAGAAGGATTACAAAAGTCTTTCTGAGGGAGAGAGAGAGAGCTATCTTGGATCTAAGCTTTAAATCTGAGAATTGAACCTTAAAATTGTGACCTCTAAAACTGGACCTGTCTTCTATCTTCAGAGCCTATCTATTTATAGATGAAGTGAACCATAGTAAGTCTTCAAAAGTAACCTGAGTTAGTTAACTCAAGTTATTCTGTCGACAGAATCTTGAATAGTAAAAGTTTTACTATTTATGAACAGTAGTCTGTCTGGAATCTGTCAATCTGTATCTGCATAATCTGTTAGGAAACGCATACTAGTGAATAGTAGTAACTTTAAAAATCTGTCTGTTTTTGTCTAGACTGTCTTGGATCTGTCTGAAAGCTATTCACGCATGCCGATGAATAGTAATCTGTCGTAGTGAATAGTGCTCTGTCGCAGGTTAATAGTGATCTATCGTAGTTGTCTGTCCAAGAGAGCATGACTAGAGAGCATGTCTGTCTGTCTATCATCTATCAATCTGTATCTGCATAGTTATCATAATCCAGCGGATCAGAGTTATCTTCATTCTACTCATGCTCATGGATTGTTCCATAATTTCCACATAGAATGCAGTATGAAATAGGAAGATAAATAGGAACACGATCTTTTGCTGTCATTAGTCTGGGATCCTTAGCAATCTTTCTTTTCCCAATAAGCCTTCTTGCTAAAGGTCTTGGACCGTACACGGCTATCCTGTTGGTGTAGCCATATAAGTGGAAGTCTCTGTCTAAATCTTTCTGTACTTCATAAATCTTGTTACTCATGAAATTAGACCATTCTTGAGTCAGAGCATTTGGATCATCGAGAGATAAATAAGTATCTCCTGTATACCAGTTGTAGTCGGGGGTACATCCCCAATCATCGATGAGGACCAAAATGTGTATTGGCCGAGCTTCCATATAATAGCTAGTGTCCCAAGCTGGAAGAGTACTCCAGATGGTGATCTTCATATAATTAAGTCCTCCAATTTGTGCGACTGCTTCTTGGATGACTTTAGGAAATAAACTAATCTAACTTCCAGAAGTTATGATTAATTTGCTAATAAACCCTGCTTCTAGCATTTCAGATTATCTATTTTATCATTGTTTATGCTTCTATATTACTGCTGTGCTTTCTCCTGGGTAGTCAATGGTATCAGAGCCATGGATGGTAGATGTATGAGTTTTATTTCTTTGCAATTAAGAAGTTACTAGGAACATATATTACTACTTCAGCCACTACTTGCTCCTTGATAGCGTTGGTCAGCCTCATACTCGTTGGCAAACCATAGTTTCACGTTTGTCAGCCCGTTTTGTTAGCCGACGGACAGGTGTTGTTAAGGTGGTCCCGCAATGGAGTTTCCCGAGGAGGTGGTCTCGATAGCAAGGATACCAGTGGTTAGTAACAATTCCGCCAGGAATTATTAATTGCTTGGAAATAGAATAAATACATTTACCAGCTCATCATCTGTTTGCTTGTTCACACTTAGGCTAGGCACACACTAATTTGAAATATGGACTATGATGATATAGATTATGATGAAGGTTATAGCATGAGAGATATAGATAATAATTGGTTAAATAGTAATATAGATTATGATGAAACAGATTCTGATTCTGACAGTAAAATTGATGATTATAACTATAATAGTAAGACAAATAATTGGAGTACTTTAACAGGAGATAAAATTAACCGACATACTGATAGACACAGTAATAGTTTTTTAGATAGAATTAATAAAAAATTAGAATCTTTAGAAACTGCGGAAACATCCACTATAGTTGAAAGAGAAAATGATAGTTTTTTGGACCTCTATGAAAGAATGAAAGCTTTAACTTCACCTTCAGAAAAAGAAAGAGAATTTGAACCCCACCATAGATCACCCTTAATAAAAATTATGGCAGATAATTGGTATATAAAGAATAATAGAAAAGATGAGATAGAAATTGACTTACAGACATTAAAAGCAACTGACAGAAGAGTTGACAGAAAAACTGACCCAATTAAGGAAAGAACAACACGTATAGAAGATAAAGGAAAGAATCTCATAAAAGAAAGAAGTGTTATAGAAAGTTCTATAGATATAATGAATAAAGACGGAGAAAGAGGTATGATAAGGAAAGGCATAGTTAAAGAAATGTTAGAAAAAATAGAAAGACAAAAGAGCCTGATAGAGATAAAAGAAGAAGTAGGGAAAGTTAAAGACATGCTAAAACCAAAAGATAATAGTACTCTTAAAGAATCTCTACGTAGGAAGATAAATACAAAAGATGAGATAGAAAAAGTCAACAATGGTTGGAAAACTAGTAATAATAGTCCAAAAGAAATGGTGGAAAAGCAAAAGCAAAAAGAATAAGCTAGTTCAGTACAAATTATATGTAAGAAGCTAGAAATAGAAAGAGACATAGAAAGACAAAAAGATGAAGATGGTATACGTAGAAAGCTAGAAGAAGAGATAGAAGGACTAAAATCAAGAGAAATAGTCAACAAAGGAGGGAAAAATAATAATAATAATTTGAAAGAAAAAATTGAAGAAAGATTAAAATCAATTGAAAGATCCATGATATATACTGATCAAAATGATAGTTTGACAGAATTAATTAAAAAGATAGAAATTTTAAATTCACCTTTAGATACAGACAGAACAAGAGAGATAACAGTCTTAAATACTACTGATTTATCAGATAATGAAAAAATTGATAGACCTGTTAGAAATACTATTTGTCATAAATGTAAAGAATATGGACATACTAAAAAACAGTGTGATAGACATAATAAAATTGCTAAACATATCAGTAAATTAGAATTTGAGACAGAGATAATAAATGAATTGATGGGAATATTTAATGTACATCAAAAAGAGATAGATCAAGTTAGGAAAAAGAAAGAACTAAAATCAACCAACCCACTTAAAATCAATAAAAGGAAAAGGAAACAAAAAGACATAATAATGAAATTAATAGATAATCTACCTAATCACCTAAAAGACAAAAAAGACTATTTAATAAAATTGAAGGATTCTATAGACATACCTATTGCTTGTATTAAGTGTAGGAAATATGGACACCATGTTACGGAATGCGGAAAAGAAGAAAAAGTCAAGAAAAAGATAGAGAAAGAAAAGAAAGAAAGGACTAAAAGAAAACAAAATGGAATAGGTATAAAACCTGTAGTTATACAAGACTTACTGACAGAAGAAAAAATAGTAAAACAAGAAATTAAAGAAATTAAAGAGGATAATTCGACAAATATAGATGAACAAAACATTACAGAAATAATAAATTTAAAAGAATTCTCTAAATCCAAGATAGGCCCCATTTTATTAGAAAATGTCACAATGGACAGAATTTCTTGAGTTTAATTGACAGAGTAATTTTTCAAAAATGGCATTCAGTAATCAATAAAGAATTTTCTTTGACAGAAATTGCTTTAATAGACTCAGATACTGACATGAATAGTATACAAAAAATATTAATTCAGGCCAATGGAGAAGAGTTAATTAATCATAAATTATTTAATGTTTACATTTTTAATAAAGGTATATGTTCTGAAGACCTTTCTTCCAAAGTTGTTTTAAGAAATTCCTTTATGGTCTTGACTAATGTACCTTTTAATTTCATCTTACCCTTGATCCCAAAAGAAATTAATTCCCTCAATAATGTCACTATCTCAAAAGATACTAATAAAGAAAGAATCTATAGAACTGAAAGAAGTTTGCCAATTTTAAAGACAGAAATATCACTAGATGACCAATTGACAGATAATGACATAAAAAAGTCTAAACAAGATATAGAGACAGAGATTTCTTCTCTCATTACCTTTTTGCATGAGCACCAGCATATAGTCCAAACACCTTATGAAAAAGAATTCAGTAGAAAGCATACAAAAGATAGAACTAGGCTTACAAGTTCCTTTAGTCAATATAATTGGACTGAACGAATTGACAGTTTGACAGATGTTTTAATAAAAGAAGCTTTGACAGATTCTCTTTTACTAATTATTAAAGAAAATATTAATTGTGATAATTTCTTGAATAAAGACAGATTTAATTTCTCAACAGAGTCCCTGACAGATTTTCCCCAGACTACTACAGTAGTTGATAAAAGACTTTATGGAGAAGCATTATTTCACATATTTTCGCAGAATGAGATATATAGTAACACATACAAAACGGATAGAATCATGGCAGATTTTGTAAAGTTTTTGAATTCCAGCCCCTCTAACATTGAAAGACTTTATCATAACTACTCTTATACCACTACTCAGCATGAGCACAAAGGTGTATAGAAAAAAGTTTGTTTTATTATATATACTTTACATTTTAAAAATGATTTTCTTATAAAACATTTTAAAGAAATTTCACAGAGGATTCTTAAAATAAATTTTAAAGAAGTTTTGCAAGAAAATATTTATTTTCAAAATAGTGTTTCAAAGCATAATCCTTTTTCCAAAACCCATTTGCAGACTACTATGAGTAAAAAAACCTCCCAGGCAGACATGAAAGGAAAGGGCAAAGCACCAGCAGTGCAACCCAAACAATTCCGAAAGCATTCAGTAAGGATTTCGGATAGGCATGAAGGCGTCTCAATAGAGACAATATCCCTTCAGGATACGTTGCTAGCAGAGGCAATATATTCATGTGGTGAAAAAAGTGTAATTCTGCAAAAAGTGCTTCGCGCTGATCTCATGTTTAAGGAAGGAGAATTCACAGACCTTCCTCTTCATATTAAACTACTTCTTGATAATTTACAAACCGCCTTCACCCTCAGACAGAAACCCTTATTCCAAATGACCCTTCAGGCTTTGGAATTACACCTTGTTAGCACCGGTGCATTTATTGAAGCACTTGGTTGTCAACTCCCTGGCAAGGAGGATGGAGATTCAAGCTCCACAAAGACAGAATTACAGTCTCTAAAAAGCTATCTTATGGGAACAAGCTTTTCAAAGCTCCACCCTAAGATTCAACAAAAAATGAGACTTGCCATTAGAACCTTACCCCCTGAAATCCAACATAATATATTAACTCATAAAGCTATAACAAGTTCATATGATAGATGGATGTATCTTTTTAAAGTTCTAGTCTCTACAGCATTTATCAGAACAGAAGACATGGCAGATAACATATGGCTATCTCATAAAGCTACATGGTATGAAAGTTTTGGAGAAGCAGATAGAGTTTATGAAGGAACTTTTGACAGATACAATCCCTATCCGGGATTACTTATTAATACTGAAACAGAGGATCTAGTGATTTGTGATCCTTCATGGTTATTTGAAATGCTAGAAGCAGGGTTTATTAGCAAATTAATCATAACTTCTGGAAGTCAGATTAGTTTATTTCCTAAATTCATCCAAGAAGCAGCCGCACAGATTGGAGGTTATTATTATTATTATTATTATTATTATTATTATTATTATTATTATTAAGATCGAGGTGAATGTTCAGTTACTCGATTCGTTAGCTCCGAACATAGAACTTTTTGGGAAACTAGAGAAAATAATTATTGTATCATTCTACTTTGTTACAAAACTACGTAAATTTGGAAGGAGAGTGTTAATTTATTGTTTTGTCTTAATGGTGTGATCAATTTAAGTATTTTTGCAATCTATATCAACACCGGTTAATTTAGCTTTCCAATATTGTACCAATATGTTATGATATGCTTTACAAGATCATATTCAATGGAATTGATGGATGCGTGTTTTGCTTGACCAAGGTATGGAGCAATGATAGGATAAAAGCTTGCATCCATCGAGTTTTGTTGGCTGAAAATCTTGAGACAAGATATTCACTTGGGTTGTTTTCGCACAACAATAAGACGATATGTGTGCCAGAAGAATTAGTCGATGAAGAGCATCCCTTACACTACAAGCCATTAAATCTTCGTGATTATGCTCAAGAACAAAAAAGACTAGTCGCTTATCAAAAAGAACTTTCTCTCAAAGTCTTTTGTGGTGTTTAAACTCTCAGTCCAAAAAGACGCATCTCTCGGTTGTTATTTCAATGTAGTGTGTGGTCACTTATATGGTGACTTTGGTTTCTTCTAATTTCAAAAGTGTGTAGAAGAAGTGTCTATTTATGGCTTTATTTATAATTTGGCATGTGGTTATTTTCCTTTAAAGGGATTTCAATAAGAGTAATGATAACATAAAAATTTATGTACTCAATATTACTCATAAATAAATATTTGCGATATCAAGAACTTGATGATTTTAATCATCACATTATTGGTTTCCTTACCAGTTTTTTTGCATGTCTTTTCTTTTAATTCTAATCTTACTCACAGAAGTGTCTGTTCATATTTTTCTATCACAAGTGTCTATTGATATTTTTCATTTGAACTTTTAAAGGGCTTTCAATAAGAATATATGTATGAATAAAATTATGTACGGGATATTGCTCATAAATAAATGTCTTTTGAAATCAAGAACTTGATGATTACGTGAATTTAATTATCACATGTTAAATATTAGTATTGATATAACCATGTTGAATATGCTAGAATATATAGGGATGAAAGAAGCATAAAATATAAAATAAGAACATGAAGTTTACATATTTCAGTTTAACGGCCTACGTCTACGGAGGAAACCCTTAAGAGTTACAACTTTAATATATGAGAGTGTAATACAAATCAAGTGTTACAATGAACTAGAACATGGGTATATATAGTAGACTAAACTCTAAACTAATAGATTTCTAGTACAAATAGGAGACTTATTTTCTGCACAATGTATGATTAGGCTTGGGCCTATTACATTGGGCTAATATAACATTATTGATTTTTTAACCATTTTTTTTTTTCATGTCTTTTTTTTATTTAAATTTGTATAATGATACTTAAAAGGTTTCAAAATGATGCTAATAAAGATACAATGGATGGATAATATTGAAGATTAACTTATACCACGTTAAAAATGATAAAATATAGATGTCGAATTAAATCTGACCAAAAAAAAAAGAAAAAAAAGAAGTAGAAGTATAAAACAAAGAATACACAAAAATAGTGAACATGAGAACATGAAACCTTAAAAGTGCTACATTTTTATTATATAAGTGTAGTACAAATCATGTGTTAATATATCAAAATGCAGTACAAATCATGCGTTACAATAAGCCCAACATGGGTATATATTATATATATTAGGCTAAACCCTATAGCTAATAGACTTTTAGTATAAGTATGAGACTTGGCTTGCACAAAAAGTAGGATTAGGCTTGGCTAATATATTGTGTAAGCCAAGTCTCCTACTTGTACTAGAAATCTATTAATTATAGGATTTAGCATATTATATTAGAATAATATATATCTAATAGAAAATAAATTTGGTCCATCCACATGCATGGTTTTTTCTCTTTACATCATTATATGGACTCAATTTGTTGCAAAATTTTACACTCCAAAGTCTAAACACCAACAATGACTCACAACTTGTACTTGGATAAAGACATTGTTAAGTTCAAAAACTTAAAAATGACAGAGTTTACATTCTTAGAGCATTCCCATCAAGGGAGTCAAAATTTTTAGCATTTACCATCTCAAAACACTACTTTTTAACTTTTAACAACTCACTTTATAATACATCATACATCAAAGATTCTATTTTTTTTACCACTTCATTTAAATATTATTTTTTTAATTCTCTGTATGTTTCTTTCTCTCTCTTCTTATCCGCGTCTCTCCCTTTCTCTGAAAACCCACCACTTTCTTTGCAAACCCACACCCACAGCTAGCTGCTGCTAGCCACCACCATCGAAAACAAAAAGAAAAATAAAACCACCTGCCAGTGCCACCATAGCTACAACAATTGCCACTGTCACCACCACCCACAACCATGACCACCAACCACCAAAATCATAACCAAATCACAAACCTAAACCCATAAGCTCATCACCATTCACCACAACAACCGGAAAAAGAAAAAGAAAAACAACCCTCCAAAATCAAAACCAAATCACAAACCCACAACCTCATCACCACCAATAATCGGAAAAAGAAAAAGAAAAAGAAAAACAACCCACCAAAATCACAAACCCAAACCCACAACCTCATCACCACCAACAATCGGAAAAGGAAAAAGAAAAACAACCACCGAGAGAGAGCAAAAGCACATCAATGCCATCGCTTATGGCCTAATCCATACCTACGAGTGAGGCAGCGAGTGAATCGACTTGGTCGAAGTCAAGTGAGGTGGCCAGCCACCAGCCACCACAATTCCAACGACCACCACGCCTATCAAAGACTCATGCCAATCAACTTGATGACCCATGCCGATCTCCCCTCAACGCCGCTGCCCACGCCGGTTAGAGACCCACAAACCCACCAAGTCACAAAATTAAATCACCCCGCTGAAATCAAAACACAGAACCCAAACCCATGAAATGATCAAACCACAGAACCCAGACCCATGAACCCAAACCCACAAAATCAAATCACCCTGTCATCAAGCTCTACCTCCATATCGGCGGCAACACTCCGAAGGCAAAGTGGATTTCGTGTCTAGTGGCGTTTGGGCTTTGAAGTTCTCGACCAACGAACCTTGAAAGGGAGGAGCTCAAACTTTGAAATAGAGAGAAACAAAAGTTACAGGAAAGAGAGAAGAGGAAAGTGAGAGAGGAGAGAGGAGAGAGAAGAAAGAAGAGAAAAATAAAAAGGAAAAAGAAAAAGTGACCGTTGGGAATAAAAAAATAATATTTAGTTTAACACAGTGAGTTATTATTGACAACAGCTCACTATAGCTAGGTATCAAAATTTTTGGCATTTGAAATCTTTGATGTAGTAGGTATTTTTTTGTGTTGGTGGTAAAATTTAGCTTTTAGCATTTTTAGCATCCTTAATGGGAATGCTTTTATGATTTAAACTCTCATTAATCGCATATTCTGCTGTTTGATTGTCATGTAAATAGAAAATATAAAATGATCGGAGTTAGTTTTTTTTTTTTTTTGGTTGTAATTTGGATGTAACCAGAATTTGTAAAGGAGATGGGTTCAAGTTACACCTAGTATAACTCTTATAGAGTTACACCTTTTTTGTACCGTAAATTTCTAATAGATCCAACGGTCAGAAAAATAGCATTAAATAATTTTTTCTTTCCACCTTATTTACCTAATTAATAATAGTTTTTCTCTATCCTCATTTATTACTTTCCATAGATCTCATTGGATTTTGTTTAATGGTGTTCATTTCTTCCTAAAATTTCTGTTGTTAGACAACGTTTTTTCTTCTTTGTTAGACTTGTTTTGTGTTTCAAATGGTTTTGGGGTTTCAGTTTTCCTAATTTCCTAATTCACAAACTCTCTTAAAAAAAATGATAGAAAACATTATGGGTAGAGCACAGAGACAAAGCAAAGCCTCATATAAAACATAACTCAAATCATGTACAATCTTTGCTCCACCCAAAACACCGGCAGTGACACAAGCAATAGTGGCAGAATCTGTCTCATCTGCAGCAATTCGAGAGCAAATGTGACCTAAAAATTTCTTTCTGGAGGGTCTAATCAGCATGGGAGCATGAGAGACACCGAAACTTTTTCTTGCAATCTCGACACAGATGTTTGGTAATCCCACTAGGATGTCCAAATTATGTTCAGTTTTCTTTGAGAATCCAATTAAAAGTGGTTTATGGGACTGGTCACAGAGAACCTCTGTCATGGGTATCCTTAATGTGACCACAGATAGTTTTAGTGATGGAGGAAAGTTTGTCTCTGTGGAGGCTGCAGTTACTCAAGCCCGCTTGATGATTTCTGAAGGGGCTGATATGATCGATATTGGTGCTCAATCTACACGGCCAATGGCCTCTAGGATATCCGCTGAAAAAGAATTAGATAGACTAATGCCTGTTTTAGAAGCTGTTGCAGTATATTGTACGAGCCGGTGTTTTGGGTGGAGCAAATATTGTACAAGTAAACTTCATAAAAAAATCATTTTGTTTTATCTTTTCTTCCTCTACTCAGATCACGGTGAAAGAAAGCAGAGAATTTTGTTTTTTATTGGGTAAGTAAGAGAGAGAAAATAGGTGAGACCGTGAGAGAGAGAAGAAGAGAATTTCCTTTTATATTGGGTAAGTAAGAGAGAGAAAAAAAAGGAGAGAATTAATTTGTCATAAATAAGGAAGAGAAACAAAATAATCATTTAATGCTATTTTCCCAACCATTGGATCTATTAGAAATCTACGGTACAAAAAAGGTGTAACTCTTATGGAGTTACACCAGGTGTAACTTGAACCCATCTCTTTTTAAAGTCCTTGTATATAATATTGTTATCAACTAATTAAAAAATTATAATGACACAGAATATTGACTAATTGACTAGACTTTTTTTTTATAAAACTAATTGACTAGACTTGAATCAAAATAACCCATTAAAAAATATATTAAAATAAACCACATTCGTAAAATTATTCAAACAAAATTATTAGGCAGTGTTATTGCACATTAGTGTGTGCAAATACACACTGCCCTAATACATAAAATTAAGAACGTGTAAAATATGCTATGTGCATTAGTTTTTCCCTTTTCAAGTGAAGTCCGAAGTTATCATTTAGTGCTTTTTCTGATGATAATTTTGGAGTTTGGCATTATTTAATGAAGGACAACGTTTGTAGTAGCCTAAGGCTACAATTTCACTCAATATCTTTTTATTAAATTTGAATTTTGACAAATCCACCATTCAATTACATGCTGGCAAAATTTTCAAACAATCAAAGATCAATAGTTATGTCATCAATCAATTGTTTAAATTGCAAGTTTATGTAGTATGAAATTCTACATAAAAAATAAATCTATGGATTATATAGTAAATAACATCCAATTGACATAAAATTTGACATATGTGTTAAGAAAGTAAAGAACATGTAATCTAACGGTTAGATTTCCAAAATTTGTAGTAATGCTAAATTTTTTAAAAAGAAGGTGTAGTCCTAGGCTACAACCAAATTTATAGCCAAATTTTGTCCGTTAAAGAATTAATGTTTATATAAATGTGCAGCTAGATTTCTGAATTTTAGTCAACCATATTTAATGCTTTTTTTAGAAGAATATTATTTAATGCTTTTTCTGATGATAATTTTGGAGTTCTGCATTATTAAAGAACTAGTCGCTAACCCGTGCTATGCATGGGGTTAGTAAATAAAAACTAAATATATTTATTTTATTCGAACGTACATTTATTTGAAAATGAATGAAATTAAGTAAAAATATAACTGTATGCAAACTGCTGGAGGAAGATAACAATATTTTGAATTTGTGCCACTTCTTGAATCAAAGCCATACAAAAATCTTTGCCTAGAAAGCAACAACAATTTCATATAAAAATGTGCAATATATGCAAACTACAGCAAGTGGAAAAGAAATATAACTATGCAATAATAAATTTTTTGCATTTAAATCCAACAGGGAAAAAAAATCCCTTGAAGATGCAAAGCCTTGGCATATGATATGATATCTATAAAATGAACTTTTATTAACCTAAGCAAAGCAGAGCAGACCCCTTTTTTTTTTTTTTTTTAGAATATAGAGCAGACCTGGTCTGCCCTTTGCAATTGGGTACGCACTAAAAGTATGAGCAGATCAAACCCTTTTTTTAGAAGATAGAGCAGCGCAAAGCAGACCTGATCTGCCCTTCGCAATTGGGTATGCACTAAAAGTATGAGCAGAGCAAACCTTTTTTTAGGAGAAGATGGAGCAAAGCAGAGCAGACCTGGTCTACCCTTTGCAATTGGGTATGCACTAAAAGGATGAGTAGACCTGATCTGCTCTTTAATCTGCCCTTTGCAATTGTGCATGCACTAAACGTGGCCAAGTTTAGCAGGCCTGGTCTGCCCTTTGCATTTGAGCTTCACAATAAAAGTTTCTTAGCTCTTGTCTGCCCTTTGAAATTGGATTCTTCATAAAAAGTGACTAAATAATGTCCACTTTTTCTCTTAAATATGAATATCGTTGTCCACTTTTTCTCTTAAAGGTGAACTTCATTGTCCACATTCTCTCTTAAAGGTGAACATCGTTGTCCACTTTTACTATCAAAGGTGAATAGCGTTGTCCACTTTTTCTCTTAAGAGTGAACAGCATTGTCCACTTTCTCATGGCTTCTCTCCAAAAGTGGCCAATGTTATCCACTTTTCTTTTAAAATTTGCAAACGTTGTCCACTTTCTTATAGATTCTCACTAAAAGTGGACAACATTATTCAACTCTTTATCTTTCATATTAACTCTCATATCATTATATTTATATTATCATATTTATTCATTTTAACTAAATAATATTAAAATACTCCAACACTATTACTAGAAAATAATGTTGTTGGAATAATTGTACGGGTGTGGTTTATTTTTAATGGGTTATTTTGATTCAAGTCTATTCATATTGTCAATAATCTATGCCATTAAATTTTTTTAGTTAACAACAACATTATATATACAAGGATTTTTGCAAGTTCTGGTTACATCCAAATAACAAAAAATTGACAATTCCCGTCGTTTTATATTTTCTATGTACTTCTCATTGAAACAACGGAGTTTGTGATTGATGAGAGTTTTAAATGTGAAGAATGCAAACTCCATCTTCTTTAAGATTTTGTTTAATTAACCATGTCTTTATCCAAACACAAGCTAGCTATGAGTCATATTAGTGTTCAGACTTTGAAGTGTGTATTTCCTCCTATTTATGTTGTCGAGCATCTTGAAATGCATAATTTTGCAACAAATTGAGTCCACGTAAAAGTGAAACCATGCATATGGATGGACCAAAGTTAATTAATAAAGAAAAAAAAAATCTTACTCTCCTAGCTAAGACATATGCTATAGCATTGCTTTGCCTTAGATATGGGCGAAGGAAAAACCTCTGAAAATAGTTAAACGGAAAGTAACTTATTCCATCTTTTAAAATTTCAAATAAAGACATAACCTTATTCTAGAAGAAAGCAAGTCACTATATATAAAGTGACCACACACTGCATTGAAATTTGAAATAAACTAGCAAGAGACTAGTTTCTTTGGACTGAGAGTACATTCAACTTCAAACACCACAATAGGCAGCGATAGGAACTTCTTTTCGTTGAGCAATTGATGCAATGTGTGCATGGGCATAATCATTAAGATTTAATGGCTTGTATTGTAAAGGGTGTTGCTCATCAACAAATTCTTCTGGCACACATATCGTCTTATTGTTGTATGAAACCAACCCAAGTGAGTATCTCGTCTCAGAATTTTCACTCAACATAACTCGATGGATGCAAGCTTTTATCCTATCATTGCTCCATACCTTGGTCAAGCAAAACATGCATAAGTCAATTTCATTGGATACGATCTTGTAAAGCGTAATGTAAATTAAATAATTGGAAAAGTAGAATATTGGAAAGCTAACCGAAGCTTCTTTTTTTTTTTTTAGAAGAATAAATTAACAGAATTTGTTTCAGAATTTTACGGATTCTGAAAATATTTCTAATTGATCACTCCACTAAACCAAAAATAATTAATTAATAAGCTACTTCCAATTATTATTATTATTATTATTATTATTATTATTATTATTATTATTATTATAACCTGACTATGAATGCTCTAATAATTTAGTTATTACTAGCCTCATCACACGCGCTCTACACGTGCGATGAGGCTCTTTTTTTATTATTTTGAGTTTAATGTAATTTTTCAATTTGAATTTATTTCTTGTTAGTGAGGTTACACAGAAAGGAATTTTTAAGAAACTAAAATTTAGGATTTGAAATGGAGTAAACTGCAAGGTTTAATGTGTGCTAGTTTTTAAGAAAAAAAAATGTATCAAACGTGCGTGAGATATATTTAAATAGAAAATGTGTTAATTTTAGGAAAAAAGTTTCTCTAGTAGTTTTTTTTTTTTTTTTTTTTTTTTTTTTTTTTTTGAATTTTGCTGAATTACAATTTTAACCCCATTTTTTTATTTTTTAATAATAAGGATTATCTAATTAGATTAGGGGTATTTTAGATATTTTTTGAAACCATAACTAACTTTCTAAATCCTCTTAATATATAAAGATATATGCCATATAATAAAAACCTATAAAAATATTTAAATTTTTTTTTAAATATAAGCGAGATGGGTTTGGGGCGGGTGCGGGTTAAAAATTTAACCCCCTCCAAATTGTTTGCAGGGTGGGTTAAACCTGCCCTATTAAGAGCGGGTGAGGCGAGTTTAAGGGGAAATTACACTTTATCACCCTAAACTATACACCAAATTATACTTTGCACCCTAAACCATTCAAATGCACGCTTTGCACCCTAAACTATGACCTTTGTTATACTTTGCACCCCAACATTAGTTTTATGGTCAAGTTAGACGGAAATTAATAGCATGTGACTTGCATGTGATTTTTACTTAGGTGTGACACTGTTTAAAAACCAAAACACCCTCTTGATGCGAACCTCAATCGACATGCTTTAAGACCCAACAAATAATATTGGAATACTTGCCCAAGAAAGCTAAATTTCAGATTTTTGATAGAAACTCTGACCCAACGTTTATAATTGAAACACGAACCAAAGGTATAAGTAACAGACCTCGACCCAATGATTATAACTGAATCACGAACCGAAGGTATAAAATTTGAACACCACAAGGAAGAATCCCTGATAAGTTCACAGTTCTTGAAGAACCAAGAGAAGAAGCAAAAACTCACGTTTTTTCTAATTTTTATTCAATAATCCTCCATTACAATGAGTGCATGCTATTTATAAGACATGACTAAAAATAGGAAAAAATAAATAAATAAAAAAAAACGTACTAAATAATAAAAGCCTAAATTAAAGTTGATTTGGTCTGAAATTAGCAACTCCAAAATAGGAAAATAGCTAAAAAAATGTTCTAAATAATAGAAGCCTAAAATTAAGATGGATTTGGTCTGAATTTAGCAACTCCAGAATAGGAAAAAATCTATTAATTGGTATGGAGCTGGAAAATCAATCAGTCATTAATCCACACCATAAATCACGCCCAATTATGCCAGATCAGCCCTCAATAGCTTAGATTAAATTTAATACGCCTTCATCTTCCTTTAGGCCAAGTTTGGAATGTCTTGTGTTAGAATTAGCCCAAATCTCTTGAATCAGCCCATTAAGTGCTTCTTTGATCTTTTTGGATCTTGCTCCAGTAATAGGCCCAACTGGAACATGCAATGAATCCTTTAATACTTGTTGATTCTCATCACCTCTTCATAAACAATTAAAAACAAAACCCTGTAACCCTAAATCCCTAAATCAAACTAACGTTGTCTTTTTCTTTATTAATCATACTCTCTCTGCTTTGCAATCTTTATCCTTTCTAGCTCATCAAGCAATTGATGCAATTCATGTAATTTCCATATTTGCCTCAAGGTGGAAAGAAAAGTTAGACCGCAAAAAAACAGCGGTGAGATACATGCTGGGATACTTGGATACGTGCATACGAGTGAGAGAGAAGATGAAATTTATGAAGAAGACAAAGAGAGAGGGGAGGATGTGTAAGCCCAGGAAAAAAAAAAAAAAAAGAGTAATAAAGAAACAAGTGAAGTTCTAATATGAGGTAAGGGGTATCTATAGAAGCAAGAACTCAAGTCAGGCGTATAGTAGAAGAAGGAAGAACCTCTACCACTTTTCTCTATGCATAACAAATTGAGAAACAGTGGTTTCGTCCTTGGAAATGACAGCCCCTGCTCAGATAGTATGTCACCCTGATTCTTCAAAAAAATATTGAAAGAATATGCTTAATATGGATTCACCGATTTACCCATATCTCACTTTTTCTTTCTTAATTTTTTAAGCGAGTTTGAAATTCGAACAAAAGAAAAGGAGTTTTATCTATTATGGGTCCTGAATCCCTAAATCAAACTAACTTTGTCTTTTTTGATTTGGTGGAGCCGAAGATTTTTTTTTTTTTTTTTTTTGATTGTCAACTTGTACCAGAACTTTCATTGATAAGGACTAAAGTCCAATGCGATTACCAAGGACGGACCCACTAAGGGGCAGGGGGGCAATCCCGTGGCCCCTCCATAGTCTAAATAAAACACAACAAAAAATCCACAAATCACCAATATCATAATTCAATAATTCATAACCAAAAAAATCTCATAGAAAAAAAAATTCCCTTACGGGGGTGACAATAATTTATATGACTTTTTAATTGATTTATAAATTATGGGAAAGTCAATTACAATATTTAAATTTTTTTCAAAAGATAAAATGCAAAATTCTTTTAAAAGCCAATATTAATGATGTAGCATTGCCAACTCTTAATATTAATATCTCAATTTTTTAAAATCCTCAAACAAAGTTTTGAAAACTTCATTAGTGTGATTTTTAGTTGCATCCAAAAGTATGGGTTTATCATATTGATGAATTGGTCAACGTGATAAAATCAACATTTTTATTCCAATTACCCAAAATCTGGAGATCCGAAGTCCTTTTTTTTTTTTTATTCTTCTTCTTTGAAAATGTTAGAATATCATATTGTAACTTTCAACTTTTTTGGTTCATATTATTTCCTTCTTGACTTAAATATTTATGGTAATAAAATGCAATTGTTTTGCCTACCATGATTTTTTTTTTTTAATAAACCATGTCACTTGAAATTTTTTTGGTTCATGCTTTGGCCCCCCCTAGGTTCAAATCCTGGTTCCATCCCTAGCGATTACATCATTCATGATCTGATTCACAATACAGGGTGGGGAATCCTCAACCCAGATAACGCATTCTTTTACATTCATAGCATCTCTAGCGAGTAGGTGAGCAGCCGTGTTGTTATTTCTGTTCGTGTGGACTGCCGTCCAAGAGCTAAACATCTGCAACAATGATATCCTTCAACCCCAAGTCCCATACGAGAAGAATTCCTGCTTTAGTGGCTTTGGCTTCTGCTTCTAATGCTCGTAATGGGAACTCCACTTTTTTGCTCATAGCCCCCATGATCTACCCCTCGTTATTCCTGATGACCATACCGATTCCACAAGTACCTTGTTCCTTAAAGACAGCAGCATCCACGTTCACCTTATACCAGCCCTGTGGTGGAGGAGATCAATGTTTGTGTTTAAGCGTAGGTCTAGGAAGCTGGCTTTTGGAAGGCAAAACAATCCGAACTTCCTCCCGATACCTCCTTGCTTCTTCCGCGATGGTTTTACCTTGTTTACCAGCTCCCCCATGCCTGAATGTATTCCTGTTGTTCCACAAGCACCAGGCCACAATAGCAAAAAACTCCCAATCTTTGTCCCTCGGGGATTCCAAGAGTAGCCATAAAACATCAAGGAAATCCTTGGGAGATGGAACTGAGTTATCAATATTAAATCCCATTCCCTTCCTCGTTTCTTTCGCTATTTTGCAGCTCCAAAGAATATGACCAGAGGTTTCGTTCTCTCTGCAAAAATCACAATAATCATCCTTTATGATCTTCCTGTGCATCAAGCATCGCTTTGTGGGGAGTATATTTCTGCTTGCTCTCTATAAGAAATGCTTTATCTTGTTTGGGCATTGGAGGCCCAATATGGTCTTCCAGATTGTTGTCATCCTGGAGTTGTCCGAGTTCCCAAGGGCTTCCTCACATCTATTTGCTTCAGCAAGGCATTTAACTGCTACTATATATGCACTCTTTACTGAAAAGCATCCATTTAGGGTCTTAGCCCATACTAAAGAGTCCGCCGAGTTCAAAGGGTTAAGAGGGATGCTTAGTATGGTCTCGGCTTCATGAGGAAGGAAGGTGTGCTTGATCAGTGTAGTTCTCCACTCCCCTTTCTCCGGGATGATAAGATTTGCTACTTTTTCACCATGCCCCGTGGCAGGTCTTGGGGTTATTACCTTGCCTGATACAGAGGATGGCAGCCACCTCGCGTTCCAAATCTCAATGCTTCTCCTATCGCCAACTACCCATCAAGACCCCTCTTGGATAATATTTTTTGTCACCATGATGCTCCTCCATATGTATGATGGCTTTTTCCCCAGGTGGGCTTCCATGAATGATGAGCCCGAGAAATATTTAGCCTTCAGAACTCTGTGAGCCAGCGAGTTGGGATTTTGTTGTAGTCTCTATCCTTGCTTAGCGATGAGGGCTAAGTTAAAGGCTTTAAGGTCCCTAAAGCTCATACCGCCCTCTGCCTTTAGTTTGCACAAGTTTTTCCAAGATACCCAAGCTACCTTCTTCTCCCTTCCACGTTGACCCCACCAAAAACCTCCCATCATTGAGTTGAGTTCTGAGCACAGTGAGTCCGGAAGCTTGAAAACATTCATGGTGTATGTTGGAGTGGCCTGTGCAACTACTTTAATTAGCACTTCCCTTCCTGCATTAGACAGAAGCTTCCCTTTCCAACCCGCTATCTTCCTCCCAACTTGGTCCTTTATGCAGTTAAAAGCCTTTTTCTTCGCCCTTCCAATCAGTAGGGGTAAACCCAAATACTTCTCATGGTGTTGTATAATTTGGGCTCCAAAGGTCCCTTTTGCAAACTCCTTAATTTCTTCTTTCGTGTTTCGGCTAAAGAACAATGAGGTTTTATCTCTATTTAGCTTCTGCCCCGATTCTTCCTCATATACTTCCAGCACCTTAGCCACCTGCACACATTCGTCCACTGTTGCTCTACAGAATATGATACTGTCGTCTGCGAAAAATAGGTGAAAGATTCTTGGAGCTTGTCTTGCAGCCGCCACCCCTCTAATCAGCCCCTCTCTCTCTTTCTTTTTTATCATTGCCGACAAACCTTCTCCACACAGCAAGAACAGATACGGAGAGATTAGGTCCCCTTGACGGAGGCCCCTTGATGGAGTGATCATTCCTTTCGGCTCTCCATTGATTAGGACCGAATAAGTCACAGAGGTTATGCGTATCATAATGAGTGATATCCACCTGTCCCCAAAACCCATTTTCTTCATCATTGACTCAAGATATGCCCACTCAACTATATCATACGCCTTGCTCATGTCTAGTTTTATTGCCATTAACCCTTCCTTCCCCTTCCTTTTCTGATTAATGGAGTGCATGGATTCGAAGGCTACAATGACATTGTCCGTTATCAGTCTTCCCGAAACAAACGCACTTTGAGCTTCATTTATGACACCATGGAGGACTTTCTTCAACCTATTCGCAAGGACCTTAGAGATGATTTTATAAATCACGTTGCATAGGCTGATAGGGCGAAATTCTGTTATCTTTTGGGGGTTTTTTGCCTTAGGAATTAGGCAGATGTATGTTTTGTTGATATCATTCGGCAAAACACCTGTGTTAAGGGCCTGCAGCACACACTTTGTAACCAAAAGGCCAACAATATCCCAGTATTTTTGGTAAAAGACAAGGGACATACCATCCGGGCCCGGTGCCTTGGTAGGGTGCACTTGTTTGAGGGCACTCCAAACCTCCTCTGCCTTAAATTCCCTTTGGAGCTCGTCATTCATGTCGGGTGTCACTCTCTCTTCCATGGCATCTAGACTCGCATCAAACTTGGCCGGTTGGTTAGAGCTAAATATGGACTTAAAATAATCCAGGATTATCGTCTCTGTTGTCTCCTGATCTTCATGCCAAATGCCCATATCATCCATTAGTCCCCCAATTCTATTCTTTCGTCGTCTTTGGCTAGCTGTAGCATGGAAAAACTTGGTGTTTTTGTCACCATGCCACAAGACCTATGATCTTTGATTCCACATAATCTCTTCCCTGGTATGCAGCTTATTAATCTCCATTTTTAGTGCCTGAATTTTCTCTGCCGTTTCGTGGAGTAGGTTAAGGGACTCAAGTTGTTGAAGGCGATTCAGTTTCTACTTTAATCCTTTGTAGATATTACCAAAACTATTTTGGTTCCAGTGCTGAAGCTGCCTCTGACATCTTTCTAGTCTTTCCTGTATGGACAAAACCGAGTCATCCCTATAAGGGTCCCATGCTAATTCAACAATCTCCTTACACTCATCCACTCGTGTCCACATTGCTTCGAAGAAGAAGCGTTTCTTCCCTTTTCTTTGATGGTGGTCCTTATTCAGAAACAAGGCTAGGAGACAATGATCCGAGGACGACATGAATACATGGTGGACCTTTGCTTCCAAAAAAGCTAATGACCAAGCTTCATTTGCAACCATTCTGTCCAAATGGATGAGAGTGCGTTGTTTGCCAAATCTGCCGTTGCACCAAGTAAACCTCGGTCCCACAAAACCCAGGTCGAGTAGGCCGTACTTGCTCAGCACTTCTCTGAAAGCTTCCATTTGTTCAGCATCTCTATCCTTCCAACCCAACTTCTCATCAGGATGTACAATCTCATTAAAATCTCCACAAACCAGCCACGGCATTTCACATTGGGCATTGAGTGTTTCAAGCAATTGCCAGGATGTGTACCTTTTGCCGGTATCGGGGTGTCCGTAAAAGCCTGTTACCCTCCAAGGGCCTCCATTGCCAACACCATGAACAACCACGTCAATGTGGAAATGAGAGCAGCTCTTAAACCTGATGTCCATTCCTTCCTGCCACAATAGTGCCAACCCACCACTCCTACCATCACTTGGAACAATGATCCCCTGAGTGAAGCCCAATTTATTCTGAAATCCTTTCATTCTATCTATGTTTGCTTTAGTTTCTACTAGGAATACCAACACGAGGTTTTTCTTTTTCACCTCTTCGGTGAGAGTACGAACTGTCGACGAAGCCCCCAAATCCCGACAGTTCCAGGCTAGAACAGTCATTGGGCTGGGCGGTACTGCGTCGCAGCCACCGCCATACCGCCAACCATCTTCTCTTTTTCATCTAGGGTATTTTCTGATTAAGCCTTACCTTTCGCCCATTTTTTGCGAATTACATTTGAGTCCAGCTCTATTAGGGGGGTTTTGCCTTTTCTTTTTTGGCTTGCTGGGTCAAACTCCACCAAAGGGCCACTTTCCTTGACTTGTCTAGCTAGGCGCTTCCAGTGCCCACTTTTTGGGCCTAATATTTATGTAGTCCATCCTTTCTCTTGATCGTAGCTCATTGCTAATGGGCTTGAGTCCCTCTCGGCCTAATATTGATTTTCTTTATCCTCAAGACTCTTACCGTTTATTTCGTGTGCGTGTTTTGTCCCTTCTTCGGACTTTACAAAAGCCACATCATCCGGCACTTTCTCCCATTGCATACCATCTTCCATACCTACTGTGTGCAGCGTGCTCATTAGAGAATCCTTCCCACTTTTGATTTGAATACCCTCAACCTTTGCCTTTGAAGAGTTGACCTTACCATTTTCATGAAATATCTCCACCCTCTGATAGGACTCCACCTGCTAACTCGCTTCTCCAGGTTCAACGTGTCTGTTGTTTGGACCAACCTTCTGACAGAGGGCCTGCTCACTCACGTGCTGCCTACCTACCACCAAGCTCTCCTTCAACCGGAGTTGTCCACATGTTGGTGTCTCCGGTGTGGGTTCCTTATGATAGTAACTCTTTTCTGGCATGTCTCCTTCTCCCATCTTTCCATGGTCTCTCCCCGTGCTTCTTCCTGGCTCTCTTCTCAGCCACGCGTCATATTGTTTCCGCCCTTCACCTCCATGATTTTCCCCATCTTGTTTTTCTGGGCAGTCTTTCTCCTCGTGGTCTAGCATTCTGCACCGGTAGCAGAAATTAGGCAGGCGTTCATACTTAAAGAAAACCCATATGCTTTCCCCCCCTTCAATCGAGACCTTCTTCCCCCTTATGAGCTTTTTTGTGGCGTCGAGATGTACTCTCACTCTTAGGAATTTCCCCCACTATACTCCTTTCTTCGGGACATCGACGTCTAAGACCACTCCGATCTTCAACCCAATCTCATATCCAGACTCTCTTGTCATGCATTTCAGGGGAAGGTTGAAGATTTGCACCCAAAAAGGGACCCATTTTAGTTTTATCTCCTTTGGGACCAGCTCACCTTCAAAATCCTGCATTAGAATCAGCTGTTTCTCGTAGCACCAAGGGCACATCTCCATTACTTTTTTCTTATCCCTCCCGTCTCCGAACTCCACCAAGAATAAGTCCTCTTCAATTTCGAAGATTTGCATTCCTTTGCTTGGCTTCCATAACATTCTCATATTCTTTCTTAAGGCCTCCAAGATGACAGTGCATTGTGTGAGTATCTTCATAACCACACAGTTTTTCCCAATCTCCTTCGCAGCCCTCGTATTGTTGCTTCCCAACTCAATATCTTCATCTTTTGCTTCTGTAAATGTTAACTTTTTTCACAGTTCTTCTAACTCTTCCGCCATCAGAATTTCGTACCCCACTCTCATGTTCACAAGGGGGTTACCAAGACTGGCCTCACCACAGAGGGGAGGTCACGTTACTCCTACAGGCTAAGCGCAAGACTCCACACTGCCTCTACATGTGCGAGAGCATGAGAGCACCCTAGCCATTGCGGTTTTAGCAGTTAAGTTGTTGTAGCCGAAGATATTTTTTATTAAGGGATTTAGGGTTACAGGCTTTTAATTTGGGGAAAGAGAGAGAGAGATGTACCGAAGAAAGAAAGCTATACATGTACTCACGAGAGAGAGAGCTAGAAAAAAAAAAAGAATTAAGCTTTTTTTTGGTTTTTAATTGTTTGTGAAAATGGTTATTTCGTCTTTAAACAATGTGCCACCTAAAGCAAAAATGGCATGCAAGTCACATACTATTAATTTATGTCTAACTTAATGGTAAGACTAATGTTAGGGTGCAAAGCGTAACAAAGATTATAGTTTAGGGTGTAAAGCGTGCATGCGAAGAGTTTAGAGTGCAAAATATAATATGGTGCATAATTTAAGGTAGTAAAATATAATTTTTCCCAGTTGAAATTGTCATTCCTATTTATAGAGGGTATGGTTTGTAATTTAGCCAAAACGATAGACTCCATATAAGGAGAGACACGTGAACACAAATGGTTTTGTGAAAGGTATAAAACGAAAAGAGAGTTGGGGGTCCAAACTCAAAACTAGGTCCGTTCTTAAATCTAAAGAGTGGAGGAGCACTGCCTTCGATTTTATACTCTGCGATTTCCGATTCCCTTAAACCTTCCTTCAATCCCGACTTTTTTTTTTTTCTTATCGTCTAACTCTTAACGTTTTTGGTTTTTCTTTGTTTTATATGTAATTTTGATTGTTGCAGACTTGCAGGTAAGGTAAGTGATCCAGATGGGAAAATCCTCTTCTTCTTCCAAGAAAAAACGCTCCAAGAATTCCTCTCAGGTTTTTACTTTCTCTCTAAATTTATTTATGTTTACGTAAAAACTTTGTTCTTCGATTTTCTGTTTTACCTTTTCTTTTTCTTGAACTGTAAAAGACTAACCTTTATTATGGTTCTTGGGAAAATTCTCTAAAAGAATAGAAAATCTAGGTACTGAAACTTAGGCTTCTTTTTGTTTACTGGGTCCCCATATATATAAAATTATAGTATTTAAACTCTGTTGAGATGAGTGGATGGATTAAGAATATTGTGGTTAAGTTTTGTTTTTGAGATCCTAATTTATGGGAAAAAGGAAAAAATAAATAAAATTTGTATTTTTTATTTAGTTTATTTGTGTATCTGTTTATGGGTCTTTGAATTTTGTGTTCATAATGGCAACTAATGTTTGTATGCACGTGAATGTCACTGGTTTAGGGTCAAACAAGGAAGGGAAGTAAGAGTAGGGGGGTTAAGAAATATAATAAATCCAAGAAGCTTCGCCGCCGTGACGATTCTCTTTCGTCGGAAGAAGATGATTCGAAGATTTCTGTATCAGTTTCATGTTCTAGTTCTGAGGATGATTATAAAAGTAGAAGGGCTCGTTCTCGTACTTGGAAAGATGTGAAAGGTAGCAAGAAGAGGCCTCAAAGGCGCTCTTATAGCTCTGAAAGTGGTGAGGAGAATAAGAAAAGGACTCGAGGGCATTCTCGTAGGCGTGAGAGTAGCGAGGAGTCTACTCGTGTGAGGAAGAAAATTGGGTCAAAGAGAAAGGAGAGCTCTGAGGTTGGGAGGAAGACCCACAAGAAGAAGCCTAGAAGAAAAGCTAGTGTAAGTTCCATGAGTAGTGGGTCGTGCAGCTGCTCAATGTGTCAGGTCAGGAGTACTAGCAGTCATGAGAGAGAGTTTGAGAGACATAGAGGCCGGTCTGAAAGAAGAGAGAAAGAGAAAAAGAAAGTGGAGAAGGTTAGAAGTGGAACTAAAAGGATTAGATATAGATCAAGGAGTTGTTCTTCATGCAGTCAGAGTATTGAAAGTTACAAATACCCAAGTGAGGAGAAAAAGACAGGTGAGAACAATTCGAAGCGTCTGAGATCAGTTATTACAGTAATGGAAGAGGAAAATGAAGACAGGGTGTCAAATAAGGATGAGTATAAAGAGGAGATTGTATATGACAATGATGATTACCCTTCGTGCAGAAGCAATGATAGTAATGATGGGGGATATAAGAGGGAGCTAGATCATCAGTCAAATGTTGCAGCTTCGAAGAAAATGAGGGTAGACAATGAGAAGGGAGAAGAACCTGTAATTTCTAACATCAGAATCTCTGAACTTACAGAAAGTGGCAAGGACATTGAGAATCAATACAATGGATGTAATCCTAGCAGCAGTGGGGTTGGGAGAAATGATGGTGTAAAAGGAAAATCGGCCGAGGTTTCTGGTCATGTGAATGGTGACAATATGGAATCAATTTTAAGGCAAAGGGCTTTGGAAAATTTAATAAAGTTTCGAGGAGGGCTCCAAACAAATGCAAATACTCCTGCCAGTAAGAAAGATAAAAATGACGATGATGTGAAGCAACCATCCACTGCAGAAGCTGAATTGGCTCAAATTAATCTCCCTAAGGAGGATGGTGCTAAAATTGTCGGTACAAATCCCCCCCAGGAGGATGATGCTAAATTGAAAGGTGCAACCACAGAAGTAAGAGAGATCAGAGTGCCTGCACTGAGGAGAGATGGTGCTAAAATTGTTGGTACAAAGTCCCCCAAGGAGCATGATGCTAAATTGCAAGGCGCAACTGGAGAAGTAAGAGAGATCAGAGTGCCTGCACTGAGGAGACTTTCCAACTTTCTTTTACGAAATGACGAAAAGATTCCAGATGGGAAGGATGTGGGCCACAAATCTGGGTCTGCTGAGCAGGAATATCCTTGTGCACCTGATCAGGTGGCTATTGCTGAGAAGCCCCATGAAAATGTCAATTCAGCTGTTGGTTCTGTAATTGCCAGACCAAAGTTGGTTACACCATTAGCAAGGCAAAATTCATTTAAAACTCACTCCACTCTGAAGCAAACACCCACTTCAGGGGAATCTCATCTGGCAAATGTGTTAGTTGCTGGGAAGACTTTAGGTAAGAGTGCTGCTGAACCTGCTCAAACTGTGAGCCCAAGTAGCAATAATAGCGATGAAGACATTAAAAAAGCAAGTGGTTCTGCTGCTCCCAAGTCATCTTCTAGTGGTAATTCCATATTAGCTGAGAATAGTTCAAATAAACCACAAGGGGAGGCTACAGAGGGCTCACAGTTTGAGCAGAAGACAATGACTGTGATGCGGGGTGGTGAAATGGTGCAGGTAGGTTTTTCAATCTAACTTACGTTATTCTTTACTCTCCAAGGAAGTATCCTGTAACTGTACAATTTTTATAGCTTAATATGTTTAACTGCTGTATATAAGGTCTAAATATTTTTGTGCAGGTGAGCTACAAGGTTTACATCCCTAAGAAAGCCTCTGCTTTGGCTAGAAGGCAACTAAAGCGCTGATGTTAGAATCTGCAAATAGGGTGCACTTTTCTGAGAGCTTTAAAGCCCCAGGTGATGGTCATCTTGCTTGCTTCAATGAAGAAGGCATCTTGCTGATAAATATATATATTGCAGCTTCTGAAGACTTCATAAGCGAAGAAATTTTTGGTGAAATATTTATTTAATAATCATTAATCAGTTCACTAATGTGCCTCCTGTGGTCATCTTAATGACCCAATGGTAAGGTCTTGTATTGCCAAGTGTGTGGGTTTCAATCTTGATGATGTCGAGCTCCATAATCATTTTATTAAACTATATTTGTTGTGATCTTTATATGATTGGATGGTTACCTTGGGTAGCATCAATGCTTTCTCTTATATAGAGTTCATAGATCTATTAAATCTTCAATTTTAGTTTGTTTTTTTAGGAGTGACTTGAATGAACACATTGTAGATTTGATCTCTCTCTTTTGAATAAAATTATTTTACTTATATAGAAGTGTGCAAAAACAGCATATTTTCTTAGAATGAAAACAGCAAGGTTGTTGTTTAGCTCTTTCCAGTAACATGTTAAGTGTTATATATTTGTTGAGCTGTGATTTCTTGTTATCACGTAATCATTCATATCCATGAAGAGTGCGTGATTCTGGTATGAGTGCACCCAGTGCTCCCACCCTGCATCTTCCACCCCACCCTCTCCCTCAGCCACATCCTTTACAACTCCCACCACCACCACTTCTTTCCTCTTTCCCACAACACCTTCCACTACCTAATGCACAAGCCTTTCCACCTTTCGCTACCCCAAATTGTTTCCCCACACCCCACATTATTTCTTCCCTACAAATCCTATCCCTCTCCAACAACCTTGCTATTGGCCAAGTCAATTTGGTCAGTAGATACCCCAACATACACCGACTCAACCATCCCTACCCATTAAGAACCTTAATCCTCCTACGTTGCAGCCCTCACCTAAACTCAAGTCCCATATTTCACAAGCTAAGCGTTCTCCTTCACCTGGGGGATGGGGGAGTTTTGCTTCTTTTTTTCGTATTGACACAAAGGCCTTCTTCTTGGCTTTTGATGGAGGTTGTATGGATTCTTATTCCATCACTGAAAAACGGGGCAAGCATCATGGTTCTATTCGGGTTGGTAGATTGGGTTCGGATTGGATCATTGCATGCTTGGTAGAGTTATGCCGTTGGGATTTTAGCAAGCAACAATTTTTCAAACGGTTTCATGAGAATTATAAAATTTTGGAGTGTTCTAGTAGGTGGAATAAGGGTGTTTTTTTTTTTTTGGAAATATCTAAGTATCATAATAGGGCAAGATGTGGTTGTTTGCGTGTCCTAGAAGGATTTCATAAGGGTGGCTAGGCTTTTCTTGAAAGGAAGTTGCGTGATATTTTCTTGGGAAAACCAGTTCCTAGGCCAAGGAAGGGGGTGGTTGTCGGTGGTGGTGGGTTTGTAAGGTCCACCGGTAATCCAAGGAACCACGATTGGAAAAAAATTAATAGGCACGTGAAATCAGGAAGTGATTTAGGTTTGGAGAAGTAGTTTCCAAAACTTTCTGGCAATTTAAATCAGAAGGAGAGATTTGGGGAATTTGACTTAATTCAAAAAACAAATATTCCAACTCACCTCATATCTAGCTGCCCAATGCGTGTATCTTCTTTTAAGTGGACTCAAGGCCCATTTTTCTTTAAAAATTTCTGCTAACCTTGAAGGTAATGGCCAACGATTGGTGAAGTGGGCTAATTTTGTTCAACCCAAAGCCATTAAGGATGCTTTATCACCTACTGGGCTTGGGCCTATTAAGCAAGCCCAACATGCCCATGTGGCCAAAACCCAGCCATTACAATTTGCTAAGAAGTCACCGCTGGTGGCTCCTAGTACCGACGAGATGGGAAGGGATTTTTCAAGATCCAACAGGGGTCCCGATGTGGCTGTGGCTACAAGTTTTCATTCTTTGGACTCTCTATGCAACGGCGCTAAGGTAGGGGTTTTTCCTACTGTCTTAGTTGCCGATGTCCCAGCGATGGACTGTCCAATCAGTGGGGTTGAGAAGGATTTGCATGTTTCGAACTCCGATGGACAATCTTGCTTCACTAATCCTGTGGATTCTTTAATCATGGGATGTCCAATGACGCATTCAATGTCTTCCGATATGCGTTGCCATCAATCTTTGTTAGAACAAAATCGTTTCTCTCCTCTTTCTGAGTTGGTTTCTGATACTTTCAAAGAAGAGAATTTGTTGTTGAATTGGGTCAATCCCACAAGGTCAAATAAGGATGAGGATGATCGGAAGTTGTTGGAATTTGTACCTCTGGCTCAATGGGATCCTAATGGGGGTTTGATTTTAATGACAGAGGAAGGTGACCTAGATGACATTTTTGTGGAGGATGACTTGGAGCCTTCGGTTTGGGTAAGTAAGATGGTTAAGGGCTTCAGTAAGTGGGTGGGTTTCCTTATTGATTCATATGAGAGGCAATGTGTTGATTTCTTTCAACGGCTTGAGAAAGTGTGGGAGAAACAAGCTGTTGCAGGTAGTCTTCGCCGCACTGCTTCTTCATCTAAAAAAGGTATGAGGGAATTACGGAATTTAGTTTCTATAGTTAATTATTATGGCAATCTAGTAGACGAACTAGAAAGGTTGTGAATTTAAGTGGGTTGGTCCTCATAAGAAGGATATTGTGAAGAATTTACTCAAGGAATGGAAGTGTGATGTAGCATGTTTTCAAGAAACCAAATTGGACTGTACCAATTCTTTTGTTGTGAAAAGTCTTTGGAGTAGCCTTTTTGTAGATTGGGTAGCTTTGGATGCCGTTCACACAACAAGAGAAGTTCTCGTGACCTGGGACACAAGGGTGTATGAGAAAATTGATTGTGTGGTGGGTAGCTTTTTTGTTTCTGTCTTGTTGAAGGGTGTGGCAAATGGTTTTGTTTGGTTATGTATGGGAGTGTATGACCCAACTAATGCCGGTCTTAAGGATGCTTTATGGGCAAAGCTTGATAGTGTGAGAGCGAGATGGAGTTCGGCTTGGTGTGTCTTTGGTGATTTCAACATTATTAGATATCCGGCAGAGTGACTTGGTTGTACTTCGTTTAGTCCAGCCATGTCCAAATTCTCAACTTTATCGAGAGGAATTTTATGGTTAATCTACCTTTGGTTGAGGGTGAGTATACATGGTTTGGAGACTCTGTGAATCCTTCTATATCTCAAATAGATAGTGTTTTGGTTTTAGTTGACTGGGAGGACCACTTCTTAGATGTGATTCAAAGGCCTCTCCCTCATGTGGTTTCAAATCATTGTCCTCTTCTTGTAGAGGCAGGTGGCATGGCGAGGGGGAAGAGTTCCTTTAAGTTTAAGAATATGTGACTTAAAGTAGAGGGTTTTGTGGATCAAGTTTGGTGCTGATGGAACAGATATCATCTTGTGGGGCCCCCTAGTTATGTTCAAGCATGTAATTTTCAAGGCTCGTAAAGGAGACTTAAAGTATTGGAATAAAAATGTTTTTGGGGACGTGCATTTTAGAAAAATATGTTTGTTTTCTGAGTTATTGGATCTTGATATAAGAGAAAGGGTGCAAGTGCTGTCTATGGTAGATAAAACAAGAAAAACAGAGATCAAGGCAAATATCGAGTTTTTAGCTTCCTTGGAGGAGATTTCTTGGAGGTAAAATTCAAAGGCTTTGTTCTTAAAAGAGGGGGACTATAACACTGGGTTTTTTCATAGGCTTGCCAATTCATATAGACGAGCTAATACCTTAAGGGGTGTGGAGGTTGATGGCATTATGTATGAAGCTGAGTCAGATATTCAAGATCAGGTGGTGAGTTTTTATAAGAGTTTATATCAGGAACCTAAATCTTGGAGGCCCACTATTGATGGGTTAGAATTTGCTAGTATGGATGAGTCTGATCAGTTTTCACTTGAAAGGGAGTTTGATGGGTTAGAATTTGCTAATATGGGTGATGCTGTATACAGTTGTATCTCTTTTTTTTGCTTAGAGGAATTGGTTGGGAACTTATTCTTCAAATGTTTGGAATATGGTACCAGCATGCCTTATGTGGTTAGTATGGAAGGAACGCAATGCCCGAACTTTTGAGGACATTGAGAGATCTATAGATTTGTTGAAGACTTTGCTAGCTAGGACTTTGTGGTCTCGTATTTGGGGTCTTATGCATTGTATTTCCTTGTCTGAATTTTGTATCTCGATTAGACTTTCCTTTTGATTTGATTATATTTGTTTCAAGTGTAGTGAGTTTACAATTGTAAACACATTGTTCTTTTCTTATTAACAAAACTCTTATTACCTATCAAAAAAACGCAAAAGCTTAGGGAAGAATTCATGACTCATTGGCAATGGGATCAGTACTTCATAATTCCAGTTGGGTTCTAAGTGGAATTAATTAGGCTAAATTGCAATTGCAACCTCTAACTTTACTTAAAATTCAATTCAATTTTATAACTTCACTTTCACTCAATTCAATTATCTAACTTTCAATTTTGTTCAATTTAGTCCTTCTGTTAGTCTCTGATGGTATTAATTTTCAACTTTGTTCAATACAAAACTAAGTTGTTGTTAAGATCCTTAACGACTTAATTATGACAGAAACTAATGAGAGGACTAAAGTGAACAAATTCGAAACTTAAAGAACTAAATTGAATAAAAGTGAAGTTAATTGGCTGAATTAAATTTTAGGCAAAATTAAAGTGTGCAATTTGTAATTTATCCAATTAAATATTTCCCAAATGACAACCCTATGATTAATGATGCATTAATTTTGTATTTGATTTGATAAAGTGGAGAGACCAAAGATGATTTGATTCATATGAGAATAGGGTTAATGAAGTGCAAAAGTACATTAGTAGTATTGTGTAATTGTAGAATACCTATTAAGTTAAAAGGAAATTGTTTATAAGATTGCTATAAGACCACCTATGCTCTTTGGTACTAATTGTTGATCAGTTAAAAAGCAACATATTCATAAAATAAGTATAGTTAAAATGAGAATGTTAAGACAGACTAGTGAAAATACACAAAAAAGTAGCATTCAAAATGAGAAAATTCGCTTAAAAATAAGAGAGATCCTTATTGATGAAAAGATAAGGGAAAGTTGCTTAAGATGAGTTTGGTAATTGTAAAGTTGTGATTTTCAATTCAATTTTGTTGGCTTTAATTCCGTATTAAATTTGATTGTAATTCTTCAATCATTTACTTGTATGTTTGTGAGATTAAATGTAATGGATTCAGTGTGGAAATTGCTGAAGAATTGGTAGGAATGGCAAAAATTATCCGACCCGCGGATACCCGACACTAATAGGGCGGGTTTTAATCGACCCATGAAACAATAGGAGTTGGTTTGAGTTTTAAAAATCCAACCCGTATGGGTTTAGGGTGGGTGCGAGTATTAGGCATACCTGCCCCGAACCTAACCCGTATACTTGCAATATTACTAAAATACCCTAAGAGTGTGTGTGTGTGTGTATCACTAATTATTCCTATTTTCCAAACCCTAACCTATCTTAATTTCAATCTCTCTTAGCCCCCCCCCCCCCCCCTCAAGCCCTCACTCTCATTCAGTCACTCTCACCCACCCTCACAACCTCACTCTCACTCTCACTCAGCCGCTCCCTCCTCTTTGCGTCTCCACCTTGCCGTCAACACCAACGACAACTGCCCCCCTCTATCACCGACCCACCATGACTCACTCTCACTGACTTGGGTTCGTTCTCCATTTTATTTTATTTTATTTTTTGGTTCATTTCCTTTCTCATATTTATTTTATTGGCTTCGTTTCTAATTCATCTTATATTCTTTTAGTCAATCATCATAACTTGGGTTGTATGATGTTTCTGTTATCATATTGTTTTTGGTTTCTAAAAGGCATGGCGGGGTGGGGCAGGGCCCATAGGGGCGGGTATGAGGGCAAAAAGAACTGTTTAGTTAACAAGACGGGTTTGGGTAATGGAGGGTGGGTGACAGGGTGGGTGACAGGGATAAAGAAACCTACTCTGAACCCAACCTGTTGCCATTCCTAAGTACAGGGTATTTCGCGATTGACTCGCGAGTGGTGCAACCCTCAAAAGGCCACGTGAGGAGCACATTCTGGAAGTTCAAAAGACTCAAGTGTCAGAGGTATTTCGCGAGTGGCTCACAACTTGGCCAGCTCGCAAGATGCACGGACAGCTCTATGTGAGTGCTTTCCTTATTTATTTACCGACAATATAAAAGCTCTCATCACCCACAAAATAGTAAGGAGAGTTTCAGAGAGAAAACCCTAGAAATCCATTGGAGAGTTAGAGATTGCTTACCTACAATTCTCTACACATTTCTCTTAGTTTTCTTCACTCTCTTCCCCCTCTAATTCTATATCCTTTTAGAGGCTCTTAGCTCAAACACAAACCACACACATTCAGAGTGTTGTGAGTTTATTTGAAGCATTTAGGAGGCATTGGGTCATGCCAATATATGGTGGATGCAATTGGGGATAATTGCGGGATCCAGAAAGCTAGTGAAGACAAGGCTTGGTGAAGTCCGTTGGTAGCTGAGACTCGAAGGGTCTAAGTACAGAGGGTAGACTAGGCTTGGAGGGTCTATTTTGTAATCCTTGTACTCCAACTTATTTACTAGTTGATCGATTCGGCTTGGAGGGCCGCGGAGAGATTTTTATGCGAAGCACTTTGGTTTTCCTCTTCGATAACACATAGCGATGTTATCTTATGTTTGCTTCTTTCTTCCCTTTACTAGTTGTGTTTATTACTTAATTGTAAATTATGTATGCCCATGCACTAGGTAGTAGTCCTAGTTGATTGCGCATTGATTACTCTTGTTCCACATTTAATTGAGTAGATTAAAAATTGGGGTCTAAACTAGCTCTTGTATTTGTTACATCAAGCTTTCAGTAATGTTCATAGGAGTAGTTAATATACTAGTAAGAAAGAGTGACTTGATTCAAGTTAAGGGAATGAAAAAATGTAAAAAGAAGACAAAAAATGGATAAAATATTAGATACTCCTGGAGTATGGTGACATGGTACTTCTTTCTTTCACATTCATGGTAGATCCCACCATTAATTTAATTAGTGGGGTTCACCATGAATGACAAAGAAGGGAACACCATTTCACCTAATAAGTACTGAAAAATATAACATTAGTTGAAATAGTAAAAAAAGAAGATGTTAATTATGGATGTGCATAGGTTGGATTGGAGGGGTATTTTCAACCCACTATTTTAAAAACTAGACCGGACCGGCCAGTTCGACTGATTCAACCGAGAATCGGATACCAGTCTGGTCTAGGAAAAAGTGGGAAAAACCAGTAAAAACCGAGAACCAAAGGCAAATCCAGTTTTGCCTCAAGTCTGGTTTTTAAAACCATGTTTCAACCTAACCCATCATTGTATGGTTGAGAAATTCCCAACCTAACCCAACCCAACCCACATGAGTTGGGATTAAGTAGCTAGGTTATACTTATATGTTTCATGCCTTAAAACAATTTTGGCTTTCATAAATTATTTAACCAATTTTTTTTCAATAAATATTATAATTACATAACATGCATATATTATATTCTAAATTTCCAAATTCATCAACGCTAATTCTCAAAATACCAAAATAAATCAAACTAATAATTAAAATACAAATAATAAGATAAAATAATATATATGGTGGATCGAGTAAGGGTCAAATGGGTTGGAAAACTATCAACCCACACTTGACCCAACCCGAGGCTCAAATTTAAATTACACTCAGTCCAACCCACAAGCCCACAAAAATCCAACCCAAGGTGTCTGGATGGGTCAATTTTGTCAAGTTGGTGAGTTAAATGCATGCCCCTAACATTAATTAAATAAGAAACATAGAATTAAATAAGAAAAATAGATTGTGACTTCGAGTAAAATAGAATGGAGAAAAAGAATATAGGTTGCTAACTTGAACTAATCTACTAAGATCTATAAATGATCTCGAGAAGAAAATTGGGACTGAGGCTTTGTTGTTATTATTGTATAGCTATACTTCTTGGGGACGTGTTTATCTTCATGTTCGTCTAGCTTTCAATTTGGAATGACTTAGTGTATGCAAATTCTTTTTAATCTCCCATCTCGGTGATTGATGCATCATAGAGAACTTAGTTACAAAAACTAATGTTCATAATGACCATTTTGTTGAAACTTATTGTAAAGAAATCAATTATGTTATTTTCATATATGGGAAAAATAAAAGGATTTCAGGTGAACCGAGTTTCTGCATTCGAAATTCACTAGGTACAATGTGCATCGAAAATTAGAGTTAAGGTGTAAGACACCTTTTCCATGACAGAGTAAAAGTGACAAGAGGAATTGAGATTATAGTTGAGGTTTATGTTAGCTGTTAATGCACCACAACCTTCTTTTTCCAGATTTGGGATCCACTATGAACAAAATATATCTAAACACAAACACAATAGTGGTAACAAGATATTCTATTCCAATAGACAAATTAGAACAACTACTGGAAAGGAATTGACAACTTTAGTTGCAATTGTTCATAGTATTTCATCAACTATATCGTAGTTCCAAGCTGAATTATCAAAGATTGTCTATGCAGCACTCAAAACATGCATAGATGCTGCTTAAAACAACCTCAAGTGCTACTCACTGATTCACTGATAACTCTAATATTTTTATTATTTTGCTGGTTTAAATTTTAAATAATTACCTTTATTTTTCTAAAATTTTATTTGCACAAATTTGGAATCACTTCTAATTCGGTCTCTTGATTTTAAAAACTTGCAATTTACACTTTGGTGCTTCTTCAGTCAACATCCATTAAAATCTTGTTGTTAACTAACCCAAAAAGAATGTAGTTTTGATAAGAAAAATATAAAAAATGACGTCATTTTTAGGCAGGTTAGTGGCAAAATTGTTATGGATAATAACAAGAAGTGTATATTGACATCATTGTAATAGTTGAGCGTAAATTGCAAGTTTTTGAAAGTTTATTGCCGGTTTAGAAGCAACTCCTAACTTAGAGGGTGTAAAATACATTTTAAACTTTTGTTTGTTTGTTTGTTTGTTGATATGTAGATCACAAAATTCTATTATGAAGGTTGTCCGTTTGCCCCAGCACTGCTACAAATCCTGGAGCACTGCATTCATTCCAGACATTCCTGCATGTCAGATTGTGACATCAAAGGCTGAAAATAGCAGGTGGCCTTTTTACTCAGACATAGCAGATGCTCACTCCTTCATATTTCAGGAAAAACTATCAAGTAGCAACTCACAGGTTGTAGAAATCTGCCAGACACCACAAGCTTGGCATTGAACAGCAATGATCAACGCATGAAATGCTCAACTTCTTAATCGAGCAACTTATGCTTCTGCAAGCTGAAAGTTCCCTCGGCTGTCAGCAAGATTTCTTTTCTTAATGCCACTCACACATGCCCAACCATCTATTTCTGACACTGATATGCCCTCCAAGAATGGTGAATATTGCTCTATAATATATGAAAGCTGCATAAAATACATACATAACCATCAGAAAATCAGATCCAGGATCCTATATTGACACTGATTCATATGTAAGATTTCAACCCAAATTATCCCACTGATGGAATGCATCAACTGTATGTTCTGTCATCTCATGGGCTTTTGTATATATTGCAAATGGCAAGAACACCCTGGTTTGAATTTGCTGCAACCAATTCGTCCAATGACAAAAGTAAGGTTGGTATATGGTATAAAAGCTGATGATGTATAAAACTCTTGGACACTAAGAAAACCATAGGAACCCCTCAAAGAAGCATTTTCCAGAAACCTGTTTCTCTAGCTTTAAGCATTACTGGCTCTAATTTTTGTTAAGCCCATAACTGCACTATATCAACACAATAAATGCTGACAAAATAAATACTAATGGTAGTAAATGCATAATATGAAAAGTGTTTCAAACTTCTAGTCGACATTTCTTTTCAGCTTTAGAATGATGTGCTTTCTGTGTGTTAATAAAAGGATGGTTTAGATAATATATAACTTAACTAGAACCAGGATGATAGAAGTTCAGAAAAGCATTTCTACTGAAATATTTGGTGAGCTTGCCATACTGGCCATAACTTTATTATTCTATCCCTTAAGGTGATTTCCTTAAGTTTCACATAGGTACACGTCATGCCATGATAATGAATCACGTATGCCACGAAGATACCTGGTCAGATAGAATGCCAGAGAGACCGATGACTGCTCCAGGCTTGGCGTAAGACACAATATCATCTGCCAAATCTAATAGAGGATTTAGAAGAATATTAGCAATAACCACATCATACTTCCCTGTTTCAGAGATGATCCCCATTCCATTTGACTCCTGTTCTTCCACAATTCCACATATCCTTTCATCCATAGAGGAAGGACGGGTATTGCCAGGAACCAGGTGTAGTTGCATTTTCTCAGGTCTGATGTTGTTCAGAGCAGCATTCTGGCGTGCAGAAGTAATTGCTTGGGGATCTACATCAATCCCAACTGATAAGGCAGCACCAAACTACACTCCCAGTCATAATGACAAAGTTGGATTTGAGAATTAGTTGGCATTATCAATAATCCATCATTTTACAGAAACTTGTTTGAAAAAAGGGAAAAAAAAAAAAAAATTGATGAGAACTATGGGAAGAATCCAAGAAAGTAGAAAGATAAAAATGGGATTGGGGTAATAAGCAATGCGTATGAGGAGAACTGCAAATACACTAAATAGATTCGTTATAGCATCAATGAAGGGTGTTCCATTTTAATTTAATTGGGTCAAGCACAATATTAAGAACTGAATACCTTAAGAGCTGCGATTGCAAGAACTCCAGATCTTGTGCCATAGTCGAAGACAAGTTCTCCCCCCTTTATTAACCTGTGTAGCAGCAATAGACACATCTTAGTAGTAGGGTGCTCCCCAGTTCCAAATGCTAATCCAGGATTCAGAATTATATTTGTTGCTTGAACATCCTGCAGGGTGAAGCAAAACTAATTTTAACTATCCCATATGACAACATTTATATTGAAGTTCACATTCTTCTTTGTGAATAAAGTATTAGAGTCAGAGAGTGTTAACTATGTGAGACGGAGGAGATTGTTCCAGCCGAAAGTTTAAAAGATGTGATTGTGTGTTTGCATGCTTTGGATGAACTTTCTGAATATTCAGAAGCAGAATATACTAGTAGCAGGATTGGGTGTTCACTACTTAAAAGTTATACATAGACCCCAAAACAACATGACTATCAATTTTTTTCAGAAGCTACAGAGAAGTAGTCATATATGGTGAGCAATCATTGCATCAAAACCTTTACAAAACTTGATTTAAGATAAACATACAGGGGGACTTCTCCACTGAGGCACGACCCAAATTCCTTCAATAACTTCAACAGGATGAAACAATTCCTGTAAAAATGGAAAACAAATTTTGAATATTGTGTTGATATAATATAATCAAGAATAAGTTCAACTGAAATTCTTATTCAATGGATTGAAATTTGAAAGTGTTCATTATCAGGGCATTGTTCAATAACGTAAGGCACAGCTTAAGTCAATAGTTATTTAAGTTTCCATCAGAAGCCAAAGTGATGCAGAAAGGGGTGAGGTTAAGGACTTGGATGTGGTAAAGATAGAAGGATTTCACAAGGATGTATAAAAAAATACCAGACTAAATACTTCACTGATAGAACATCTTAGACTGCTTTCTCACCCAAGATATACTAAAAAAAATGTTTTCCTAATATACTAAGATTACAAGGACTCAACATAAAACTGAAAGATAAAAGCATATCTTTTAGCTTAAGTCTTCCTGCCATTTATAGAAAAGTAGTCAAATTATTAATTTCAAAGATAACTTCAAAATATAATATTTTAGGTACCTAAACTATAATCCTAGGCAATTAATTCTTGCAGTAAGGATTTTGAGCCCCATTAATAATTATAAGCTAGTGGTAAAGAAAGCCATTAGTGGGAACCATAACATTGTCCCTAATCACCCATTAGAAGGCTATGCACCTACATCACATAATATTTCGGGAGCACAGAATGAGAAATTAACAGTGCCCATCAGAGGTGATTTTGAATAGAACGGAGCCTATGGCTTCAAATAGAATAGAATAGAGGGGAAAAAATACATGTGGCCGAACCTAACTAATTTTCTTTAGGGTCCATAACTGACCCAAAAATTTTGGGACTAAGGCTTTGTTGTTGTTACATCAGCCTTAGTGCAAGTGTGGATACTTATATGGTGATTGGCACATTCAATGCTTCTATAGGTACTCAGGCATTGCAGTGGTCAATCATTAGTGGTGGAACAGTTCCCCCCCCCCCCCCCTTCCTTTTTTGGAGGGGGAAAGGGTACCAAGAAAATACAAGCAATTCTTTCCTGTGACATCATCATGAATTTGAAAAGGTAGTGGAATCGTACCACCAATCAGATGTCATCTTTTGCAACAAACTTCTGTAGGATGGGGTGGACTGAAACAAGATTATAAGTACTACTTTCTCCAGAACCAAAGACAACAAGGTATCATAGATTTATGCTGCAATCACAAATTCACAATAGCTCCATTGGTTTTGTCTCTCCAAGTTAGCATCTTGGGTTGTGAAACTAGGTTGACCTTATAGGTTTACTAATTAATTTTGGGGTTATAGTGCAGCTAAAGAGAGAGTTTTGTCAAAAAAATTCCTCAGCAAGTACATCTACATTGTCAAGACCATGTTGTACCAAAAAAAAACAAAAAGAATAAAAAAATGTTGTACCACCAGTTAATCAAAGAAACTATTATGCACCCTAGTGATGTTTCCTAGATCAGCTAATGCAAAGGCTGCCAACAGGGGAGCAACATCCTGAGTGCATTTCAGAAAAAGAAAAAAAGAAAAGAAAAAACCTTATCATTTTAGCTATTCCAGGGTCATTTTGTGCCTTGAATTAAATTAAGTTAAAACATTTTGCCTTCCTATCAATAAATGAAATTTTTCAAAAAGTGTCAAGCTTTTGGAAGAGGGTGGATAATGGAGTTGAGATAGGGGTGTTAAAGTGGGCCCAGATGCAGAAAAACTCATATTGGTTCCAGAAGCATATCTTAGAGTTAATCTGGTACATCTGAGCCTAATTTTAGTCTTCATTTTAGTTGCTTGATAGGCCACAAACAACCAATGTGTAGATTAATTTTGTGGTTAAAACTTGCTTATGAAAAAAATAAAATTGTTGCTAAAACTCATCAATGATCAGAAGCAAATAAGTATGCAAAGGTAATGGCTTCTGGTCCACACAAGAAAGCTCTTTGATGATTTTTCCCATTAGTAAAAGTGCACTTTTATCCAACTACAGATACACAAAGATGAAAGAAAGAAAACCATTTCATTTAATCACAAAGATTACATGAAAAGAAATTCAACCTGAGTTTTCTTTATCCAGTCATATTGCTCACCCATTTTAACCTCATAATGAGGAATCTCTTTCAAGCCTATAGAATTTGCAGCATGTGAAATGCACACATTTACATCTTCACCTTCAGGAAATATAGAATCGATAATAAACTGCATAAAAATTTATTAGTAAGTAAACTGTTTAAAACAATGAGTTTATTTTGTCATGCCTGTAACTTCTATTATGTATTATCAATTTATCATGTCATCAATGACCTGTTAAAGTTTAGCCAATCTAATTTGTGCACATTAGCTTGTCATGGTTGGGTTACTGATTGTGTAAAGCATAACTTGTGGCAGCATATATAGTAAAAACACTGGATCACCTTTTGAAATAGTATCTCATATTTTTCAAACATATGCTGTTTTCTATGTACATATAATTTCAAATTACAAGAATTTTGGTTCTAAAAATTGCTGGGAGGTCAGCATGCTGTGGCATAACGAATAAACACCACCCTCCTATCATTCACCAGGCTTTAGCTTTAGCGCTCAAGAGGGATAAGGATAGAGATCAATGAATTCATTATCAAAAGAAAAACACATGAAAAGGGAAAGGAAAGGAGGGGAAGAAAAAGACATACAACAAGCAGGAAAAAAGGGGTGGAGGGGTGGGGAGAAAACAAAGGACAGTAAAACCAAAGCTGCTATGGATATCAAAAGCTAAAACAGGAGGAGGTAAACCATTTCCACGAATGAAGCCTGAATAGTCATTCCTTGTCATATAGTATATAAATATATGGTCAAGCCAATTCACAACATAGACACTGATGTAGTGAATCTCCTCCTAGATATACATATCAGTATCACCATATATATTGCACATTTATAACACTATTCATTCTTGCAGTTTTTATCAAACTCAACTCCTAGAAATGGACTCAACCAAATTCATCTACTAATTCCAATAGCTTAGGCTGTAACTCACTCATTCTCAACAGGTAAGACGTATGCCATTAATTCCAAATAATTGGGACAAGATAATGACACATTATGCTCCTTTCCACTATTGACAGGAATCATGTAGCAGTGAGTGTATCAGCAAATTTGCACCATCACACATAAGAAAAACACCTGAAAACTTCAATCTACTTCTGGTTGCTATTTTAACATACATAAATGAACGCTGGATCAGCATAAAATGGAACCCAAAGTTTTAATTACGTTCAATAATCCACAAGAGATACATTCTCTGTGGTTCCATAATGTATTGCATTATTTGTTTATCTTTCACTTTTTCATTTTTTCCCATACCACATTTGCTACTACATACAATTGTAGCTCACAAGTACTGCTGTCTGCATTTTATATGCTTGCTAAAAGACTACATCAACATCCTAAGTCCCAAAGCTATATTGCATTTAAAGATGTTAGAGAGCATCTTGCTGCATCATTCACTCCAATTAATCCACTTAGAGGCTACTTTTAGCATGGCATAGTTAGAGGAGCCAAAAAAAAATTTTATCATGGTCTTCCATTTATTGCTCATTTCTCATTATTGTTTGATATCTCAATTGTCTGATACAAGAACTTTGACAGTAAACAGGGACTACAAATTCAAACATAATAGTTTATGAGCACATTATTGACATCCATGACTGAGATAAACCAATAGAAAGGAACAAAAATAAATTAAATGTAATATGTAGCCTTCATAGTTAAATGTAATAAATTCGAAGAGGACCCACCTCATCAGAATTCTTAAAGGTGTCTTCTTCATCCATGGTTGTAGAACTTGCACCAAAGCATAAAAGAGCCTCTGAAAGCATATCCTAGGCAACATGAAAAAATAAAATGCAGTCAGTCATTGGCTATTTCACTAAACTTGAAAAAAAAAGGCCTTAACTAATGAGACAATAAGCACTAATTCCAACCACATATGACCAGTTTTTGCCACAAGTACTCATATAATGATCTTCCTGTTAATATGTTTTTTACATCGAAATTCCAAGTATGGTACTACACACACACACACACTAACAAGGATTTATGATAATAAGTAAAATACATACGTTTGTTATAAGTATGATAAGTCCAAAAAATATCTTTGAAATCTTATTACTGTTATGAAGTCACTTTTCCTGAGTTGAAATGTGATACTTTGATTTCTCCTTTTCAGTTTTTCCCCCTTGATTTTATGCATTAGGATAATTTTATCCTATTTTGGGTTATTCAAGAAAGAAGTTGTGGATTCATCCTAGGAATATTGACCATGCTCAGAAAGATATCTATCTACGTGCTTCCATTGAAATCTTTTGTAAAATTATGTGAGTTTACAACTTAGACAAACATATCTTCTCTTTATTATTTGCCAAATATTCTTCTGGTGATTCTTATATTTAGAATGAAAGCTTGTAATTAATTCTTTAAAAAAAAATTACTCCATCATCACTTACTGTACAAGCATGACAGTCGAACTTACAAAAAAGCCTACCACAAAGCATAGCTCTTCCTTAATATTTAACTACCCGATGACTTTTTATTGAATTAATATTTTGAAAATTCTATTGTTGAGTTACATATTAAATATTCTCTACATTCTTAACATGCATATCAAATTTCATGTCAATCAAATATTATATGTTAAGAGATTCGACCCGGAATCAAACCCTACAAGAATAACCATTTATACACTTACATATACAAGTATTTAGTTAGTACTATGTCTGCTGATAAGAGAGAGAGAAGAAGCTCACAGCCACGTCTTTTCGACAGCAAATGTGAACGGAGAGGTACGAAGGATAAGTGAAAGACTCCTCCGCTTTTGTGGGTATACAAGAAGAAGAAGAAGATGAAAGCTTTGCAGTGTTCGAAGATGGGGTCCATGGTGATGGGTCCTTGGCCTTGTAGCTTGTTGTGAGGAAGAGAGTAAGGGGATAGTAAGGTGGGTGGAGGAGACGACTGCGCCTTCGTAAGAGTGTGTAGGAAAGGTGTTTGAAGAAATGGGTCAGAGGGGTTGACATTTTTTCTGAAAATGGAAATGGAAGGTGGGACATTCATTGAACATAAGGTTCAGGATATTTTTTTCAAAATAATACTAAAAATTTAAACAATTTCAGTAGTTAGTACGGCATTGTTCGTGTTTTTAAATAACAGTTTTCAGTTTTTTTGAAAATTTGTATGGGTGAAAAAATGTGTAGCAATACGTGTAATATTGTTTAAAAACTGAAAACATGTGTTTAAATACATGTACCAAATGAGCCCTACATTTTCAAAATTATTTAGCAAACTAACAATTCGAGAGTGAAAAACTTGATTTTGCTATGTTAAATTGGGATTTTTTTTTTTCAAAATAACACCTAGTGTACGTTTGGATACCACTTATTTTACTGAAAATTGAAAACTTATTGCTTAAAACACTGTAGCAAAATATTTTTTTATTGTTGCAAATTACTATTCATGCGTTTTTATCACTTGGTTGGTCCACGAACAGTGTCATGGACCAGCCCAAAAAAAACGCAATCTCAAAAAAATGTAGCCATAGCCGCTACACAAACAAACTCCTATTTTCAAACTATTTCGTTAGTTAATAACGTTTTCAAACTATTTAGGAAACTAGCATCTTAAGGCTCACAAACTCGATTTCACAGTTGCAACTTGAGAATTTGAGACTCGAGTTCCATGAAAAATCAACGTAACCAAGACCCAAATCCAATCCACGAGTTCCAGTTTCTGCAATTCATCAAAAATCAAACCTTCACAACCCCACAAAGACTCAAATCCACAAGTTCCAGTTCTGCAATTCATCAAAAACCAAACCAAAACACAACCCCATGAAGACCCAAATCCACGAAGGAGGTTGTTTCCTAAAGAAGAAGAAGAATCTGACCGAACCCCATGAAGACCCGTGGTAGTTTCAATCTCGGCACCAGCCTCTTAGATTGAGTTTATTGATCTTGGCACTAGTGTCTCTTTGGTATTGTTGAATCAAACTAAGTGTCTCTCTGGTACCGCAAACAGACCAACCCAGAGAACACAGAAAACGAATCCGAAGACAAACCAAACCAAAAAACAAACCTTTGGTGCCGAGATCAACAAACCCAAGCCGCTCCGGTGCTGAGATCATCAAGCCCAAGCCACTTCGATGCCAAGATTGTCAAACCTAGTGCTTGGAGTTGCTGGTATAGCGTTTTTGTTGCTAGGAATTGCTGCGTTTTTGTTGTGGATCTGTTTTAGGGAACTCAACTCTATCATACTCAAGTTCTAAGAGCAAAATTGAGTTTTTTAGATTCGAGATGTTAGTTTCCTAAATAGTTTGGAAACATTGCTAACTAACGAAATTATTTGAGGATTTGTGTTAGTTTGCAATTTTTCCTGCTAAATTGAGTATAATGCACTTGAGACCCACATCGTGGCAACAGTTGAGGTGGAAATTTTGTCCACGTAAGCATAAAAAGCGAGTTCATTATACACGATTTAGCACAGCAAAATCGAGTTTCTTACTCTCGAATTGTTAGATTGCTAAATAGTTTTAAAAACGTGCTAACTAACAAAATTATTTGAGTTTTGGTGTTATTTTGAAAAAAAAAATCCTAAGGTTAGCATCAAATTTAGATTTTTTTTCGCTATGGTCACAGGTTTCGGTCTAGTGGCGCCAGCTTCCCTCCAAAAGAGTCAACTTGTTTGACCCATGCCAAAAATGAATAAATAGATTATAAATTGCTATTTTAATTTTGACATCTAAAGTTTTTATTTTTTAGAGAATTTTAAACTATGGCGTCTACCTCTTGAAATAAAGTTTAAATTTTTTTTCTCAAAAAAAAAAAGTTCAAATTTTTTTTAGTCCTCTAATATTACTTGTCATTTTGAGGTGATTGTTAAGTGATACCTAGGACTATACATATGTTTAGTTGGCTCAATCAAATTATGTCATTCAGTATCAATTAATTAAAAGAAATAAAATAGTTCTTTTTTTTTTTTTTCTTTACAACATTTATTGGGCATCCAAACAAAGCTTAATGTCTTTGTTGATTTATTTTTATTTTAATAATGTGTATTCTTTAAATGATGTGGCATGGTTTAATTGGACAATGATTTAGTGAACCCAAAAATGACATAGTTTTGAGTGTGTAACTAGTTTTTTTTTTTTTTTTTTAAATCTTACTTGGCATTTAATGGCCAACTTAGCACAAGCCTAGATGAAAGAGTTCCCAATAAAAAAAAGGGTAATGTTAGAGGGATCAAATCAAAATTTTAAAATTTAGTGAGGAAATCAAAATTATCCGAACTTTGAAGGTGAACTTTGTAATTTAGTCAAATAAACAACTTAAGTTATTTTTACCTTAGTATTAGTTTTTTTTTTTTTTTAAAGTAATTATAAAAATTTTTATCTGCACTACATTTTATTCTCTCTCAATCTCGAAGATACAATTTGCACATTATAAGAAAAAGTTTGATGAATTGTCATTTTAGTCTACTAAACTTAAATTTTTTCATTTTAATCCATTAATTTTGAGAACACTATTGTAAGGATGAAGGGCCCAGATAAGAATATTGGGCCGTGGGCCGCACCCGAGAATGTTAGAGAGCCTGAAGACAGGTATGTATTAGTGAAGGCAAGTTAATTACTGGCCCGAGGAGGAGGTCTGATCGTAGTAAACAGATGACGTTGTCCGAGGAGCAACCCCTCCTCGGCCAACAGAATGGCAGCCTGAAATTCGACCACCCATCAAGTACTGGGCAATGGGCAACCGTGCTTGGGAGGATAAGCTTCAGAGAGAAGTGAGTCAACAGAGAATTGAGAAGTATCTGGGAAGAAAGCTGCTACCACCGTATTAAATGCTTTGCACCTAACCAACTGGCCGCATTAATGTGGAGGTGATACCTGAACAATGACTTCTAGCCTCACAACTATCTACAAAGACTTCAGGAATGTGCTGATGGGACAAGTATCAAGGAGATTAGCAATCTGATCTACACGTGGACGGCTAAGATGAAAGAAGGAAATGGGGTATAAAAGGAGGAGGATTCCATTACAAGAGGGATCATCAGAAAACCAGAAAATAAATTACTGTGTAACCAAGAACTTGAATATTTGTATAAGTCTAAGAGAAATATATAAGAACATACCATCCTTGAACCTGACCGAGAAGTACTTTTCTTTTCAATCTGTTTGTCTTACTTATTCTAACACCAACTAGCCTATTATGATTTACATTCTAACTCATTGAACATTCAATAACTAGCCCACTCTCTAACAAATTTATTGTTTTGTGCTCATTGGGCCATTGTCCAAACCTCTTGAGTTGTGGATCAAAACGTGTCCTTACAACTATCATTTTAGTCATTTTGTGAATTGTTGTTCAAAAAATGCTATTAACTCTTTTTAAAAAATGACTTAGTTTTTATATTATTTTTTAATGTTACAAATGTGAAAGAATATTGTTTAACAGAGTTAATGGTGTTTTTCAAATGATGATAGACTAACTATTCAATTAAGATTATTTTAGAAATATTGTGAAATTATTGTAAATTATTGTTATTTTTTTAGAAGGACTCGTTAACCTAGGAATACAACATCAAATGACTAAAACCTAACTCAATATGTTGTTAGGTAGATAGCAAGGATTGGATGAAAAATAAAGTGTAAAGGATAAACTGTTCTCTCTTTTTTATTTTTTTTAATATTCTAAGTGGGAGAAAGATTTGAACATTGGTTCTCCTTATGAAAGAGACCAAAAAATATGACCAACTTACGAGGCTTTGTTCCCTTTTTTTCATATTTAAAGTATTGGATTCACACTAGTTATTTAAGCAATAATTATGTCATGTATGGAGGATATGCATTATTTCTTGTACAATATATGAATCCCATAACTAGGGGTGTCCAAACCAACCCATCAACCGACCCACCTGGCCAACCCGGCCAATTTGATCCAAGAACTGGCCGACCCGACGTCGGTGATGGTCGGCAACGGGTCTCTGCCTCCAGAACTCGAGACCAGCGGGTTTAAACATGAAAAACCGAAAAAACCAACCCGACCATATTACATCGGAAAAGTAGTTGTTCTCCACCGATGGGAGCATTTCGCCGATTGTTTTAGTTCGATTAGTCGAGATTTGGCTTGATCTCTTCGAGATCTGGCGAGATCTCTTCGAGATTACGTCTGATAACTTCGAGATCCGACAAGATCTTGTTGAGATTCGGCCTGATCTCTTCGAGATTCGACCAGATCTCGGCATATCAGCAGATTCTGTAGTTTCACAAATTTCGACTCTGACCTAGGATCGACCGGTATTTGAGGAGGTTCGACCACCCAAATCAACTCCTTTTAGCGGTCGGCAGCGAGTCCAAAAATGGTAGACCTGAAGTAATCGGGTCGATTTCGAGTTGGGCACAAACTTGACCTGGACCGACTCGAGTACAAGACCAACTTCGGAAGTTCAAATCCATATGCATGCAAGCAAATTTGTGGTTTTTTTTAGCCCGTTATGTTATTTTTGTAGATATATTCGTTATATAACCAAAAATGAAATATGTTAGTTACGTGATATCATTTGGCACTCAAGTAAAAAAACCGCAAGTTTCCCATGCATTGTTGTGAGATTTTTTTTTTTTTTTTTTTTTTTTTTTTTTTTTTATAATTTAGTTTAAAAAAAAAAAATTTTAATAGAAGAAATTATTATTATTATTATTATTTAAGAAAAAAACAACTAATTTTGTGAAATTCCAAAGCAAAACAAACCCCAGTTTGGGGAGTACTTGGAGGTGAAGAGTTGGGAGATGGTATTCTCATCCAACCCCTTATCCCTCAGTCTTCCCGAACCCGCCTTTGAGTCATGGCTCCGCGACTCCGGCTACCTCGAAATACTCGACCACCGCACTGCCACCACAACCACCACCACCACCACTACCACCAACTCTGACGACCCCTCCTCCACCACCTCAACCACTACCACCATCACCAGCTGCATTTTATCCCATATCGTCACCTTGCTCTCCCTCTTCACCCTCAACCCCTTCTCCAAACTCACCGCCGATGACTTCTCCGACCAAACCCCGTCCTGGACTCATAGGTTTTTTGGGTTCTGCGACTCCTATTCCTTCCCTTCCTCGCCAGCTCAGGCAAGGCTGAGAGTCCACGAGAATGTCAAGCGCTATTGCAGGAACTATGCCACCTTGTTCATAATCTTCTTCGCATGCACTCTGTAAGGAAACACTGTCTCTGTAAATATTATATTTTGTGTGTTTTGGGGAATTGGGTTTTGTTTGGTTGATGCGAAATGAGAGGAGAGGATGGGAAAATTGGGTTTTGGGTTTTACGAGTTTTGTTGTTTTGTGTGATGTCTCTCTGGAATTTCGCTTTTAATTGTGAGAGTTTTGGGCACTGGGTTCTGATTGCTTCGTGGGAAAACAAGGGAAAGTTTGGGATAATTGACTTTTGGAGTACTTGGGTCTTGTTTTGTATATTTCTCATATTCTTTCTCTCTCTCTCTCTCACTCATATAGATTATTTTGGTAGTTCTGTTTTGGATGGGAAAGAAATTTGAAACTTGAAATATACAAAGATTAAAGAAGAAGACATGTTTTACTTTGTTTTGGGTTTCCTATAATGCTCCAGCTAGCTGCTAATTAATCGAACTCCGGGATAGGGGAAGAAATTTTGAATTTTAGAAGAAGACTTGTTTTACTTTGTTTTGGGTTTCCTATAATACTCCAGCTAGCTGCTGATTAATCGAACTCCGGGATAGGGGAAGAAAATTTGAATTTTACGAATCAAATAGCTTTGCTTTGCAAAATTTGGTACCCCCTTAGTCTCAACTAGGCATAGTTGAGTTAGGCACAATTGAGTAGGGATGTTTATTTCTTTGGTTCAATTGTTGATATATCATTGAACATTCTAGTAAATTGTTTAAATTCCTAGTATTTTCCAACAATCAAATGGAATTTGAAAGATTCAACTTTCAATTAGACATGTTGATATTTAGAGATTATTTAGGATTTTACAACATTGTTTGAACATGATGTTTTTCTGGGATGTACTTATAGGTTTAAGGTGTCAAGTAAGTTGGTTTTCTATTTGTATACAAACTCTTCTAATGACATGGGCCTTGGATAGTATAAGCGAAGAAAGTAGCACGCCTAAGGCCGGGCACTTCCCTCTTGAGGAAGGGGTGGCGTGGAATACCACGGGAGAGGTTTTTCGTGGTGCACAATGTCTCTATCATGATAGATGGTGATAGTGTGATAGGTGCACATTACCAAAATATTTTGGGGGGACGCCATGGCTGCCCTGCTGCTCTAGTCTTTGCAGTCAGAGCGAGAGGTTGTCCCTACATTTCTCTTACCAATTTCAACCTATCAAAAAAAAAAAAAAAGGCGAAGAAAGGAATTTATTTGTATTATTATTTTTTTGGATATATGTGGCTAGCTCTGATTAGTTTGTTGCCAAGAGTCTTGTAGCTCAACTAGTTGGCACCTTCTAGTGTTTCCAACGGAAACATCCAAGGGTCAAATCCCCCCATCCCCAGCTATCAAATTATTAAACAAAAAAAAAAAAGGGTTTTTGAGGATACATAGTCAATCCCAAAGTTTCAGGGGTATGCACTTCTGTAGATTTTTCTTATTTCTCATCTCAAGATCCCAATTCAACTCTTCACCAATGAACTAAGAATACCAGTTGGAACAATTTTAGGAATTATTTTTAAAAGAAAAGGCCGTTTTGAGGAGATAAAAGATGCCATTAGAAGTTTGGGAAAGTGCTTCTATTGGAAGGAAATCATGTTATGTTGTTTTGAACAGCACTTGCTTTAATGGAGTTACATGGTACTAGAATATGTGTGTGATTTGTGTAAAGTTGCAGATTACAAGCATATCTCATCCAATTTAGTCTGATTTAGAACTGGGTTCTCAATTGGCTATAGTTGGGGGTGATTATGGGTGGTTTTCGCAGTTTTTTTCTTGAATCCAAATTTTTTCAACTGGTGGTAGAGGAAGGGGGACGGTATTTTTCGTTAAGGATTCTTGTTGTTCATAATCATGAACAACTTGTACTTTTTCTTTTTTCTCATTAATAATAGTTTTCTGATTACCTATCAAAAAAAAAGAATGTGGCACAATGGCTGATGAAGAGTATAGAACAGATTGTCATTGGGATCAGTCCGAAGAATTTTTATACGTTCAGGGAAGGTGATTTAGCTTACACCCTCCAACGGAGCTCCAACTCTTTTGGCATGTTCCTACTCTTGACTGAGTTTAAAGTTGGCGGGTCTAGGAGGTCCATTTTTATCCCAGAAGGCAAAGCTAAGAATGGATGGAGGGTTTTTGGGTTAGAACTAAGGAAGCTGTTAGAACCTGAAAACTATGTGAATGGTGGGTCTGGAATCAGCCAAACCTGGTCAGCACCCATGATAAAGGGAAATTGCTTTTAGAGGATAATAAAAGGGAGAAGCAAAACCCAGTTATTGAACAGAGGCCGGTGAGCATTTCAGGTCCGACGACTCTTGGAGGAAGAGAAGTGGGTTCCCGGTGCATTAATGAGAAGTTTGAATTTGGAGAGACAAATACGGTAGAAAATAATTGGAGATCTCTTTTGATATTCAAATCAAATTGGAATGAACATGGTTATGGAAAAAAACGTGATCTGAGGAATTCTAACTGGACAGCAGTAGGCTTGATTGTAGTGGTGAATGGGGAAGGAAAAAGGAGTGTGGTATGGAATTCTTATAAAGGTGGTTTGAGGAGTTCTATTTGGGTGAAAAGGAATCAGAGGGAGCATGTGGTGGGTCCTCCAAGAGGGTCACGGGTTCATACAATTCCTGTGGTGTATAAAGGTGGTTTAAGGAATTCCAAGTGGGTCAGTCAGAGGGAGCACGTGGAGGGTCCCTCTAGTGGATCACAGGTTCTCTTATTTCCTGTGGTGGGCTCTGAATTTGAGTGGGCTTCAAGGGAAAAAAGTAATAAAATGCCAAATGTGGGCTTAAGTTTGAAATCCAAGCTGGCCCAACCTGATTTGGGATCTACTCAGCTGACCGAAGCAAATTTCTCAAGCCCAAGCTCTCATGTAATGGGTGAGTCATCTGCGACAACGGCAGAAGCTTCCTCGGCTGAACCCAAGTCCCCAATGCTCACTGAAGAGGTGGCAGATCGTCAGGCAGAGTCTCCGATGGTTGTTCAGAGCAGTTGTGCGCCTGGGACCAGCTCCAATAGCCTCACGGTGGGTCGGACAGAGGCTGTTTGTTGCTTCTTGGATGGGTTCTTCTCTGATGGTCTCGTGGTGCCTCAGATGGTGGCTGGGAAGGGTTCTATTTGCCTTGGGGTGGCTCCGATGGAGATTGGTTGTAGTTCCTCTGATGGGTTTAGCTCCGATGGACACATAGTGACTCAGATGGTGTTGGATAGTGCTGGGGTTAGCTTCGGTGACTCCGTAATGCCTCAGGGTAAGGCCGACAGGGTAGCTACGCCATTTTCTATGGGTATTTTCTTGGCAGCAGCCCTTCATAGAATGATGGTTGCTGGGTTGGTGGATTATGGTGTATATGGTGTGGATAATGCTGGAAGTGGGAGTAGAGTGCATTTGTCTCAGGGGGTGGATGACAAGTGCACTAGGCAGATAGTTGTTACTGAGACTGATTAGCCCAATTTAGCGTTGATCGAATCAAAGTCAGTATTTGGCATATCTGACTTGGGGGACTCGATGGAGGAGGGAGGGGCTATCTCAGAAGTAGCTTGTTTGGGTGAGGAGGAGAGTTTGACAGATTGTAATCCGCTATCCACTATTGCTCCTTCGGGGCTGGACCTGTCGATGGAAATGCACAAGGATACTGAGGTGTTGGGTCTGGGTGGTAGGCTGGATGTCTCAAGTTGGGTCTGTGAACCGTCATGAGAGGTTGTGCATTGACTATCTTCAAAGGCTAGAAAGGGAGATGGAGGTAGTTATTGAACGACGGAAGAAAGCAGCGGTTAACCAAAAGGCAGCCTCCTCAACGGGTAAAGGGAAAAGAGAGTTGAGGAATTTAATTTCCTCGGTTAATTATGATGGGCGATAGGGTGTTGGTAGTGTAGTAGAAGAAGCAGTGGGGAATAAAAAGTATTAATGAAGTTGAAAATGCTTTCTTGGAATGTTAGAGGATTGAATGACTCCCAGAAACGTTTGGTAGTTAGAAATTTGTTACGGAGTGGAAGTGTGATGTTATTTGCCTTCAAGAAACAAAGCTTGTTGGCATGGATAGACAGATGGTTTGCAGTTTGTGGAGTTGTCCGTATGTGGATTGGGCAGTCCTAGATGTTGATCAAACGACTGGGGGAGTCTTGATTATGTGGGATAGAAGGGTTTTAGAAAAGTTAGAGGTTCTGGTGGGTTCGTTCTCGGTGTCGGTTCAATGGAAAGGGGTGGAGGATGGTTTTATTTGGGCATGTTCAGGGGTGTATGGCCCAAATGACAACAATATGAGGGGTTATATGTGGGATGAGTTGGTTGGTATTCAGCAGTACTAGAATGTTCCCTGGTGCTGTTTTGGGGATTTTAATGTTGTTCGCTTTCCTAGTGAACGAAGGGGTGGATCTCGGCTTACTTCAGCTATGGAAAACTTTTCTGAATTTATCGAGGACCTAAACTTGATAGACTTGCCTTTGGAGGGAGGGAGTTATACATGGTCTAGTGGTACTAACCAGCCATCCATGTCTAGGATTGATAGAGCTCTGGTGTCACATGATTAGGAGCAACACTTTCCGGATGTGATCCAGCGGATTCTACCACGACCTATTTCAGTTCATTTCCCAATTCTTTTGGAGGCAGGGGGTATGGCGAGGGGGAAAAGTCCCTTCCGGTTTGAGAATATGTGGTTGAAAACGGATGGGTTTGTTGATAGAGTTGATTCATGGTGGAATCGCCATTCTTTCTCGGGTACACCTAGTTATGTGTTTGCTAAAAAATTGAAAGCTTTGAAAGAAGACATTATTCAGTGGAATCGCCAAGAATTTGGCAATGTTGGTCGCAAGAAGAAAGAATTATTGGGGGCTTTAGAGTCGCTAGATGCTAAGGATTGGGTTCTTGGACTCACTGAAACAGAGATGTATGAGAGAAATGAAGTGAGATCGCAAATAGAACATCTTCTTTCTCTAGAGGAGATCTCATGGAGACAGAAATCGAGGATGTTGTGCATTAAGGAGGGTGATAATAATACTAAGTTCTTCCACAAGATGGCTAATTCCCATAGAAGGCATAATCATCTGAGTTTCTTAGAAGTGGATGGCGTGATTTATGAGGAAGGAGCAGAAGTGGCTGCTCAAGTAGTTCAATTTTATAAATCTCTGTATCTAGAGTCCGAATAGTGGAGAACTTTTGTGGAAGGTCTAGAGTTTGATCAAATTGGGGAGTTGGAGAGGGGCTGGATGGAGAGGAGGTTTGAGAATGATGAGATAATATCAGTGGTTAGAGATATGGAAGGGGATAAAGCTCCAGGTCCAGTTGGCTTTTCTATGGCCTTTTTCCATCATTGCTGGAGAGTTGTAGAAAGTGATGTTTTAGCAGTTTTTGAAGAGTTCTATCAACACTGTAAGTTTGAGAAATCTCTAAATGCTACCTTTTTAGTTTTAATTCCTAAGAAGAATGATGCTTCTAACATTCGAGATTTCAGACCTATTAGTTTGGTGGGGAGCATGTATAAGATCTTGGCCAAGGTTTTGGCAAATCGATTGAAAGTGGTGTTAGATCAACTGATATCTGAATCTCAGAATAGTTTTGTGAGAGGTAGACAAATCCTTGATTCAGTTCTCATTGCCAATAAGTGTGTGGACAGCCGGACGAAGAGTAAGATTCCTGGGGTGATTGTAAGTTAGATATTGAGAAAGCATATGACAATGTGAATTGGGAGGCACTTCTGAAGTTGATGAAGAAAATGGGCTTTGGGGAGAAATGGTGCAGCTAGATTCGAACTTGTATCTCTACAGTGCAGTTTTCTGTGTTAATCAATGGGTCTCCAGCTAATTTCTTTGGCAGCTCTAGAGGTGACAAGGGGATCCGCTGTCTCCCATGTTATTTTTAATTTTGATGGAGATGTTTAGTGGGATGGTGAAGAGAATGGAGGGGGCAGGATTACTTAGTGGCTTTAGGGCAGATGGTAGGAGGGGTAGAGGGGAATGTGTTTTGCATTTGTTGTTTGTGGATGATACCATTTTTGTTTTGTGAGGCAGCGGTGGAGCAAATCCTACATATTCGATTGTTGCTACTTTGTTTTCAGGCTGTGACCAGTTTGAAGGTTAATGTAGCTAAGAGTGAAATGGTTCCTATAGGAGAGGTAAATAATGTGCACGCTTTGGCAGAAATTTTGGGTTGTAGGGTTGGGGCCCTGCCAATGACTTATCTTGGTATGCCGTTGGGGGTGTCCCATAAATCCCTCTCTATTTGGAATCCTATATTAGAAAAAATTGAAAGAAAGTTAGCAGGGTGGAAGAAATTGTATTTGTCAAAAGGTGGGAGATTAGCATTGCTTAAAAGCGCACTATCTATCCTCCCTACTTATTTCTTATCTCTTTTCACCATTCCTACACATGTGGCGAACAAAATTGAGAAGTTGCAAAGGGACTTCTTGTAGGGTGACATTAAGACACATTTGTTGGGTTGGGATAAGGTGTGTAGGCCTATTGCTAATGGCGGTTTGGGTATTAGGAAGTTGACCACTTTCAATAAAGCCTTACTTGGAAAGTGGCTTTGGCGTTTTGGGATCGAGGAGAATAGGCTGGCTTTGGAGGAGGGTGGTAGCTTTGAAATTTGGGGAAGAATGGGGGGGTGGACCTCTAAGTTGGGAAGGGGTGTTCATGGGTGTGGTCTGTGGAGAAGTATTCGGATGGGATGGGAAGTGTTTCGCAAAAATGTCCACTTTATGGTTGGGGTGGGGGATAGAGTGAAATTCTGGACAGACAGGTGGTGTGGAGATCTTCCTCTCCATTTGGCTTTTCCGATCCTGTACTATTTTGCTGCAAACAAAGAAGCTTCCGTAGAATCTTCTTTGTTGTGCCAAGGAGCGGGGAATAGGAGAACTTGGGATGTTCGTTTCATTTGGGGTCCTAATGATTGGGAGGCAGATGTGGTGGATGATTTCTTCCGACTCTTGGCATCCAATTTACCTCTTGTGACTGATGGTGATCGTATGAGATGGAAGTTGACAAAGAACGGAGATTTTACTATCCGATCATATTATCACAAGTTACATGGTTCTTTTTCCATTGTTTTTCCATGAAAAGGTATTTGGAAGGTTAAGGCACCCCGGCATGTCTCTTTCTTTGTTTGGACAGTAGCATGGGATAGGATTCTCACAGGAGATAATTTGAGGCTTAAGGGCTTTGACTTCATTGATTGATGTATTATGTGTCGTTGTTATAGGGAGACAGTGGATCACTTGTTGTTACATTGTGGAAAGGCTTATTGGCTGTGCTTTGCCTATAGAACCTTTAGGATTTCTTGGGTCCCCTCTGGTAAGGTGTCTAATCTTCTTTTTGGCTGGTGGAATTGGTTGGGGAAGCATTCATCTCACATTTGGAATTTAGTTCCATTGTGTTTGATGTGGTGTATTTGGAGGGAACGCAATCGGCGGACATTTGAGGATTTGGATAGATCCGATGACCAAATGCTCGCTCTCTTTTCTGGTTCCCTTTTTGATTGGGCTAGGGCTTGGGGACTCACATCTAGTGATTCTCTTCCTTTATTCCTTAGCTCTCTTCTTCTTTGTTCTTAGTGTTTTTCTTCTTTTATGTTTGTGCTTTTCTTTCTTTTCTTGTACGTTTGATATGCTAGTGCTTCTTTGCATTTAGCAGTTTATTGAATATACATGTTTCTTACCTATCAAAAAAAAAAGGGCTAAGCCTTTGGTGTTATTCTTTTTGTATATGTGGATCTAAGCAAACAAAATTGCATAAGTATTTGTTCTTGGGTCCTTCCTTAGCCTTCTCTACATCCAAAGAGAGAGAAGAGCTGGGACTAGCTATATGTAGGTAAGGTTTGGCCAATGTGTATAAGACCTTGTAAGGAGGTTACACACAGCGTGCATTTACTCCAACCTTAATGTATGATCCTTCATGACTGGAGGGTCCATTGAATCCAATCTCATTTACTATAAGACTGGTGGATCATGGATTTCATTCATCTAATAGGAACGGAAAAAAGGAACAATGAAGCTATAGTTGCTTGTCTTCCATTAATGTTCCTTTTTGTCAGAAGGAGCATAACATTTTGGCCTGTTATGGTAGCTAGTGCTCTGAATTGGAAAGAATTATTATTATTATTCAAGTACCTATTGTTTCAGTTCTTATATTCTTTTACTCCCCCCTCCTTAACAAATCTTCTTATTTCATTTATCTGTCTTTGGTGTTTATGGTTATAGGTATCAGATGCCCCTTGCTCTTGTTGGATTGATATCTTGTTTGGCATTATGGGATGTTTTCAAGTTTTGTGGTGATAAATGGGGATTAGATCACCACCCAGTAGTTCGACAGTGTTTGGTTCGCATTGCACAATGTGGTATGTTATCAATCCTTTTTTTCTCCGTACATTATAAGTTTATATTTGAAAATAATCCATCTGATTTTTCATATTTGACTATTTAAATGATTAATTAGGAAAAATATTTTTGATGGTTTTCTTTTAATGTAGAACTTTTTATACCTATTTGGGAGGGGTAGATTAGATATGGTCCTATTGTTCAGCATCATGAAGTGGCCACTCTCAATAATTGAACTTGCCTCTTACGCTTGCCAACGCAAGACTTCATTGACCAGATAATGGCCCCTTCTGTTCGGGCTTCTGAGCTATTTATAGGAGTCGAAAAATTATCTCTGCCTATGCTGTAACACTAATTAGATATCATCTTTGCAGTGACTGCTGTTATTCTGATATATTCAAATGTTCAGATGGCTATGTTCTGTGCACTTGGCATCAGTTATGCAGGTGACTTTCATATACTTTTGTATCTTTGTTAGAATTTTTCCCCCTTCCCTTTGTATGACATGTTCTTATTATTGAAATATTTTTCTAGGCATGCTTTTTCATGCTGCATTCCGGAAGCTAGCTCCTGCAAAGCAACCATCTCGTGGGAGAAGTAAGTAATAGGTTTGGGCAAAATAAGCATAATCATGCTTAGCTACACTCTGAGGCCTGTTTACTGCAAGAGATCAACATCTCTGACCTGACTTTGATACAGAAGATGGTGCTCATAATGTAGATTATAGATAATCAAATTCATGTTGATTTTTGGTTCTTTGTTATAACCTCACTTGCCATATGTGAAATCCTAAGTTGTATTAAATCCTCTGATCAAACAATTTCATGGCTTTGACCTAGTCAATATGTCAAAGTGGAGGCTTGTTATTTGCTTTAGCCTTGAGCATTTGTTTATGAATTGTATAATGGAATTGTAGTTATACCAGTCATTTTCTAGGTGTGATTACAAGGTCTAAAACTTCATTTTTAGTTTTAGATTGCAGGCGAAATATAGTTCATGGAACCCTTGGGATATTTTGTGGTGCTATTTGAGAAAATGTTATTCTGAAAAGGCTAACATGATTTTGAAAATGCATTTTAGCAGTGAAATTTTATGCAGAATAATCTGATTGTTCTGAAAATTCAAAGTAAAAGTGACATGTCTTGTGAGTTATAAGAGCTTGTAAAATTTATGTCATCTGATAGAAGATGGTTGATTGAGCTAAGCCAAAACAATTATTGCATTTAGAGTTGAGGGTTCCATTTTGTTAGATCCATTCTAATTAATCAAGAATCTAGTAAAAATACCAATTTGAAGCGGATTTCAATAAGCAAACTTGTCATTTTTTTTTTACAATGACAAAGTAAAAAAAAAAAAAAAAAAAAAACAAAAAAAAACAAAAAAAAACAAAAAAAAAAACAGATATATTGCCATGTAAAAACCCAATTCATTCAAATATTCCTTCAATTTTTTTTTTTTAAATTATGTTTTAGCGTTTTTACCTGTATATTGACTAGTTTTAAAATTTTCATTTTATAAACTGCATATTAATTAAAACGGTTTTTAGCTTGAATCTAGACAAACTAGACAAGATACAGCTAGTTCAATTTTGAATTGATTTTATTTCTGGTTTAGTTTGTATCATAATTGAAATAGTTTTCTGATTTGAAAAGTAATTCCTAAAAGTTAGAAAGTAATTTAAAAAGATTTGATCACACTTTCCTTTTAGCAATGATGATACCCCCTGAGAACATGAAAAACTTAAGATTGCAACGGGACGGGGTAGGTCTAATCATGGTTGTCTCATTTCTTCGGGATGAGGAAAACCCGCACAGGGTAGTAGCATGCTAGATCCAATTTATGATGGGTTTCAAGTCCAATTTATAATGGGTTTGGAGGTATGTTACTGACCCTAATGAGATAGCTCTTACATTAATCAGATAAAGATAAAACAATGAGGGATATGATGACCGATGACCATGAGAACACTAAGAAAAAAGGTAGACTAGTATTATGGAGATGGTAGTATTTATTAAAAAAAACTAAATTATAACTAGGACTTGTAAATAAAAGATTAATTAATATTTATAGATAATTTAAATATATATTAAATAAAACATGTATATATACGTTCAAACAAGACGGTGGGACTTTTCTACCATCCCTATGAAAAATTGATTATCCTTCCACATTGAGGACATCCTGATCCAATCATCCAAGTCCAAGTATTATGAACCAACACTTATGATTGTGAGATTATTGTAATTGTAACACAATCATGAAAAGACATGAATTCGTAAGGTAGTGGTAGACATCCAAACCCAATCGTGAGGGATAGAAGTTTGGTTCAAAGGATTTGACCAATTAGCTAACAAATAATCAAAGAGAAATCTCCATTTTCTTGATGGAGTCCAAGCAATGCTATTCTCACTCGGGGAGAAAAGATTGATTGGAATAGCTTGAAGAGTTCGAGGAATTTGAGTTGGAAGAATAAAGGAGAGAATAGGGCCTTTTCACTTGCCATGATCGAATATTCAAAAGTCTCCAATTTTGTTTCGTTGGTATTGCCAGATTTCTGGGTCTGGCCGAATATAAACTTAGACCGCTTGCATCTATGACTATGAGCAATGTGACTCTCCTATTTAACCAAATGTAACCCCTTTTTTACTCCTGCAATGAGCTCTAAAGAAAATTCATGTCAACTCCATCAATTTCGTTGGAGAACTTAGTTGATAGAAGAGCCCCTTGCATTACGTATTCTTGGATAGCGGATAGTGTGGAAATGACGCTGCATGAGAACCCTTCTTCCTGCAAGCGACCTTTTGAACAACAAACTGAAAATCTTGTTGACTCTGTCCAGAAAGCTTTTAACCTTTACCATTCCTATTGCCGCTAGTCCATGAGTCTAACCCCGTGCTAATAAAAATGCAAACCCATCACATCACAGCTACCATGCCCTAAAACTTGGAACCCAACACCAAAAATCACCAATGCTGTTGATTCCTAAACCTTACATTGACAAACATTACAGTTGAAGGTGAAGCAAGAAAATTGCAAAATTTAATCCATTGGAAGAAAGAGTTGAAAAAAAATATTTCATTAGCAGAAAATAACTATCATGTTGGGACATTCATTCACCACATACTAAGAAATACAATTAATGGTGAAATAATATTACAACTTTAATGTAATGATAGCAAACCCCTAATTATAACGTTGTTGGCACTACAAAACAAAAATGTGGAAAAGGAAAAAAAAAAATATAAATTTAATAAATACACAATTTTTCTAACAATGATATGTACATCGAACCCAAACAAATGCATAAACAGAAAACACACTACAAAAACAAATATGCAGCCACTGGACCAGCATCTTCAATTAAGCAGGGTTGAGATCTCGTGAAACTTGGCCTTGCCATCTGCATTTATATTAAAGATTAGGTAAAATCTTCCCAGACTAACAGGTGTGCATTACGAGGCAGGGGGTGGGGGAGCATCAGTACAACTCCATTTAAGGTCTAAAGCACATATACATATTGAGTTGGACCCGTTAGTTGCTGATCATGATCTTCAGTGTCTCAAGATGAGTTTACTAAGATATGAGCACTCAAGCAAAAGTTTCACCAACTCCAAAACAAAGTAATACAATCAAAGAACAATCACTTGACTAACCTCGAGAGCAGAAATCTTGCAAGTGGGCTTAAATTGGCATTTGAATTAAGTTCCTTGTTCTGTTGCTTTTTCTTGTAATCGTTTTCTGAATTTACATTTTGCATTTCTTCAGGTGTTGTCTTGCCCTTGGAGAACAAGAGAGCAGCGAGCTCCTGTAGGTCTTTCAGTGAAGATTCCCTTGAACTGCACAAAGTTTGTCTTCTTCATTAATTTCTAAATAGAAGACACAAATTTAAGTGATAAGATAAAAATGGGACTAAGATGAGAATATGAGGGAACAGAGATTGTGAACCTTGACAGTTTCTGAAGCAACCTCCTCAAAAAAACTTCACAAGATCCAGGTTTCATGCGTTCCATATTTATGAGTGAATTTGTAACCGCACGCACAACAGCCCCTTCTGCATCTTCAGCTATGGTCTACATTATACAGACCAAATAGGAGATTAAGTCACTCAGAATTAAACTTGAAAGCATAGGCACAATGAAGATTGCTTAGGATAGTTTATTTTTGTATGCATCAGTATCACTGACGGTATTTACAAACTAATTGCATTGTTAGTATTAATCAAACTACTTTCATCTGGATGAGAATCTGCACCAAATTTGAATCCTTTTACTGGAAAATTGAAACTCATTCTTGACAAGTTAGAATCAGTTCAAGCAGCTTAATGTAGGCCCACAAATAAAACAATAATTCAAGAAAATTACTACACAAAATTACCACTTTGGGTGCTTACCTCTTTTAGTGAAGGAATAAGCAAAACTGACAATGGCACAGACGGTGGTGCTATTTTTTGACTTTCTTCTTCATCACTTGTATGGTGTGATCTCAAAAATCCTTTTTGTGCATCAAAGTATTCACGAGAATGTCTGAGGTAGAAATTTTTTCCTTTAAAAATTGTAATAAGAAAACAGTCTTTTTATTTTTTTTCTTCTGCAGTAGAAATACTAGCAGCATGTCAGCAATAGATGTACCTGGAAGAATCTGAGCTGCTTGTCACCAGTTCTCTTCTATTTTCCAGCCAGTTATTGCTGATCTTTACTGGTCCAGATCTTTCTTTAGCATTTCCTCTCCTCAATCCTGCTTGAAGTGCAGCCTTTGCCTAAACAGTCATAAACCAAATAACAAAAAGACAAATTGGTTAATACATAATTCATCAGAAAATATGGAGAAAATATGTCAGAATTAAGCTTGTATAGAGAAAACTAAGGATGTCATACTGGGAGTACTGAAAATAAACTAGGAATTTTTTATTTGATAAGAAAAAATTGGAAAGAAAAATAAACTAGGAAATTAAAAAAAAAAATTCTATGGTTTTTTGAGAAAATGCAATATAACTGATGCTGATCTACACTATAATTCACATAACAATTCTCTGCAGGGTGTTCTTGGGTTCAATACCACTGTGAGAGTAGCTCACCAATCAAAAAGAATCAAAACTATGATTCAGAGCTAAATCAATGTAAAAAGCTAACTCTTACTTATTTATTTATTTTTGCTAAGCACGTCAGAAGCTAACATATAAAAGACTGAAAGTAGCATAACAAACTAAAACAACCTCTGCAAGGTTTATCGCACTGTCTTCAAGTGAGGCAGTATAAGTTTTCTCCTGAATTCCCAGTCTGGATTTTGGAGTTCGAGGAGAGTCTGAGTCATCATTTTGGCCACGGAAAACTACAGTTCCACTGGTAGATGAATCTTCAAAAGTTGCAGATGTGCCACTAGACTATACAGTACATTAAAATAAAATCAAATGACTGGCTAGCATGGAAAAAGGGAATAGGAACTTCAAATTTTGCATATTAACAACCAGATGGCAAAAATACCCGTGTGCTTTGATCATGAAACAAAGGAGATGAGTGAGATCCTCTGGGAGATCGTATAACAACAGTTCCAGACCCACTCCCATATAATTCATCCTGGAAATAGAGCACTTAAAAACATCAGAAGATTTGACACTGCAAATATAATGTACATCAATGTTTTGAAAAAACAACCAATTAACTTGAAGCTTGGTTGACTAAACATTCATGTAGATTGCTATAATCTCAAATTTGATAAATTTAGCTGCTTCATCAAATCAAAATACATGAACAATGTTGATTGTTGATTACTTCTGCTTAGTTTAGTAATAAATTGTACCATACTATTCTAATGTTTTTACCCCCAAATACCGTCCAAACTATATTAGGCCAGTGCCAGATCCCAATGTGCCAAAACCAAATTCCATTAAAACATCAATCAGGGCATAAAATCACCCCAAGTTAACAGCCATAATACAAACATAGATTGGCTGATTTTTAGTATGTTGATTAAATGGTGAATACTATGGCTTGTGCTTCAAGCACATGTAACATTTCCCAGTGTTAAGGACAAACAGCCAAATCTCATTCTTGCATTCATAATATAGCCAAATTCCCCAAAGAACAAAATAAGCAGAGTTTGACAAATGAAATGAGAGAGGGATGATTACATCTTCATGGTAATTATCCTGGTGTTCATTGTGGTATTGTTCTCTAGCATCTCTCCCAAAGGAAACCTCTGGTGAAGCATGATGTGCATTTCCAGATGCAGACAATCCTTGATGACCACTCTCTGGAGTTCTTCTTTGGGTAGCTTGATTATTTGAAACTTCTGGCCTCCTCTCTCTAACTGGAGGTGGTCTTACAACACTGCGAACAGTCCCCGTATTCTGTGATCCACCAATGCTGAAGTCCCATCCAGCATTTTTTAAAGGTTTCCCCTGACCACTGCAGATTAGAACATGTCTGTCATAATTCAAAGAAAGAGCAAGCAAAGCATGAGGAATCAACAGATTCAACCCACCTGGCTCTAACTGTTTCTTCTCCACTTAGATCTCTTGTCCCTTTTACAGTATCAGATGCGTCCCCAACAGCTCTAAAACCATTCCGAGAAAAGTCTTCATCTTCCTTTATTTGGAATTTTGGACGCTCTCTATCAAGAAAACCAAAGGCATGATGTAAACAGTAAGCAATGGCACCAGAGATCACTATTTTAGAATTTTATTGCCACAACAAACAAGCTGGGGCATGCATCTCAGAAAATGTTTTAGTAACTGACACCTCAGGAGCAGTTCAGGATGTTTTAATTTCCTCCAACCTCAGATCTGTATTGTATGTGTTGAACACAGATGCATGACATTATAATTGTTGCCCAGATGTTCACTCACTCAAACTTAATGATCAAATTCATTAAAAAGAAAACAAAAAAAAGATAGAAAAGTACAAGAAAACAAGCACAAAGCAATATATTGCACCTTATTCTCTCCAAAAGCCTTTGACTCTTCCTAGCAGTTTTTATGAAACGGTGTTTGAGAAGTTCCTTGGCACTTGGTCTCTGCAATCAATTAAAAAAAAATTATTATAACATTATAGAACTCGTTAAAGCTAAAAGATGTTTTGATAAAATGCATATAACACATTTCTAGTTTCTAATTAAGATTTGCATTAGATGTGAGGACATTAACCCCAAAGCAACTAGTCAAACTTGCATATTTGATAAATGCCTTGCAATAACATGGAAAAGAAAATCCTACAAAGTGTTCTACACAAATCTTGCCTCACATTGCTCTGAAAAATATGGCATCTAGATAGAAGAAGTGATGCAGAAAATTAAACTAAAAAATGGACTTGCGTTTAGGAAACATAATAAGAATAAAAAAAGGGATAGGAACTAGGAATCGGCTCCTAGGGTTTGCTTGGAATAAGCACCAAGTAATGAAAATAGAAAAATAGAACCTTAGGTGTCAGTACCTAGGGTTACTTGGAATCAACACCAAGAATGATAGGAACCCAAGACTGGGCTTGCTTGGAATCAATGCCAAGCACTAGAAGAAAACCTCCCACCCAAAATTTACAAATCCATCATCAACAGTTTACAATAGTGAACTTGAGCCCAAATTACATAAAATATGGAAGGAACATAAACTCGTAATGAGATTACATCACATGGAAATAAAATTCAAAGAAAACTAAAATCTCTCTAATACCATCAATCATGATCAATTAATTCCAAAAAAAATCAATCAGCATTAACAGGTTTGAATTGGCATCCACACCAAGGAGTCTACTTATTTGCCACTAAACAAGTCACTTCAAAAATTACAGTTTTGTTGTGTAAGCCAAGTGCAAAACTGTAGGACTAGGTCATCTGTTGCTTCATTTTTTAGCAGCAAAGGACAGCAACAGCTTGTTTTTGTGATATTTGGTGTTAAATAGGTTATGCAGTGTTGTTTTGTCTGCTACAATGTTGGCAAAGGAAGTCTGCATTATAGGAACAAAGCCTGAAATGTAATGTGATTGTGCATCATCTGGTATATATGGCAGGAGAAAATAGGCGGACTTTTGAGGAGGACCAAATTCAAACTAAAAGGCTTAAATCTTTTTCTGAGGTTCTTGTTTCTTTGAATGTCTATGGGTGGAAATTGTCCATTATATATGTTTGATAATTTGGATTATCCACATTTTCCTTTTCCCTTATTTTTTTTGGCGGTAAGTACAACATCTTTGTCCTTAAGTTATTCCTCTTTGATTCATTAGTTTATGGGTTAAGTTATTAATTTGGTCTCTCAACTATTAATTGTATCAATTTAGTACCTCAATGTTCAAAGTCAAGTCAATTCATCCTTAGGTCTCCTCTCTATTAGTATCTTAATGGGATTATCCAACAATGGTGTTAATGAAGGTGGTTATGAAGTGTGCATTTGACATGTGCTCTGTTTTCCAGATCAGATAATCCCGTTAAAAAATTTAACAGAGAGGAGACCCAAGAATAAATTTGACTTGATTTTGAAAGTTGAGGGATGAAATTGACACAATTAGTAGTTGAGGGACCGAATTGAACTTTTCCCAGTAGTTGGAGGACCAAATTAGTAATTTAATGCTAAGTCTTTTAGTTCCACCATAGGACACCAATGATCACATAGAACCATAGCCATAGATTGTTCATAAAAGCATAGTAACCTCAAATTCATTCAAAATTCACCAAAATTTCTGACTAACACTCATACCAATAAGTACCGGACTGCAAGGAAATGCTGTGTTTCACAAGGGAAAGTCACCATAACAGGATTGTGCATGAAATTCCAATTCTGAATATATGATGAGTAGATCCTAGAAGAACACATATTTTTGCATCCAAACACCCCTCAAAATAAAGCACATTTTGAGGATCCTAAATACTCTATCCAATATCTATAGCAGATAGTTAACAAGAAATAATGCTAATAGACCTAGGCAGCCTGTATCTGCTTAGGGACTGAATCAATTTTAAAGAAAAATTTGTCAAAAAGATACCCAAAGAAACACAGTAATATGAGGAACACTTTGAGAGCTTAACAATGTATAAAGTCTATATCCTGGATAACTTTACAACTAATATTCAACATATATTTTTATTTCTTTTAGGAACCAAAAATTATATTTCTAAACTTTGATTGGTCCAAACCAATAAAAACTTTTATTGGTCCAAATGATTAAATGTTACTAGATCTTCAAGACTTCAAGGAAATCAAAATATATAAGAAAATAGTTGCAATTGGTATAATATAAAAATGATAAACATAGGCCATTATAATCTACTAAGCTAAGAAAATAAGCATATGAATTTTAGTTTGGTATGGGAAACCACAATTTTCCCAAACTTATATTACTTGAAGTATCTGGAATGCCTGCAACACAATGTAATTTAAGATAATGAGATCGTCCAAATATAATCATGAATCTTTACTTTGATGATCAAGCTATGGACCTTAACTGAATGGGTCTCCAATCTGACTAATCTAGAGGACAGTACTGAACTTAGTTGAATGTTCTCCATCATGACATTCTTTACCCTCTATACAAATAACATATTCAATCTTGAACATATATTTGGATATATAAAGTGAAACACGCATCTTCAATCAAAACCTCAAAATCTAGATTTCAACTACTATATTCTAGCAACGAATCTAGCATTCAACTACTCTATTCTAGCAATGAATAAAGCTCTACCAGATGCTTCCAGGTCCAAGCCATTGACCTTAAATGGATTGATCCAATCTCAGATTTACTTGGAGGGTATTATACCATTTCAAAGACATGCACTTCCTATGTGATCATTCATTGCAATATTTCCCACACCCCATATTCAGAAGAAAGAAAAATATGAACTAATAGCAGGAGGTATTTGAAGGATATATTTACTTGCCTCTGCTGGTACTTTTTTTAAACACAACGAAACAAATTCTTTCATTGGTTTGTAAAAATGATCATCCAGCTGCACGAGAAATATAGGAGTCATGATTCTTTTAAAATGGAAAGAATTATGGTTCGATCAGGCAAAGAGCATTTGATAATTCTATATCCCCAGCAAGAATGATCAATGTGAAATCAAAGTATAATAGATAACCTGTGGTGGATTTTCTCGAGGTATGATAAAAAGAACTCTCATAGGGTGAAGCTCTGCAAGTGGGGGTTCTCCTTTGGCCATCTCAATTGCAGTTATCCCCAAAGACCATATATCTGCCTGCATCAAGCAAAGGGTGCGAGTGTGACAATGTTCAAGGCCTCAACAATGCTGGCATGAAGAGAAATTGGGGTAAAAAAGGAAAGGGGACAGATTAGGGGTGGGGGTGCAAGAGCATCAAGACAAGTCAAAATTCCCAATATCAAAGATCTAAAATACTGCTGCAAGAGATACCTTCTCATTGTAACCTTCTGAATTCTGAATAACTTCTGGTGCCATCCAGAAAGGTGTTCCCACAAATGTCTGTCATTGTTAATTAAATAGTGCATCACCAAATGAATGCCAATTATATATTAGTTAATGTCATCACAAAGAAAATCAAAGGACCGTATTGAGAACTTGGATGATATATTTCTAGTTGATCAAGTCTCTCCCTCCGCCCAGAGAAAAGAGAGAGACTCACTCATTAATTCTGTGGTCCCACTACAATGACACTAGGAGTTGAATAAGTTCTCAGGTACAACTGGCGATAGACAGTCAGGCAGAAACCATTAATCTGATTTTTCCTTGTGTCTCATCATCATTGATGAAGCAAATCATGAGCTATTAATGGACAGATTATGTGCCCTAATCTACACCTCCCCATCCCCACCCCAAAAATAAACCCTAGAAGCCCAGCCCATGCAACAGAACAAGAGGTAATTACAAATCATGCTTCTAAATGGGCATATCTTACTCACATTTACCTTCCTCACTTTTGAAAACTGTTAAACTACCAATTATCCCAAAATCTTAAGCTATTGGGATATGGTAAATTTAATCATTTAACCACTTACTTCTAACACTCCCCCTCACATGTGGGCTCAAACATCGTTTTAATAGGTGAGGCCCAACACGTGGGATTTTAAATGGGAGGTAAAGTGGAGGAGATAGAAATCGAACTCAAGACCTCCTACTCTGATACCATGTTAAATTACCAATTCTCCAAAAAGCTTAAGCTATTGAGATATGGTAAATTTAATCATTTAACCACTTACTTCTAACAAAAACTAACACTGAACCTCCGCATACTTTGAACTAAAATGATTTATGTAAAGATAATTTGTATGTGACAATCAAGCGACTTACCATCAGAGGAATGCTAGAGTTTATAATAGCAGAATTCTGACAGAAGACCAGATGATGAAAAACATTATTGTTATTATTTTTTTAATAGGTAATAAGACTTTTATTGAATGAAATGAACAGTGTTCACAATGATAAACACTCTGAACAAACAGAGAAGCAAAAAAACATTATTATGAGTGATGTAATGTGGAGCACAGGATTGTTTATCCCTACCAATCTTTCTTCTGCAGACACAGTTCTTTGTGCAAACTCAGAATTCAGAGCTAAAGGGTGGTCTGGGACTTATCCTAGAAATAAGTGTGGTCTGGGAAGCATTATGTAAGGAGGAGGAAGATTTGTATATCCCAGCCATTTTCAGAGCTAGTGGGGATTAGTAGATAAACCCTTAATGGCTGTTGAATATAGCAGGCTTGTAGTTGTTTTGTATTTCAGTTTGTTAGCCTACTGGGAAGTATTTTGTTTTCTGCTGTGTTTTTGGTTTTTATTATATGACAGACTTGTGTTTTTGTTAGATAAAAATTATTCATTATATATAAATATATATATATTTATATATATAAAATTTCCCCTAGAAACCCATAGTGATGGTATGATGGAAATCAATCATTTTTAAAACCCCAATCTAATAATAGCTTTAGGAAGCTTCATGTTAATGAAAACTCAAACATCACAATGTGCTCATGGCAACTAAAACAAAGACAAATATTGGTCATGAAACAAAGGGCCTCAACTACATCCAAATCCATAATAAAGAGAACTTTGTAAATGGAACATCCCAATATGCCATCCTTGCTCAAGTGATTAACAATTTAGCCTCAGCAAAATGGAGTACCTTTCTCCTTGAAATAGTCCTTGTTAACTGTGCAGAAACGCCAAAATCTGCAACCTGTGACAAAGTCAATTACTCAATGTAGAAGACAAGAAACAAATCCATGTAATTGAACCCATATTATGTTCTTCCAGTGAGTCAGCCTTAATACAGAATTATGCCAACTGAAAGCCTCTTTGAGTATAAAGGTTATACCTTAACATCACCATTCTCGGTCAATAAAATGTTTGCCGCTGCAAAAGTTATAATGTTAGGTCATCATAACAAGATAATTTAAAATAACAAGGAGAAAATTCACTTGTAAAATTATTATGAAGCTGCAGGTGTAGGGAATTTTTTTTTTCAAGCACAGCATGTCAAACATACAGAATCTTTAAAGGGTTTGAGTGAGAAATTTCTCAATATTTCTTCCATATGGATATTCAAATATATAGGGAGGGGAAAGAAAACCTTTAATATCTCTGTGGATTTTTCCTTCATTGTGCAGATATTCAATTGCATGCAGCAAGTCACGTAATATGCAAGCAATTGATATTTCATCCAATGGAGGACCTGATTGGAGCTGCAGAAGCAAAATCTCTGTTAGCTTTGAAGAAGAGTATATACAACTCAGCGTTTTTCCTAATACGTAATAAAGAATTTTATTGATGAAAGGAGCAGCCTCAAGTATCCAACAAGTGTGTGTGTGTGTGTGTAAGGGACAGTTAGTCCAAGCACTCTCCCTTGCTGCTGAGGCACCCCAGGTGCGGGAATGTATGCATCATGTATATGAGAGGACATATATAAGAGGGCAAACCAAGGATGCCTACACACCGCCATTGAGCAATTGGGTAAATCGTGAAATGCCTAAGCTAAGAGTCGAACTAGAGACTTCTGGGATTACAGTTAGTCCAAGCACTCTCCCTTACCGCTGAGGCACCCCAGGTGCGGGCAAGTATGCATCAAGTATATGAGAGAAGTTATATGCAATGTAGAAATTCATCTTCAACATAAATATGCATTGTGTTTGCATGCACAGAAAAGCACCACAACCTATCATTTCCCATTCGAGGTTGCCCTTGATATTGAAAGCAGTTGTCAAACCATTGATATGATTTAAGCATATCTAAATAAATTACAAGATTTTTAACTTTTCTCATTTGCACAAGTAATATCAACAGCATTTCTACATTTCTATCAGGTATAAATATGGAAAATCTTTCATTTAGTAAGTCAACCACTGGATATAGTTCACTATCCATGCATTTTACACGTGATATCTTAAGTGAAATGGACATACCCCAGCCTATAGAGCTTCCTAAATCAGGCTCTTCATATTTGTAGGGAAGGAATTGTCAGTTAATGGACATTACAGATATTGATGCCTAAATATTTTGAGCATTGGTTTAAGTTAGTCCCTCCTTTTATCTATCAAAAGAAAAAGAAAAGTTAGTCCCTCTTTTTGTAACCCAACATTATTTTTGGTTACACAATTACACTTTTTTTTTAGGCTAAACTACAAACTAAACCCTAGTTAGGCCTGTTTTGACGTCATCCCTAAAGTTTCATTTATTATTATTTTTTTCTTTTTCAGTTCTTTAACTTTAAACTGTTCAATTTAGTCCTTCCATCTAATTCCATCCTTATTGAGCCGTTAAATTCCCCAAAACAGCATTTTTATTTTCTATTTTTTCAATTTTTAAATCTAAAAAAAAAAGATATTTTTTCCCTAAAATATTTGTTTAAAAAACCAAGAAATTGTTTTTTTTTTTAAATTTAAAAAAGTCTGCCCATCAGTGAACACAATCAGCACAAAAGAAAAACCCAACACGCAAGGCAGTGAACAACCCAATCCTCAACCACAAAATATCAGCCCTCACCATTGTGACATCATCCTCATCGGCATAGCAAATCCAAAAATAAACCCAAACCATACATGGCAGCATACATCAGTCTACTTTAGAGATAGAGAGAGATGTGAGGGAAAGTGAAAATTGGCTTAAGGATGGATTTGATTGAGTAAAAAAAATATTTTGAGAACTGAAATTTGGAGGAAAAAAAAAAAAAAAAAAAAAAACTAAACCAGGTTTATTTTTGGAGCTCTTAACAGCACAGTGTGGACAGAACTAAATATAAGGACTAAATTGAGAACAGTTTAAAGCTAAAGGACTGGAATGAATAAGAAAATGAAAATAAGCCAAACTTAGAGGGCGTAATCTGTAATTTAGCTTCTTTTTCTATTGGTAAGTTTACAAGCATAGCCAATGGGTTTTGAACTGCAACCTTAGGTTTTATTGGCTAGGAGGTGCCATGTGCCATTCAAGCTAGAACTAATTGGCTACATAATTGCACCATTTATATCACATAGCTGATTAACAAAGTCATGTAAATGTAAGGCAAACTTCAAAGTGGCACATACAAGTACAAAAATCAGAAATGAGGAAGCAACTGAACAAAGCTCTTAGGCTTACAAAATGCTACATAGAGGAACATCATAATACATATTTCCTTTTTTATTGTGCAGTCCCAGGAACTTAACTAACCTAGGAAATACAATGGGAACACCATTCATGTTATAAGCTTTTACAACATACCATAAAAGGTTACATTCTTTAGTTGGACAGCTGCATGGGGGAATATTTTGACAGTGGGACAACCTTTGGAAAAGGGGCATATTTACTGTAGATTTGGTATTCTATGTGCAAGGAAAATAAAGAAACTTTTAATCAGCTATTGCTTCAATTCGGCAGCAAGACAACTTGGGTACTAGTCTTTTCTCTCTTTGTGGTTATGGGTGATGACAAAACGATTTGATTTGTTTGCTTGTTGGGAGGGAAGGTATAATTATTCTAAGAGTGGTAATTTCTGTATTTGATTTGTACACCCCTATATACTCCCTTTGTACTTGGGTGTCTCTTTTTTGATATCAATAAATCTTTATTACTTATCAAAAAATATAAATAATTCTAAGAGTGGTGGAATCTGGAAATCCGTTCTTTTGTGTCATCGATAATTTGGAAAGAAAGAAAGAGACAAACTTTGGAAGGAGTTGAGCTTTCGTTGATCTCGCTTAATATTGATTTTTGAAAACTTTGTAGGATTGGATGTCTGGGTCAGGTAGTTTTTGTTCTTCTTCCATATTCGTGGATATTTTAAATTTCAATAGGAGTTGCTTTAGTACACTTCTTAGGATTTGAGGGATACCTCAGTAGTTCCAGCATCTCTTATAGTGCCTAGGCAGTGAGGTTCGAACCCCACCAGCCCCTTCATCACTATTTACATATCAGGAAAAAAAAAAGAAAAAGACATGCATGTTTAGCATTCCAATGAAAAAAAAAAAAGGTTTCTTACTAGTAAGTTATCCACATGCGTCTTAAAGCTGAACATCACGACAGCACAAACACTTCTACACTTAGTTGATGACAATCGGTAACCAACCATATTCTCCAAAATAAAATGCATTTGAAATACTAATTTGATAACTCCATAATCAACCCTAAATTACTATTTTCACATTGGTACTTAACTCTGAGCTTTTCCATCTTTATCAGACACCACCTCTCACCAAGAACTTGGTAACAGATTAAACTCAGTTACCACTAGCCACGCTAATATTAGAAGACCTGATTTATCCTAAATTTCTATCCTAGTGCCTGCGACTCCAAGAACTACAAGCAAACATGTTGCATAGGAGATACAAAAGAGAGCTCTCGATATCTTGAATCAGTAATTCGTAAAATGAAAAGATCCAAAAGGATGTGAATCATATGGTGAGAGCAAGGAAGATAAAAGGTAGATAAAGTTGAGAAGTGCATCAGAAGTGGTGTGATCGCAAAATACCTATTAAGTTAAAAGGAAAAATTTTATAATATAATACTAACTATGCTCTATGATACTGAATGTTGGACAATAAAGAACCAACATATTCATAAAATGAGTGTAACTAAAACGAGGACTACAAGCAAGCAAGTGGTAATGCTCGAAAGTCATGAGATACAAAAGATGGTTTTCGATATCTTGAATCAGTAATTCAAAAAAATGGAAAGATCTAAAAGGATGTGAAATCATATGATAAGAGAAAGGTAGATAAAGTGAAGAAGCGCATTAGAAGTGGTGTGATCGTAGATTACCTATTAAGTTAAAGGAAAAATTTTATAAGACTACTATAAAACCAACTATGCTTTATGGTACTGAATGTTGGACGATAAAGAACCAACATATTCATAAAATGAGTGTAACTAAAAAGAGAAAGTTAAGATAAATAAGTGGAAATAGTTGGAAATATAGGATTTGAAATAAGGAAATCTGCTTAAAGATAGAGGTAGCCCTTATTGATGAAAAGATAAGAGAGAGTTGCTTGAGATGGTTTGGCATGTTTAGAGGAAAGCGATTAATGTATCAGTAAGAAAAAGTGAGTTGATTCGAGTTAAGAGAACGAAAAGAGGAGGAAGACCCAAAATAAGATTAGTAAAAGTAGTTAACAAACAGAGACTATGACGTCAGTTAGAATAGAATGAAAAGAATACATGTTGCCATCTCTACTTTCAAAGTCAAAACTTTATTTAGAAGACAACCTTTTTTTAAATAAAATAAAATAATTAAGAAGACACCATGATGTGGGTCAAATCAAATTTACTATATCAATTAACCAAACTGAAAAAAAGAAAAAAGAAAAAAGACAACATTATCTTCAGGCAATAAACATGTAGAAGCAAGTCAATAGAAGTAACCTACTAGGTCAGCAACAGAGCCACCAGCCATGTATTCCATTATGATCCATAGTTTAGTCTGATGGAGAAAGGAACCATAGTACTCAGTAATATAAGGAGATCGACATTGTGACAAAACTGAAATTTCCTGGCATAAAAATAAGATAGGTGAGAAACCTAATCATTTATGATGAAAAATTGAGCCAATGAGCAGTAGCTCAAATGGCATTTCCTTCCCCCACAAGAATGGGATGAAGGTGGGATTGCGGGTTCAAGACCCACCGGCTGTATAATTGACCCAAAATAATATTATGTAAGATTTTTTAAACCGATTGATCAAAATTGTGAACTTAATACCTTTTGAATGTCCTCAATTTCATCCTCTCTGCAAAAGATAATTGAAAAGCTATATTTAGACATTGCTCATTAAGCAAGACTCAGATAAAGCAATAAGTAAGTGTGAATTATGATGTTAACAAGAAAGAGCTCACTTACTAACCAAGTAGCACAATTAAAAAGAGAAAAAGAAACACATCATCAATTTCTGTATTATAAGGAATATAAGAATTTAACACAAGGACCTTAAAATGATATATAGGACTGCAACACACCTTAGCTAAACTGATGTGATAAAGAACTCATAAAAACTCTCAAGAACTTCCATATTCTTACACAAGAAAATATTAGCACTTCTTTCCCTTTGGTGATAACATAATACAGCTAATTCAGTCATAGCAAATAGAGCAACCTCCACATTGATCTAAACAATCCATATAAAGAAGAATACAACATAAGATTTTGGCCAATGAAAACAATTGTTCTGGGTGGCTTATTGCTTTCAACAATGAATTCAGATGGACATACTAAAGATACATGAACTCAAAAGTGTCCCAGATTAGGATATACATAATAGCATATGTTGGATTCATATAATACCTACCTCCCAGGACATGAGGGTCATTATTAAAGATTTTGGACATTCATTAGTATAATAGGGTTAAAACGTGTAGCACAGCATTCCAAATTTCCAATACAAGCATTGCTCACTCTTATCAAGGTAACAAAGGAACACATTAAGAAATACTGTGGGCAACTTCTGGCAAACTAGGAAGTTTATTCATTAAGATAGGCTATTTGGATACATTTCAAAAATCTGTATCAAACACAAGATTTACACTCCTTGTTTTGTGTTTTAAACAAGTGAACAAAACATCATTACGTGCCCATTTAACATCACTGTATTTTTTTAAAAATTCAATTCATGGCACGGGTATTGGACGATCCTGGCATTTTTTACTGCACATTGAGTTGCTCATTTGTTCAAAAGGTTTATATAAGAGAGCATCTGATGCTAGAAACAGCAAGAATCTGAAAAATTAAGAACAAATATGTGGGAAGCTATCACTTACGACTCTTCCAAATCAATTACTTTAATAGCTACTTCTTTGTTAAGCTCCTTATCAAACCTGCAAATCAGGAAAGTCATCAGCACAGTCTGCAAAAGTTCATCAGATTATGATGATAAAACTTCATTGATGAGCCTAAATAAAACTAAATTTCACAAGATGTTCAATCTGTACATGAGGCAATCGTGATCAGTCATAAATAAGGACTTAAACTATCATGGGTATATCCATTAAAACTGTACATAGATTTCAATCATAGGCATGCAATAGTATCTAACAGGGACACAAATGTGAAAATAACATCTCCTATTGCTTCAAGTATAAAACAAAATGTGAATTACCAAAATTATTTATTTAAAACAGCATGATCGCATATTATGCTCTCATTGTTTCAACAATTTTTTTTTTGGAAAACTAACTTGATTTCTTGTGTTTGGTTGCAACCCTAAAAATGAACTAGAAAACATTTTCAAATGTTTGGCTCGCATGGAAAATTATTAAAAAAAATTGTAATTCCAAATACACGTATGAACATGGTTGTCAGAAACCTAATCTTGGATCTTAGAATCCCCAAAAAAACAATCCTATGAACATGGTTGTCAGAATCCTGATCCAAGATCTTAGAATCCCCATAAAAAAGATCCAGATCAGTGTAGAATCTTTCATGGGTTAGGATCTGCTTGGGTTCACAATCCTGGATGATGGAATGTAAGACCTTATGATCCTACTCAATAGAATCCTTATGATCCTACTCCATAGAATCAATTTGCATTGGCATAGGATCGTTCATATTGCCTCATAGCAACAAAAGCGACATCCATTAAAGCTATTAATTTGTAATTATGTCTCTCTATGGCGAGATTAGGATTGTTCAGCCCTATTGATCAAGTTGTAATGAGTTTTAAAGGGCTTAGCATTTCTCATTATCTTAATACAATTAAAACATTTGCAAAATCTTTGTAACTTTGGAATTGGGATGATTTTCTTTTTGTAGCAAATGACGTATTTGTTAATTTGGAACTTCGTGTATATTTTTGGTGTTGGAAATTGGAATTTTCAAGTTTGGAATTTGAAGTTTGTCATTTATTATGTATTGGTAATTTGGTACTAAGTAGTTAGTACCTTTTATGAGTGATTTGTGTCACATTTACTCTTTTTTTTTTAATGATTCTTTAAGATATATTAACATTACTATTGATTTTTCATTTTCTTAAATAAATAAAAAAGTAGAATCTTACGATTCTTGATATGATCCACAAAACCCCCTCACTGATCCTATGTAGGATCCCGATCCTAACTACTTTGCTTATAAACAAAAACTTTCATTCACAAAAACAAAATCTAATGCTCTATACAAACAGCATTAACGTTTTTTTGGAAAATTGGTCATTTTCCAAAAAAAAAAAATTCAAAAAAACTATCTCATTTTCCCATGTTTGGTAACGACCTTGAAAATGAGCTTGAAAACGTTTTCTAGTGTTTGGTATGCGCAAATTTTTTATAACATTTCTTGTATAATTCAAAAAATATATAACATGTGTATTGCATAAACCCAATTAATGTATAAATAAAACAACCAAGTATGAATTTGGTTTTCAAACTAAAATTTTGACAACAAAGAGAGCTGTTGCCTGGCTAGTCATTGAGCAAAGCCAACTTCACCATCTACAATATTGCCTATTCCTTCCAATGGCTAAGCCACTCAAAACTACCTCATCATCTCGTCCTGTTATCGGAGGTCGTTATTGGCGTTCATCTGAACCTGAAAAATTCCCTTCAGATTTAATCCCTACAACCTACTTCACTTAAAAAATTCACGTCAATAGCCCAAGAAACCCAGGAAACAGAAGTGAAGTTCTTCCTGTCCATTATAGGAGACATGAAAGCAAGCACATATGCCTTTTTCCATATGATAAGGACCCCAGATGGCCCTAGAGACTTTATCAGCTCCTCCATTAATGTGGCTCGGCAGTATGGCTTTCATGACTTTTACTGGAAATATCCAGGCACAAAAAACGGATTTGACATGCCATACCTCTGGTTGCTCTTTAAAGAGTGGCGTGACAGTCTTATAAAGGAATCTTCTGATTTTGGAAAGCCCCAACTTTTTCTAAGTGCAATTGTTTATTTTGCACCTAAATTCTTCCCACCAAGTGATGATACCATTCAAAGCCATTGAGGATAATTTTATTTTGTTAGTCTAAGGTGCTATGATTACAATGGAAGCGAGGACATTACAGCCATGTTGCTCTATGACCAACCAAGTATGAAAGCAATTTTTGTTCCGTGGCCAAAAGAAGATAATATATAAGAGTGATGCACCATGCAAGAGAGAGATTGTTTTTTGAAATTTTTTTGGAAAACAACTTATAAAAAACAAGCCTTATTTTTGTTAGAGTTTACTGTTGACCAATTTTTTTTAAACTACCAAACACTGGAAAATGTGGAAAACTATCTTTACAGAAGGTTTTCCATCGAAACAAACAGAGAAATGGGAGAACATTTTTTTCTATTTTTTAGGTCATTTGGGAGCATCAAATGGGAAAATAGACACCAAATTTGGAATCTACACGAACGATTAAGAGGGAAAGCAACTAGTTTGAGCAAAAAATGTCATTTTCAAAAAGTCAATGGTTGGCAGGCTAACATCAACCAACAACCAATCATCAGCCAATCTGTGGAGAGAGACTGAGGAGCTGATGCAGTGGGAATACAGATGTATTATATTTTATTTGATTTTATGTATCAAGGGCAATTTTGCAATTTTTTAATATTCTGGAATGGGTTGTGCTAATAGTCCATTAAGTCTTACTTTAGTTTTAATAAAAGCCCAAGAGTCCAAGTCTTATTAGGGTTTTAAAAAATCCTAGTTCTACTAGGAATAGGGTATTTAAAGGATTGTAATGCTTTCTATTGAAGATGAAAAATAATAATATTTTCGGACTTTAGAGCTATGAAGCTTTGTTACAGTTTGTGTGATGCAAACTTCTCCAAGGTGTGATGCCAAGGAACCCTAGAAAGTCTAGGTGTGATGCCTAGAAAGTTATCTTTTCTTTAATTTTACCATTACTGTTCACAGCACCATTCACAGCAACCCAAATTCTGATTGTTCTCCTTTGTTTCATCCCAAACCATACTAATCCTTGCCCCTTTTGGAAACCCTATAATCCCTATTGTTTTCCAGCCTTTCCCCCACCAAAAGGTCCAAAACCTAACTGTAAACCCGCAAAACCTAAGTGCTACCAGATCTACCCCAAGAGTTCTAAATCAGATTTTGTAGTTCCCCCTTGTCCTATGTCAGGGGCGAAGAAATAGAAGTTGCCAATAGGAAAATTTAAGTGTGGATTTTATTTGTGATGGTTGGTTTAAAATGTAACATTCAGGAAGATGTTTCCCACTTGTAAAAAGTGGAAAATGTTTTTCGCTCTATTGGGCCTGTTTTTAGTTGACTACAAAAAATGTATTCCATTGGCTTGTGTTTTCCGCTATAGCAAATACCAAAAAATGTAAAAATGTTCCCCCCCAACCCCCAAAATAAAAAAAAGACTTACAACCAACAAGTCAGCACACTGTCAACTGGCTGTGTGAATCAGGGAGGTGAGTGGAGAGAGAGAGAGAAGTCAGCACACTGGAATAACGAACAAGAAAATTTGTGTAAATAAAGACATTATTCATTCTTCTGTAGCATTTGCCATAATGCAAGCCCAATCTAAACAAACCTCCAAAACAAAGGAAGCAAGGATCATTGACATGGATTTAATTAGGCAGATTATTAGTAACAAAAACTTTTGCCTAAAGTTCCCAACACTGACAGGCATTCCTAAATAACAATCCTCATTCAAAAACTAATGTGAAAATACAAACATATACATATGCCTACAAGTGCGTACAAACCAAAGCCATACATCTCTTATTCCATCTTCTCTCATAGGAATAGGTATTCCTCTTGTGTGTGAAGATAAATATTCCCCGGCTCCTCCAAATCCCAAATGCATGATGCACCTATATCAACCCGACATAGATTTTTAGTATGGGATCCATATTAAAATCATCAGCCAACATTTGTTTTAGATTTTTGCCCATAACCACATCTATAGTTTTTCATCCTCTATATTACAATTCATTGTTTAAGTCAAAAGTTATCTTCATTGGAACCCACGAAGGCCTTATCAGTTGCTGACAAGTTCAAATCTTGATGGTTATTGATTCTTTGAGTACACTAAAAGAAAACTAGAATTATTGAAGCTTGAGATTTTTATTGTTTTCTTGATGCCATGGAACCCCACCAAGGCAGGCCCCTTTGGACCCACTCCTAGGGAGTAAACCATGAATATACAACCCCACCCGCCATAACTGTGTATCAAGTAATCCATAGAAACTCCTAGTGGGGATTGAATCCAAGATGTCTAGGTCTACAATTCATCCCAAACCTCCAACCACTAGGCTGCACCCTAACGGGTACATTTTTATTGTTATAAGATCTTTTTCTTTTATTGGTAAGTTATTGGCATGCAATGGGTTAAGCACCCATGATAGACCCTCCACCCCGTTCTTACAGAGAGAGGGGGGAGGGGGGAGGTTCAAATGTTGAGCTATAGCTAATCAGAATTATTATTGTTTGGATGTGCTTAAACTATGACTTTATGTTATATTATAGACAGCACTGTATTTCTAAATATAAACATTGATTGTTTAAAAAATTGTGTAAGTATTCATTAGTAGCTACAATTTTACAAAATTAATATTACCATCATTATGAATATTAGTTTTTAATGTCAATAGTGCCCTCGTATGTTGATAAATATATTTTAATGTGAAATATACACTTTTTTATTGCTCTCCATTGTATTATTACTTTAAAAAAAAAAAAAATGTACCATAACCTCCTAATGTAGATTATAATTAAACAGATTTCAGCAACTTAACTTCATACTCCTGTATACTCCCTGTGTACTCGGGTGTCTCTTCTTTGATATCAATAAATCTTTATTACTCATCAAAAAACTTTATAAGTTAATAGCCTGTTTTGGACTAAATTTGGATCAAACTTGATTCCATTGAGGCTCTTTTTATTGTCATTGGGAAATCCACACATGATAAGAAACGAGTTCCTCCTTTTGTCTTCTTTAGACAAATTGCTTGTTATCTACGATTTAATATAAAATTATCACCATTTTTTTAATAAATGCATGTTATAAACAATGATCATGAAGCCACTTTAAAGAAGTTTAAATTTTAGGAATGTTTACATTTTTATTGGTAAGCTACACTCAACCCTTGGGTCTTGAACCCATAACCCTTAGAAGGGGAGGAGGCAACAAAATACATCACTATTCTGCAACTGTGATAACTACAAGGATCCCAAAACATTGAATGGATAGCAAAACTAATAGCAAGTATTCCTAAAAATCAAATGTGTAAGACATCACAGTGTAATTAAGGAAGAAAGATGGCACCAATAACACTTACCCTTTATAGACGTCGCCAAATGATCCTCTCCCGATGAGCTCCAAAGAATTAAATCTTGATCCCGCAGCCTCTATGAACGCGGCTGCATCAGCCATCTTTGCATGGAAATCCTTTCTCTCCTCACTCACTTTCTACACAAAAATCCAAAACACCAAGGACTACAATTCTGAGACACAAACAGAACTCAAGTCAAAGACCCCCACATTGCCACATTCTTCAAAACCCACCACCAAATCACAATCCCAAACTCACCAAAGCCCCCCAATTGGGTCTCTACAAACCCAAACAATGGCTTCAAATACCAAATCTGAGAACACCCATTTCCAAGCACCAAAAATGAATCAACCCACCCACACAATCATACCCAAAGACCCGCATTAAATCCCATATCTAACACAATCAAAGATCTGGAAATGGAAAAAATAAATAAATAATCTTTGAAAAAAAATAAACACAACACACAATGCAAAGAAGGTCTTGGACTCAAAGCAAAGCATATGGGTGTGATATAATTTTACAAAACTAGTTAGGTGAAGTGGGGGGAAACGATAAAGTGACAGCCCAGCAGAATTGAAATTTAGGCCACAAAAAACAGACAGATACAGCATCAAACGAAAGCGAAACGACAACACACATGCGTGGCTTCAGGGCTTTGGTATTTGATGAATTGAGTTAAAAGCTTTTTACCTGGGTGTTTTGTTGCACGGACAGAGAGGGAGAGAGAAAGAGAGGCTTTGGTCTTTTCGGAGCTTCGAAGGGATCGACAGGTACTGGCCAGGCCTTGTTCAATGGAGTTTCTGTGTTTTCCTTTTCATTCTCTTTTGTAATTATTGGGAAACAATTATAATACTCTATATATTTTTTTTATATATACAAAATAAACACCCCTCCCTTACCACCTCCTGGGACTACTACTCGAACTAGGGTTCTCATCCCCCTCAAGCCTCTAATAATTATTTAATTTAAGAAAGAGTACTTAATTAGGAAAACAAAATTGGGTAAAGTTTGGCTATGATTCATTTTAAGCATTTAATTTTACTTTCATTCAATTGAGTATTCAATCAGGTCTTCACTCCAATTCTGTAAAAAAAATTACCATTATGTGTGCAATTAACTAATAATTTTTTTTTTGATAAAAATAAATAAAATTTTTCAAATGAAAAAAAAAATCAATAAAAATAATTTTTGAAAAAAAAAAAACCGCAATTCCTTATTTTTATTTACAGCAAAATAATTAGTTGGAATGAATGAATTGAATAAATTTGAAACTTAGAGAACTCAATTGAACAAAAGTAAAATTAGAAGTCTAAAATGAATTTTGGTCAAACTTAGAACAATTTGCATTTTAGAAAAAAATTATAACTTTTATATATTAAAAATAAAATGAAAGAAAGAGTAGGATATTTTATTTTTAAAATACCACATCAGATCGCCACATGAGTCCCATAATGCGGAATTCAAGTTTACTAAACTTGATTTTTACTTAGAACTCGAATTTCAGAAAGTACTACATAACTAAATAAGTTTAAGTAAAGTCTTTTAAGTAATTAAAAAAAATTGCAAAAATAGAATATTTAGCAATTAAGCCATTGATTCTTAATATTTAATAATATTATCTTTTCATAAAGAAAAATAAATATATTTAATATTATGTGGGATTAAGTGATAGTGCGGTAGTAATTGTATCATTTATGATATCTTCTATATGTGGTCATACCTCAACTCCTCTTCTCCCACTATCTATTAATCAACCTATCAAATAGTTAATGATTTGTGAGAATGAAAAAAGAAAAAGAAAAAGAAGTTATGTGAGAAGGAAAAAAATTGCACACTAATGAACCATTTACTCCATCATTGGAGGGAGGAGGTGTAACACCCGCCTCACTTAAATTGAATTTAATTGCTTCTAGAGTGGAACTGATGAATTATTTAATTTATTTTGGAAGTGATATTATTTTATATTGCCAAATCTTTATAGTGGCTAAGGAATTGTTTTATCAGAGGACTTTTGGGTTATTCAAAACCTGCCCTTATTGAGTTATTTAATTCTTATTTAGGTTCTAGTTGACATCGTTTCGGACAATTGAAGTGAAGCTTGGTTTAGCAACTAGAGGTAAGTGGACTTCAGAACATGACGTCTCTCAAGACGTGTGTATTTATATAAATATATATATATTTTTTTTTTTGGTAAAAATATATTTATATATACATAATTGCAAAAGTGAAGTTTCAAAAACTTATACCATTGTAAATGCATAATACATGCCAAAATTTTATTATTTATTGTATATTATTATGAAATTGTATATGTCAAGAATGTTTTCAAACGGCCAGCTAGAGAGTCTGCGACCTTTGCCAGCACGGGGTTAAGTGTTGGTCTTCGGCCGATGTAGTGTTATTGTGGTGTGGTGCAGTGTTATTGTTTGCTTTTTGGAGCCAGTGTTGCCTCTTTGAGGTTAGTGTTGTTGTTCCCAATGGGAATCATCCACCAAGTGTTTAGCAGCTTATGTTTTTGTTTGACTAATGTTTTTCATATCAAACTATTGTTTTATTGTTACTGATTTTTATAAGTGGAAAAATTGTTTATTGTCATAATATATTGTTTCTACCTATTTAGTGCATATTGGCATTTTAAAGTGGTTATTATTTTATTTACTGATTACAGTGTTATAGTAAAATGTTTTACTCCTGACAATTTTACAGAATTTATTATATTACTGTTAAATCTACACGCAAGTGTTTTGTAAAGATTATATTTTGTCATAAATACTATTATTTTGTTTTGAGAGACATTCTCATGTTATGTAGTCTCTTATTGAGCTTCTAGCTCACCCCCCTTTTTCCACCCTTTCAGATTAGAGCAGTGGAATGTCTTTTGGTGGTAGAGCTGTAGAGCTATAGATTGAAGACTTCTTTTGGGAGTTATGTTAGTTGATGGACTGTTTTAGTATATTTTATTAGGATAGTGAGTTTGGCATTTGTAGAACTTTTTGAGATTGAATTTGGAGACTTTATTGTTAAAGTTTTATTTTTATTTATTTTTATGGATTTCATAGGAAAGATTTTGATTATTTGAAGTTTAATTGTGAATATTTAATTACGCTCTGTTCCATTATATTATTGTTGATTACTTATAAGACAGGTTGTGCATCTAAATCCTTGGTATGGGTTTGGGGTGCTACAGGAGGGCATGGCCCCTTGGATTTATAAAAATTCCCCTACTCCCTCTAGCAGTTTATATATATATACACACTCTTATTGTCCTCTTGAAAAAAAAATTTCTTGACTTTGCCATTGGGCTCCTCCTTTATAATTGTCTTCTTCTCTAGAGATTTAAGCTCATGTTCTGTACTTTTTTTTTTTTTTTTGAGAAACAGCTCATGTTCTGTACTTAATAGCATAAACAAATGATGATTCCATTGAAAAAAGAAAAAGAAAAATCAAATTATGTGACTTGTTAGTGTCCAGGGGTGAAATGTCGTAGGAGACATTTTGCCAAACCTCATGAGAGGGCATTGTAATTTTCCAATTAAAAAAAAAATGTAACTGGTTTCTAGAGCATTGGACTTTCTCATGATCGTGGAATTATCTTCCCTACCAAAACAATGGCATTTGGTTTTGATTAAACCCGTACTTTTGGATGATTCTTCAGTTGTTGGCTAAGAATCTTGTTGTTTCTGGTTGATGAGGCATTATTGGAAATTCACATGAAAATGGGATCAAAACTTATCTAGATCTACAGGAAAATGGTCTAGTCTCTAGTGTACTTGCTGGATTGTTGGGGCAGGGTTTTTGAAGTATTAAACAAGTCAAATATGTGTGAAAATAAATAAATGGAAAGAAAGAAATTCATTTAAGGAAAAATTGGCAAATTCCTGATATGGAATCATCCTGCGCTGTCTTGGTATTTTTGCCATAACTTTTGCACAAATGTCTGATTGACTTGATTCTTGCAGCCATGAAAAGAGGACTCGAATATCTACAACTTTTTAAATCACCGCAAATTTGGAAACAGAAAATGTTTTGGAGTTCAAACGTAGGCTGAATTAACAACAGTGAAAAAAGCTTCGAAAATTAAGGTATTCACATCCTAAATTTAAGGGATTTTCCTCTTTTTCTTAGGAGACCACTGAGGTTTTAGAGGCATAAAAAACCCCAGAACATTTTTCATCTTAAAAAAAAAAAAAAATTCTTTTATATGTTTAGCATTAGTTTTTATGGATTTATTTTTCATAACTATGTCTATGTGTGGCTAAATCTCTAGCTAGGGTTAGAAGTGAAACCTAATATTTTATCATGTGTTCTTGGGGTTATGTATGTGCTTTCTATGGATTGATAATTGAATTTAAGATTGATTTTACCATTTGGAACCATTGCATGTTGACAAATTCTTTAGATTTAATATGATTATTAGATATATCAAATATTCGAACTCCTTCATGTTTGTGATTCAGCTTCCCTAAAAGATTGGAGTAAGACTGTCTACTATGACCTCTTCTACAGACCCATCAAAAGTGGGAGTTTTGTGCACTGGATACAACCTTTATTTTTTATTTTTTTTTAGTTTTTAGTTTTAGATTTTTCTCTAAAAATAAATGTAAATTAATTATGTTTAAATTGTAGTCAAAGACTATTATATATAAACTAATAGTTTCTTCTCCTTTTCCAATTCTAAATGATAAATAAGATGAATATTTGACTCATCAAAGTTATCAAGATACAATTACAGGTAGAGTATCAAATTAAAATAAATATTCAATTTGGGATGCTTGTTTATGATAGATAGCATCAACACACTTGATAGGGCATTTTTATTGGACATTAAAATGACTAATTAAAATTAGTTAAGTGGAAAATTGTAATTAGTTAAGTCCTTGTTTAATTATGTGACTTTGTGCATCAAATTATAATTGGTTATGTTAAAAAAAAAAAAAGAAGTCCCCCAGAAGGTTCTTTTTATGAAGATCCCACAAGTTTTTGATAAAAAAGTTCCTAAAAAGGATTTTATGAAAATCTCACGAGCTTTTAGTAAAAAAGTCCCTAGGAGGGATTTTGTAGAAATCTCATAAGTTTTAAATTTTAGAAAAATTCCTTAGAAGGGATTTAATAAGAGTATCATGAGTTTGTGTTTGTGTGTGTGTGTTTTTTTTTTAATTTTATTATTATTATTTTTAAGTCTTGAAAACATTTTATTGGTGGAAACACATTTGTAAACAAACTTTGTAAAACTTTTTTTTTTAATTTTCGAAAATTATTTATAAACAAGGATGTTTTTTTTTTCAAGCCTTCTTGCTATGGGACCATAAATCTACAATTTTAACCGTGGAGTGAATATGTGAATCCATGTGTATGTTCAAAGGGGAAACTAAATAGGTATATGTATAAATCACATAATCACAAATGCATCACATGAATCCAAATAGTAGGTGGCAAATATGTCATACATGCAACTATGGATCACATTATCAAGTCCAAATAAGCATGCAATCCAATTATATCCAAGAATGTTCTAAGTGACCTAAGCATTGAAATCCAATGTAGTCATGCAAGAATGAACAAAGAAACAAGCAAAGGTGGAAACTTTTTTTATTTTATTTTATTTTTTTTATAGAGTTTCAATCTATAGTGTCTACTTTTGATGATTGCTCTCTTTATCGTCAAACCAAGACACTAATTGATTTTTGGTGTAAGTGTAGATTGAACCCCAAATCTCTTATTTAATCATCAGAGACTTTACTAGTTGAGCTAACCAGAACGCACAGCAAATGTGGAAACTTTAATATAAAAATAGAAGCTTTAATGCAAAAATATAAACTTTAATGTAAGATTGAACTATTAATGCAAAACAAGTAAACTTAAATGCAAAATAGGAGCTTCAATGTAAAGATTGAATCTTTAATGCAACTAGTGTTTGATCCTGTGCATATGTACAAGTACATTTAAAAATAATCACAAATATATGAGTTCAAATTACACACAATGTTAGATTTACAACTTACACATTTTTTAAGCTATGAATTTCTAATATATGTAATAGTTTCTCATTTTATATATATATATATATATATATATGATTTAGAATCTAATTGGATTCAGACTCTTCGGTTTTTGTACCCAATAATTCACTTGCCACAAAAATTAAAAAATTATATAAGGCACATGGCACAAAATTGAACTCCAATTGAAATCCAATTTAGAATCTAATTGGATTTAGACTATTCGATTTTTGCACCTAATAATTCACTTAACACAAAAATTTAAAAATTATATGAGACACACGGCACAAAATTGGGAGAAATTATATAGTCCTCTAGTGGACCACGTCACTTATCCACCATTCCACTAAAAGACTCTCACTTGTTTAAAATTGCTGAGTCAGTAATCAGTTTCTGTTTAAATTTTTTTTCCATCTTAGCAATTTTAAACATGTGGGAGTCTTTTAGTGGAATGGTGGACTACGTCACTTGTCCACTATGAGTACCTTATAATTTCTCCAAAATTGGACTCTAATTTAAAATATAATTGGACTTTCTCTAAGCTTTGGCTTTAACTATATATAGATAGGAGTGAACTTTCATTCAAA